>CM060906.1:27232500-28432500 GCA_030737815.1 Allium fistulosum
ACCTATTGATCATGAGAAGTTATACATTTACTTGGCAATATCAGAAAACGCTATCAGCGCTGCCTTAATTCGGGAAGAAGACAGGATACAGAAGCCAGTATACTACGTTAGCAAACGATTAACTGGAGCTGAGAGGAACTATCCGAAACTAGAGAAGTTGGCTTATTGTCCTGTTATTGCATCGAGGAAGCTCCGTCCATATTTCCAGGCCCTTCCTATTATTGTTTATACTGACCAGCCGTTACGACAGGTACTTACGCGGCCTGAGACATCTAGTAGGTTACTCAAGTGGAACATCGAACTGAGCCAGTTTGATATTACTTATACTCCAAGACGAGCCATTCAAGGACAAGTCCTAGCCGATTTCATAGCTGAATTTACCGTTCCAGAGGACTTGCCCAAAACCAGTGAATCTCCCGAGTACGTCTGGAAGCTGTACACTGATGGTGCATCAAACGACCGGTGCTCGGGCGCTGGGGTTGTACTTGAAACCCCCGAATGCCGATCTATATGTTATGCTTTAAAGTTCGATTTTAATGCAACCAATAATGAAGCCGAATATGAAGCCCTCTTAGCTGGATTGAAACTTGCCAGAGATTTGAGAATTATCGATGTGGAAATTTATTAGGATTCACAGTTAGTTGTCTGTCAAGTTTGGGGAGAATATCAAGCGAGAGATCGAAGGCTGGCTGCTTACTTAGCTCGGGTACAGGAAATACTGAATCAGTTTGATTATTATGCCATTTATTGTATACCTCGAGAACGCAACCAAAAAGCTGATTCATTGGTGAAGTTGGCCAGCATAGGTGAAGCTCAGCAAATGGGACTCGTTCCCGTAGAGACGTTACCTTCCCCAAGTATTGACCGGGCAGAAGCAGATTGGGTATGTGAAACCATTCCCGATAACGAGTCATGGATGACTCCATTCAGAAATTACCTTGAGCACGGAATCCTGCCGGAGCGCAGGAGTGAAAAAAGACAAGTCCTTCGGAAGGCCTCACGATTCACCATCCAGAATGGAGTCATGTACAGAAGGGGGTACTCTATTCCTTTACTCCAGTGTATCGCTCATGATGAAGTTAAACGAGTATTACACGATTTACACAAGGGAGAATGTGGCGATCACACCGGGGGGCAAGCACCTGCCAAGAAAATACTTCGATATGGATATTATTGGCCGACTGTGAATCGCGATGCGTTGGACTATGCAAAGAAATGTGATAAATGTCAAAAGCATGCTCGAATTCCTAGAGCCCCACCTACCGAGATAACTCAAATGGTCAGCCCATGGCCGTTTGCAATATGGGGCATCGACATCATTGGTACTCTACCTTTGGCAAAAGGTGGTGCGAAGTACGCCATCGTCGCAGTTGATTACTTTACAAAGTGGGCTGAAGCTGAACCTCTTGCTACCATAATGACGAAAAACGTAATCAACTTTGTAGTCCGCAACATTATCTGTCGATTCGGTCTCCCACACACCATTATCACTGATAATGGAACCCAATTTGACAGTGTTGAATTTAAAGATTTATGCAAACGATTTCACATTCAAAAGAAATTTTCTGCAGTTGCACACCCTCAGGTGAACGGACAGGTCGAAGCGGTCAATAAAGTTATAAAGTCCATTCTGAAAAAACGACTGGAAAAGGTCGGGGCAAGTGGGTCGACGAACTTCCTATGACTTTATGGGCTTACCGAACAACCCACAAGTCCGCGACCAGTCATACTCCATTCTCTCTCTCTTATGGTTCAGAAGTTGTTATTCCAGTCGAGCTAGAAGTACCTTCTCATCGTGTGACATACTATGATCCGAAGACAAATGCTATATTACTTGCTGAATCTCTTGATTTACTAGATGAGAAGCGTGAAGAGGCTGATTTGAGGGCAGCCACGTATCGAAGTCGAGTCGCCCGATTGTACAACGCCAAGGTCCGCCCGCGAACCTTTGAACTAGGCGATCTCATCCTGAAAAGAATCTATTTGGTTCCTTCGCATATGAAGCCGACATGGGAAGGACCGTATGTCATTGAACGAAGGCTCGGAGATGGCACATTCAAATTATCGACCGTCGACGGTCTTACTCTGCCAAGAGCCTGGAACAGCGAGAGTCTTCGTCGCTACTACACATAATGGGCTATATTTATTCATTTAGTTTATTTTATATTTGCAATTTGTTTCTGCATTTAGAAATTAGAATTTGTAATAAGGCAACTGACTTTGCCATATTTTCTTATCTCAGCAATAAAATGCAATCTCTTCGAGCCAGAGCTGTGATTTACTTGAAATGCTTCATATGATCATCACTATGCACGGAGAGCTAAGTTCCATCATATGGTGGGGCTTATTCAGATAGGGAGTGACTGTGATGCAACCGGTCACTCGCTAAGTGAAACCCGAGCTCGGGGACAAACCATCACACCAAAGTCAAAGAAGGATTGATACACGACAATCCTTCACCTAACTCCAGATTCCCAGAGTGCGAACTGGAGTATGAACTTACAAATACGCTTTCGAAGAGGGTGGATCAGTCCACCCAACGACTTCGTCCGTATCCGAACCAAGTTTGAGGAAGGTGGACCCGTCCATCTAACGACCTCACTTGTTAACTCAGGATGGATGAGATCCGACCATCCACGATCCTGATGCACCTTTCGTTCCCAGAGTGCGAGCGAAATCTGAAAACATGCGACAGATTTGACTGACCATCTGTTTGCCAACTCCAAATTCCCATAGTGCGAATTGGAGTATAAACATTAACTCCGAATTCTCAGAGTGCGAAACAGAGTATAAACATTAACTCTGAATTCCCAAAGTGCGAATTGGAGTATAAACACCAACCCCGAACTCCCAGAGTGCGAGTCGGAGTATAAATGTCGATTCCAAGGCCCTAGAGCACGGACATACAATTAAAACTTAAGCCGGCGTGACCAACCGCCAGTAAACAAATGAGAATCCCCGGAGTGCGGATATGATCATCGATAATCAAACAAGTGTGGATAAACCACTCAATCTCTGCTTGTCTCGGACATCCGTTCAGTGGCACTAGACTCAACATGTTATAAGTGAGAAGCGATCACTGACTGATGTTCTACAACTCACCCCCAAGACTGGGGGGCAAAACTTAAGTGTCGACCAAGGACTGAAGCAGTACGACGTCAAAATTCAGCTCGCTTCTCGGTCATGAACCATGTCCGAAATCTTCGGACCTAACGAACAAAGACAAACTTGACTCGGAAGCTGAAACTTCACAAGTGCACTTCAAGTAGTGGAACACTTAAGAAAATACACAATAACTGAGAAAAAGCCAAAAAAGGAGAGTTTCATTTCTACTATTTGTGAAAGAATTTCATATACAAGTTTATTCCAAAAAAAAATTCCTACTAGCAGAGGCCGAACCCGCATCTATACACGGCGTACAAAAGGAAAACCAAAAAACAAATCCCTATCTGCTCAGAGCAAACTAAAGAGGCATATCTATTTCTTCTTCTCTCCCGGCTTCTTCTTCGGTGTAAACCCGCTGGAGCTGCCACTACCTTTCCTCTTTGAGCCTTTACTTTTCGGTGGTCGGTCTCCAGGTGGGGGCATAATCTCAACATCTTCTTCCGAACTTGAATGAATAGGGATACTTCCTGCAGGTGGAGTCGGAGGGACATGATCAAGTGTAGAAGGTGGAATGGGCACACTAGTGTCGAAAACTGTACCGCCAGGCGATATCATTCTAAGCGGAGCTGGACCAGGTGCCGCCATTCCACCTCCCAAACAGCCACCACGAGCCGCTGATTCCATTTCAGCGTCGATTTTGGCCATTATCTCATCTTCAGTAATCGCTCGGGCCTCGCTGGGAGCATCAGTAGTTGGCATCGAAGAGCTTGTAGCAGGAGCGCCTCCACCCATAACAAATGGCAGGTCGGCAAAAGGATCGCTATGACGGCGAAAGAGTTACTCCATCATCTGCTCATCAAAAACAAGCGTGCTTCCCTGCATTTCATCGAGTGGCGCAGTTGTAGTTATGGTGGTCGCTTCAGTGATGACGGCCTCCTGTGTTTGATGTGATTCTTGGGTTGCAGGAAGCACGGTCGGTGCAGCATCAATCACTGAACAAAGAAAAAGGAAGGCTGCCAGTAAACAAATCAAATAAAGCTATCGATCACGAACAAGTACGAAGAATGTTCAGAGTACCTTCCTCAGTTTGGCTCGTAGATGGCTGAACAGCTTCAACAACTTGCTCTATAGCCGGAGATATCTGCGGCTGATCTGGATTGTAAGCAAGAACAGCTTGGGGATCCCTCGTAGATAAGGGTTCGGGTTGAGTTGACACTGGAACTTCAAGACTCGCCTCATGATGGTCAACCGCTGAACCTTCTCCTACTTCCAAGTGCTGGGTGCCGAGCCTTTCCTTTTCATGCAGAATCATTGACTCGTGGAGATCTTCCTTTCATCTTCATTCAGAATGCGATTCTCGAGTTCAAACTCATTTACTGACTCACCCAGATGCACCGCCTTCTCTTCTTCAACCAATCGACCCTAGGCGTTGTACAAATGTGTCGGGTAATCATCGAGCCAGGCTAGATCTCTGTGCCTCAATACATTAGCATTGTAAATGACGGGGAGATCTTCAATATCGGCTTCTAGCCCGGACTCAGCTGATTTCACCTCTTCCCCAACCTTGGCCTCCACCTCGCGGACCTTAGCCACGGCCGCATCCCGTTCACCTCGGAGCAAGACGGCCTGTTCGCACACCTCCTGGGCTGCATTGTTCGCATCATCCCTTTCCTTGTCCATGTCAGAGAATTTGGCCTTAAGCTCGTTGAGTTCCTTGACCGCCGCATCCCGTTCGGCAGTGACTGTAGTATTTCGGTGGCCCATCTCCTCCACCAAGGCAACGTGCATTTGCCTCAATCTCTCCATCGCCACATTCGCTTCGTCGGCTTTTTTGGTGGCCTCAATTTCAAATTTCCAAGAAGACTCGGCCTCGGTATTGAGCACTTGTATGATTCGGTCCTTTTGAGCGAGTTCGGACTCCATTTTCTCAATCACTTTGGCTTGCTCAAAGGCCACTTTGGAAGCTTTCTCTGCATCCTTCGCCCACTCTCTATACTGGGCATAGATGCTGTGCAGTTAAAGCGCTCGGTGGATTCAAAGCGGTGGAGGTGCAAAAAGTCATAGCGGGGATACAGCGAGGATATAGCGGGATATAGCGGATGGCTCTAAAATAGCATATAAAACTCATACTTAATGTTTTTTCAAATATATAAATGGTAATTAAATGAAAAAATATCATTCAATTGAATTATAATTAATACATAAATAATTTTGAATAAAAACATGTGCGAATATACTTTAAATAAACATAAAACTGTTATATAACATAATTGAATTTAGTAGAATATTAGAGTATTTTCATTTCTAAAAATATATTAAAAATTAAATCAAATAAACCAGTTTCATAATTTTTATAATGTATAAATGCAATTTTTCAATTCATTTTATTAAAGAAGATATAGCGGAAATAGCGGAATATAGCGGGAATAACGGGATATAGCGGAAATAGCGGGGCTTAAAGCAGAAAGGCCATATTTTGGGGCTATATGGAAAAATCGTAGCGGTAGAAATCCGCTATGAGAAATAGCGGGGTTATAGCGGGGTAATAGCGGGGCATTAACTACACAGCATAGATGTCATGAATGTAATCATGCATCGTGTTCTCCGCCCCCGATGGAATTCTCTTTAAGTGAGGTGGGAAGACGTAGCCGTCGAAGCATATGTTCGGGAACTCCTTCCTCAGCTGAGCAATTTTAATAGCCCCTTCCCCCGTGGGCTCAGTTATGGCCTGCTCTACAATTATGGGGGCCACGGTTTCAATTCGTTGGTGATGAGTTTCGGACCAAGAAGTGTGAGAAGACGGTCGGTGTCGCGGAGGCTCCGGTGGATGTGAAACGTGAGCAGGAGGTGGTGAAGGGATTCTAGGAGGTGGAGAGCGAGATCTAGATCGGTGTTTGTATTCTCTGTCCCTATCCCGCTCGTACCTCTCTTGATTAAAGTACCCGTGATCGCGGTCTTTGTCCGAATCTCTCTTGCGGGAATCATAATAAGAGGAAGACTTTCGAGCTGAGCGAAGGCTCCCTAGCATCGATCCTTTCCCAGACATCGTACCTGAAAATGAGAAACGAAGGAAAAGTTAGTGATCACTTGGACTGGACGATTTACGATTATGAATCATGTAGTGTAGTGAAGTGTATGTATGTGCAACCCCCCGGCCAACCGGAAATGTCGGCCGCACTCATAGCAAGCGACTCGCTCAGATCAAGAACATTGTCAAGCTCCTCCATCCCAGTGTCGTGTTGAAACGACACATAATCTGGAATCGGAATATCTGCAAGCCCTTCGAAAGGATTCTCTACTTGCAGGGGAGGAGCCTCCAAAATTCTAATCCCAGGGATGGGAAAAGACACAACCATAGATTCCAATCTCGCGGATTTAGAATGCTTATGAGCAGCTGCCTTGCCTTTTCTCCTTCCTCCTGAATCCTGAAAACTGGAAGAAGGCCCAGCTTGGAGTTCGTTATCAGTGGGCGTTCTCTCCGGATCAACCTCTTCAGCTATTATGACACCGGGCGCTTTGCGTTTCGTCCGTTTCTTCGAGACCGCCCTAAGTGTCCCTTCCAGCCTTATGCTTTGCTTCCGTTCAATCAGCCCGACAATTCTCAAGTTTCTGTCGGTTAGAACCGAGTCAATGTTCCTCTCTTCACCCGGAACTGCTTGGAGGATCCGAACTAACTCTCTAAAATACCCACCTTCAAGTCGTGAGATTGCGGCTGTAAAAGAAGAGAAGTATGTTAGTTTTGAGAACGATTATTATTATCTCGATAATTCATGAGAAAAAACTACAACGCTTACGTCTATCCAACCATCGCCTAGCGAATCCAGGGGGGCATCGAACGTAGAACCATTCAGTTTTAAAGTAACTCAGCCTTCCCCAAGACCCTGTTACTATTTGGCAGTTCCTAACCGCTTCCAAGAATGTGAAAGAAGGGCTATCTCTATGGCTCTTAATGTTGAAGAGATATCTAATCTCTATCGGCTTTGGTGGTCGAAAGAGAATTTCCATAAAAAAATGAAAGTGTTATTCAACAAGGCGTATCCGTTAGGGTGTAGCAGGGATGGAGCGATTCCAAGGAATGACAGCATTACCCTTATATACTGATTAAATGGAGGAAGTGTCCCCGCTGAGTAAGCATGACGATTGAAAGCAGTAAACCCCTCCGGGGGAGCATGCGGTCTATCATCTAGCCCTGACAGTAGTACGTCGTCAAGCAACAAGCCATGTCTTAAGCAAATCCGTCCCAGCATATCTTCGGAGATGCCGGATGGCACAAAGTCTTGTGGACTGCAAATGTACCGGGCGCCTGGAAACTCGTCCGGGGCTGGATCTACGACTTCGGCCTCGATGGCCGGTATCTCAATTACTAGAGGAATTAAACTCTGAGCTTCCTGTTGATGCGATCTTGAGGATTCCATTACTAACTAGCTTAAGAGAAACCATCATTAGACGATAATAAGCCCATGCATCCCGCGGTGTGAAGTGTGTGAATATGTTGTGTAGTGCAGTGCTGTATATTACTTGAAAAAAGTTCTACAGAGTTAAAGAAAGCATGTAAACGATAAGACTTCGAAATTCAGTCGGAATGACCGTCATCGCTGACCGTCACAACCGTGCCATCTAGATGTTAGCGATCGATCCAGGTTAGGGTTGGTTAAAGTTTAGTTAGATTACAGTGTCATCGACGAGCTTCGAAGGGAAGTTTAATATGAAGTCCAATGGTCAAGTCCAATTATGCCAAAATGAAACTCGTCGGAGTTAGGTGTTCAAATGCACAAGAGTTTTCAAGATCATCAAAATTAAGCTCATTATCGATCACCAAAGTTCGAGTTCGCATCGATCAATAGAGCTGTTCGTATCCATCAGGGATACAGATTCGAATTTGTATCGATCGTTTAAGCCACTTTCGTATCGATCCCCTGGCACGTAGTTCGTATCGATCGGAGACAGTAGAGTTCAGAATGATAAAACATGACTTATTCGAATTGATCAGCAAATCTAAGGCCTTCGTATCAGTCATCTCGAATCGATACGAAAGCCCCATCGTCAGTCGATGCGAGGATGTGTTTCATCAGGATCGATATGAACTCATCTTTTATCCATCATCGATACAATGGTTCCCAGATTCTTTCTTCCCAAACAACGTTCGGAGATGAATTCGAATGGAATGACATGAGAATTTGAATCTCATCAATTTAGGATTGAATTTGTTCAATTATTTACCTGATTTCAACAATCGATTCAGGGGATTAATAAAATGTTTGAATTGGAGACGAAGGTATTCTTTCTTCCCGTGTTCTCTCAATCAATACGAAGGGCTGTAGAAAAAATGAGCAAGTAAGGAAAAAGTGACAAGTCCAGAAAGTATATATATGGACTTGAGTATAAAGGAAGAAGGCATTTCGCCTCACGGTAGGCATGACCGGTCATAACAATTCAACCATCGGATCGATTCGAACGAGCTTTTCGTATCCATCGACTTGAGCCTTTATCGAAACGAAATTGCCAACGGAGGCTTTTCTGAGTCACCCAGATCCATCGATACGAAGCCGTTATTCGTATCGATCATTTTTGACTCCATCCCCAGTACAACGATACGAACTATGCAGTTTGAATCCATCGAATCATAGCATCCAGAGGCCAATATTTATCAATACAAAGGCATATTTGGTATCCATCTTTATGAGTCACATCGATACGAAAAACGCATGTCAACCTTTTACATCGATTCAGGAGAGGATCGATACGAAGGAGCGTTCAAAAACAACCATCGAACGTTGTTACAATTCGAATTTCACATCGGTTCAGGAGAGGATCGATACGGGATTCAATACGAGATAAACTGACAATGACTCGTGAACGTGCAACGTCAGCGAGAGTCAGATTAACATATATGCATATATGTCGGACTAATATTCAATTTTCAACATCTACGGGAATTGGATACTCATCCGATAATGATTACAACAACAAACAGCTAGTCACAATCAAACAGCAATCAGTTACAACAATACAGGGTACAATAGTTGACAATCAACGGTTCACATTACAGAGGAAATCAGTCAAAGATTACAACTTCCAGCGAAAGGACGATAACTGTTCAGAATGAAGATTGCAGCTTCTCAAAGCACGTCATGTTTCCACAAGACGTACTTTGTGGGGCAAAAGTTATCCCGCCTTTTGGCAAGGCCGTGACACCAAGAACTTGACTAGAAACCAATGACGGTTTGCCTTGGAGATCGGTTATACGCAGGCTCACTATGGATATCGACGAATTTTGTCTGAGTCCGAATCAAGCTACAATTGACAATACACGACGAGCGAACCCATGGAAGTAAGCGTTCCAAATTCAAGTCAATCCGAGTTTGTATGCTCAAGTTACGATCGATGCAAGTTGGAGGAAATAGACTCAATTTCGTATCCATCAGTAGGCCGCACTTCGTATCGATCGACTTTGTATCCATCACCAGAGTTTACTTCGTATCGATCGACTTCGTATCCATCACCAGTGTTTACTTCATATCGATCGACTTCGTATCCATCAAGAAATAGCGCACTTCGTATCGGTCAGCCAGTGTCTACTACGCATCCATCGACAAACCTTTGGTCGAATCCATCAGGAGAGCCTTGTTTGTATCCATCGACTCACACTGTTCATATCCATCAGAGAATCGTCGTTCATATCCATCAGCTGAAGAGCTATGTTCGAATCCATCAGTTTACTCTAGTTCGTAACCCTCAGGCGACTGTAGTTCATATCCGTAAAACATTCACTATTCGTATCCATCGAGTCAAGCAGCTTCGCCATCTATTCGAATCCATTGTAGTATTGCTTGTTCGCATCCATCAAGTCAAAGCAACTTTGATCGATGCGAATAAGAGCTGGCTTGATGGTTACGAACAAAGTCACATCTATCGATGCGAACTACACCACTTCCATCGATGCGAACTGGACCATCCCCATCGATTCGAACTACACCACTTTCATCGATACGAACGAGGCGAAGTTCAAGGGTTGACTCGGTCAACTCGGCGTAGAAGGTGGATCGATCCGAAGAATGCTCGCCACATCACCACCTGATCACATGCAACCATCGATTCGAAAAGATCGAGTCGAAACGATCGATTCGAACGAAACAGCCTGCCGAGCAACACCAATTCGTATCGATCATATCTCGCGATCTACAAGTCCAAATGCCACAAAATTTTCACAAGAGCTTACGTACATGCTGAGGAATGTTCACGCCATGTTTCGACTCCATTGGACGAAATCTTGATCGATACGAAATCCGTTCGTATCGATCACGGATCGAGTCGAAACTTCATGGGCTTGGTCACGTGGGCCCACTCACATGCCAGAAGATGTCTCCCGACATTTGAGCGAAATATCAGCCTCCTACACCTATAAATAGAGCCCCAGGTCCTATAGAGAAAGGATCTTTTGACGCTCCAACGCCCAGACTCTGCCGGATTCAATTCCATACTCCATTACTGCTGTTATACTCGAATTTTGTAACTTTAATTCGCTGTAATCCGCTGCAATCAATTGTAATCATCAAAGAAACATCAATAAAGTGATCAACTTCATAGTGGACGTAGGCAACACGCCGAACCACTCTAATTCTTGTGTTTCTACGCATTTTAATCATTTAAATATTTGTTTTTGGAGTTTTTGTTAGATAATCCTCTTTTTCCATTTAATTTCTTCATTTTATCTCTTCAAAAAACTTCCGAAGAGTGTTGTGCCCATTTTTGGTACAAACACTACCCAATTGGGGAAAGCAAAGTCCTGAGCTCATTATCCCCATGCATAAAGGGAGGCAGACCTGCAATACGGATCCATGAGGCATTAAAGAAATCTCGGTTGTAGCATTATCGCTTCTGTGACCATTACCTCACGAATATGCGACCACTATCTTTGTAGAAAAAGCCCTTTCTGATAGCAACACTCAACATATGATGATCTGGGAATCAGACACAGAACGAACGATTAGAGTAAATAGTTATGTGCCAGGAAACTCCCCTGAAATGGAACTCAAGACACTTCAAAGATCTTCCATGGACCAGAGTCCACTTATAACTGAAAATACGACATGTAGCTGAGCATCTAGAAGCTTCGACTTGTCAATTTGCAAGGACGTAAAATCCATGGGGACACAATGAGCTTTAGAAATGTTACTGAGCCTCCAATAACCGTCAGAGCAGGACTTTTCAACGTCTCTGCATAAGATCTAGAACCTGCTGAATGTAGAGGAGGGTGTAGAAAAGTTGCCTCTAGGCACATAGGATCAGTATAAGACAAGACCAAAGTAGGGAAAGGAAGCCTATCCTAGAAAGCTGCACGGTCTAAGGAGAAAAGCGGCCCAACGGGGGACGAGGAGATTAAAGATGAAAGAAGATCGAAAGGATTGGAGCAAGAACGACAGACAGAGTCCATTATTTATATTTAATTTTTAATTTTTGTGTCTTTTTATATTTATGGTAGTTTATGACTTTCCGGATATTAATAATTACTATTATTCATGTTACATTTATTTTATGAACTAATGAAAATGAAACTTGACTTCTACCAAATAATAGTTTTTAATTTATTTTTCTACCTTTAAAAAATTGGCTCGTATTTACTAAACAACAAATATGGAACCATAATAGGTTGCTATTGCATATCATACTTGCAAAAACTGTGTGTTTAAAATCCCATGAAGGGAACATGTTTAGCTTCTATTTAACTGGCCCTTTCATCAGTTGAATTTAAGTTTTCATATTACTAACTGAATTTAAATAAACATTATGAGTCCACTATATACTTGCTTCATAGAACACTAAGAACTATGTCCGCATTTGGATCCTTTATGAAACTTGATTGAATTATCAAAAGACCTTGATATAATATTGTTTATTTGTGAAACTTAATTGAATTAATGGAAGACCTCAATTTAGCGATTTCTTTTTTCCTTTTTCCCGCAAGTGCACTACTATCATGTGCATGGCATAGTTCGCGGTTGTATATTGTGATATTTACCTATTCGTTCCCAATAATTCATGCGACATGAGACTTGTAACTACCAATCATGGTTAGGCCTACACAGTCCAAATTCGTACCTTGCAAGGTAGACCCTCCAGAAGCATCTCCTATGACCATTGCACTTAGCATCTCATACTAGACTTCTTCTTCTATAACTTGTCCTTTTTGTCTTGCCGCTTTTCTAGCAAATGCAATCATTCGAGATATCTCATTGTGTTCGGTACTCTCATTTGCTTCATCACCTGAGAAGTTTCCTTTCCACTATAGTCTGGCTACTAAAATAAATTAAAAAATATGTTACAAGATGCTAAGATAAATCAGCATAAAAGGGAAGCAACCTAAACCATTGGAGAATTAAACATGGGTGTTATCCATATATTTTATAACTATCATATATACTTGAGGAATCAAGGGAAAAGATAGCATAAGAAGATATAGAAGCAAGGGTTATCGGGCATCTAACAAGAAAATAGCTCTTAGTCCCCTATTCAGGAATTAAATTTAAATAAGGAATAACTAAAGGTAGCAAAGTACAAAGGGTTATCAAGCTTCTATAAATTAAAAAGAAGGTGTCAAACCTCTTCAACCATAAAAGTTATTAAGCAAAGAGGAAATCGGGCCTCAGCAACTATAAGAGTTATCGAGCTTCTAAAGAAAAGAGTGGTAACAAACCTTTAGGATAGTTGTGATGTCAAACACTGAACAAGAAGGCAAAGAGATATCGACCCTCTAAGGGGTATCAAACCACAACAAAGAAAGTATTATCAAACAACCATTAATAAGAGAAGATATCGAGCATCAACAAAGGTGTCGAATGCTTAATAGTTAGAAGGTATCGAGTTCCTAAAAAGCACAAAGATGTCGAACCATAATAAGGCAAGGTACCGCAAAGTAAAAAATAAACAAAAGATGCCACACCGCTAAGGGATATCGATCATATAATCATAAGGGAAGGATCCCGAGTCTCTATTGGAAATGTGTCTTAAATATGAGCCTTGTAGTTACAAAGAATCTTTAAGTAATAAATGATACCGAATTACTATAATAGTGATGCGCTTCTATACTAGCAAAGAAACCCGAGTTTTTACAAGCAGCAACAGATGTTGAACAATAAAGGATGTTGATTACCACTAGTCGTATAGATTGTCTTCATGAAAGTTATTAAGAAATTAATATAGTATAGGACGTCGAATATCAACTTCTATTGAGTTACTAAGTCTCTACACATGATGTAAAGCTACTATAAAAGCGCTACTGAAGTGTAATCAAGACAGGGTTAGCGAAACCCTCCGATTCGAACTTAGGACACGTGTCAACTATCCCGCATGATTGACACCACTAATAATAGGCACCCATCGCTACTAAGAAAGGGGCGAATTCTTCTTTCCTCATTTCTTACATTTTAAAAGTTGTAATCCTAAATCAAATTGGTGATTTTAGAGCCGATTGTACATCTTTGACTTTTTGCACATAATGACTTGGACAATGAACTTTGCATAGCACACTACAATTGAATAAAGATATATGATTGATTATTGAACTTATTACATGCATATGACTTCTTTTACTTGACTCGGACTATGGATGTGCATATTTCATTCTTTTGGACTTGGACTTGCATATTGATAATTTGAATAAGGCCACTTAATCCCTTGCCTAAATTTAATGTTTACCTTGCATCATGACTATTATGTCCATTGGCATATGGACAAAGGACTGTGATATAAGTGACTTGCCTGTTTCGCCATGAAACAGTGAACTATTGCATATTTAAACGACTTGCCTATTTTACCCTGGACATACGACTTGAATTTTCGTACAATTTCATGACTATATTTAAGCTCATAGGCAATATTGGGTCCATTTCAAATAATACTATCTTATGCAACATCTCGGGTATTGAACCAATTTTTTGTTTAACATGTTGGTGCTAGAAGTTGGGCTCGAACCTCCATGTCGTTGTTTCCTTGCTTTGAATGCAGAAGTTACATATCGAAGGATGCATCGTCAATGCTCGAAGAATTGAGGCCAATCCTGACCAAATCAAGACGATTAAGGGTAAGGCAGAGCCAAAAACAAGTAAATATTGTGATGGGACTAAATGGAAGGATGACAGTTTTAAGCAGATTGACTCCTACAGTGCAAGTTTACCATTCCCAACATGGTAATTGATATGACTTCTTAAGTCGAAGATATCCTTAGACTGTACAATTGGATCAGTTCCCAAAAGGGTTATTTTTGTAGCCCTTTGGCTTTCTGAAAAATCACTCTCCAAAGTTCCTTGATTTTCTTAAATCTATTACCCAACCAAGTAAGGTTGGATAGTACAAACCACCATTTATTCTGATTAAATATTTTTATTTTTAAACCTTATTTGTCCAAAAGAAAGAATTTTAGGAGTTTAATTACTATTGAATACTCCACTAATTTAGGAAATTTACACAGTACTATTTCAAAAGCAATTGACAAAATATATATAGTTTTTATGATGTGGACACAATTTTAACCCAAATGATGTTTTGATGAGATCATCTTTAAAACTTCTAAAAAGAAATTGCATATCACCAATATTGACCAAAAAAGTGACTAATCCCAAAAATAGCTTATGGGATTTCAAGGCCATAATTCGGATTTCAAACAATAAGTATAGAATCCCTCACTTGACGCATCAAATTTCTTTAATTGTTCAAGTAGCTTTCAAGAAGTTAAAAGATAGAGGAGTTCTCATTGAAAACCATGGTTTTGAACAGTCGAAATGACAAATTGGTATGAAAGTGGGATTTTAATCTTCAAATCAACATAGAGAAAGGAAAATTCAATGCGATTAATGGATCACCTCCTAGTTTCGGCATACTAATGATTAAATGTTACTTATACTTTAATCAAGGAAAGATTTGAGAAGGAGTAAATAACCATCATCATCAACATATGGGAAATAAAGTGGTAATGGCGAGACTGAGTAAATGAGTGCCAACCTAAGATCAAGGAACATCAGAAAATTTGGAATATTAGATATATATTACCATACCATGACCAAGAATGATCTTGCATCTATAAGAACTAGCTCAAGCAAAATGAGTGGAGCTGTGAGAGGAAATTCAAAAAGGATTTTTATTGGATCATTCCAGCCATAAGGAGTAAGGTTAAGAAAGAAACAAGACAAGAAGTCATTAGCCATAAAACATGTCAAGACAAAATAGTTAATGCTCTAAGACAAAATAAATTCTTTGTAATTTAACAGCACTCCAGCTCGAACCCTCAACCTTTGATGGAATAGAAAACAACTATTTGACTCAAAAGGAAGAAAAAATTAAGTAACAACCAAGTATTCATCCAACCAATTGGATATTAAATTGTCATCCAACACAGTAATCATTAATCACTACACTGACCTATACATAAGAATGGTGTTGGCCATGGAATTCAGTCTAAACGCAGAAATATCATTCGAAAATGAAATAGCCAAAGTCCTATCTTTGAAATCTCACATAGTAATAAAGCGGTAGGACCAATACGAAATGTCCAAAATAACTATTGGATTTTAGAGAAGATTAGCATCAACGGTATGTAAATTCTAAGATATTGATAGATCGATCTTTACATAACCTCAATATGGATTATCGATATAGTCATGAAATGTATTCGAATGAATTATCCACAACATTGGAAAAGAGAACCGGGTGGAAGAATTACCTCTGATGTCATGAACTTATTAAAGAATCACATATATACCTAGTCTTTATCAAAAAGAAGAAAAATGAACCAAGAAGTGATAATCGTGAAAAACTAAAAGGAACCATTCATACGATAGATAATTAGTATGAAAATAATTAGATGGCGTCCATTGTTAAATACTTGGTAGAAGGGAAACTACTAGAAGATAAAAAGGAGGCTAGGAAGATAAGGCTTAAAGCTCCAACTTTTACTATAATGAATGGAACACTTTATAAAAAGGATATTCGCTCCCTTACTTAAGATGTGTTTGTCCAGAAAGTGGCATAAAATTATTGAGAGAAGACCATGAAGAGTTTTGTGGAGATCATTCTAATGGCATAAAATTGGCCAAAATAGTCATGGGGCAAGGTTTCTATTAGCCCTATATGAATAACGATGCAGTGATTTTCAACAATTCCACGTATGCCCCCCGGTGAGTTAACCCCAATCTCAAGTCCATGACCCTTTGGTGATGGGAATCTACTTAATTGGATTGTTATCTATACCTAAGGGCGGAGAAAACATGCAAGTGTAGCTATTGACTACTTTACCAAATAGATAGAAGCAGAACCATTAACAAATATAACATCAGGGAAAGTACTAAAGTTTATGGTTAAGAACATAATCTCCCAGTTTAGAATACCATATAAAATAATATATGGCAAAGGAACTCAATTTGAAAGTGAGGAATTCACCATATTTTAAAACAAGAATGGAATAATCAAAAAAAATCATCCTTAGCTCATCCTAAGGCTAATGAAGTAGTTGAAGTTACTAACAAAACCATTAAGACTATCCTCAAGAAATGATTGGATAAACCAAAAGGAAATTAGGTAGAAGAACAATCACTCGTGTTTTAGCATATCGATTTTCTACTAAGACTCCAACATGACATACTTCATTTTCTTTGACATATGGATCCAAAGCAATGCTACCAATCGAAGTTGAAATACCATCCCATTGGAGGATTGCATATATTTTCAATCCTAGTTAAGAGGAATAAAAGAATCCCTAAATTTGATCAATGAGTTAAGGGATGAAGCCACCATACGAATGGTGGAATATCAGTGAAGGAAAAGCCTTTGATCCCACCACAAGGGCCTTGTGAAAGCACCTCCTAGAGGGAGGTCAGAAGAAGCCTTTGGTCTCGCCTAAAATGGCCTGGCCAAAGCACCGCAAGCCTTCGGTCCAGCCAACGTAGCCTGGCAGGAGTGCCTCCTAGAGGGAGGATGGAGGAAGCCTTTGGTCCCGCCTAAGATGGCCTAGCCAAAGCACCGACTAGCCTTCGGTTCCACCTATAAGACCTGACCGGAGCGCCTCCTAGAGGAAGAATGGGTAAGACTTTGCTTCAGCCTAAGATGGCAAACCAAACGCATCGACCAACCTAAATCATTACCTATAAGGTAATAAGGGGCTCGGTCAAAGCCTAAATCATCACCTATAAGGCGATAAGGTGCAAAAGAGATCAATCAAATCCTAAATCATCACCTATAAGGTAATAAGGGGCAAAATAGACTAACCAAAGCCAAAATCATTACCTAAAAGGTAATAAGGTGCAAAAGAAAATCAATCAAACAAGTATGACTTCGACCTAAAGAATGGATCAAAGCAATCTCCTAAAAGGAAGTGTAATTCAGCATAATCAATCTGACACTAAGCTAAGAATAAAGCAACCTTCAAAGGAAGGAATAAGAACTCTCTATTACTTAGAACTAAGGATCCCAGCGTCAAATATGGATATCTGAGAAATTGTGAATCTCTCAGTCAGAAAAATTCTAGTCAATAATGGGAACTTTCATTATCGCTCAAATTTCCCGTCTCCTATTAGTTGAGGCGTAAAATTACCAGATACATTTCTCGTTTTCTAAATGAAATTATGGTATTATTACCAGATGGATTTCTGGTCTTTTATTCAAATGAAATTGAGGTATTATTACCACATGTATTTCTGGTCTTCTATTCAAATGAAATTATGGTATTATTACCAGATGGATTTCTGGTCTTCAATTCAAATGAAATTAAGGTATTATTAATAGATGGATTTTGGACTTCTATTCAAATGAAATTATGATGAATTTCCGGCCTTCTTATTATGAGAGACCTTTTGGATTTCTTGCAAGATGGATTTCTAGATTTCAAACCAGATAGGTTTCTGGTCTTCTTATCAATTGAATTTCTGGATTTGGGATTCATTCCAAATGAATTTATGGTTTTCTTATCAAGTGAATTTATGGACTTCTTACCAGATGAATTCCTGATACTCTTGCTAATTAGAATTAATGGTCTTCTTATTGTGTAGATTTCTAATCTTTTTAATTAGACTTGGTTTCATAGTGAAATACAAAGCTGCTTTATATAAAGAAGACAAATTAATCCATATCTTTACCAAATCTAAAAGGGTTTGTTTAAAACTCAATTTAAAGAAAATAATGAAAGTCGTCATCATTTACTTTATAGTTTTCGAGAAAACAGGATTGAAGAGAGAATCTCAGAGAAAGTTGGAAAGGTTAGGAGATACTTGGTTTTAAACTAAAGTTTAAAAGGCTTCTTTTATAGAAGGAGGATGGAAAATGTTATCCATATATTTTCTAACTGCCAAATGTACTCGAGGGATTAAGGGAAACCAAAGCATGAGAAGATATAGAAGCAAAGGGTATCGAGCATCTAACAAGGAAATATTTCTTGGGCCTCTATTCAAAAATTAAATTTAAATAGGGGATCACTAAAGATATCGAAGTTCAAAGGGTTGTCAATATTCTACAAATAAAGAAGAGGGTGTCAAACTTCTTTAACCATAAAAGTTATTAAGCAAAGGGGATATCGAGCCTCGATAGCTATAAGATTTGTCGAGCGTCTAAAGAAAAGAGTGGTGAAAAACCTTTAGGATAGTTGTGATGTCGAACACTAAACAAGAGCAAAGAGATACCGACCCTCTAAGGAGTATCGAACCACAACAGCGGAAAGTATTATCAAACAACAATAAGTAAGAGGAGATATCGGGCATCAACAAGGTTATCGAACGCTTAATAGTTAGTAGGTATCGAGTTTCAAAAAAAGCGGAAAGATGTGAAACCACTATAAGGCAAGGTGTCGCAAAGTAAGAAATAAAGAAAAGATGTCGCACCGCTAAGGGATATCGATCATATAATCATAAGGAAAGGATGTTGAGTCTCTATTGAAAACGTGTCTTAGACACCCGGCCTAGCATTTATAAAGCATCTTTAAGCAATAAATGATACCGAACTTCTACAAGAGTGGTGAGCTTCAATACTAGCAAAGAAACCCAAATTTTCACAAGCAACAATGGATGTCGAACGATAAAGGATGTCGAGTACAACCAGTTGTACAGATGTCTTCATAAAAGTTATTAAGAAATTACTATAGTATAGGGCATCAAATATCAACTACTATGTGAGTTACCGAGTCTCTACACATGATGTCGAGCCACTACAAAAGCGTTACCGAAGTGTAATCAACATAGGGTTAGCAGAACCCTCTGATTCGAACTCAGGACACGTGTCAACCATCCTACAGGTTGACACCACTATAAATAGGCACCCATCGCTGTCGGGAAAGAGGATAATTCTTCTTCCTATTTCGCATATTAAACAATGGAATATTCTCGAGTATTATTTTCGAAGTTGTAACCCTAAATCAAATTGGGGACTTTAGAGTTGATTGTACATCTTTGAATTTTAGCTCATAAGAACTTGGACAATGAACTTTGCAAAGCACACTACAATTGAATAAAGATACTTGATCGACTATTGAACTAATGAATACATATGCAATTGTACTTGAATCGGACTATGGACGTGCACATTTCATTCATTTGGAGTTGGACTTGAATTTGGACTTGCATTATAGATGATTTAAACAAGGCCACTAAGCCCTTGCCTAAATTAACATTTACCTTGCATATAACTATTATGCCCATTGGCATATGGACAAAGGTTTGTGAATAAGTGAATTGCCTATGTCGCCCATTAAACAATGGAATATTGCATATTCAGTGACTTGCCTATTTTACCCTTGGACATATGACTCGATTTTTTGCACAACTTCATGGCTATATTTAAGCTTATGCGCAATATTGGGTCCATTTCAAATAACACTATCTTATGCAACATCTCGGGTGTTGAACCAATTTTGGGTTTAACATGTTGGGGCTAGAAGACAGGCTCGAATCTTCGTGTTGTCGTTTCCTTACTTTGAAAGCTAACAAAATGATATTCAATTTCAAGAAAATAGCGAAAACCAAAAAAGTTAATGTTATGAATAAAGAAGTTGTACAACAGACAACCCTAGAGGATAATGTCACTCGAAACTTCAAGTTAGAAAATACGAAGATTGTGATCAGTCGAAGCTCGACACTTGAAATTGATCGCAAAAAGGTAAAAGAATTAAAAGGTTAAGATTTTGAAGAAATAAATTATTTTAATGAACTTCAGAATGATTTATATATAAAATTGAAATTATTCTTAAGAAGTATGTGAATAGAGATTATTTAGAAATTGATGATTTCTGGGATTTGTTTAAGCCAATATACTTTTGAAAATGTGTGTATATATATACATATATACATGCATATAAATTATTTAAAGGATTATTACAGAAGGGCATTTAAAATTATAGGTAAAAATGATGGTTTATTTATTGTATGGAAATTATTATTAACAAAATTTACAAAGTGTATTTTGTCAAAATGATTTTGGAAGTAATATAATTCAACTTAATTAGTTATTTTTAAAAACAAAAGGGAATTTGTTTTTGCAACTTGTTTGGATATATATGTTCAGAAGTATTTAAAGTAAATTATTATAGAAAGGGAAAATTTTGTATTTTGTTATATAAATGAATTTAGCAAATCGATTTTTTAATGATAAATATATGAAGGATTATTATAAAAGAGAACCTTGGGTTGGTTAATTATTTCTCGATAGTAATATTTTAAAAGAAAAAATCGAAAGTGAATAAGATTTTTAAAATATTGATTTTGGAATTTCAAGTTATGGGCTTGGGAAATATTTTGGGGTTGAAGATCCTTATGGGAAAAGTGAGATTATTAGATTTTTTTGTTTAAAGGAAATTATGATAAAAACTTCTTTGGTATCATTATTTTGAAGCTATTAAGAAGAGTTTCGAAGTTTAAGAATTATTTTAAAAGGAATTTATGGAATTTGAAATCGAATAAATGTTTAAAATATAGGTTTTATTGGAATTATATAGGAGGTTTTTAAATAAAGATTTTAGAAGGGAATAAAATTTTATAATTTAAACCTCTTTAGAAATTAATATCTTTCTTTTCAAAATTAAATAAAAGGTTTTGAAAATGAAGATTTTATTATAAAACATTTATGAACCAATAAATAATTGAAGTATGTGATTTGTGTGGAATTCTATATTGTGAGATTTTTTTGGTAAACGAATTAGATTGCAAAAGTGAGCAAGAAAGAATGAAATCTTCTGAAGGTTTAGAAGAGTTAAACCTAGATTTGCAAGATTCAACCAAAACAATAAAAATAAAAAAGAACTAGGTGACTGTATTAGAAGAGAGCTTACCGGACTCCTCTAATCTAGCGAAGATGTGTTTGCCGAAACTCATTCAGACATGGTCAGGATAGATCCAGCAATTGTGAGCCATGCACTAAATATAGACCCAAATTATGTCCATGTTCGACAAAAGAAAAGGCAGTTTGATAAACTTCAGGCTAATAAGGAATCCGTTGAAGGTTACTTCGGAATGGATTCATTAGAAATGTATTTTATCCCAAATGGTCGGCTAATCCAGTACTAGTTAAAGAGTCCAAAGGGAAAGGGAGAGCGTACATCGATTATACTGTTCTAAATAAAGCATGCTTGATAGATTCCTATACTTTACCAAGAATAGATTCATTAGTTGATGCCACAAGTGGACATAAGTTGTAATCTTTTATGGATGCATACTCAGAATATAATTAAATCCTCATGTTCAAATCAGATGAAGAAAACACAAGTTTTGTAACAGATTGGGGAACTTACTACTACAAAATCATGCCCTTTGAGCTAAAGAATGTAGGGTTTATATACCGAAGGATATAACATCAATGCTTGAAGAATTGAGGCTAATTCGGACCAAATCAAGACGGTTAAGGGTAAGGTAGAGCCAAAAATAAGTAAAGATTGTGATGTGACTAAATAGAAGGATGACAGTTTTAAGCAAATTGACTCCTGCAGTCCAAGCTTACCATTCCCAACATGGTAATTGATATGCCTTCTCAAGTCGAAGATATTCCCAGACTCTCCTATTGGATCAATTCCTAGAAAGGTTATTTTTGTAGCCCTCTGGCTTGTTGAAAAATCACTCTCTAAAATTCTGTGATTTTCTTAAATCTTTTACCAACCAAATAAGATGTGATAATACAAACCACCCTTTATTTTGATAAAATGTTTTCATTTTTAAACCATATTTTCCCAAAAGAAAGAATTTTGGGAGTTTAATTACTATTAAACATTCCACTAATTTAAGGAAATTTACACATTACTATTTCAAAAGCAATTTGCAAAATAATATATAGTTTTTATCGCTATGGCCACAATTTTAACCCGAGGATGTTTTGATAGGGTCATCTTTAAAATTTTCTAAAAGAAATTGCATATTACTGATATTAACCAAAAAAAGAGTGGCTAATCGCAAAAATAGCTTATGGGGTTTCAAGGCCAGAATTCGGATTTCGAACAATAGGTACGGAATCCCTCACTTGAGGCATTGGATTTGTTTAATTGTTCAAGTTGTTTTCGAGAAGTTGAAAGACAGAGGAGTCCTTATTGAAAATCATGGTTTGAACAATCGAAATGACAAATTCGTATAAAAGTAGAATTTTAATCTTCAAATCTCGAGTATCGATGATAAATTCTTTTGCGTAGAGAAAGGAAAATCCGATGTCATGAATGGATCAACTTATAGTTTTGGCATACCAATGATTAAAGACGTTACTTGTAACAATCCATCTCGGAACATGCCTAAATTTCAACCTGGAAAAGGCCCATCGAAACTTAGATCCATTCTGAGGTAAGCTATTGGTATAACTAAGAAAATGACAGTATAGAGCCATAACTAAACTTTTCAGAACTCATAAAGGATGGAACAAAATATAATAGCAAAGTCTACCCATTTATTTCAAAATCATAAATATGTCAAAATAAAAGTACCATCAAATCGTATCACAAATTTGTTACAACAATAGTCTAGATACATGGGTAAACATAAAAGCAAGTGAAATGGTAAATACCACCACAAAAAAACCACCTCCCTCTCTAAGCGTCATATTTGCCATCAATGTCCTTTAACCTGTGTTGTAATGAGGAGGGAGTCAGAACAATAAGTGTCTGGTGAATAAAAACCTCGAGTCTTACCTTTAAAGTACTTGGGAAGTATATTTCAAAATAAGAATATGCCTACGAACATAAAATCATTGAAATCATTCAATACTTCTTTTTAAGGAAAGAAGCAGATCTCTGAAATCCCATAATCCAAATCCCACGTTATAATTAACCGGTGATGCAAGATATTGTACCCAAGCTACTTAATACCTTTTGTTGAAGAACAGGTAGACTCTGGTCATTTAATACTTTAATAAAGGTAGACCCCATCATTTAATACCTATTCCCAATGTGTGCTCCTCAATGATACTATCTAGCTGGCATCATATGGAATCTCAAGTCACTTAATGCTTCTTTATTTAGAAAGGCGGACCCTCAATCAGTCACTTAATACCTTATCCAGAGGCGGACCCTTGTAGAGATACCACTTAACGTGTCCCAAAGGCCATTTAATACTTCATTTGGAAAAAAGAGGCAGGCCCTCAAACAGCCAATTAATACCACAAGACCCCAAAGCAGGCCCCTCGTACTATGGCCCATACTCATAATAACGTCTCACATTAGTCCAACTATTCGTAGGGACTAGTAGTCAGATTAGCTGGGCATATTTTCTCTACAGAATTTGGGACTAACCTCGCGTCATTATAAATATTTATCATAAGGATATCTCACATCAATAGGAAGTGTACACAACTGTAGGTAGCCCTTAAAGTGAAGGGCAGGCTTCCATCATGTAACTCTATTGACCCCGCATAGCCATAAATTAAATACACTACGTATATATAATAATACTCATCTCACTGTTTCATAAATAAGGCCTTATAAGGAATCTTCCTTAATAATTAGGCTATATAAGAGTTTCCTCTTATTTTCACCTAACAATCAATTGCATCCCTAATGAAGGAAATAAATTAAAATAAATAGCTAATTAACTACGCCATATATGCAATAATTATACGTTAATTACGCTAATAGAGATAAATAAATACTCGTGCCTAATAAATTCTAAACGCATTGATTTTACGCCTTAAACTAGCGTTAAACGTCAATTCCCTAACCAAATACTATCACAAGTCATTTTTCTTCAAATTACCAAGATTTCAACATACCAAAATAAGGGTGTTAGCGCCAAAATTGGTCACCAACACCCAAATCCAGATGAAAGCACTAACCAACAGTCACAGATCTCGGATAGAATGTATGTAGAGAGTGTAAATATGAAGAACAGTTAAAATAAAAAAGAAAGCAGTAATAACACAGGATTTATAGTGGTTCGGCTGACTCCGGCCTACGTCCACTCTAGAAATTTCCTTTTTATTGATGTGAGAATCAATTATAGTTATAATACATAGTTTTTAAAACAATAATGGCAGAGTGGCCTTAGTATAGAAGACGAAGAGAGATAGAATTAAGATCCCCTTTTCTGAAGCCCCACATGCTGTATTTATAGGCAAAACCTGATTTATTGGGCATCCTTAGTGATACGGGCCCACTTAGACCATGGTCGAGCCAACATCCTTCATCACGACCGACCCTAAGTCCTCAATAGGCCGACCTGATATCCCTCGGGCACGACTCGAAGCAGACCTATCCAAGTCTCGGAGTAAACTAGGCTAGACCGAAGCAAAGTTAACGCCGAACCCAAACTCCATATGCCGATCCGAACTCCTTTTCCTCAATGCCGATCCTATCCACTCGTGAACTCCAGTACGCCGATCCACTCAACCATGCCGGTCCACACCATCCTGCCGAACCACCTCATCCCAACTACCTTGGCTGAACCAGAACATGACGAACCACCGAGGCCGATCCCGTCGAGGCCAAACCACCAATGCTGATCCCAAGTTCTTACGTCCTTGACCAAACCACTCAGATGCCGATCCACCTAGTGTCGACCCACTTCGACATGCTGAACCACCTCGACCAAGCCATATCCATACTCCAACATGGGGCCACTTGATGTGCACATAAATGTGTATATTTTTACCACCATATTTAATCTATTTAAATTAAATAAATGATCATATCGGGTATTTTAACTTGTTTAAACCAAAATTCATATTATTTTCAAATCGTCACATATTCATCTTCATCCAATGGAAAAATGGTCATTTTTGTGCATATATTAATTTGAGAAAATTTAATTGGAAATTTCTATATTAGTTTATAGGAATTTGGCTTCATATACAAGTGGTTACATGATGATATATGCATGCACAAGAGTGAAGAGAACAAACGAAGATGGAAATAATTCAAAGTGAAGATACTGGAGGACCCCACCTACCCACCTACCTTAATGTAAAAATTAGAGGCTAATGCACATGCTTATGGAATTAATGGCTTCATGTACACTTAAATGATGATTAGTAGAAGCTAATGATTACTTGGCCTCCACACTTTCTCAAGGGTATTTTGGGCATTCCCCAAAAATATGAATTAGGGTTTAACACATGTATAAAATCCCCTTATGTTTCATGTAACCCTCTTCTCCCTTAGTCTCTCTTTTAGGCTCTCTTCTCTTAGTCTCTTCTCTTAGGAAAATAAAATGAGAGCTCTCTTTCTTTTCATGGCTACTTAGACATTTCTTCTTTTCATGTAACTTTTTATGCAATTTAATACATGTTCTTTTCATTTTCTTGTTTATTTCCTTTCATGTTGTAGTGTAGATCTCTTTTATTTTATGCAATTAGATTAGTTCTCTTTTCCATTAGCTTTCATTTTCCTCTTCTTTTTATTTTTGTTTATTTCATGTTGCTTTCTACTTGTGTTGACATAATAACACAAATGAGAGGCTAATCCCTACAATTTGGGGGTAATGATGCTCTCTTGAATCATGTAGATGCAAAATAATTTCTCATTTATGCCTCTTTTGTGCTTAATGGAAAGTTGGATGTTTGTGTGATTTTGTGTTTAATATTGAGTTTGATAGCTTATGTTGTTCAAAATAAATAGGCTATGCTTAGTCATATGAATCACTAATTACCTCTTCATCTACATATGATCATGGTAATGGAAGTGGATTTAGAATCAAAATTTAATGGTTTATGTTTCTAATTCAATAGTTAATAAGCCATGCTTAAAATAGATTCTACTTTTAATTTCATATCATTTTCATTGAAGTTAGTAAGTGTGTTAGATGGTGCATTAAAGTTTGATGGTTTAAGTGTGTTAATTAATAACACAATTAGGCCATGCTTATGATAAATACATCAACCAAACTCACAAATGACCAAAAAGAGATCATAATTTCATTATGCTGATTTATGTGATGATGAGAGGGGATTTACCTCTAAATTGCTCTTTAATCACATATTTTTATTCTCCTTAGTTCTAGCTTGTTCTTACCTTTTTTAGTTAATTTATTATCCCTTGACTTTGGTTTGATTTGATTGCATTGAAATTTAAAATCAACAATTCCCTACGGATCGACCCGTATTTGCCACGTACTATAAGTGTACGCCGTGCACTTGCGGTTATTTTTATTATAAAATTTGTTCGGCTATTTTCTAATTCGATACACATTTAGCCGTCCGAACAAGTTTTTGGCGCTGTTGCCGGGGAATTTGTTTTGATTTTGATTTTCTATTCTTCGAATTATTTTTGTTTGATTTTCGTGTGTTTGTTTTGTGTGTTTGTACATTTAGAAAAAAAATTGTGTGTTTTGTGTGCAATTTGATTTTGTTGTTTATAGTTTTCTAGTTTCTTATTCATTAGCATTTGCATTTTCTATTCAAAAAAAAATTCATACACAATTCAGAAAAGAAAAATATTTCCATTTCAAGTTTAGTGTTACAATTTCAATTTACATTTTCTTTTCAATTTCATTTTCGACTCTTTGTGTACATATACAAAAAAAAATATAAAAAAACTGTTTCTCTCTTGCATTTCCACTTTGTTCATTTTGCCCTGCATATATTCATTCATTTCAATACTTCACCTCTGATAGTGCTCTGTCATCCATCACCACACATCGACCTCCTCTTCTATTTTACCATCTAACTTCCTTGACATACTCACTGTCCTCCATCCACTGTTCCCATCCAAAGCACAGTTCTCTATTCATACCACTGTAGTCTGTCACCAACATTCAACATATCCACCCATTTCAACTCTTGCTGCATCCACAATCTTCCACTCCAGACCCACTGCAACCTCCCTGATCACAATTGCTACTGACCACCCTCTTCACTTCTACATCACTAGTCATAACCCAACCATCCTCTTCACTATGAAGCAACTGCTGTTCTCCTACCATTCCAATTGCCTACCATCCTACACATTTTCATCACATTTTGTATCATTGCTGCGACCACCATCTACTTCCAAATCACATACAAACTGTCTTGCTCCCCGATTTCACCACAAAATAACCATACTCATCAACAAACTACACTTGTTGCCTGACCGTTCTTCACCTATCTCCACTGCACAGTGCACATACTGTTCTGTGCATCTATGCACTACTGTTCAAAACCACTCACTAGTGCAATCCATCCAATCCACCTTACTCCTCAACTATATCTACATTGCTACATCCTCGACAAACATCAACTTGCTGACTCCAAACTGTCACTACAGTTCAGTACAATACAACTGAAACAACACCATCCCACATACAACGACCAAAGAACCACATCCTTCATATCATCATCTCATTCACCTTGTCATCACACTTCTCACACAAACCCACCCCTCTGACTTCACCAATACAACATGCTCCGCCATTTTAAACAACATCAGACCACTGCAATATAAACGACGTCACTTTTCCTACCACTACAGCTCCACTTCCAACAACTACCACAAAAAAAAGAGAACTTACCACTGCACCATTTACCGCCCCTTCGAAACTGCACCACACCTCTAGCAGTTCCATTGTACAACTGCTACACAATAATTCGTCTCCACCAAAACGAGCTACCACCGCAACCAGACATCACGAAATCATCTACGACTCCAATAATTCACCACTTTTTGAAACATCAAAACCAAAACTTCTCAACCACTTGCATTACCTTATCACAACCAAAACCTATCGACCATCAATTCACATCATTCTTCAAAAAAACTGTCTTTAAACAGAAACATTCAATTACTTCAAAACTCCAAACATTCTCTCTGCTGCAAAGAACATTCTGTCGTCCACTGATCAACCTTCCTTCCCTTGCCTTCACGTCATCCACACTCACCACTGACAAGTACTTGAACAACCATCTACTGACTGTAGCTCAACCCCTGTTTCATACTACAGACACAAAACTACTGCTTGCATCAATCCTCTTTCCCACTTCTGTTTTCATATATCCAATCCACTTCAAAAAAAAATCAAACATTTCTTCCGACAAACTTCCCTGCCGTTACACACATCTGGCCATCCTCATCGCAAACCACCAGAACATGCCTCACTTCGTCACTAACAATCCACCTCCTTTCCATTCTCATCAATTATCTCCCCAAAACCATTGCAAAACATCGACACGCCCTCCTCTACAGTACGAACTCGCAACTCCTTCGTCCAACAACATCGAGTCGTCACAACCATTTAATCAAGACATTCGAAGAACCATCGCCTTCGATCAACAACTCTGTTGCAAAGTTAAATCGGAGATCTGGGATTTGAGTTAAATCGTGAATTCGAGTTTTTTATTTTTGGGATTCTTGTTGAAGAATGAACTAAAATAGGCGGTATGGGTTTGTGATTGTTGAACGAGAAAACATGTGGTTAATCACCAATTTTTTTAATCGGTAGGTTTAGTTTTAAATTGGTTATTGGGCTTTTTAAGTGGGCGGGTTCATTGGTTTGGGTCAGTTGGAAAATTGGCGAGCATTTTTTTTGTTTTGTTTTGTTTTTTTGTGTTTTAATTAAAAAGAAAAAAAAACATTTGTTTGGTTTTCCTGTGTTTTTCCAATTTGTTTAGGTTGTTTTCCCATTGTTTTAAGTTTTCATTTGTTTTTTCTAAAAAAAAAGGAATTTTTTTTAAGTAAAACTTCACTTTTAAATTTCCTTTTAAAAAAAATTAAAAAAAAACTGTATATATATTTTGTTTTTATTTCAGGTTGCCAAAGCAGAATTGCAGAAGGAGCAGAAGTGCTAGCTAAAATAAATTGCTTACGTGCTGAGCTTGCCAAAAAAAACTGCTTGCTTATTTATATTTTTCTCTTTATTTGCCTTGCATTGTATATATCTATTGTTTTTGTTTGTCTTGCATTGTTGTTTACTTGCATTTAAAAAAATACTCAGAAAACCAAAAAAAACAAACAAACAAAAACAAAATCCATTCGTAGTTGCATTGTTAATACACATTTAATTTTTGCTTTGCATTTCATCTAGAATTTTGATTAGCAATAATGGTTAGACATCGATAACACTTAATTGTATATTGACAAGTTGTCTTGTTTGAACAATTTAATTTCTTGGTGTCTAGGCTACGGCAGAGTAATAACCATTTATAAATATTACGGTGATTCATAAATATTATAGTGGTTGTTCCTCTGAAGGTACTTAAACCTTCGGTTGCATTGCTACGGTGATTCGTGGTGCACCGATAAATCATGTCCGTTACCTGGCTGAGAACTATCTTGTTGAACTAAGACAATTTGTAATTATACAATTTTGGGTTAACTTAGGATAAATCATTTGCAATTAGCCCTTGCATTCATTTAGTTGCATTAGTTCATGCATATTTTAAAAAAAAGTCAAAATCCAAAACTAAAAAGAATTGTAAATATTCCTTTTCCTTGGAAATTTTTAAATCCTTTTTCTTTGAAATTTCAAAAATCCAAAAAAATTTAGAAAAAAAAACCAAAATCCAAAAAAAAACTTTAAAAAAAAAATTGAAAATCCGAAAAAACAAAAAACCAATTTCCCTTTTGAAAAATTTTATTTGTAAATATTTTTCCTTTATATAAAAAAAACATTCTTGAAAATTGCCGAGTTTCCCCACCCATTTGAATTTACAATAGTTTTGAAAATCAATATAATCCATACGATTTCACTCCAAATTCGTATGGATATTTTAACGACAACTATTCTTTAAACAATTCGAATTTTGAACGACAAAATTTTCAAAACGATGACTAACCCTCGAATCTCGAAAAGAACATTTCGTCTTTACTTGAAATCTCTACACAACAAAATCAAATGATAAATGATTTGTGTAATTCACATTTGGGCAATGATTCAAATCAAAGTTTTCAAAATAATCAAAATTTGAATTCACTTCAAAATTCAAACGATTTCGAGTATAACCCATGCCAATTCAATTTTGAACTCCAAGATGAATTTCAAAATCAAAACGAAAATGTGATCCACTTTTCAAATAATTTTTGCAATGGTAATAATCTCGACTACGATACAAGTGAAAATTTTTGTTCTCAACAAATCCAAATCGAAAATTCTCAAGTTAATAACTACAAGTTGGATTTTGTAGAACAAATGGACGAAATCTATAATGATCACACAGATTCGTTGTTTGAAACATATATGAAACAACGTGAAAAAAAAAATTAAATCCCAACGTGTGACGAGTCAAATAATAATCCATCTTTTACCACAATTGACGATTTTCAAATAACAACTTTTGAAATTGAAAATAATAATCTTAATGAAGTTGTTGAAAACACGGTAATTGAGTTGGATCTCAATTCTTTTGAGGGTGTGGAACCAAATTAAAAATTCGATCTTCCTTTTCTCGATTTCGAAAATTTGAATACAACAACTTTGGATTTTGAACTTGAGATATGCAATGAAGTTGTTGATAATCCAACAAAGGAAGACGAATTTAATAAACACGAATTTTTTGAACTTTTCGATGACGAGTTGTTAAATTTCGACGGGGAAGATTTAAATCATCACTTTGATTTTGAAATCAATAATTCTGAAGAATTTTTCAATGAAGAGCTTGACTTTCAATTTGGTGAAAATAAACTTGAATTTCAATCAATTGTTTTATCAACCCCAAAAATCATCGAAAACAAAACAACTCGTACGATTTTTAATAAAACGACATTCGTTTTTCCAAATCAACATTCAACTTTGAAATCTTTCATGGTTTGGTTTTCCGAGCTTAAGCTATGTCTCGCATATTTGACGAGACAAATGAATCGGTTGTTGGAAGACCGTTTCATTTACTTTTTGACGATATACTTTCTGAACTCTTGTAAATAATAATCCTTTCGTTTTCATGTAAATATAGATCTTCTTTTTATTTTTGTTTTATTTTTCTCCTTTCACTTGGGTATTTTTTTTAAGCATTTTGATTTATTTTTAAAGAAACACTATAGGGTAAATATATGGGTTTGGTTTTTTAAATTGAAAATTTTGAAAATTTATTCGTCTTAACAAAAATGAAAATGAAGTTTGATTACAAATAACAATGGTTTAACTAGTATATAGGAAGATTCATACGTGTTAATTATGAATTATCCTAATCGAAGATCTTTGTTTTAAAAAGTGGTGAATTTAAAGTAAAGGATATAACATTTTTTTTGTCTTCTAAGTTAAATAGTGCTAAGATGATTTTGCGAAACTCTCTCTCCAAAAATAAAACAAACAATTTTTTTTTATATATGTAAATATTTTTAATAAACACCTAGAGTCATGTGCTCACACTCGTGTGTTCACTCGCCGTGCTCTGTACCCTTCTCATGTAAGCCCGAAAGGCAGTGCATGATCGGTATATCTGGCCTCAGTTTATCTGAGTTAGGTGTGTATATATAAAAAATTCTTTTTAATAACGCCTACAGTCAATAGGTGTTCACACTCGTGTGTTCACTCACCACGCTCTATATTCCTCTCACATCAGTCCACAAGGCAGTGCATGGGTAATATATCTGGCCTCAGTTTATCCGAGTTAGGCATATGTAAAAATTGTTAATATCAATAAAATTTTCAAAAATAAGAGAGAGTAAGCAATTGAAATCCAAGCACTGTTTTAACTTATTAGATTTGACTTGTTATTGAAAAGAAATGAATATACCACTTTGATAAACTTTGATAATCAACTAAGGATCCATTTTATAATTACACTTTGTTATCAACCGAAACAACGAGTTAAACTATAGTCTATTTGTTATGATAACTTAATTTTTGTTGGAAATTTTGACGAGTAAATGACTTAAATTTTCAAGATAATAACCAAAACCTATATTTAACTTATGTGTGTTAATTTAAAAGTAAATCCTTCATTTATAATAGTTTCAAAAACTCGCATTCATCTCTTTGTAAATAAATCTTGCATTTTGTAAATATTTTCAACCTGCATTTGGATTTTGTGGGTAGTATCCGCTGAAAACCCTCACGAGACAACACTCGTCCTACTGGGGACACCTAGAGGTTTAATGGCTTGTTGCATACGCTCAATGCAATCGTTCTCCCTACGAAAACGGATTTATCTTAGTTTTTCTTTATTCGAGGATGAATAAAAAGATAAGTGTGGGGGTATTTGATGTGCACGTAAATATGTATATTTTTACCACCATATTTAATCTATTTAAATTAAATAAATGATAATATCGGGTATTTTAACTTGTTTAAACCAAAATTCATATTATTTTCAAATCGTCACATATTCATCTTCATCCAAGGGCAAAATGGTCATTTTTGTGCATATATTAATTTGAGAAAATTTAATTGGAAATTTCTATATTATTTTATAGGAATTTGGCTTCATATACAAGTGGTTACATGATGATATATGCATGCACAAGAGTGAAGAGAACAAATGAAGATGGAAATAATTCAAAGTGAAGATAATAGAGAACCCCACCTACCCATCTACCTTAATGTACAAATTAGAGACTAATGCACATGCTTATGGAATTAATGGCTTCATATACACTTAAATGATGATTAGTAGAAGCTAATGATTACTTGGCCTCCACACTTTCTCAAGGGTATTTTGGGCATTCCCCAAAAATATGAATTAGGGTTTAACACATGTATAAAATCCCCTTATGTTTCATGTAACCCTCTTCTCCCTTAGTCTCTCTTTTAGGCTCTCTTCTCTTAGTCTCTTCTCTTAGGAAAATAAAATGAGAGCTCTTTTTCTTTTCATGGCTACTTAGCCATTTCTTCTTTTCATGTAACTTTTTATGCAATTTAATACATGTTCTTTTCATTTTCTTGTTTATTTCCTTTCATGTTGTAGTGTAGATCTCTTTTATTTTATGAAATTAGATTAGTTCTATTTTCCATTAGCTTTCATTTTCCTCTTCTTTTTATTTTTGTTTATTTCATGTTGCTTTCTACTTGTGTTGACATAATAACACAAATGACAGGCTAATTCCTACAATTTGGGGGTAATGATGCTCTCTTGAATCATGTAGATGCAACATAATTTCTCATTTATGTCTCTTTTGTGCTTAATGGAAATTTGAATGTTTGTGTGATATTGTGTTTAGTATTGAGTTTGATAGCTTATGTTGTTCAAAACAAATAGGCTATGCTTAGTCATATGAATCACTAATTACCTCTTCATCTACATATGATCATGGTAATGGAAGTGGATTTAGAATCAAAATTTGATGGTTTATATTTCTAATTCAATAGTTAATAAGCCATGCTTAAAATAGATTCTACTTTTAATTTCATATCATTTTCATTGAAGTTAGTAAGTGGGTTAGATGGTGCATTAAAGTTTGATGGTTTAAGTGTGTTAATTAATAACACAATTAGGCCATGCTTATGATAAATACATCAACTAAACTCACAAATGACCAAAAAAAGATCATAATTTCATTATGTTGATTTATGTGATCATGAGAGGGGATTTACCTCTAAATTGCTCTTTAATCTCATATTTTTATTCTCCTTAGTTCTAGCTTGTTCTTACCTTTTTTAGTTAATTTATTATCCCTCGACTTTGGTTTCATTTGATTGAATTGAAATTTAAAATCAACAATTCCCTACGGATCGACCCGTATTCGCCACGTACTACAAGTGTACGTCGTGCGCTTGCGGTTATTTTTATTATAAAATTCGTTCGGCTATTTTCTAATTCGATACACATTTAGCCGTCCGAACACCACTCCCCACTCTACTGCTGATCCATCTTTATCCAAGTCAATCCAGCCCAGTCCCTTCCATGCCGATCAGCCCTAACTCGACCGACCCAAGTACGACCGAGCCACCTTGGTCGAACGGTCGATCCACATGGCCGAACCATGTTATGCCGAACCCTCGGGTTTGTAATCATATTTATCATCCATGATTGATCGTCTATCCATCCAGTTGACTCAAACCCATCGTATTCCAGTCTCGACAAACGAGCAGTCGATTTAGTTAAATCCGCCTGTCCATGGCCTTGCCAAAAGGTGGGTTAACATTTGCCCCCCAAAAAATGCCTTGCTATTGGAAGGTGTGTTTTGAATAGCCTCAAATCCGATATCCGAAGTCCATATGTTATCCATAGCCATACTTTCTGATTCATAATCCAATCCATTTTATCCAAGTGTCATTGTCGTATCCTTATCCAAATCCGCGACTGCTCCGAGTCGTTATCCAATTCTGAATCCATCCCAAATCCATTAACCGAATCCGCGATCACTCCGGATCATTTAATCCGAGTCCGGGACCTCTTCGGGTCTAGTAATCCAAATCAAGGACCTTGCCAGGTCCAAATCCAAAGCCGGGACCTCGCCGGGTCCTAAAATCCATATCTGGGACCTCAACGGGTCCAAATCCAAAGCCGAAATCCGAATCTGATAGCCGAGTTCTAATCCATCCATATCCAATAACCAATAACCGAATCTACGACCTCTCCGGGTCGATATCCAAATCTGGGACTGCTCCGGGTCCATGCCCAAACCCTTAGCTGTTCATAGCCAATATCCAAATCAGTAACCTCTCTGGGTTCTTGCCAAGCGTAATCCACACTCGGCGACCTGTGTTAAGTAATGCCATGGTGTTCCTGGTTCAGTGTCCCTGAACGCTAAGTAATGTCGTGGCTTAAGTCCTAAGCCGAATCCTGGTCGCTTCGGACCCTTGCCGAGCATAGTCCATACTCGACGACCTGAAATAGTAACCGATAGATATTATGGGGCCTAAGTCCTAGGTCGAATCCTGGTCTCTCCGGACCCTTGCTGAAATGACCCTCCTATTTCCACCCTAATTTCATAAGGATTTTTTTTTTAAGAGATGATATATAGATATATCATTCATTACAAATATATTTCCCAGGGTCATTTTCTTTCTCCAATAAACAAAATATATACAGGATCTTTCACAATATAAAAATATTGTTTTAAATCTAAATCATTCCTAACATACATATATGAAGATATCTATGTTACATTCTACTAGAATCAGAGTATGATAATATGTAAGTAGAATTCCTTTTAAATCTATTAAAATGTGATAATTCCCTTTTAAAAGATTAATTATGGTATCCTGATTTTTGTCCATAGAATCCACTGGAAACATGCACTTTAGTCTGTTATTCTAATTAAGAAATGATCAAGTAATAATCAGTGGAAAGCAAGCTTTTAATATGGATGATTGTGTTAAAGTCTGGATAGTATCAAACTCAGGCTAAAAGAAAGTGGATCCTAAGTGAACACAAGCAACATCTAGGCGTAATGGAAACGCGCCTAACTTATACATGAGAGGTCACGAGTTCGAGTGCTATGCTGGTCGGTTCAAACACAATTTTTGTTTTTTTCTTTCTCCTGTATGGTTTGTAATCTGATATCTACCTATATCTGCACATATATATTTAAAAGTTGCCTATAATCTAACATACAAAACAATATTTCTTGCTTTATTATTTTTGAAACCCATTCCTACAATTGTTCTAGGAATTTATGTTTATATTTTTGCCCAAATATCAACATGTACACAGATATACATGTACATGTCAATAACTTTACTCATTTTCCAGAAAACTGGGTTCAAATGGTTCCATGCTTCATTGATTTGAAGTGAACAATTTGCCTGACCTATGGTCTAACCATGTGGTTAATCTGACCATTCTTTTATTTGCATTTTACAAATCAGAATCTACCTAAACTTCAGAGTATATGGAGTGTTGCCAGGTTTTGTTTGTTCAAACCAGTTTACATTGCTTATCTGTCTTAATCTTTTAAGGATGATTGTGGTGAAACAATTGCTAAATGTACTAAGCTTTTGAAATGCATTTTTATTTTCAAAATACAATCTATCATGATCAACCAATACATCATTTATTTGAAGCTGGCTAACTCATGTATCCTGTATCTGCTACACACTAGTTCAAGCAATGGAGATACCATTCATTGCATTCTGTCTGAAGCTTTTTTAAAAACATTTTACTTTTCTCAATACGATTCAGAAATGAATTCAAACTTATTTACAAAGCATTTCAATAAAAAGGAAACTAAAATCCTTATAAGTTTACTTCTAGCTAAATCCAGATTTTATTCTAAAACTCAGTGCTCTGTTATGTCTCAAGATTAACTAATACATAATATAAATTATGCAAAACAGTAGCTCACCTACATATGCATATTTCTTTTCCAAGCATCCATATCAATACTTAAGATCATTTCCTTGTTTCCCACTCAGATATTTCTTTTAGATTTTAAACCTTAGTGCATAACAATATATTTAACATGATACAACTAGTCCATCTAACCATAATAGAATTCATTACATGACTGGAAATCTTAGAAACATAAAATTTTCCTGAACACATGCAGATATAATCAATTTAAGCTCTTATTGAAACTAGCTAGCATGTTCATTCACTCCTCCATAATAGCCATAACTTCATTTTTACTTAGTGCATGCATTCCCTGAAAGAGCATAAGTGGCTGCCTCATTTTAAAATGAGACACCCCATATGCCATGAGCAAACAAGGGTCAGATCTAAGATCTGGTATGAGTAACATCAATACATTCATGATATTAAGCAATAGAGAATATAAGAGCACCAACTAGTTATTTAAGCAAATTCCTGCAATCAATTACTTTAACATAGTATAATTAAGTTGATTCAGGTATGATATATTCATTTATCATTCTTACACTTGCATACATAATCATGCAAACATAATTATCTATTTGCAACATTTGCATTCACTGGAACCATCATGGTTCCATACCAACCAATCCTAAGAAATATTCATGTTCCTATTTCTTCATTTACAGGTTGTATAATTCAATTTAAATTCCTGCCTCATCCGCTATTAAGGAATCACAGGGACACATTACAATGAACTAATTCACATCATTGCACAAAGATCTCAGGGCTTAAACAAACCATGTGCCAACTTGCATACTTCAAATATGACAAGCATTCCAGCAGCCTTCTTGGCCTTCCCTTCCCTAGTTTATTTACTAGTGTATTGACTTAAATCCTATCATCAAATATGCTAAGTGAACATGTCACTGCAAGCATGGAAACATCCATAATCTTTCCTAGCATAATTCTCCTCAGAAATAAGCAGACAGTTATTTCCTAAATGGGGTCAATAAGTCTTGATCTCAGTAAGATATAAGAATATTTTCAACTGTAAAAGAGGCATGGCATGTTCTTATTATATTGATCTGCAAGCCTTTATGATTGATTCAGATTCAGGATCTGGTTCAATCATAATTTTAGCTTGTGAGTTTCTTCTTTTTTTTTGATTTGATTAAGGGCTCAGCACTTAGAAAATTTCTATTGCACCCTTAACATTTTTTTCTTCTCAAGCCTCAGCACTTATACCAAGTATAATGCAGCTCCCAAAATTTTTTGTAAAGTTTCCATGCCATAGATCTATAACAGTTGAGGGTATTCTCTATATAATTTTAAGATTCTGGACTTTAACATTTTTGAGTAAAAATGAAACAGTATGGTACACATCCAAAGACAAATGTCTCAACAAAGCAAAGATCACCAAAAAAAAAATCATCCATATTAAATCATATCAGATTTAAAATAAGACAACCAAAAAGCATTGATGAAATCATATACATCAAAACCAGAAATATATATAAATGGCAATAAAAAGTGGCTGCCTCATCTCAGGTCTTAATGCCATGAACTCAGTGAGGTTACTCACCTAAATATTTCTTCTTATTAATCCAGAAAATCCTTGTATGAGTGTTTTCTCCTTCCTTCCAATATTTTTCTTCCTTTCTTATTTTTGTGCAGCTCGGGGTAAAAATAATTCTACTGGCTAAAACTGCCTATTTATATGCATTTTTTCCACTAGGGTTTTGTTAAAACAGAATTCCATTTCTGTCCTGGCTAGCATCATGCATTTTTCATTCATAATACCCCGGCCATATTAACCAATTTAAAGGCTGCATTTTCTTTCTTTTACTTTTTAGAAAATGGCCACTCACCTAGTCATGTTAAAAGTGTGACTATCCTATTTTATATTTTAATTATTCCGTAGAATCCCCTTTGCTATTTTTGCCTACACAAGCATATTGACTTGTATCACATTTCATGTCATTTTAATGTTATAGTTTCACTTGCTTATATATATATATATATACTTTTCAGTACTTAAAAATGTATGTTTGTATACATATCTTATCTAGGCTTATTTAATTCCTCTTTAATTTCAGAAACATATGCACCTATATGTATACAAGTTTACAAATCCTTATAACATATATATATATGTGTAATTTTCTTTTTTGGGTTTTAAATAAAATCTATTTACTGATTTAAAGTGAAACTTATTTTTCTTATTTTCCAAGATGATCCATGTAATTCCAGAAATCAAATATCCATGTTGCAAAATCATGTTTGTATTGCTTTTTAATTCTTGTTTTAAATCCAAGAAATCTGGAGTTCTTCCTTGTGCCATTTCAGTGTGCACGTGCACACATATACTTGCACACTATTTATTCCAAAAATTTCACCATATTTAAATCTAAATATTTCAAAAATTAAATCATTTTACAAAAATGATTTTTCACAAAATTTTGGGGTATTACATTCACCCCTCCTTTTAGGAATTGTGTCCTCACAATTTTTCTAACATTTATAACAAGCATCATTTTCTTTTCTGAAAACTTATCAAACATATGCATAAGCAAACAAATTCAACCATATCAACCATGCATAACAAAAAAAAATTCCAGAAAAAAAAAATTACCTTTTAATTTGCAAAAAGCTTAGGATAATCCATTCTAATCTTATCCTCTAACTCCCATGTGCAGTCATTAGGATCACTACTCCACTGGATCTTAACTAGTTTCAAGGTTTTGCTCCTTAATTTCTTTTCTTCCTTGGCCACAATCCCCACTGGCTCTTTTTCATAAACCAAGTCAGGATTTATTTGAATTTTGGTAGGCTCTTCCAAAATGTCTTCTTTATCATGTACCCATCTTCTAAGTTGGGACACATGAAAAACATTATGCATTGCTTTCATTTCCTCTGGTAGTTCTAATTTGTAAGCCAGTGAACCAATTCTTTCCAGAATTTTATAGGGTCCAACATACCTTGGTGTGAGCTTACCTTGCTTGCCAAATCTCAAGACTTTCTTCATAGGTGAAATCTTGACGAAAACAAAGTCTCCCACTTCATATTCCACTTGCTTTCTCTTCCTATCTGCAAATTTCTTTTGCCTATCTTGAGCTGCTGCTATTCTTTTTCTTATTAACCCAATTTTCTCTGTAGTTTCTTTAACATATTCAGGTCCAAGAACAGCCCTTTCTCCAGTCTCTACCCAGCATATAGGTGATAAACATGGCTTGCCATATAAGGCTTCAAATGGTGCCATCCCTATGGTGCTTTGGTAACTGTTACTGTATGTGAATTCAGCTAGATGGAGGTGGTCTTCCCAGTTGCCTCCAAAGTCCAGTGTACATGCTCTCAACAAATCCTCTAAGACTTTGTTCACCACCTCAGTTTGACCATCTGATTGTGGATGGTAGGCAGTGCTTAAGCACAATTCACTCCCCATGGCCTCTTGAAAACTTTTCCAAAATCTTGAGGTGAAGATGGTATCCCTATCACTCACAATGGTTTGGGTATGCCATGCAACCTTACTACCTCTTTCATGAATATTTGAGCCAATTTTGGAGCATTTCTTTCTGCTTTAACTGGAATAAAATGTGCTACCTTAGTTAGCCTATCCACTATTACCCATATACTTGTGTTTCCCTTCTTAGATCTAGGAAGACCATCTATGAAATCCATAGATATATCCTCCCACTTCCACTGTGGTATACTAAGGGGTTGCAATAGTCCTGATGGCCTTTGTGTCTCTGCCTTGACTTGTTGGCAAGTCATGCACCTTGCAACATATCTGGCCACATCTGACTTCATCCCCTTCCACCAAAGATTTCTTTTCAAATTTTGATACATCTTGGTGCTACCTGGGTGTATGGAGTACTTACTCCTATGGTACTCATTTAATATTTCCTCCTTCAATTTTATATTTTCTGGAACACATATCCTATTTTTATTCCTTAAATAACCATTTTTATCAACTTGATAATTTATTACTTCCTCCCCTTTTGATATGAGCATTTTCTTTTCCACCATGTTTAGGTCTTGTTCCTGCATTTTCCCAATCTTAAGAAGTAAATCTGATTGCAGAGATATCATACTTAATTTCCCTTTACCTTCATCTTCTTCAATGGGCATCATTTGTACCCTACTGTTTTCCTCAATTTCCAAATCAGTAAGTATAGACAAATCCTTAAATTCTTCCATCATCAACATGGCTACCTTGGCATGTTGTCTACTCAAGGCATCTGCAACTTTATTTGCCTTGCCTGGTGTATACAGTATATCTAGATCATAGGCAGCTAGGAACTCTACCCATCTATGTTGCCTCATGTTCAAATCTTTTTGTGAGAATAAATATTTCAGTGCCTTATGATCAGTGTACAAAATGAATTTGGCACCTAACAAATAATGTCTCCAAAGTTTCAAAGCATACACAACTGCTGCTAGTTCAAGATCATGGGTTGCATATCTGGTTTCATGTGGCTTTAATTGCCTAGATGCATAGGCTACCACCTGGTCTTGCTGCATCAACACAGCCCCTAACCCAGAGCCACTTGCATCAGTGTACACAACCAAATTTTCATTTCCTTCTGGCACTCTCAATACTGGTGCATTAATCAGAGCTTCCTTTATTTTGATAAAAGCTTGCTCACATTTTTCTGTCCATACAAAGGCTTGGTTCTTTCTAGTTAAATTGGTAAGTGGTGATGATATTTTTGAGAAATCTTTTATAAATCTCCTATAATATCCTGCCATCCCCATAAATGATCTAATCTCACTGATGGTGCTAGGCCTTTTCCATGCTTGGATTGCCACTACCTTATTAGGGTTTACTGATATTCCTTTGGCAGAGATAACATGCCCAAGAAAATGCACTTCTTCTTTCCAAAATGCACATTTTGAAAATTTTGCCTTTAAATCATTTTCCCTTAGTCTTGACAAAACTAAATGCAAATGATTTTTATGCTCTTCCACTGTCTTAGAATAAATCAAAATGTCATCAATAAAAATCAGTACAAACTTGTCTAAATAATCTCTAAATATTCTATTCATTAAATCAACAAAATATGAAGGAGCATTTGTCAAACCAAATGGCATAACCAAAAATTCATATAAGCCATATCTTGTGTTAAATGCAGTATACTTAACACTTGAGTCTTCAACCTTCATTTGATGGAATCCTGATGCTAAGTCTAGCCTAGAAAATATTTTAGCTTCACTGAGTTGGTCAAAGAGATCATCTATTCTAGGCAATGGGTATTTATTCTTGATGGTTACTTTATTTAGTTCCCTGTAATCTATGCACATTCTCAAGGTACCATCATGTTTTCTTACAAACACTACTGGAGAACCCCAGCAGGAATTGCTTGGCCTTATAAATCCCTTGCCTTCTAATTCTTCCAACTGATTTTTCAATTCTTTCAGTTCACTTGGCCCCATTCTATAAGGTTTCTTGATTATTGGACTTGCTCCTGGAATGAGATTAATTTGGAACTCAACTGGTCTGTGGTGTGGAACACCCTTAACTTCCCCAAACACATCCAAGTATTCATTAACTATGGGAATTTCTTCAATGGTTAGTTCACTCAGATCTTTTTCTAAGTCAACTAAATGATACAATTTCCCTTCCTTAGCTACTTCACATAGAACTATGATCCTCTGGCCTCTAGAATTTTGCAATGATATGGTGGATGAGTCTAAATTAATTATGGCTTTAAATTGCCTTAACCAATCTACCCCCAATATAACTCCTATATTTGGGTAATTTAAAACATATAAATTGGAAATAAAAATATTTCCTCCTATGTTTAACTCCACATCCACACAATTCATGTTCAAAACACTAGAACTCCCTAGGGGACTTTGTATAAGCAATGGGGTTTCAACCAATATGCAGTTTAATTTTAACACTTTAACTAATTCATAGGAAATCAAAGAGTGTGTTGCTCCAGTATCATATACTACTGGTATGGGTATGGCACAAATGAGTAATGTACCTTCCACTTGGCCATGATTTTCAGCATCAATTTTCACTGCAGATTTGCCTTTACCTTCCAAAGTTGCCAATTTCCCTTGCTGTTTATTCTCAGGACAGTTCCTCTTCATATGCCCCTCTTTCCCACATAGGTAGCATTTGAAGGCTCCTCCTTTTAACTCTGGGCACCTTGGTTTGATGTGTCCTTCTTTTCCACAATGATGGCAAACCAATTTCTTCTTAGTATCATTGGCTTTTGTATCTTTACTCTTCCTGTTATCTGCCTCCTCCTTCTTTTTATCATAAGGGTGATATCTTCCCTTATCCTTCTTGTTGTTGCTCTTAAAATTCCTATATTTCTCTCTTTCTTTGTCATGTTGTTCCAGTTTCAAGGCCAGATCAATTACTTGATCAAATGTTCTATCTGCATATGGTAACATAGCTCTGCTAAGTCCTGGGTTCAGTCCTTTTATATACCTATCATTTTTGGATGCTTCATCTGCCACTAGCATTGCTCCATAATTAGATAGCCCCTCAAACTTTTGAGTGTATTCAGTGACATTCAAAGTTCCCTGCCTAAGTTTGATAAATTCTTCAAGCAAAATGGTCTTGGCTGATGTTGGTACAAATCTTGCCTCCAACATCTCCTTGAACTGATTCCAAGTGATTTCATTTTCATTTCTTCCAGCTATGATCACATCCCACCAGCTTAAAGCTACCCCTTTCAGTTGTCTTGAAGCTACTTGCCTCTTCCTTTGGTCATCCAACTGCATGTCATTGAAAATCCTACCAAGTGTTCTCAACCATGCTTGAATTTCCATCACACTCTCAGTTCCTTCAAAACTCCTGCCTCCCAAATTGGAATAAGTCTTCAGTAGTTTTGAAAGCTCTTCATGTGGGTTCTCAGGCCTATGCCCAATTCCATCTCTTAAAACCCTCACAAATTCTTGCATATCAAGCATTTGAGGTGCATTGGGTCCTGCATTGTGATGAGATCCTCTTCCTACCATGGTCTGCTAACTAAATTCTGGGTAAATGGTATTAGTATATTATGAGTACTTCTATAATTTCTATTTTCTTATCTAAATTATTTCATCCAAAACAAACAGACATAATACATTTCTATAATACTTAACAATCAATGCAACCAAGTGCTCTGATACCAACTGAAATGACCCTCCTATTTCCACCCTAATTTCATAAGGATTTTTTTTTTAAGAGATGATATATAGATATATCATTCATTACAAATATATTTCCCAGGGTCATTTTCTTTCTCCAATAAACAAAATATATACAGGATCTTTCACAATATAAAAATATTGTTTTAAATCTAAATCATTCCTAACATACATATATGAAGATATCTATGTTACATTCTACTAGAATCAGAGTATGATAATATGTAAGTAGAATTCCTTTTAAATCTATTAAAATGTGATAATTCCCTTTTAAAAGATTAATTATGGTATCCTGATTTTTGTCCATAGAATCCACTGGAAACATGCACTTTAGTCTGTTATTCTAATTAAGAAATGATCAAGTAATAATCAGTGGAAAGCAAGCTTTTAATATGGATGATTGTGTTAAAGTCTGGATAGTATCAAACTCAGGCTAAAAGAAAGTGGATCCTAAGTGAACACAAGCAACATCTAGGCGTAATGGAAACGCACCTAACTTATACATGAGAGGTCACGAGTTCGAGTGCTATGCTGGTCGGTTCAAACACAATTTTTGTTTTTTTTTTCTCCTGTATGGTTTGTAATCTGATATCTACCTATATTTGCACATATATATTTAAAAGTTGCCTATAATCTAACATACAAAACAATATTTCTTGCTTTATTATTTTTGAAACCCATTCCTACAATTGTTCTAGGAATTTATGTTTATATTTTTGCCCAAATATCAACATGTACACAGATATACATGTACATGTCAATAACTTTACTCATTTTCCAGAAAACTGGGTTCAAATGGTTCCATGCTTCATTGATTTGAAGTGAACAATTTGCCTGACCTATGGTCTAACCATGTGGTTAATCTGACCATTCTTTTATTTGCATTTTACAAATCAGAATCTACCTAAACTTCAGAGTATATGGAGTGTTGCCAGGTTTTGTTTGTTCAAACCAGTTTACATTGCTTATCTGTCTTAATCTTTTAAGGATGATTGTGGTGAAACAATTGCTAAATGTACTAAGCTTTTGAAATGCATTTTTATTTTCAAAATACAATCTATCATGATCAACCAATACATCATTTATTTGAAGCTGGCTAACTCATGTATCCTGTATCTGCTACACACTAGTTCAAGCAATGGAGATACCATTCATTGCATTCTGTCTGAAGCTTTTTTAAAAACATTTTACTTTTCTCAATACGATTCAGAAATGAATTCAAACTTATTTACAAAGCATTTCAATAAAAAGGAAACTAAAATCCTTATAAGTTTACTTCTAGCTAAATCCAGATTTTATTCTAAAACTCAGTGCTCTGTTATGTCTCAAGATTAACTAATACATAATATAAATTATGCAAAACAGTAGCTCACCTACATATGCATATTTCTTTTCCAAGCATCCATATCAATACTTAAGATCATTTCCTTGTTTCCCACTCAGATATTTCTTTTAGATTTTAAACCTTAGTGCATAACAATATATTTAACATGATACAACTAGTCCATCTAACCATAATAGAATTCATTACATGACTGGAAATCTTAGAAACATAAAATTTTCCTGAATACATGCAGATATAATCAATTTAAGCTCTTATTGAAACTAGCTAGCATGTTCATTCACTCCTCCATAATAGCCATAACTTCATTTTTACTTAGTGCCTGCGTTCCCTGAAAGAGCATAAGTGGCTGCCTCATTTTAAAATGAGACACCCCATATGCCATGAGCAAACAAGGGTCAGATCTAAGATCTGGTATGAGTAACATCAATACATTCATGATATTAAGCAATAGAGAATATAAGAGCACCAACTAGTTATTTAAGCAAATTCCTGCAATCAATTACTTTAACATAGTATAATTAAGTTGATTCAGGTATGATATATTCATTTATCATTCTTACACTTGCATACATAATCATGCAAACATAATTATCTATTTGCAACATTTGCATTCACTGGAACCATCATGGTTCCATACCAACCAATCCTAAGAAATATTCATGTTCCTATTTCTTCATTTACAGGTTGTATAATTCAATTTAAATTCCTGCCTCATCCGCTATTAAGGAATCACAGGGACACATTACAATGAACTAATTCACATCATTGCACAAAGATCTCAGGGCTTAAACAAACCATGTGCCAACTTGCATACTTCAAATATGACAAGCATTCCAGCAGCCTTCTTGGCCTTCCCTTCCCTAGTTTATTTACTAGTGTATTGACTTAAATCCTATCATCAAATATGCTAAGTGAACATGTCACTGCAAGCATGGAAACATCCATAATCTTTCCTAGCATAATTCTCCTCAGAAATAAGTAGACAGTTATTTCCTAAATGGGGTCAATAAGTCTTGATCTCAGTAAGATATAAGAATATTTTCAACTTTAAAAGAGGCATGGCATGTTCTTATTATATTGATCTGCAAGCCTTTATGATTGATTCAGATTCAGGATCTGGTTCAATCATAATTTTAGCTTGTGAGTTTCTTCTTTTTTTTTGATTTGATTAAGGGCTCAGCACTTAGAAAATTTCTATTGCACCCTTAACATTTTTTTCTTCTCAAGCCTCAGCACTTATACCAAGTATAATGCAGCTCCCAACATTTTTTGTAAAGTTTCCATGCCATAGATCTATAACAGTTGAGGGTATTCTCTATATAATTTTAAGATTCTGGACTTTAACATTTTTGAGTAAAAATGAAACAGTATGGTACACATCCAAAGACAAATGTCTCAACAAAGCAAAGATCACCAAAAAAAAATCATCCATATTAAATCATATCAGATTTAAAATAAGACATCCAAAAAGCATTGATGAAATCATATACATCAAAACCAGAAATATATATAAATGGCAATAAAAAGTGGCTGCCTCATCTCAGGTCTTAATGCCATGAACTCAGTGAGGTTACTCACCTAAATATTTCTTCTTATTAATCCAGAAAATCCTTGTATGAGTGTTTTATCCTTCCTTCCAATATTTTTCTTCCTTTCTTATTTTTGTGCAGCTCGGGGTAAAAATAATTCTACTGGCTAAAACTGCCTATTTATATGCATTTTTTCCACTAGGGTTTTGTTAAAACAGAATTCCATTTCTGTCCTGGCTAGCATCATGCATTTTTCATTCATAATACCCCGGCCATATTAACCAATTTAAAGGCTGCATTTTCTTTCTTTTACTTTTCAGAAAATGGCCACTCACCTAGTCATGTTAAAAGTGTGACTATCCTATTTTATATTTTAATTATTCCTGAGAATCCCCTTTGCTATTTTTGCCTACACAAGCATATTGACTTGTATCACATTTCATGTCATTTTAATGTTATAGTTTCACTTGCTTATATATATATATATACTTTTCAGTACTTAAAAATGTATGTTTGTATACATATCTTATCTAGGCTTATTTAATTCCTCTTTAATTTCAGAAACATATGCACCTATATGTATACAAGTTTACAAATCCTTATAACATATATATATATGTGTAATTTTCTTTTCTGGGTTTTAAATAAAATCTGTTTACTGATTTAAAGTGAAACTTATTTTTCTTATTTTCCAAGATGATCCATGTAATTCCAGAAATCAAATATCCATGTTGCAAAATCATGTTTGTATTGCTTTTTAATTCTTGTTTTAAATCCAAGAAATCTGGAGTTCTTCCTTGTGCCATTTCAGTGTGCACGTGCACACATATACTTGCACACTATTTATTCCAAAAATTTCACCATATTTAAATCTAAATATTTCAAAAATTAAATCATTTTACAAAAATGATTTTTCACAAAATTTTGGGGTATTACACTTGCCGAGCATAGTCCATGCTCGACGACCTTTAAGCCAAAAAGCAGAGGAAAATCCGATCAAAATCCAATCCAAAATCCAAATCAAACTAGAAAACCAAAAATCCATATCAAAAGTCCAAACCAAAATCCAAACCAAAAATCAAGCATTCAAACCAAAATCCAAACCAAAAAACCAACAAAACCGAGAGTTAAAACCGAACTCCAAAACCAAAGCAGAAAAAGCAGGTGTCCAAGCCAAAAAGAAAAAACTGATTTCACAAACCAAAGCGTCAAAGTTCATCATCATCTTAGAGCATGCCTAGGGGTTGTCTCTGTCCCCGTACATGAGTAAGTGACTTAGCCGTCTACCCAGAGTTTGCTACTTATTCCATACCACCCTGATCAGTTGATGACCAACCGACCATCATTTCTGAGCCTCGCACTGTCGTTGTTTGAGGTAGACGGTGGCTGCTCCTGTTCCACCGTCGCATTCCGAGTTTTGACATATTGTCGCAACTGACTATTCCTTACATGCTCCTCGATTATATCCTTTAGATGTCGGCAGCTGTTAGTATCATGCCCGTCCAGGTCGTGAAAGAGACAATGCCTTCCTAATGCCCTTTCGCATTCTGAGGGTTCCCTCCTTGCTGGCCTTCGATAAGGAAGGCGATCCCGAGTATCCAAGAATCCGCTCCAATGTTGCATTCAATCCTATGTAAGTGGAGAATTTTTGTTCTCCCCAGCGCTTCCTCTTCCCTTTATCCTTGTCTGTATCCGAGTTTTCACCGGGCAGTCCTCCATCCTTAACCACGTTTACTTCCCTTGACTTCATATCCAAACATGCATCTTCTTGTCGAAGAAATCTCTCAGCTTGATGAAAGAATTCCTCGAGATCCATTGGTGGGTCCCATATTAACGATACTTTGAAATCCGAATTATCTTTGACTCCTGATACTACAACCATCAGAACCATTGATGGATCCGGCCGATCTACCGAAGCAACTGCTGCATTAAACTGAGTTAAGAAAACCCTTAGTGATTCATCCACCCTCTGTTTAACTGACGTTAGTGTCATCACATTCTTCGGCCTTTTTATGTGAACTTGAAACTATTTCAAGAATCTATCCACTAGTTTTGTCCATGTTCCAATAGATCCATCCTCCAGCTGTCTGAACCACATAGCAGCTATATCGGTTAAGTATAGGGGGAAACATTGGGCCATAACCTCCTCCGATGCCCCCAGCACTTCCAGATGCCTTGTGTACCTCATCAAGTGGTCAGTGGGATCCGTCTTACCATCGTATACTTCCAAAGTGGGCAGCTTGAAATCGGGTGGATTCCTAGCCATCCTGATGTTACGGGTAAACGGACTTTTGTTTACTCCCTCCAAATCCTTGTTTGTTAGAGCTCCGTGGCGCCTGATAATGTTGGCTAATCCAGTGTTATCTACCAAGGGCTGCCCCTAATCTCCATTTCCTAACTGCCCTCCAAGTACACGAGGGAATTCTGGCACATACTCCTCGTCACGTACTCCAGTATTCTTGTTGGCGCCGGGCTGCGCATCATCTTCTGGAATCCCTCCATTGATCGGTCCAGCATTACCTGGCAGTGTGCCCCCGAGTCTAGTTCTGTCCAGATGGATAGTTGTTTGCTGATTGGGAGTTGCCCCCTGCTGAACCACTCCATCTATTTGTTGGTTGAGTCCTTCTGATCAACTCCATGGGTCTGAGCTCCTGCAGTTCCTGCTTGTCCAAATTGTCTGAAAAGTGTCTGCATCATTTCCTCTTGCCTTTTCATCAACTGCTCCTGCATGGAATCCATCATGATCTGCATCTCGTCCCTAGTGATGTAGACGGAGGCTTGATTAGCTCCAAAGGAGGCCGCCTGACTTTCCTCTTGCTGACTCCTTTCCATCCTCTGTCTCTTGGTTGATCGCTTTGCCATAGTCTCTAGAATCCAAGTTCCTAAGCCTTCAAATCCAAAATCCTAGCTTCTGAATCCCTAAGTGCTAGCTCTCTCAGTGAAAGCACCAAAATGTTAGCGCCAAAATTGGTCACCAACACCCAAATCCAGATGAAAGCACCAACCAACAGTCACAGATCTCAGATAGAATGTAAGTAGAGAGTGTAAATATGAAGAACAGTTAAAATAAAAAAGAAAGCAGTAATAACACGGGATTTATAGTGGTTCGGCTGACTCCGGCCTATGTCCACTCCAGAAATTTCCTTTTTATCAATGTGAGAATCAATTACAGTTACAATACAGAGTTTTTAAAACAATAATGGCAGAGCAGCCTTAGTATAGAAGACGAAGAGAGATAGAATGAAGATCCCCTTTTCTGAAGCACCACATGTTGTATTTATAGGCAAAACCTAAGTTATTGGGCTTCCTTAGTGATACGGGCCCACTAAGACCATATCTGAGCCAACATCCTACATCACGACCGACCCTTAGTCCTCAATAGGCCGACCCGATATCCCTCGGGCATGACTCGAAGCAGACCTATCCAAGACTCGGAGTAAACTAGGCTAGAACCCGGAGCAAAGTTAATGCCTAATCCAAACTCCAAATACCGATCCGAACCCCTTTTCCTCAATGCCGATCCTATCCACTCGTGAACTCCAGTACGCCGATCCACTCAACCATGTCGGTCCACACCATCCTGCCGAACCACCTCAGCCCAACTACCTTGGCCGAACCAGAACATGACGAACCACCAAGGCCGATCCCGTCGAGGCCGAACCACCAATATCGATCCCAAGTTCTTACGTCCTTGACCGAACCACTCAGATGCCGATCCACACAGTGCCGACCCACTTCGACATGCTGAACCACCTTGACCAAGCCATATCCATACTCCAACACCGGGCCACTCCCCAATCAACTGCTGATCCATCTTTATCCAAGCCAATCTAGCCCAGTCCCTTCAATGCCGATCGGCCCTAACTCGACCGACCCAAGTACCCCGAGCCACCTTGGTCGAACGGCCGACCCACATGGTCGAAATTCAATGAACGAACCATGTTATGTCGAACCCCCGGCTTCATAATTATATTTATCATCCGTGATTGATCGTCTGTCCATCGAGTTGACTCAAACTCATCGTATTCCAGTCTCGACAAACGAGCAGTCGATTTAGTTAAATCCGCCTGTCCACGGCCTTGCCAAAAGGTAGGTTAACAAAGGGATTCTAATATCTAAAACAGGGAATAAATATTCATAATCAAAATTGAAATAACAGACTTGCAAAAAAATATAAACTCAATATGTAACAACCCGTAAATTTTCGATAATTTAATTTGTTAATTTAATGAATCTTGTTATTTAATATTGGAAGAAATAAAAAGTTGTAATGTAATAATGAAATGAATACTAAAATGAAATGTAACAATGTTAATTAAAGTAAATTTTTGATAAATTGAATGAAATTCCAATTAATTGAAACAATAAAAATGCTATACTTGGTTATAAATTGAATATAAGTGAATAAATGAAATATTGGATTAACCAAGGACATAATAGGTAGTTAATGGAAATTGAATGAAATTAGTATTATGAAAATAAATGGTAACATTGATTTGTAAGTAATAAAAGCTTATTAATGTGACTAAAGGTTAACTGTGGCAAACTATTGAATGTTACCTATCTATTTAGCTTGTTAATTTAAATTGGAAATAAATTTCAATAAATGTAATTAAATATTATGTTAATGTAAATTAAGTTAGTATTTGGAAATAATGTTAATTTTATTCATAATATGATAATTGGGAATAAAAAGAATGGATCAAGATTTATTAATTTATTGGAATTCAAATTATAATAATTGGATTAATTGCAAATAAATGAAATTAAATATTTAAATATTACGTTAATGGAGATTGAGATGAAATTTGAGAATATTAATGTAATGGATCATGAACCAATGTTAATTTTGTCTATTTGATAATAATGAATTTAATAATAGGATGAAAGGTCAATTAAATGGGATTATTGAAAATTTATTTTATAATTTCTGAATTTAATGAAATTGAAATTAAACACTGAAATTGATGGATTAATCAACTTTTAATTGACATCTAAATTTGTTTAGATTATTGTAAATGATTAAGAAACCAAAAATGATGGAAGTTGTAAATTACTAAATTTAAACTGAAAAAGTGACATCATTAATTTAATATTAATTTATTTAATTAACGTGAAAATAGCCATTTTGGCTAGTGTCTCGGATTTTGACGAAACCAGTTTCTTCGGATCCATAACAGTGAATTATTGTAGGATTTCAAGTTTCGTAGCGATTGGACTTGTCGTTTGATCGAACGGACTCGAAACGCCTAGAAATCAATTTAGTTGAAATCAAATTGAAATAAGCGGATTTTGGCATAACTTCTTCATACGATGGAATTAGGACTTGAAACCTGTTCCATTGAATTTAAAATATTTGAAAGCATCTATTTTGATATATGGGTTGACCCATTTTCGTATCGGGAACGAAACAGGTTTTTCGGGTTGATGTCGTTCAATCAAATCTTGTCTGTTCTTCTATTTTCAGCCCTACATGTGACGACCCACCTTTCTGACCCCTGAGAACGACACTTAATACATCCATGGTATTCATGTGTCGTTGCTCAAGTATCTGAAAGGCGAGTTGTCATGGGATAAGTTATAAGAACAGAACAATAATCTCACAACGGAACGGTTAAATATATAACATAAAATAAGACAGTACATAAGGTTACTCCCAACATGGAGTTATCAGAGTTACAGCAAAAGTTCTACTATCAACCTAGGTAGTTATTACAACCTGCCTTTAAATATACATACATAGGGCCAACATCTCATAACAGCGGAAATAGCTAGATAGACAAGGAGCCTCCTGCTCGTCCACCATCTTCAAAAGAGCCAAATGAAACCTGTCCTTTTCGAACTACTCAACTATAAATGAGTACCCGAGAGTTTAGGAAAAACAAACAATTCAGGTCAGACAATAAATCCGGTATGAGTAAATTCCAAATAAAAAAAATAGAACACACAAAATAACCGGTGAGACCACGTCGCAAAAACACAGAACGTGTTTCCCCTCACAAGGACAACATCCAAGCATAAAAGAATGGATACAAATAATTAAACATCGCGAAGAGCGCAAGACGCTTCCCGATGCAATTAAGAAATAATCAATTCAAAGATTTGAATCAAAAATAAGGAAAAGGAATTTTTTCCAACAATGACTAGGAGGGTGCGCCCCCCTTACCGAAAGTATACCTCTAGAAAATATACTTGAGAACTACGATGGCTCTCGGAACCTCCAAGCCGGACCCCGCCAACCTTACCGAGTATCCGAGTAATTCACATCTCCATGCGCATACAACCGAAACCAATCTAAAGTAGATGTGAAGATACCCTAATGGGAGCAACCCCACATAGCTTGGCTCCCACTCGCTCTTTATTTAGTCATTTTCGATAAAGGATATCAATGCTCTAAATGAGCAACAAATCGTCTTAGATTGACGAAAAAAACAAAAGGAAGAAGGGTATCGAAATTGATAGTCAAGATATCAACTATCGGGGATAACAAAATGATCGTATATGGAAATTAAATCTTATACTTTTTCACTTCTTGGAAATATCCATAAACTTATCTCATCGGTATAAGTATATTCACAAAACATTTGGGAGGATTTCATATTTCAAAAGCATACTTAGATGGGTCAAAAACAATTGTCTATAAGAAATGCGAATGTTTTCCATTATAATTATAAAGATCATTTGTAGAAATCAAATCTCCTTTACTTGCCATGTTTCCGATATTCTCGACTTACTCTACCCCTCGCCCAGAAACAAAGCCAGGTAAGTCAAGGCACTGGTGTAACGCCCCACTCTGAGACCCACTGTAACAAAGAGTATTACAGGAGTAATACTGCCTGTTAAAGCGGAGAATAGAGTATAGTGGGAGCGACCATTTGTAATCAAGCTATAACTATCTACTGAATACGTCGAAAGGTGGAATCTATTTAAATTTTTCTCAATCAGGTGGTTCGACATATTCGGTAAATACTTATAACGAAATTACAAATGGCTAAAGATCTATCAGGACAAAGCATAATAACATAATGAAATAGCATCACAGAACAGAATCACATAACAGATATAAAATCCCAGAACAATACATCGTCAATACAGATCCAAATACAATAAGTGGGTACAAAGCCACTGCCCACACACATGTGGGTTAAAAATATGTACATATCAAAGTCTGAATAATAACAGAGTAGCGGAATAGTGGACAAATAAAAGCGCTATCTATCAGCATAGTAGATAATGTCCAAGCGGAAGCACAGAAGCTAAGTCCAGAGACCTAACCTGAAACAACTCGGTCTGACCCAAGCGAAAACACTCGGGTCAGGCTAGCTAAACAATCAGTAATAACTGAGATATATAGTAATGCGGTACATAAATAAAACAGTACTTATCCAAAGAGAAGTATATTATGAACCACATGAATATAATGACGATCCCTAATCATCAATAAACAATAAAAATCTCCAAAGAGAAATCAACACCAAAGTGTAGAATAAATAAAATCGCCTCATATCATCGGCGTAGCCAAAGCTATAAAAAGATGCCCATAGGAAATAATCCCAAGAGTGACCAGAGTCTGTAATCAATGCCCAAGCAAAGATCGATGCTCCAAAGAGCAATGGGGATATACTGAAAAGTCAATGAAATCCAACACTGAAAAGCAATGTCTAGAGACACTGTGAATCCACAAGGTAATCGCACTTACATCGTATGGTTCCAAAGAACCAACACCGAATGGCGGTACTCGAATGGATATAAAAATCATCAAATAATACCAATATTGCACGTGCACCGACCAGAGTCGTTGTTGCCAAGTACTGTAGAGTTGTGATCGATCACTTGCACAGATGCGGAACGCGCGAGACGGCAAGATCCTTCCCAGAAGGATAAAGGCCCAGAGGCGCATGCCGAAAAATAAACTGCTCCATAGAGCAGGTGTCCAGAGACGGTTTCCCAGAGGCGTGGTGACCCAGAGGTCCAGTACTGGCCGCCCAGAGGCTAATGTGTCACTAACTTCTTGGAGAGGAACCCGTAAAGTGTTAATAATGAGTCCCATACCCCACGTTCGCACTAAACGGTTTACTAACCAATAGCAAGCTCACACTCCAAACAATAAAAAGTCCACCTCGTATCATCAGTAAACTAGACCCAAAGGTCAAAACGATCAATCGAATAGGTCGGGGATTAACCAGAAAGGAAATACACACGGTTCCATAGGCCGGAGATTTCCTAACCGTTTAAGCACCTTTCCACTTCGCTCGACGTGTTAAAAGTGAGTGTGAGATTTTTATTATAGAAAATATTGGTGTAAAACGGATTTATAATTGATTTTGAAATCATCTTTAAAACGGTCTTTTGAAAAGTCTCCTATTATGGAGTAATTAATTTAATAATTAAAATTAATATTATATAATAATTTTCAAAAGCCATTTTGGAGTGAAAAATCCTTTTAAAAACCTTTATAAAGCCCGTGCACGAAATCCAGAGACAAAGCTCAAAGAAATCGACGAAAACCAGAAAATCATCAAAAATTTCCAAGTGTTTGAAACCATTCAAAAACTGCTGCGAACCCAAGTTCGGCAATTTATTTAGACCAGCAAACTGTGTCCAAATGTCATGAAAACTGGTAGGCATGTAGTCCAACATCTCTACTTTAAGATGCAAAAAGAATTTCTGGATTCTGAGTTGAGACGAAGTAGCAGCGACGTCTCAAAGTTGAACCCAGAGAAAGATTCATACTCTTTTCCAACAGCGACCGGAGTCTAACTTTGGCACGAAAATCAAAGTATCAAACGAACTCCAATGTTGCCCAAATTTTCCAGGGATGGGGTTCGGAACACCACCTTCCCAACGAGACCAAAAAGTCAAATTCCGACTTCGGATGAGATCGTGGTGGCATCCCGAAGTGGAGCTCAAAAGCTGGAAAAAAGTGATTTTTTTTTTCATAGACGCGGGCTTCGGCCCGCGTCAGCCTGCCCCAGCCCAGGCGGGCTGGGGCAGTTTATTTTCAACCCCAGCCCGCCTGGGCTGGGGAGTGGGACACGGGCCGAAGCCCGTGTCCACAAATCCCTAGCCTAGGCGGGCTGGGGAGAATTTCCCAACCCCAGCCCACCTGGGCTGGGGAGTTGGACACGGGCCGAGGCCCGTGTCCACTAATCCCCAGCCCAGGCGGGCTGGGGAGATAATTATAGTCCCCAGCCCGCCTGGGCTGGGGTTGAGACGCGGGCCGAATCCCGCGTCTTCTATTCCCCAGCCCAGGCGGGCTGGGGGGGGGATTAAATCCCCAGCCCACCTGGGCTGGGGTGGGACGCGGGCTTCGGCCCGCGTCCCCGCTTCCCCAGCCCACCCGGGCTGGGGAGGCCGTGTAAACCCCCAGCCCAGGCGGGCTGGGGGGGTGTGGGGTGCGGCCAGCCCATCCAGGGCTGGCCTGCCTCTGGCTAGCCCAGCTGGGCTAGCCTACTGCACCAGGGCAGCAGCCAGGGTGCAGCCCAGGCCTGCCCTGGTGCACCCAGAATGGGTTTTCAGCCTAATTTCAGGCTGTAGCAAATTCCAGCCAGTCAATTTTGTTGTTTTTGAGCTTTTGGGGTGATTTTTTCCAATTTTTGGACATCAAAATTATGTTAACAATAATTACTAATAAATAGTAATTACCAATAATACAACTAGCATTAATTACTAATCAATAGTAATTACCAATATTACAACTAGCATAATTACTAATCAATAGTAATTACCTCTACCAATCAAGCAAATAAGCAAACACTTCAAGTGCAACTTTCCAAAGCAAAGAGGATGTGGATTAGAGAGCTTCAAAATTAAAAAGAGAACAAAACCAAGGATTACAAAGAGATTTCAAAGATTAAAATAAAGATTAGAAGGTGATTAGGCCTAGGATTGCATTACCTTGCTAGGATTAAACAAGTCTAATTATGAAGAGATGGAGATGGGTCTTCTAAAGGGAGGCCATTAGTTTTGCTTAGATTTAGGTTTAGGAATTTATGAAGAGGAGGAGGGTTAGGGTTATGAAATGGGTTTGAGATATTGTAAAGGAGTGGGTTAGGCTAATGGGTCATGATAAGGGGTTTTAAAACCCATTAGGACTTTGTTTATTTTCCAATGTTATCATGTAAACAAAAATCCTAATAAGCATCCTAGTTTTTAATTAAACCCATGTAATTGTCTCATTTGGCCCATTAACCCATAATCACTTTTTATTTAAAAATTCCCCATTTCAACCCAAAATACTTTAATTCACAAACCAATTGCAAAATTTAAATTTCCAAAATTTTGTTTAGCTCCCTTTTCAACTTAAAATCATAATTTTAATTTATTATTCGGTAATGCAACCTCAGGGTTGTTACAACTGGTTGCTCCTAGCCTTGCCTAGACACTTCGGTTTCATATCTCACAGATAGAAGATCAATCTACTCATCGGCTTTTAGTGCCAAGTATAGGACTACTTACTTTCCATAAATAACCTATTTAAATCATTATATAAATTTCAAAGCTCCTTTAAAATACTTTAAACCAAGATTTAAAACTTGCATTCAAATCATAACTTAAACCCATCATTTTAAAGGAGAATACGACGAAGAGGGGTGAAGCTCCCTCTTAATCAAATGAGATAGATAAAAGGGGTGTTATTTCCTTTTAACCAAAAAGTCACTAAATGTCAATCCTAAGTTAAAAGGTGGTGTAAGTTTCTTTTAACTAAACATCAAAGTTATTGCTCATAAACTGGCCGAGCACAAATCAAACAACCAAATAAGAATAATAACAAGAATAATAACAGACCCATTATTATTAATAATTTACAATCAACAGTTAACACAACATTTATTAAAATGTGAATCAGTCAAAGGAAAGAGATTAAGATTACACTCACTGTAAAATAATTAACTATACTCATATAATAAGTTATACCCACTAAACTATGAAAACAAGGAATATACTCACATCCTATTTGCTTTGATGGAGACTTGGAATACTTCACCTTTGATAATGAATTTTAGTTCTTTTCTTTTGTTTGTGAATGAATTAAAATGAGATATGGAATTGGCTATTTATAGGTGAAGAGAAGGGTACTTTAATCATTTCCTACAGCCTAACCAGATTCGACTAGATTTTGGTCCAATAGAAACCAGCCATATGGCCTAATTTGATTCGACCACATTTTGGTTCAATAGAAAACACCTTGATGGCCTAATTTGATTCGACCACATTTTGGTCCAATAGAAAACACCTTGATGGCCTAATTTGATTCGACCATATTTTGGTCCAATAGAAAACATCTTGATGGCTTAATTTGATTCGACCATATTTTGGTCCAATATGAATCCTCCTTATCAACTATGGCATAACATGATTCGACCAAATTTTGGTCCAATGGCAACCATCCGCATGGCAGAACCTGATTCGACCAGATTTTGGTCCAATGGCAACCATCTGCGTGGAATATAATAATCATTATACTATTTTGTTTCATTAGGCAAGTAATTATACTATTCCATTTTATTAGGCAAGGTTAATAATTCTCTCTTGTTTTATTAGGCAAGTAATTATACTATTCTGTTTTATTAGGCAGTGTTAATAATTCTTTCTTGTTTTATTAGGCAAGTAATTATACTATTCTGTTTTATTAGGCAAACATATTCTAAAATAAATTGGTACCCCTAACTGCCTTATAACTCGAACCATCTTTAAACTAACATTTTACATCAGTTTAAAAAAAATCCAATCGAGACGTTTTATCCAAATTTGTATTCTAGATATACAATCCAATATTTAAGCATTTAAAAACATATTAACTATTCAAGTTCAAAGTCATTAAATTATGGGTCGTTACACTACCTATAGATATCCAGTTATAAACCCTAGCTGTCCTCATTTCTATTTGTCTGTACGTACATCTCTTTCTCAGCTCCTCTTCCAATAGCAGACAAATCAAAACCCTAATTCCCCAATTGCAATTTCAATTCAAAATTCAACTTCAAAAATTTAAACTCCTCAATATATATCAAATTAAATATCGATCTGAAGCTCTCGACAAGCGCATCTCATATCTGAAATTCGTTTTTGAATTTGAATCACCGTTTTTCCAGGAATCGTGAATGAACCGTGGCCATTCATATTGGATTTTCGACGATCCAACGGTGGATCGTCGACCGTTTGTCGATCGGGGAGTGGCGTTGGGTAGAGGAGGAGGTGCAGCACGCATCGGTGTCATTCGTTCATGTTATTGGTGGTCGGAGGCGCCTCAATTCGATGAAGAACGAGGGCGGAGGCCATTCGCTCTCGGCGAACCTGGGCTGCCGCGTTCGTCGTGGTGGTGGCCGGAGGGGCAGTCGGAGGCGTGGGGCAGCATGGAACTGCCTGATCGAGGCGCAGCTGTTTGTGGAGGCGACGTTTGCTGCTTTAATGTGGCGGTTGATATTCGTTCCCAATGCATTTAGGGTTCGGCTGAGTGGATTTTGAGGTGACGTGTCAATTTTTTTATATTATTTTATTTGTTGCAAATTCAAAATCGTATAACTTCTAATTCAAATATCTTTCGCATACGAGGTCCAATTCACGCGCAGTTTTCTCCGTTGGGATCGTATTGAAATTCCGGACATTTTGACGCTAGTATGGACGAATTCTAAGACTGTTTGAATTTTGGGCTTAAATTGGATTTAAATTCGATTTAAATTCAAAGGTGTGTATTTTAACCCACTCACAACTTCTAAAATTTCTTATGTTTGTTAAATTAATTTATGATATGATTAGAAATTTAATTATGACTGTTTGGTATATTTTAAATCATCATCTTAGTAAATTTGAATTTATTTGAATTAAATCGTTATTTAATTTATTATTGAATATAAATTGCCAGTTAAATACCTGTTATTGATTATTAGTTCTATATTGATATTTATTGAATTATTTGGATGATGTTTGTACTGGATGATGTTTGTACTGGATGTTGATTGTTGATATTGGATGAATGGATGTTTTATTTTATATCATTATAAACCGCAAGTTCACTATGGGTTGAAATGATACATACCCAAATGATCGATAGATTAAGGAAAAATCGTTATGGGTTGAAATGATAGACTCGAGCAATTTTATGGATTTTATTAATAATTTGGGATTACGGTTTGAAATGATATATAACCGTAACATTGTAAATTGCGGATTGAAATAATAAATATCCGTATCACTTGACCAGAGGGTAGAGAATTATATACGGACACCGGATTGGTTAAATTAAATGATTTTGAATCCTTAAATTTTGCATTGAGTTAAATTATATTTTGAAATAAAATTTGAGTTATATAAATCGAATTTTTTTTATCAAACTTCGAGTTTTATATTAAAATCGAATTGTTTTGAAAGATTTGTTGAAGGAATAAAATTGAATTTTATAGTGAATTTCTAATATAAGTGAAGTTTATCGAAATTGAGTTATTAAAAATGTTGAAGTATAACTTTGAAATATATTGAAATTGGAGTAATTAAATCGATGTTTTAACATGGATTTAAGCGATATTGAATTTAATCATTTAGAATTCTGAATCGGAAAAATTTGAAATTGGGTTTTGGGACATTGTAATGGTCCAAATGTATTGGAATGAAATAAATAGTTTAAATTGATATAAATTTCAAATTTATGTTTTTAATATATATTGTTTTAAAAATATATTATTATTTCAAAATTGCTAATTATTAAGATTCCAAAGTATTAAACTATTTTAACCTATATTAATTATATTAAATCTTTTTAACCTATTATAAACCATATAATTTATTTAAACTAATTAACCTGTTTTAACTTATTTTAAATTTAATTAATCTATTTTAAAGCTATTTAATCTATTTTAATTATATTTAATCTATTTAAAAATCTATATTAACTATTTATAACTATTTAAAACCTATTTTCTTCTAAATTCCAAACTAAGTAAAATGGATGGGTTATATTCAAATTCTCGATTTTTAAAGTGAATGTGGTTAAGCGACATTATAACCTAAGTTGGGATCTAAATAGCATATTTGGTTTAATATGATAATTTTGAAATGAGAGTTTAACCTATTTTGGAAATATGACTTTTTAAAGGAAATATAATTTCGAACTATGATTTCAATGTGATATAATTTCGGAAGTAAGTAATGATTTCGAAAATGATATGATTTGAATTGAATATGATATTTTGATATCAATTATGAAATGATTTTGGAAATGTAAAAGAACCATCCAGTGTGTAATAAGCGATTGGTTGTTAAAGAGATCGGGATCGGATATGGGCATACTCTCTGTCGATACCGAAAACCAAATTGACAACTGTGTACGTGGTGGAGATTCCAAAATGAAGTAGGATGGTGGTGACGATACTAAAGGTATATATGTGGACCTAACTCCCGTGGGTTAGCATAAGGTGGCTAAAATAGGAGCAATCGACGGGCTAAGTGAGGTCATTCCTTCGATCGGGCACATTCCACCGATACTATATTCTGACTTTGCGATTTATTTGGTGGCCCCCTTCAATTTTTTTCGAGAGTGTGTTCCGAGGTGGGTGGTAGTAGCTGCTATGCGTTACCACCGGTCTGGAAGTGTAATTGGTATATCTACCCTGGCATTGCCTAGTTGTGCTGTGTCACCTACCCTAGCGCGCCTTCTACGAGTTTGGTTTGTACCATACTTATGGAGTGCCCTCTGACGACGTCCAGTACGAGCGGGATTACGGTACTGTATAGACTATGGGAAATAAAAATGTGTTAAGGGGGAAAATGTAACGCCTTAACGCTATTTTAATAGTTTATATTACTGTAGACATATTATAATAGCGTATTGTATTACATAGTAGATAGTTTAACGGATCCTAGGAGATGTGAATCCCAAACATCTCTTAAGTTATTGCACTCACATTAGACACTGGATAAGAGACGTCAAACCCCGTAAACATCTCCGACGCCGTTTACACTCATATTTATTTACCGTTGATTTAACTTACCTAAGACCTTCTAGTTCTAACTCGAGTGTTTTGTCTTTTCAATTCGCTCGGGTCAGCCTGAGCATTTCAGGATTTGAAGACCTTATTTCTGGAGGATGAAGATGAAGATTTGTACTACTATTATTTACTATATTATTCCACTACATATTCCACTGCATTATCATTTATTTATCTCTGATATATGTAACTCTGATTTTGTATTGTATACGTATAATCAAATGTTTTGTATATAGCTTCATGAACTGTTATTTGATTATTATATTTTGTCATTCCGTTGCTAGATTCTGTTTTGTTTTTTTTTCTTTCTTTACTTTTTCTTATTCACCCCAATAACAATCCGCCCTTCTGTATGGTTTGAGCCGTCATGCGTGTCTGCTTAAAACGTCCAAAAAGGCGGGATGTTACAGTTGGTATCAGAGCCAGGTTTAGCGATAACCTTAGCTTTGTGGGGTCTGACTCTTTAAAAATAGGGTAGTAATACCCTATAATGAGTCGCTGAGTGTATATATATGAGAGAGCGTATTTATTAGTGTTATAAAAGGTTTTTATATTGTGTGAATTTGTTCCGTTTTGTATTTATGAATTTTTGTAACAACCCTGAATTTTGTGATTTATTTTAATTGTTTATTTTGATTATTTTATTTGAATTTTGATTTAAAAACTTTATTTTATTTATTAAAATGAATAAATTATGTTATTTTAAATATAAATCTTGATTTTTATGAGAATTATAATTTCAAACCTGAATAAATTGAATATTTCCATAAAAAGTGGATTTTGGGTCAATTTGGTCAAACTTTGACTTTTAAATTTTAAATTTAAATATTTGAATTCTTGAATTTTATCTTTTATTATGAAAATAGACTTAATATCATGAATACTACTTTTCGTTTCGTTGAAATTGGATTTAATTTGTGAAAGTTATACTGTTTTCAATATTGTGTGTATATTGAGTTATTTAACAATATTATTTATTTTAATTTATATAAATGATATTTTTATTTGACATATCTTATTCTAATTTTTATATGTATGTTATATTATATTTATTTTTCCTTTTAAATATTTTTAAAGTGATTATAAAAATTTTCCAAAGCTTATGGAATTTATTTCGAATTTTTAAAGCCTAGTTTGCATTTTTAAGCTATTTTCTTAATTTAATTCTATTTAATTAAAATTTAATTATTTATTTTATACATTTATTTTTATTTCTGAGTTTTATCTTTATTTATCAGTAATTTAAATGTATTTAAATTTGCAAAAAGAAATAATAGAAATTTGAAAGGTTTGTGACCTTTTATTTGCTCAAGGCTCTTTGTTTTCTCACCTTTTCATTTCCTAACTCATGCATTCATTTTGAGCCGACCCTATCTCCTTTCTTTCAGCCGTTCTCTTCTCATTTTTCACGTAATAAAATGTTTCTCATCCTCAAAAACTTTGGCCTCCATTTCTGAAGCAAAGTTGGGTAATCATTTTCTTCCTTTTCTACTCAATTTCTTCCTTGTTTCTTATTCTATTTGCATTTGCTTCACCTATATAGCTCAGCCACTTGCTCGTCCATCACCACCACCTCCACCACCATCATTCTCAACTGCAAACACCTCCATCTCCTCTGACCTACCAGGCCATGGCCATTCCATAGTTGAAACTCCAGAAAAATGCATGCACCACTTGAAAACAACCCAAGCCGAGCTCACGAATGCCATCACCACTTCACCACACCCCTTGGCCGCCCTTTGCACCACCTTCTCCAGCACCTACCTAACCCAAAGAACTCTACCACATCAGTACCTGACCCCACCAGACTAGGTCATGCCAATATATGCCTATGGCCGAACCATATTTGCATAGAAATTCACTTGTTTGCCTTGTACTTGTATTTTCATGCATATACACTTCCATGCCTTCATGCCCCAAGCTAGGCCGACCATACTTGACCCATACCTGACCAAATACACCCCATGGCCATGCTTTATCATCATATGGGCTGAGCATAGTGATGGTGGAAGCAAGTGTAAGAGATTTGGATATTTTTTGTGCATGTATTTCTAGCCTGTTTTATGTTTATCTTTGGTTTGAAATTCATGTTGTATATTTTGTTTTGTTTGCTATGTGACAAGACAAATAACTTTGGCTCTCCCACACTCGAATCGTAGTCGTGCTTTCATGCCTTTTTGGATCTCTGTTGTGTGTCTGTATTTGCTATCTCCAGCTTTTAGAGGTGAGTATTTCTCACACGACATATGTACTTATATAATTAGTAAATTGATCCCATGTGAATCTGCAGATTTTATTATTATGTAATACCTACCTATGCTATGATCATATGATGTTCACCCTTGTCTATTCACCTGTCATGTCATCTGTTATTGTTATATAATGCTATTCTGTTTATTTATATCAGTTATCACACTGCAAGTTCCCTGTAGATTAGATCCACTATAGGTTGAAATGATACATTACCCGAAACGGACTTTAGAATAGGGAAAAATCGTTATGGGCTGAAATGATAGGCCTGAACGGTTTTTATTTATTTTATTTTAACTTGGGATTGTGGGTTTGAAATGATAGAACCCGGATTTTTGCTTTTAAACTGCGGATTGAAATGATACATATCCGTATCACTTGACCTAGGTGAGAAAACTATATACAGGCCCGTGGTTATTTTTATAAAGTATTTTAAATATTTTAAATATGTTTAAGAGTGTAAAGTTATGAAAATTTGATTTAAATTGGATTTTTAATGTTTAAATAAAGAAATTTTGATTCTTCTATAAGTTAAAAATGTAATTAAATGAATGGTTAAATTTTAATTATGGAAATATAACTTAGGTTTGGAAATTTGGATTTTTGGGTTTAAAAGAAAATTTGAGTTATATAAATAAAAATGGAAATTTAATTATATTGGAAAAATGGAAATAAAAATTTAAGTGTTAAGTTTAATTGTTAAATTGAAGAGAATAGAAATTTTACACTTAAATTTTATTAAATGAATTCTTGAAAATTGGTTTTATTTATAAGAAAATATATTATAAAAATCATAAGTTAAAAGCATTTTAAATGAACATTTTGAATGTTAAAGTATGATTTTTATAATGTTTAATGGTTTAAATTGGGATTTATTGTTGCTGGAAATACACTAAAATCTAGAAATACTTTTAATAGCACTTCAGAAATGCTATCGTTTCTAAAATGAACTAAACTTGAATAGGAGGCTATTACAGCAGTTCTGTAAATGCTGTAGTTGCTGAAGTAAACTAAAAGGCTAAAACTTAATAAAGGGCTATTACAGTAGTTCTGTAAATGCTGTAGTTGCCTGCTGTCTTTGCTGAATTTAATGAAAACCTTTATTATGAAACCTGAGCTAATACAGCATTTCTGGAAATGCTGTCCTTGCTGAATTGAACTAATTTTCAACTAAAATCGAGATTTTACAACAGTTTTAAATGTTGTCTTTGCTGAATAAAAAAATGTTTTCAAGTATAACTTATAACAGCTTTTTCTAAATGTTGTGAAAGGCTGAAATTTCAATGTTTATGGTTTTTAACTAAGTAAATGAACTCAGAATGGTCTAAACTTTGGAAATTGAGTACTTGAGTTGAAAGTATAATAACTTCACTTTTAGATGGTTTAGATGAAATAAATTTGGTTGGAATATAAACTATTAAAAAGGTGATTTGAAATGAGAATAAATGAATGATATCTTGGAATTTAAAAGGTATTTAAAGTTAAATATGGGCTTTGAATTCAAATGATGATTGGATAATGAAGTTTTGAAAGATATGATATTTTGAAATATTGAAATGGTTTAGAAATGATTTAACCTTTAATTTGATAAAGATTTGAATTTGAAATGATATTTTGTTTTGAAGTATAAAATATTATTTTGGAATTTTATAACCACGGGTATACTTCTCTGTATGTCATTTGATTTCCTGGTGATGGTTTGATGCACATTGACACTGTTAGTTGCATGGTTTACTTCGATATGGACATTTCTGTGATATTGTCACTACTGTTTAAATGATGGTTTTATGGATCCTTAAAGGATGGGCGATCCCAAGCATCCTCTAAGTTATTATGCATTGCTATTACATTTCACTTGAGTTGGTATACATTGTATAAGTATATATGTCCTGACTCGAGTGTTTTGTGTTTTACTTTACGCTCGGGTCAGCCTGAGAATCACAGCTTTGGAATTTATCTTCTGGAGCTAGAGATTTGTTGGAGCTTATCTGTCCATCTATTATTTCTTATCTTCTAATCCAGTTATTTACTATTCGGTATTGTCTCTGTATTATTGATTTATGTATCCTAACTTCTATTGTATCTATTTTGATTATGAGATTTTGTATATGTTTTGAGAGTTTGTATATAGTAGCTTCATGAACTACTATGGTATATTATTTCCGCTGCGAGTTATTCTGATATTCTGTGTATGTGATTCTGTATTTGATTTTATTTGCTCCAAATTTTATTACAATCTGTTATTTTGAATTATTCAAGTCAGACATGTGTGGATTATTGTCAATTTGAATGGGTCCAAAATAGTGGATCGTTACATTTGGTATCGGAGCCAGGTTTTTAGGCAAACCTTAGCCTGCGGAGCAAAAACTCATTAGAGATAGGGTAGAAATACCCTAGAATGAGTGAAATCAATCTCGGAATCATTCCTCTGTGAGACAACGTATTTTCGAAGTATAAAATGATTTTCAAATGATTTTCAAAGATTATTTTGATATAAAATTTTCTTGTTTTGAAAAAAAGAATTCTGGACTTTATCCCATTCGTATCCACCTTGTTAGTAATTTCTTGATTAGGATTTGCTTAAAATTCTGAACTTCTATCTTGGTTGGGATTTTTTCGATTAGGATTCCTTTGAATTTTGGAACACTCCCACTTGTTCTGAAATCCATTCCTGTCTCCCCTAATTGTATTCTTTTGATTTTTGGAGCATTCCATAACTCCACTTTGAATGACCTCTATAAAGGTGGCGATTCCGCCAATCTTTGAATGATTTGTAAAAGGGTGAAACTCCCTTATAATTCGCATTGATTCACCGGAAATTTCTGTATCCTCAGTTTATGATGTTTTCTATCTTCTGCTATATTTAGGTTCTATCTCTGGCTTCGATTTGCCTTAGATTTTTGCATCGATTATATTCCTGAAGTCACGGTTGACCCTATTAAGGTCGCCCGCGATTTATATAGGCTTATCCATCTTCTATTTGGTAATTTAATTTATATCATCTTCGTTCGAGCTTATCTTCGAATCATAATTCTATTTAATTAGAGTTCCTCTAAATTTGCATCTCTGTTTTGTTTTGAAATCCATCCTTGAATCATTCCATGGAAAATTTGTGATTGATTGTCTTTTGAAAACTGTGTATTCATCGAAGTTATTATTTTGATAAGGATGACCATATTTTATATATAAAGGTGAAATGTTTTCTATAAGGATCTATATACCTTTTAAATGAGAATTTAAAGTTTTAAATGGATTTGAAATTTTGAAAGTTATATAAGAAATGGTTTCATATAAAATAATTTATAACTGAAGGTTTTGAATCTGAATTTGAGTGATTGAACTCCGGCATTTTGGAACTGGTTTAAGATTTTGAAATAAAATAATATGATTTGAAAGTATTTTCCGAATATGAAATGTTTCAAATGATTTTAATGAGTTTCAAATGATTTCGAAGAAATTTCAAAAGAAGCTTGAGAAAATAGAAGTCCAGAACCCACTTATGTCGCTGGAAAATAATTTCGATGATGAATGCATGCATCATCAACATTGATTTTCGAGTTTCAGAGTGGGGGAGAGGCCACTTCGGTAGCTTTGCTATGCGATTGATTTGTGAAACTAATTTTGATTTCAAATTCCGAAGTGTGATGTGATATTCGAAAGATATATGTATATATTTGAACAAGTTGAAATAAGCCGGTGTTCAGTCCTTGAGTTTTGGATCTGATTTGATATAACCCTATCTTTTGGAATTGATTTACTGATTTGTTGGTGATTTCCAACTCTTGGATTGAAATATGATTTCTTCGATTATTTTGATCGTTCGAGCACTTCCAAGTCAAGGTTAACTTTTCATAGCTAAGTAATTTTGAAAAGTATATAAGTTTGGTGTTTATGTTTAAAATATGTAGTAATATGATTTAAATAAGTTGAAATTGTTTTGTTAAGTAAACGAATAAGGCTATTTTGAATTTTCTAATATGAAATTTAGATTTGAAATGTTTGAAAAAAAATTGGTCTTCAAATATTTTGAAAAAAAAATATAATTTAGTTTAAATGTTTAACTTAGTAACATCTTTATGAAACTATATATTTAACAAGTTGGAATAGATACATAAGTTGTACGTATGCTATTTTATTCGCATAATTGAATTGATCCAAGTTTGAGTACACAAGTTCGAGGTGAATTGCACCAATTCGTGTTAGGATTTTTCATTTGATTCTTGATAGCGAATATTTGATATGGATTTTTGACTTGATTCTAGAATTCTCTATCATTGTATATGGCTATGCAAGGAGACTGATGGTTTCTAGTCGAGAAACCATATCGAAGTCCGCATTAGAGAAGTCGAATGGGCAATACTAGTTCGAAAGCGAACTTGAGTGATCGAGCGAGTGATCGAATGTGATTTTGCGAAATGATGACATATGTACATCTTATATTCTAATATCATTGATATACTTGGCGCTGAAATTGGAAGTTGTTAGGTTGGATATCTTTGTAATTTAATTGGAACTTTTCTTTTATGAAAAACTACTATCAATTTAAAGCCATTTTTCAAAACTATTTTTCTTTTATTCTTCTTAAACAAACTGTTTTATTCTATTTTACATACAAACTATTTTACAAACTATTTTATATACAAAACTATTCTAAAAAAAATCTTTCAGTAAGCAAAGATGTTCAATCCCATATGACTCTTCATGTAGTGAAATTGATTTTGAAAAATTTTGATCCTTATATAAGATGAACTTTATGTAAATATAAGATGATTTTGGAAATGAATTGTTTGACTTAAATTATATTGATTTGGAAATGTTGATTTATTTTCTAAATTTATTATTTTGGAAACTTTGGAACTGAAGATATTTGATTTGGAAGAATAAATTGGTGAAAGCGTATATGATTTTGAAAATTGTATTGATATTGAAACAAATTGAAATTTGAGAACCTTGTGTTACTAAATACTTGATTTGGGAGTTATCGAACTTATATAAAAATTTGGTTTGTATAAGTATGATGTTGATTCGAAAACTATGGATTTGAAAAGGCACTCAATTTGAAAAGTGAAATCTTATATAATTGAAGTCTATATAAGTGTGATTTGATATACTATTGATTTTGGAAAGTATTTGAGTTGAAAATGAAATCTTATATATAATGGACTTTATATAAGTTTTATATTTGAAAAGGTACTATATGATACATATTTTCGAAGTAAATATATGGAAAGTGCCTTCTGCTTGATATCCGCTTTGTGGCCACATTGTGGATTCATTCTATCGATATTTCTCTAATTTTTGGTTTTTCGGATATGATACTCGAGTTTCCATCGAATTCCATGGCAATCTCCATGGTCTTACGAGCGCGATTTCATGGCGTAATCGCAGGGTTGGGGGACGGCCTACGGGTACGGATGTTTCCTGGGAGATCCAGGCGTAACCATTGTGTATCTGCGATCTATTGGGTTGCTTAGTAGCGTAATCAGCAGGGGCTGCGAGAGCCTAGGGTACGGATGTTTCCTGGGGGATACAGGCGTAACCATTGTGTATCTACAGTACTACCAGTCTTCATGGCGTAATCGCAAGGTTGGGGGGCGGCCTATGGGTACAGATGTTTCCTAGGGGATCCAGGCGTAACCATTGTGTATCTGTGATCCATGATCGACATGTTTGTTTTTGTTTGGATTGTACTTTCCATATCTGTTTTTTTTTAGTTTTCCAGTATTTTCACTGGGTGTTGAAACAAGTCTACTAAGTACCTGGAGAATTCTAGCTTTGCGCCTGATCAACGCACTTCCAGAGTCTACAGGAACGAGGATAAACTTGTTAAGACATCGAGTTATAAAAGTATTTTGATAAAATATTATATAAAGGATACTTTGATCAGTTATTTCCCTTCTAAAGGATTTTAAAGTGTTTTAAATATTTTACCTCTTTAACCAACAATTTTAATTATTGGCTCATCCTTGTCTTTCGTCCTATTTTCCCTTCTAGCTATTCCTACCATTTCTCTTCGAGGGTCCTTTCCGCATTGTGGAAAGAGTTGGTTCTTTGGCTTATCATTTGAATTTGCCCGAGAAGCTTTCAGGTGTGCATGATGTATTCCACGTCTCTCATCTTCTCTAGTATCTTCTTGACCCATCTCTTTTTGGTTCTGCCTTCTGCTCTTGATAGTTGGATAATTAACCTAATCTAACTGTCGAGAGGAAGCCACTTCGTATTATCAGCAGAGGTACGAAGCAGCTAAGAGAAGGAAATTTGTTAGTTTGATCAAAGTACTGTGAAGTACTGCTGATCGAGATTGTACCAGAAAGACAGAGAAGAGCATTCGTGCTTCGAATCCGGAATTGTTGTTTTCAGGTACTATTTGCTTTTTCTATCTTTCTTTTCCTTATTTTTCCTTGTTCGTTCTTTTCGAGGACAAAAAGATTTGAGTGGGGGAGTGTAACAACCATGAATTTTGTGATTTATTTTAATTGTTAATTTTTATTATTTTATTTGAATTTTGATTTAAAATCTTAATTTTATTTATGAAAATGAATAAATTATGTTATTTTAAATATAAATGTTGATTTTTATGAGAATTATAATTTCAAACCTGAATAAATTGAATATTTCCAAGAAAAGGTGGATTTTGGGTCAATTTGGTCAAACTTTGACTTTTAAATTTTAAATTTAAATATTTGAATTCTTGAATTTTATATTTTATTATGAAAATAGACTTAATATTATGAATACTGCTTTTCGTTTCATTGAAATTGGATTTAAATTGTGAAAGTTATACTGTTTTCAATATTGTGTGTATATTGAGTTATTTAACAATATTATTTATTTTAATTTATATAAATGATATTTTTATTTGACATATCTTATTCTAGTTTGTATATGTATGTTATATTATATTTATTTTGCCTTTTAAATATTTTTAAAGTGATTATAAATTTTTTCCAAAGCTTATGGAATTTATTTCAAATTTTTAAAGCCTAGTTTGCATTTTTAAGCTATTTTCTTAATTTAATTCTATTTAATTAAAATTTAATTATTTATATTATACATTTATTTTTATTTCTGAGTTTTATCTTTATTTATCAGTAATTTACATGTATTTAAATTTGCAAAAAGAAATAATAGAAATTTGAAAGGTTTGTGACCTTTTATTTGCTCAAGGCTCTTTGTTTTCTCACCTTTTCATTTCCTAACTCATGCATTCATTTTGAGCCGACCCTATCTCCTTTCGTTTAGCCGTTCTCTTCTCATTTTTCACGTAAGAAAATGTTTCTCATCCTCAAAAACTTCGGCCTCCATTTCTGAAGCAAAGTTGGGTAATCATTTTCTTCTTTTTCTACTCAATTTCTTCCTTGTTTCTTATTCTATTTGCATTTGCTTCACCTATATAGCTCAGCCACTTGCTCCTACATCACCACCACCTCCACCACCATCATTCTCAGCTGCAAACACCTCCATCTCCTCTGACCTACCAGGCCATGGCCATCCCAAAGTTGAAACTCCACAAAAATGCATGCACCACTTGAAAACAACCCAAGCTGAGCTCACCAATGCCATCGCCACTTCACCACACCCCTTGGCCACCCTTTGCACCACCTTCTCCAGCACCTACCTGACACAAATACCTCTGCCACATTAGTACATGACCATACCAGACCTGGTCGTGCCAATATATGCCTATGACCGAACCATATTTGCATAGAAATTCACTTGTTTGCCTTGTACTTGTATTTTCATGCATATACACTTCCATGCCTTCATACCCCAAGCTAGGCCGACCATACTTGACCCATACCTGACCAAATACACCCCATGGCCATGCTTTATCATCATATAGGCTGAGCATAGTGATGGTGGAAGCAAGTGCAAGAGATTTGGATATTCGTTGTGCATGTATTTCTAGCCTGTTTTATGTTTATCTTTGGTTTGAAATTCATGTTGTATATTTTGTTTTGTTTGCTATGTGATAAGACAAATAACTTTGGCTCTCCCACACTCGAATCATAGTCGTGTTTTCGTGCCTTTTTGGATCTCTGTTGTGTGTCTGTATTTCCTATCTCCAGCTTTTAGAGGTGAGTATTTCTCACACGACATATGTACTTATATAATTAGTAAATTGATCCCATGTGAATCTACAGATTTTATTATTATGTTATACCTACCTATGCTATGATCATATGATGTTCACGCTTGTCTATTCACCTGTCATATCATCTGTTATTGTTATATAATGCTATTCTGTTTATTTATATCAGTTATCACACTACAAGTTCCCTGTAGATTAGATCCACTATAGGTTGAAATGATACATTACCCGAAACGGACTTTAGAATAGGGAAAAATCGTTATGGGTTGAAATGATACGCCTGAACGGTTTTTATTTATTTTATTTTAACTTGGGATTGCGGGTTTGAAATGATAGAACCTGGATTTTTGCTTTTAAACTGCGGATTGAAATGATACATATCCCTATCACTTGACCTAGGTTAGAAAACTATATACAGGCCCGTGGTTATTTTTATAAAGTATTTTAAATATTTTAAATATGTTTAAGAGTGTAAAGTTATGAAAATTTGATTTAAATTGGATTTTTAATGTTTAAATAAAGAAATTTTGATTCTTCTATAAGTTAAAAATGTAACTAAATGAATGGTTAAATTTTAATTATGGAAATATAACTTAGGTTTGGAAATTTGGATTTTTGGGTTTAAAAGAAAATTTGAGTTATATAAATAAAAATGGAAATTTAATTATATTAAAAAAATGGAAATAAAAATTTAAGTGTTAAGTTTAATTGTTAAATTGAAGAGAATAGAAATTTTACACTTAAATTTTATTAAATGAATTCTTGAAAATTGGTTTTATTTATAAGAAAATATATTATAAAAATCATAAGTTAAAAGCATTTTAAATGAACATTTTGAATGTTAAAGTATGATTTTTATAATGTTTAATGGTTTAAATTGGGATTTATTGTTGCTGGAAATACACTAAAATCTAGAAATACTTTTAATAGCACTTCAGAAATGCTATCGTTTCTAAAATGAACTAAACTTGAATAGGAGGCTATTACAGCAGTTCTGTAAATGATGTAGTTGCTGAAGTAAACTAAAAGGCTAAAACTTAATAAAGGGCTATTACAGTAGTTCTGTAAATGCTGTAGTTGCCTGCTGTCTTTGCTGAATTTAATGAAAACCTTTATTATGAAACCTGAGCTAATACAGCATTTCTGGAAATGCTGTCCTTGCTGAATTGAACTAATTTTCAACTAAAATCGAGATTTTACAACAGTTTTAAATGTTGTCTTTGCTGAATAAAAAAATGTTTTTAAGTATAACTTATAACAGCTTTTTCTAAATGTTGTGAAAGGCTGAAATTTCAATGTTTATGGTTTTTAACTAAGTAAATGAACTCAGAATGGTCTAAACTTTGGAAATTGAGTACTTGAGTTGAAAGTATAATAACTTCACTTTTAGATGGTTTAGATGAAATAAATTTGGTTGGAATATAAACTATTAAAAAGGTGATTTGAAATGAGAATAAATGAATGATATCTTGGAATTTAAAAGGTATTTAAAGTTAAATATGGGCTTTGAATTCAAATGATGATTGGATAATGAAGTTTTGAAAGATATGATATTTTGAAATATTGAAATGGTTTAGAAATGATTTAACCTTTAATTTGATAAAGATTTGAATTTGAAATGATATTTTGTTTTGAAGTATAAAATATTATTTTGGAATTTTATAACCACGGGTATACTTCTCTGTATGTCATTTGATTTCCTGGTGATGGTTTGATGCACATTGACACTGTTAGTTGCATGGTTTACTTCGATATGGACATTTTTGTGATATTGTCACTACTGTTTAAATGATGGTTTTATGGATCCTTAAAGGATGGGCGATCCCAAGCATCCTCTAAGTTATTATGCATTGCTATTACAGTTCACTTGAGTTGGTATACATTGTATAAGTATATATGTCCTGACTCGAGTGTTTTGTGTTTTACTTTACGCTCGGGTCAGCCTGAGAATCACAGCTTTGGAATTTATCTTCTGGAGCTAGAGATTTGCTGGAGCTTATCTGTCCATCTGTTATTTCTTATCTTCTAATCCAGTTATTTACTATTCGGTATTGTCTCTGTATTATTGATTTATGTATCCTAACTTCTATTGTATCTATTTTGATTATGAGATTTAGTATATGTTTTGAGAGTTTGTATATAGTAGCTTCATGAACTACTATGGTATATTATTTCCGCTGTGAGTTATTCTGATATTCTGTCTGTGATTCTGTATTTGATTTTATTTGCTCCAAATTTTATTACAATCTATTATTTTGAATTATTCAAGTCAGACATGTGTGGATTATTGTCGATTTGAATGGTCCAAAATAGTGGGTCGTTACAATTTTGTTCGGTGCATAGGACGCTATGACATCGATTGGGATTTCTAAATGCTTAATAGGACTCACGGACATAATATTGTTTTGAAATGTAGGTAAATGAAATAATTTTACCTATTGTATATTTTTATATATAAAATAATGATTTATAAATGATGTATATTTGGTTGTAATATGTTGGTTGTTAAGTAGTGAAATTTATAAATATAGGTTGGAAATAAAATTTGAAAATAAAATAAATGTAAATTGGAAATTTAAAACTTAAGTTCCGGGGTTTTTTGAAAATTTCTTTCGAATGATTTTGGGATATAATAATAATATTATTAGAAGTATTTTTTGATATAAATATTTCAATATAATTGGAAAGAATTCTTTTAAAGAAATTTTGGAAAGGAATAAGTTTTGTACTCCCCTCTCTGTCGCTGGAAAATAATTTCGATGATGAGTGCATGCATCATCGACATTCATTTTGAGTTTCAAAGTGGGAAGGCCATGGTAGTAGTTTTACTACAGATCTATTTTGATAAACAAATAAAAATTTTAAAGTTTAAATATGATTGGATATAAAAGTTATGAGTATATATATATGTATATATTATTTGAAATGATTTGAAATGGAACCCGGCATTTAGTTCTTAAATTTCTATGAATTAAAGATTTCAATTATTGAAATGGAATAAAAAATTTATATTTAATAATTGAAACTTCTAAATGAAAATAAGAAATTATATGCTAAGTTATAACTGAAATATACAAGGAATTTGAAATTTATAACTTGTAAACGAAAAGAATATGAAAATAAGAAATGATAATTATTGAACCTTAAGTTAATTAAAAATAAGTAAGTCAAACTTGTGTAACTTTCACTTGCATTCTTAAAGACATATATATAACTTACCAATTATAAAAAGTTGAAATGTTAAAAGAATATGTAATGGAAATTTTTACAAGTTAAACTTATGTAATGGAAGTGTTCAATGAAATTTACTTTTATAAATAAGAAATTTGATATGAAAATAGTTATAAACTTGAGTTAATATTGTAATACTACTAATTAAATGAAATAGAAAAAGAGTACTGTAAGTAAAGGATTTTGAACTTAAGTTAATATTGAAACTATTTATAATTAAAGTAAATAATAAAATGAATGTAATGCAATAAAAGAAATTGACATGATATGAATAAATGAAAATGAATTTTTGTAATTAATAAAGGAAAATAAATGAAATAAACACTGAATGAATGAATGGGAATAAATTTTTGTAAGAGATAAATGTAAGTTAAAGAAATAATCCTTGTATGAATGAAAAGAGAAAAAAACTGTAAATGTTGTGAAAGAAATTTAATAAGAATAACTCAAGTACATTGTAAATTATTGTTTATTTTGGTTTATGGGTTGTTTGGGATAGGATACTTCTAATTGTTTGGATGTATGAATAATCTATTGAGTTCATCTAAGACTGTTGAGTAAATGGTACACTCAGTAGTTTATTTGTCATTCTAGGTGGTTAAAAATTTCTAAACCTGAACAAACTATTTGTTTTGGTTGATATGGATGGATAATTGATTTGTATTGATTTCATATGATGATTGTATGTTGTGGTTGCCAGTGATTGTTGTTTTATATTGATTTGTTTTTTAGTGATTAAAACAACGTTATATATTTCATTTTCTATAATTATTAACTCTTTTGGATTATATAAGTGAAATACAGGTATGGAAGCAATTGCTACTGCTTTTGGTTTCGTAATTAAGCGTTAATTGCCCGACAAATAGGTACGTTCTCGGATTACGGTTTTCTAGTGATATTATATTGTTTTCCCGCCGTTGGGATATATTATTTTGAAATTTTGACATATTATTTTTATTGATATTATTATTTTCACCTGAGCCTCTCCGTACAAAGGAGACTCTACCGAAATTTTATGAAAATTTCGGACTTAGAAAAATTTTGTGAAAAGTTTTCCGAACTTTATTAATTTGAGTATAAAAGGATTTAATAGATATATTTTATTTAAATTAACTAATTTGGTAAAATTTATTTGTCTATAAATTTAATATTTTGAATAAGATATATTGATTTCTTAATTTCTTCTTTTCCCTCCCTTTTTCCTTTCGGGGACGAAAAGTTTTGAGTGGGGGAGAGTGTAACAACCCGTAAATTTTCGATAATTTAATTTGTTAATTTAATGAATCTTATTATTTAATATTGGAAGAAATAAAAAGTTGTAATGTAATAATGAAATGAATACTAAAATGAAATGTAACAATGTTAATTAAAGTAAATTTTTAATAAATTGAATGAAATTCCAATTAATTGAAATAATAAAAATGCTATACTTGGTTATAAATTGAATATAAGTGAATAAATGAAATATTGGATTAACCAAGGAAATAATAGGTAGTTAATGGAAATTGAATGAAATTAGTATTATGAAAATAAATGGTAACATTTATTTGTAAGTAATAAAAGCTTATTAATGTGACTAAAGGTTAACTGTGGCAAACTATTGAATGTTACCTATCTATTTAGCCTATTAATTTAAATTGGAAATAAATTTTAATAAATGTAATTAAATATTATGTTAATGTAAATTAAGTTAATATTTAGAAATAATGTTAATTTTATTCATAATATGATAATTGGGAATAAAAAGAATGGAAATCAAGATTTATTAATTTATTAGAATTCAAATTATAATAATTGGATTAATTGCAAATAAATGAAATTAAATATTTAAATATTACGTTAATGGAGATTAAGATGAAATTTGAGAATATTAATGTAATAGATCATGAACCAATGTTAATTTTATCTATTTGATAATAATGAATTGAATAATAGGATGAAAGGTCAATTAAATGGGATTATTGAAAATTTAATTTATAATTTCTGAATTTAATGAAATTGAAATTAAACACTGAAATTGATTAATCAACTTTTAATTGACATCTAAATTTGTTTAGATTATTGTAAATGATTAAGAAACCAAAAATGATGGAAGTTGTAAATTACTAAATTTAAACTGAAAAAGTGACTAAATTAATTTAATATTAATTTATTTAATTAACGTGAAAATAGCCATTTTGGCCACTGTCTCGGATTTCGATGAAACCAGTTTCATCGGATCCATAACAGTGAATTATTGTAGGATTTCAAGTTTCGTAGCGATCGGACTTGTCGTTTGATCGAACAAACTCGAAACGCCTAGAAATCAATTTAATTGAAATCAATTGAAATCAAATTGAGATAAGCGGATCTTGGCATAACTTCTTCATACGATGGAATTAGGACTTGAAACCTATTCCATTGAATTTAAAATAATTGAAAGCATCTATTTTGATATATGGGTTGACCCATTTTCGTATCGGGAACGAAACGGGCTTTTCGGGTCGATGTCGTTCAATCAAATCTTGTATGTTCTTCTATTTTCAGCCCTACCTATATATATCCAGTTATAAACCCTAGCTGTCATCATTTCTATTTGTCTGTACGTACATCTCTTTCTCATCTCCTCTTCCAATGGCAGACAAATCAGAACCCTAATTCCCCAATTGCAATTTCAATTCAAAATTCAACTTCAAAAATTTAAACTCCTCAATATATATCAAATTATATATCGATCTGAAGCTCTCGACGAGCGCATCTCAGATATGAAAATCGTTTTCCAATTTGAATCACCGTTTTTCCAGAAACCATGAATGAACAGTGGCCGTTCATATTGGATTTTCGACGACCCAACGGTGGATCGTCGACCGTTCGTCGATCGGGGAGTGGCGTTGGGTAGAGGAGGAGGTGCAGCACGCATCGGTGTCGTTCGTTCATCTTATCGGTGGTCGGAGGTGCCTCAATTCGATGAAGAACGAGGGCGGAGGCCGTTTGCTCTCTGGCGAACCTGGGCGGTCGCGTTCGTCGTGGTGGTGGCCGGAGGGGCGATCGGAGGAGTGAGGCAGCGTGGAACTGCCTGATCGAGGCGCAGCAGTTCGTGGAGGCGACGTTTGCTGCTTGAATGTAGTGGCCAATCTTCATTCCCAATGCGTTTAGGGTTCGGCTAAGTGGATTTTGAGGTGACGTGTCAAATTTTTTTATATTATTTTATTTGTTTCAAATTCAAAATCATATAACTTCTAATTCGAATATCTTTCGCATACAAGGTCCAATTCACGCGCGGTTTTCTCCGCTAGGATCGTATTGATATTCCGGACATTCTGACGCTAGTTTGGACAAATTCTGAGACTGTTTGAATTTTAGCCTTAAATTCGATTTAAATTCAAAGGTGGGTGTTTTAACCCACTCACAACTTCTAAAATTTCTTATGTTTGTTAAATTAAATTTATGATATGATTAAAAATTTATTTATGACTGTTTGGTATATTTTAATCATCATCTCAGTTAATTTGAATTTATTTGAATTAAATCGTTATTTAATTTATTATTGAATATAAATTGCCAGTTAAATTCCTGTTATTGATTATCAGTTCTATATTGATATTTATTGATTGATTTGGATGATGTTTGTATTGGATGTTGATTGTTGATATTGGATGAATGGATGTTTTGTTTTATATCGTTATAAACTACAAGTTCACTATGGGGCAGGCTTTTAAATCTCCCCGAGATGGCCGAGATGAAAAATCCGAGATATCAGCCAAAATCCGAGATTTGGCAGCCTATTTAGTTATAAGTGTTTTAAATATCGCCCGAGATAGCCGAGATATTTTCCCGAGATATTGGCCAAAATCCGAGATTTAAAACACTGCTATGGGGTGAAATGATATATACCCGAATGATCAATAGATTAATGAAAAATCGTTATGGGTTGAAATGATAGACTCGAGTGATTTTATGGATTTTATTAATAATTCGGGATTGCGGTTTGAAATGATATATAACCGTAACATTGTAAATTGCGGATTGAAATAACAAATATTCTTATCACTTGACCCTAGGGTAGAGAATTATATATGGACACTGGATTGGTTAAATTAAATGATTTTGAATCCTTAAATTTTGCATTGAGTTAAATGATATTTTGAAATAAAATTTGGGCTATATAAATCGAATTTTTTTATCGAACGTCGAGTTTTATATTAAAATCGAATTGTTTTGAAAGATTTGTTGAAGGAATAAAATTGAATTTTATAGTGAATTTGAAATATAAGTGAAGTTTATCGAAATTGAGTTATTAAAAATCGTTGAAGTATAACTTTGAAATATATTGAAATTAGATTAATTAAATCGATGTTTTAACATGGATTTAAGCGATATTGAATTTAATATTTATTTAGAATTCTAAATCGGAAAAATTTGAAATTGGGTTTTGGGACGTTGTAATGGTCCAAATGTATTGGAATGAAATAAATAGTTTAAATTGATATAAATTTCAAATTTATGTTTTTAATATAAATTATTTTAAAAATATATTATTATTTCAAAATTTCTAATTATTAAGATTCCAAAGTATTAAACTATTTTAACCTGTATTAATTATATTAAATCATTTTAACCTATTATGAACCATATAATTTATTTAAACTAATTAACCTGTTTTAACTTATTTTAAATCTAATTAATCTATTTTAAAGCTATTTAATCTATTTTAATTATATTTAATCTATTTAAAAATATATATTAACTATTTAAAACCTATTTTCTTCTAAATTCCAAACTAAGTAAAATGGATGGGTTTATATTCAAATTCTCGATTTTTAAAGTGAATGTGGTTAAGCGACATTATAACCTAAGTTGGGATCTAAATAGCATATTTGGTTTAATATGATAATTTTGAAATGAGAGTTTAACCTATTTTGGAAATATGACTTTTGAAAGGAAATATAATTTCGAACTACGATTTCAATGTGATATAATTTCGAAAGTAAGTAATGATTTCGAAAATGATATTATTTGAATTGAATATGATATTTGATATCAATTATGAAATGATTTTGGAAATGTAAAAGAACCATTCGGTGTGTAATAAGCGATTGGTTGTTAAAGAGACCGGGATCGGATATGGGCATACTCTTTGTCGATACCGAAAACCACTTTGACAACTGTGTACGCGGTGGAGATTCCAGAATGAAGTAGGATGGTGGAGACGATCCTAAAGGTATATACGTGGACCTAACTCCCGTGGGTTAGCATAAGGTGGCTAAAAAAGGAGCAATCGACGGGCTAAGTGAGGTCATTCCTCCGATCGGGCACATTCCACCGATATTATATTCTGACTTTGCGATTTATTTGGTGGCCACCCTTGATTTTTTTGATTCGGGAGTGTGTTCCGAGGTGGGCAGTAGTAGCTGCTATGCGTTACCACCGGTCCGGAAGTGTAATTGGTATATCTACCCTAGCATTGCCTAGTTGTGCCGTGTCACCTACACTAGCGCGCCTTCTATGAGTTTGGTTTGTACTATACCTATGGAGTGCCCTCTGACGACGTCCAGTATGAGCGGGATTACGGTACTGTATAGACTATGGGAAATAAAAATGTGTTAAGGGGGAAAATGTAATGCCTTAACGCTATTTTAATAGTTTATATTACCGTAGTCATATTATAATAGCATATTGTATTACACAGTAGATAGTTTAACGGATCCTGTAACAACCCACTATTTTGGACCATTCAAATCGACTATAAATCCACACATGTCGGACTTGAATAATTAAAAACAATAGATTGTAAATAAAATTTGGCAAAACTCAGAATATGCAGTAAATAAATCACAGATCACAGACATAGAGTAATATAACAATGTAGCGGAAGCAAAAAAATAGTAGTTCATGAAGCTACTATATATATATACACACACACATCAGAGTTAACAAGATACAACAGAGGTGACAAGATACAACAGAAGTCTCAATATGATAATCAAGTATAAATCAGAATACATCACTGGAATCAACTGGATAACTGAAAGCGAAATAGATAGCTAGATCTCCAAGAAAAGTCCAACTCCAAAGGTGAGTCTCGAATGCTGTATCACTCAGTCTGACCCGAGCGTAAAGCAAAACACAAAACACTCGAGTCAGGACATACATACTTTTACAATGTAAACCAACTCAAGTGAACTATAATATAAAGGTACAAGTAACTTAAAGAATGCTTGGGATCGCCCATTCTTTAAGGATCCGTTAAACTATCTACTATGTAGTAATATTCGCTATTATAATAATGTCTATAATAAAATAAACTTACTTTTAAATAGCATTAAGGCTTTACATTTTCCACCTTAACATGTAATAGTCCCAGTAGTCTATCCAGTATCAACGCACCTCCAGATCGGGAGCTACCCTCAATAATCCACAAGCTACGGCACAAATCCAAACTCGTAGTAAAGCTCGATATGGTAGGTGACACGGCACAACTAGGCAATGCCAGGGTAGATATACCAATTACGCATCTGGGCTGGTGGAAACGCATAGCAGCCACTACCGCCCACCTCGGAACACACTCCCAAATCAAAAATCAAAGGGTGGCCACCAAATAAATCACAAGTAATAGAATAGTATCGAAGAAATGCGTCCGATCAGAGGTGCTACCTCATTGGCCCGTCAATCGCTCCTGTTTTAGCCACCTTATGCCAACTCACGGGAGTCGGGTCCACGTTCATACCTCAATAGGATCGTCACCACCATCCTACTTCATTTTGGAATCTCCACCATGTACACGATTGTCAAAGTGGTTTTAGGTATCGATAGAGAGTATGCCCATATCCGATCCCGGTCTCTTTAACAACCAATCGTTATTATAACCCATGGATATTTATTTCAAAAAGGTTTATACTTTAAAACCAAAATATCACTTCTATTTCAAAACTAGTTTATATTTCAAAACCAAAATATCATATCCATTTCAAAACAAGTTTATACTTCAAAGCCATATTCTTAAATCTTAAATTGCAAATCAATATATTCAAAATGATTCTTAATTAAATACTATTTCAAATAAATTTATTTCCAAAATCATAGTACTTTCAAAGTTATAACACCTTTGAAGCCAAACACTTTGAGACTATAATACTTTGAAACCATATCAACTTTAAAATGTTATCATTTGGAATCATAATATTTAGAAAAATCATAACACCCTTAAAAATAATATTCATTACCAAAGTTATAGCATTATTAAGTTCATTCGTTCAATTATAAAATTTCCAAAACATTGTACTTTCAGCTAACAACAGCACTTATAAAGTGTTACAGTAGATATATTAGTAATATTTCAGAACATTGTCAAATTCATAAACAGTAGCACTTATAAAGTGTTGCAGTAGGTATTTTATTGTTGCAAACAGTTCAGTTTCAAAACAGCAGCAATTATAAAGTGCTGTAATAGGTATTTGGTTGTTTCAAAACATAGTTAAATTTCAGAATAGCAGCACTTATAAAGTGCTGTGATAGATATTTAGTTATTTCAGAACTTAGTTAAATTTCAGAAATGATGGCACTTAACAAATGCCATCTTAAAACCCCCAGCATTTTATAAATGCTACCAATAAAATTCTAGATTTTATTATAACTTTTCAAAAACATTAAAACTTCAATTTTAGCCATTTTTGACTTATAAAAAAATCATATTTCATGTTTCAAAAACATTAATTTGGATATCATTTAACTTATGATTTAATAAAATAAAATTTTTATAAATAAATATCCAATTTAAAACCATAATTCATTTATTAAGTCAAAATACACTATTTTACTTAACTTTTATCTTTTTACCACTAACCTAACACTTTATTTTAAAATACCCATTTCATAAATAAAACTAAATTTCTATTTATTTACTTAACTTAAAATTTCCATTTGACAATCCAAATTTCCAACTATCAAGTTAGGTCATAATTAAAGTTACATTTTTCCCATTTAAAAATCATAACTATTTATTTTACAAAACATAACATTTCACAAAAGAATATTTTATCATAGTTAATATAAACATCAATCTTTTCTTTTAGATCTATTCATTTAGACATCAATTAACTATGATTTCTAGTTAAATAAATTTTATTACAAATGTCCAATTAAAATTGTATTCCATTTTATCAGTTCAAAATACATTATTTATTACACAAAACATGTCTGTTTCATAAAGTAAAATTCATAACAATTACTAGGTTAGATTTAAACTTCCATATTAAGTCCAGTTATATTATCAAGTTATTTATCATCAATAAAGATCCTTAATTTCAATTTAAAACCAACACATCTTCATAATTTCAATTAAAGACACTTATAGACTTATAAAATTTTAACTTATAGGAAACCAATAAATTTTTATAATTTAAAATCCTTAAATCAACTTTAAGTTAAAATTTCATATATTAAAAATTCAAAATACTTAATAAACTTTTAGGAAAATATTATATTAAAAGTTTATCCATGGGTCTGTATAATATTTTCTAACCTAGGACAAGTGATACGAATATGTATCATTTTAATCCGTAATTTAAAAGAAAAATCTGGGTTCTATCATTTCAAACCCGCAATCTCAAGTCAAATAAAATACAAAAAAATCACTCGAGCCTATCATTTCAGCTCATAATGATTTTTCCTTATTCTAATGTCCGTTCGGGTATGTATCATTTCAACCCATAGTGATAGGGAACTTGCAGTGTGAGATACAGTAATTAAAATGAACAGTATAACATATAATAACATATCAGGTAATGTAACAGGTATATAAACAACATTTAACATCATATAATATATCACAGGAATGTATGAATAACATATCAATTTATACAGATTCACTTGTCATCATTTCACAATAATATAAGTACATATGTCTAGAGTGATAAAACTCACCTATTAGAGTTAGAGATGACAAATAAGAGACACAACAAATTCTGAAAGCACGACTAGGCACGAACAAGATTTTTTTGTGATGGAGAGTCAAGATCCAATCTTTTATACAAACAATTTACAAAATTATAAGAATAAAATTCAACACAAAGATTTATAGATTAAAACAATGAAAAGAATGAATCCAAGTGACATAACCTTGCTTTAAATCAATTAAGTGGCTAGGCCATGGTCAAGTGGGCTTGACCACACCATGTAGTGCTCGGCCTCATCATGTTTAGAGGCACCTAGGCTCGGCCAAAGTGGTGTGTATATGGTTATGGTAAGGAATTTGAAGAGATGGAGGTTACAAAGCAATGGAAGGCCAAAAGGTCAAGGGTTTGTGCTCAATTGGTTCGGCCATGGTCTCTATGTGCTCGGCCTGGTTAGGATCTAGGTCAAGTGAACATCATAAGGCATGGCTAGGGTTAGGAAAAGCAAAGGAGATGGTGCTTTAGTGGTGTGGCCGAGGTAATAAAGGAGGAAGTGGATGTATGTGGTGATCTAGGTTATGTTTTCCATTGTTTGGTGATGGAGTCTTCATGGTGGTCACGGCCATGGATTGGAGAGGAGGTGGTGATGATCATGGCCAGTCATAAGGTGGTGGATGGTGGAGGAGAGGTCGGCTAAGGCATGGTAGAGGCCGAGCAAGACATGGAGAAAACAAAGAGAAAAGGAAAAAAGAAAGAATAGAAAAAAAAAAGAAGAGGAAGCCATGGACCTTGTTTGCACAAAAAAATGGACAAACACCTCCAAGTCGTATGATTTAGTTGATTTTATGTTGTTTTTAGTGATCTGGGTGATTTATGCAAATATATAAAAAGCAGGGAATAAACTGTAAAAGACACACAGATTTATAGTGGTTCGGCCAGAATGTGCCTACGTCCACTTTATATGTTATTCTCCTTTACTGTTCAGATTACAAGTACAAAGCTTTGATACAAGTATATGAAAGTTGTTTGAAAGTTCTGTCCATCCTTGAGCTCTCAAACTTGTCCGCCATTGTTGTACCCCTACCCCTCTATTTATAGAGTGAGGCAGGGGGTAAGGGTCTTGGATGTATATAGCTGTTGGTGGGCTTAGGCTGATGTAATCTGGCCTGGCCAGGTTGGTTTGGCAACGCCTTGGTTCAGAGATGGCTGGAGTGGCTTTGGTTCGGTGGTGGTTTGGTTCGGTGGTGGTTTGGTTCGGTGGTGGTAGCATTCTTCTGGTTCGGTGATGAGAGGGGTGTGGATTGGTTCGGTTGTGAGTGGAGTTGGTCCGGTGGTGGTTGGTTGTGAGTTGGTTCGGCAGTGCTTAGGAAGTGGGTTGGTTCGGCAGTGCTTAGGAAGTGGTTGGTTCGGCAGTGCTTTCGGAAGTGGTTGGTTCGGCAACGTTTTCCTTACTCTGGTTCGGTGGAAACACGTCCAACATTTGCCCCCCCAAAGTGGGGCATATGCCTGCATATGTCGCGCTTTGTTTATTTGGACACCCTTATTCGGCCCGAGTGCCGAACCGGTTGGTCCGGCTGCCCTTCTCTTTTCTATAAGTATGGGTTCCACACCTCCGTTATTCCTTACCGTCTGCACCAAGCTGCCGAATCGATCGTAGTGCCGAACCAGAGTTGATTGCCGGACCAGGTGAGGCCTTCTTTCACCGAACCAACTTTTTGCCTGAACCACCGAATGAGATCGGAGAATATGGGTGCCGAATGGTATTTGAGCCTTGGACTACCGAACGGACTGGGGAATATAGTGCCGAATGACCTTTTGCCTTGCTTTACCGAATGAATTCGGGAGTTTGAGTGCCGAATGACCTTTCGGCCTTGAACTACCGAATGCACTTCTATGTTTTGAATTACGAGTGAAATTCCAGACTGCATACACTTGCTTGTTTATATCTCTACATCCCTTATTCTAACAATGTGTTTTCTCGTGTTGCAGATAATGTCTCATAAAGTAGAAACTCGTTCTGACAAAAAGAAGTCTAAGGATCAAGGAGAGTCCTCCATAGTGCCCCCAGTTCAGGCAGCACCAGAACAACATGGACCAACCCCGAGATCGCTAGTAGACGGGTACGGTCCTCAAGAGCTCCTAAACTCACCGCCTGATTGCTTTCCTAGCTCCCTCAAAGATGAGCAACTTGATGTTATTTCTCGCTCTTTTGGGATCGACAGAGCGCATATGTTGTTGCCGGGGAAAGGAGTGATGTCGTATAACCCCCCTGAAGGATATTTTTCTTATAGCAGGTATCATTGCATGTGTGGTGCCATCCCACCTATCAATGCTTGGATAGTCAGCTTCATCACATACTTGAAGGTGGCTCCTTTCCAGCTTCAGCCCAACTCCTATGCCATCTTGGCGAGCCTGTTCGTCATCTTCCAGAGGAGATACCGGCGTCCTCCTTCCAATCGGGAAATCTGGTATCTATACAACTTAAGAGGCTACAAGAAGGGGTCTCCGTATATTAGCTTAGAGTCGGCTGTGTCCTTCAAGCCAGTCCTGGATTTATACTCGAAGTTCAGCATGTTCAAGAAGGAATGGTTTTTTGTCAGAGATGACTCCGTTTCTTTCCGCCGCTTCACCTTTGGCTGTAAGTTGAATCTTATTTATAATTTTTTGTTCTGACCGCAATACTCTCCCTTACGTGCCTTATTTCTTGCTAGCGACAGGTGGCTTTGCGGTTGTAGAGAACGATCGTTTGGTTCAGATGGCTGAGGAAATAGAAGCCATTCCGGGAAGGGAGAGGTCGGCTTCTTATTTGATCAGGAACGCTACTCTTCTGGGGCACAACCTGATTCTGCCACATCAGTCCGTGGTCAAGCAGAGAGACATGGCTGAGGAGAGGGCCACCAAGGCTAAAGGAGAGGCTACGGTGAAGAGCGGTAAAAGGACACCTTTCCCGAGACATCCAATTGTCGGGGGGAAGAAACTTAAGAAGTCCGACGGTCCCTCCCCTAGCACATGTCCAAACATCCCGGAGGAGGGATATGTGGAGGAGAAAAAAGGTGAGGATGAAGGAGGTGAGGGGGAGAGCGGAAGTGATGGAGAAGGTGATGGTGGTGGTGATGGACAGAGTGGCGATGGTGCTGGGGCTTTGTCTTCTAAGCAGGCAGGTGTGATCCAGGAGTGGACAGACGATGCTTTCCGCCTAGCTTTCGAAGGGCTGGAGGGAGAACCGGCTCTGGTAGAGGAGTCTAAGAAATCTGACAAGGCCAGAACCGGCGCCGACTCATCTTCCCAGAGTGTTCTAGTTGAGGCAGCCCCTGCGACTCAAGGTGAATTTTTGACTTCTGCAGACTCCATTTGTGATAAGGACTTAGGAATATTTTTTGGTCAGCTCCCGTCCTGGAATGAGATCCAGGACTTATTGCAGTATCCCACTTCTACCCAGGGTTTGTATAACATGAGTGTCTCTTTGCTCTTCCTAACTTGATATATTTCTTGAATTATAGTTCAATGTCAGCTTGTAACACTTGGTTTTTTATCCCAGGAACAGGTAAAGCGGTCAAGACATCAGATGTTCGGCACCGTCTTGGACAATATAAACTTCTCAGGGCTTCTACTAAACCAAAGCCTCCGACTAACCGCTCTGGAGACGTAGTCGGCTACCGTCCTCTTCTTGGAGTTATCGAAGAGGATATCCGGAAGAAGAAGAGGAGTCGCTCCTTGTTTGAATCTCCACCTGGCCCTCAGCCCCCGACTCAGTCTCTTCAGGATACCATGGAGGAGAATACCTAGCTTATACCTTCCCCGCATCCGTCCGAAAATCCTACCGTTACCCCGATAGATCATCCTGGCTTGACGTAACCCGTTTGCGGGTCATCCGGATCTGGATCCGGGTTCTCACGATATTTCCTTTGATGAGTCTACTAGTGAGCACCTTCTCCCTCGTAATCCCATGGTAAGGGTGCTTGACGAGGCCAAGTCCCTGGACCTTGATTTGCTTACCACTCGGGTTGTAACCTTGGGGGATGAAGCTAAGGCAAACATTGACCGGGTTGCTGAGGAAACCAGGAAGCTGATGGGGCATCATGCTCGACTGGTCAAGGCTGGAGAAGAAATCGGCAGTGCAAACATTCGACTACGGTTAATGGTTTCCGACCAGGCCAAACAACTCGCTGATCAAGCCCTCCAAATCTTTCAGCATGAGGCCGCATCTAGGCAATTAAAGAAGACTATGGAAGAGGCCAGCATGGCAGAGTTGCGGAAAATGGAGGCTGCCTGTAAGGAACGGATTGACATGGCTATTGCAACGGTGGATGAGGTTCGGCAAGCGGATCTCAAGTGGGTACAGGAATTATCCGGGAAACTTGAGGCCGCGGAGCTTGCTCAAACCAAGCTGAAGGAGGAGATGGAGGCGATGAGGAAATCCTTTCAGGTCGACTGCTTACGATACCAATCGGAGAGGGATGCTGCCACTGCAAAGCTATTGGCTTCTGAGGGCCGAATACGGGAGTTTGAGGAGAATGAGGGGATAATGGATGAGATGCTTCAGGATATGTACTTTCGCACTTGGAGACAAGGCAACTTATCTTGGATGGATGATTATCCCCGAGTCATGGCCAGGATTTATCTTAGGGCCCTGGAGGAAGCTAAGGTCGAAGCAGATAAGGAGGGCGGCGTGGCCTTTAGAATGGATGTGGTTACGGCTCAATTCACCAAGGAGGAGAAGGTGGCGGTGAAAGAGGGTATGCGGCTGCTTACTGCTGAGGAGGTCGGTGTGCAGTTAGAGGATGATGATCAAGGAGCAGATGCTGGTAAGTTTTTCCTTTTAGCTTTCCGTAACTTGGTTGCTTATTATTAATGAATTTTTTCCTTGATCGGACATGCGGGACCTCCGGAGCACCAACTTCCTCTGGTCAACATGCTGAGAGTTCCCACTCCACAGTTAAAGAGATCCCGGAGGGCCAACAGGACAAGGGTACAGCTCCAATGTAGCCGACTCCATGACTTGACCTGGATATTTTTTGTTTACTTGACATTGCTGTCTATGTTAGTCTCAAATCAGCAACGTAACTTTTAGGCTATAATTATGTTACTTGTAACAAACGACTTTATTCGTGGCGTGTAATTTTTAACTTAGGTTGATTCTGTCGTATTTGAATGCTTTCGTTATTTTGATGTGTTGCATAAGAAGTATAGTTGTGCATATGCCTGTGATTCGATCGTGTTTGATGTCAAGTTCTGGCTTAACATGTAATTTCATACCTTGCAATGTTTAATGTGATGTGTGAATAAATTATAGCTACGTATTTATACACAAAAGAAGAAAGTATCGCCCTTCATGTTTTAGTTGTAGACGGTTGCTTTGAATGTCTTATATGACTGAGTATGGAATGCAGTTGATTGACTCGTCATCCAATTGTGAGTTCTTAGTGAGCGTCTCCTATCTTGTGTCCTGTACTTTAGGGATTGTTATAGAGGATAGGAGGAAAGTTTTTAAATAAAATAGAAATATAAGAAATAGTAAAACTTCCAATCACGGAAGGCCTTCGATGTGCTTAATTTCATGGCACACGGGTTTTGCAGTCACTTTCCCTAGCTGTGGGTCTTGGTGACATTTGTCACCCATCTTACGCCTCCACGGGGAGTTTATCTTTTTTACCACAGCCGTACTTAAGACACATCGGAGCCGAGATCGCGCAGAGTAACTACCCGGGCCATTATGGCCCATAATCGTGGGTATTATTCGATTTACCGTGGCCGGCTAGCGTGGGTGCCGATCGTCAACCGTGAACTACCCCTGGCTGGCCACACCTTATGTTGGGGCTTAAAGTAGGTTCACGGCTGCCGGCGAGCCGAACGCCGTAATGAGCTGCCTCGGCTATAGTCGGCCTTCTCGGTGGCTTATAATCGGCTCATTACAGTTGGCTTTAAGGGCCGTCGCGAGCAACGAGTTAACCCGCAGCAGAGGGATGCCGGAGCAAAGGTGTCTCATTGGTAAGGGCATAGATTTGTATAGTACCTGTTAGGTCTTGTCCAGGTGAAGTCGTGTTGTGGAGTGCCTTGAATGGAAATGCTATATGCACAGGATTTTGTTCAACAGAAAAGGATAAAGTTAACAAGTAGCCAAGACACAAAGGAACAAGTTAAAAAAGAGACAAGTTTTTAAAGTGGTTCGGCACGAAAATGCCTACGTCCACTGATTCTCTTTGTTAATTCACTTCATATGGGCAGTACAAGTTAAGAAAAGTATCGACAAAGGTGTTGGATGTTCCATGCCCTCTGAAACACCTCTCCGTCCATTGTTGACAAAATATAAGCTCCGTTGTGGAGATCTTTATGAATTACATATGGTCCGTCCCAGATTGGATCTAGTGCTCCGGGGCGCGGGAAGATTCGCTTGAGGAAAAGATCCCCCTCTTGTAAGCTACGATGCTTGAGTTTGGAGTTGTATTGCGCTGCCACTTTTTGCTTGTGAGCTGCTGCTTTGAGGGCTGCATCATTTCTTCTTTCCTCAATTAGATCCAAAGACATGTGAAGGAGTTCCTCGTTCTCTTCTGGGTTATAGTGGATCCTACGGTGGGAAGGCACTATAGTTTCAACTGGGAGCATAGCCTCCGATCCGTATGCCAAAGAGAAAGGAGTATGCCTCGTTGATGTTCTGAAAGATGTGCAATAGGCCCAAAGTGCCGTCGGAAGTTCATCCACCCAAGCGCCTTTTGACTTTTCAAGTTTCTTTTTTATTAGAGTTTTGAGAATTTTGTTGACAGCTTCGACTTGTCTGTTTGCCTGGGGATAAGCTACAAATGAGAAGCTTTTGTGAATTTTGTGCTCTTGGCACCAGTTGGCTAACTCCTCGCTGTCAAACTGAAGTCCGTTGTCCGATATGATTTTAAGTGGGACCTCGTACCTGCATAGAACATTTTTGATCAAGAAGTTAATAACTTTTGCTGAAGATACTTTATTTAGGGGTTCTGCTTCCACCCATTTGGTGAAATAGTCGACTGCCACTATAGCATATTTGGCTCCGCCTCGGCCCATTGGCAGTTCGCCAATCAGGTCAATTCCCTATACTGCAAAGGGCCAAGGGCTGGTCATTTGGGTAATCTCAGTTGTGGGTAGCCGTGGAATCTTCGCAAATTTCTGACATCTGTCACATTTTTTGACGAAATCTAAGGCGTCTTTGTTTAAGGTGGGCCAGAAGTATCCATATCGGAGTATTTTCTTTGCCAAAGCCTGCCCTCCAGTGTGATCTCCGCAGCTTCCTTGATGGATGCTGGATAAGATTTCCTTTGCTTCTCTTTCAGCGACACACCTTAATAAGGGGTTAGAGAAGCCGCGCCGATAAAGGGTACCTTCTTGTATTGTGTAGCGGGTAGCTCTCCTCAAGATTTTCTTGACTTCGTTACGCTTGTCGGGCAGTGTGTCGTCTTGTAAGTATTTTTGGATGGGAGTCATCCAAGTTTCTTCTTTGATTGTAGCTATCAGATTCACCTGCTCGAAACTTGGGGTCAGTTGCTTTGAGATGGCCACTGCTCCGGAAATAGTGCCGTCTCTCATGCTAGCTTGCTTCGCCAATTCATCGGCCTCTTGGTTCTCTTCCCGAGGGATGTGTTTGATTAAATAGCGATCCAATTGATCGAGAAGCAACTTGGTCTTCTTTAGATATGCTATGAGTCGTTCTTCCCGAGCCTGAAATTCTCCTAGTATTTGATTTACAATAAGTTGAGAATCACTATGAAGACACAAAGAATTGGCTCCGATTTCTAAGGCAAGTTCTAATCCAACTATCACTGCTTCATACTCTGCATCGTTGTTGGTGGCAGCGAATTCCAACCTTAGAGCATAGTGTAGCTTATTTCCCCTGGGAGTGATTATTACCACACCTGCCCCCGAGCCTTGTTCGTTTGACGCACCATCCACAAAGAGATTCCACTTGATGTCTTCTGCTATTTCCGATTGCTCCTTACCTTCGTTGGTAGTGAATTCGGCAATGAAATCGGCCATGGCTTGTCCCTTGATGGCGGTGCGAGGATGGTAGGTGATATCATATTGACTTAGTTCAATGCACCATTTAAGTAGTCGCCCAGAAGTGTCGGGACGATGGAGTACCTGCCTTAGTGGTTGATCGGTCAGAACTCTGATGGAATGAGATTGGAAATAGTGACGCAGTTTCCGTGACATGATTAGTAAACAGTACGCTAGTTTCTCAAGTTTAGGATATCTGGCTTCCGCCCCTGTAAAACTCTTGCTCACAAAGTATACTGGCCGCTGCGTGCGTTTTTCTTCTCTCACCAAGGCGACGCTTAGAGCATGAGATGACACAGCAAGGTATAGGTATAGATCTTTGCCTTTGTTCGGAGTTGAGAGTACTGGTGGTCTCTGGAGGTGTCCGATTAAGTTAAGGAAAGCTGTTAAGCACTCGTCAGTCCATTCGAACTTTCCTTTGTCTTTCTTTAGAGCTTCGAAGAAGGGGATTCATTTGTCAGTTGCTTTAGAGATGAATCTGCTCAGGGCGGCCACCTTCCCATTTAGGCTTTGCATTTTTTTTGGGTAGAAGGTATCCTGATATCTTTCAGAGCTCGGACTTGTTCAGGGTTTGCTTCAATTCCTCTGGCATGGACGATGAATCCCAAGAACTTTCCTGATGATACTCCGAAGGAGCACTTTAGAGGATTCAACTTCTGTAAAGATCCTGAAGTCGGCCTTCGAAAATCGGCACCCGTACTTCAACTGTACTCAAGATGCCGTAGATTCAAACGCCGAATCTGGCTCTCCGCAGCTTATAACACCATTAAGTATAACAACACAGCGGAATAAAGAAATAGATGATATCATATACAACAATGATATCAATATGATACAACAATATCAAAATGATACAACAAATATCAATATACATCAGAGATATGATACAAGAAATAACAGCGAAAAAGAAAATAGATAACACCAGCAGCGGATAATCTCCATCTTCAAAACACCGATCCAGAAATAGCTCGAACTCCCAATAACGAGGCACAAAGATAAGCAAGTGCAGTCCATATCCAAAGACTGAACTAGCTCTAGATAATCTACTAAATCTGAATATCTGAAAAACCCAACTCTAGACTGCCCGTGTGGAAAATAGTGGGCACCCAGAGTTTAGGAAGGGAACAATAAACTCCGGATCAGTCATGGGACTGGTGTGAGCAACAAAAACAGTTTATCTTTAAAAACGAACAACAAAAGAATTTTAAAGTCAATTCGCAATGCTTTTGGAAAATGAAACTACATAAGACCTCCCGCCACACACACAATGCAAACGCAGAATTGGAGGAGATTTCTTCTTATGATAGTCAAACATGCTTACTACGCAGAATCATTGGATTATTATTATTAGTGCATAGTGCAGAAAACATTTCGAAAGTATAATATAAATCTTAGCCAGCATAGACATTCTGAACTATGCTTACTATAGCTACCATCTAAACAGTGGGGCGCCACCATAAGTAAATGGCAGGTTCTACAACTAATACCGTACAAGGTTCGTATTGGAAAATGGATTTCCAAAAATGGTCAGGCTAAGGAACTTCCTTTCCTCCTGCCGAATGGGATCGCCTCTGGCTGGACGTCCCGAGAGACAAACTTCTCTCTGCCAACACAAGGTCGGGTTACCCCTGTAACAGGTAACTCACGAATATGCCACCCCCCGGTCCTTTGGGACCTTTATCCGAGCGCTCGGTAACAACATCACACATAATAAATAAAGTGTGTCCACATGTGTAAGTATCTGGGCTCCATACCATGATACTACCCTTTTCCAGAAGGAAATGACATACCCTAAAGGGCGCGACCCTCATAACCTTGCCGCATATTCCTGTTTCGACCATTTCCGGGTTGTGAGGTTCGACGAAGTCTCGTCCACAAAGCTACGCTTTGGCACAAAGCCATGCTTTGGGTCAACAGATGATCAAAGTAATGATCACAAAGACAAATGATCAAACAAATGATCATATCACAAATGATCAAACAATGATCATCACACAGCAACACTCAGCATGTCACATTACCAAATTGAGAATATATCGCTGATAAATTTCAACTACATAACCTCTGAGCTCGTACGTCTCAAAGAAGGGTGTTAAGCTAAGAGAATAAATTCTCCGCCACCAAACAGAAATGTATTTGAAAGAAATCTGCTTTATATCTCAAAATGTAATGTCAGACATGTAACAATACAAGTCTGTTACGGGTTCGAACAGAACCGAAGGCACTTCCAAAGAAGCCCTTGCAAATCCGGGTATTCACAATCCCGATCGGACTTCCCATCACTTAGGCAATCTCTATACCGGGCGCTACTCGGTGCAGAGACAATCGATAGGTCATCCTATCGCTCTCGCAAATACCCGGTCTTCACCACCGGTCTTCAAATGCTATCCATATACGACGAATCACTTATTCGGAATGGGTTATGTGACTCAAAGGTCCTCTCCCGGCTAAACCGAATAATGAGCGCGATATTTAAAAACATATGGATACTGGGATTTCAGTTAAGTCACAACTTAAACCCAAACTTTCTTTTCAAATGGTTTAACAAGTTACCATTTCAAATCTTTAAACAAAAAGATTCATTTTAACAACCTTCAACGGTTTAAACAATTTCCACACTTTAATCTTTTAATTAAAAGATTCATTCACAGGTTTTCCAAATTTAATTCCCATTTCAATTGATTAACTCGTTAAATCTTTAAAACAAAGATTTAACTTATAGCTTTCAAAACAATTCCATTTCAAATGGTTTAAACAAATCATCATTTTAAATCTGTTAAAAATAAACAGATTTAATTCATAGCTTTCAAAAAGAATTCATTCATAACTTGGAAAACATTTTTCAATTCAATCTTGAAATTCCTTTAATTAAACTGGAATTTCATTTCTTATCTGAAAGCTTTTATTCCTTTAAACAAACAGTTTTCATTTTGGAAATCTGATTCATTAATACAAGTTAAAGTCTTTGGGTTAAATCCAAATTCTCAAAATTTTATTTTTAAATGGTTTAGATTCATACAACTTTGTACAGCATCTTAAATCCGTTTCGAATCATAGAATTCAATTTCAAACTTGAATTCAAATCAAATTATTTAAATTTTCAAAACTCGATTAAGTTATTCAAAATAACTTTTATCTTTGAAATCCCATTTCAAAAGCTTTTCACTTTAAACCCAAATTTCCAATTTCAAAATCTTTTGAAATTAAAATTTTCAATTTCAAAAAAACATCAAATTTAAATTATCTATGACTTAACCGATTTCCTCGTGAAATCCATGTTTGTGTGTGTAAAAGTGTAGTCCAGGGGTTTTACACAGTAGTGCAACATCATACAATCATCACAGATCAGAATACAGAAATATAGTTGATAAGCGGTATTAACTATCACGCTTATCGTTCATTCACAGATCACAGATATATATCACAGGTAAGTAAACTACAGATCACAACATAAATCAGGATGTATCACAAAGCATCATATATCAGGGATATCAAACAATCAAATCATCCAATAGAATCCTAATATTCATAAGTAAGATCAATTAATATCTGATTATAATTATTTTATACCAGATTAATTTCTTATGAATAAACTACAAATCTTGGTTAATTAATCATTAATTAATTATAAACCATTTTTATTAATTAACCTTTGATTGTCAATTAATCCTTTAATTAATTATCTTAAGTGATGAATTTTTATTACTTCCCTTAAGTAATTTACTTTCAGTTACTTTCATTTAGTAATTACCCCTAATTAATTAAGTAATTAATTATCCTTAATTAATTTAACCAATAAATTATCTTAATTTAATTGTCCTTAATTAATTTACTTTAATGAATCAAAATATCCAAAATAAATTAGAATAAGTAATTAATCCTGAATTACTTTTAATTAATCTCTAATTATAAATTAATCTAAATCATTAATTTATAAATTAAATAATTTATTCTTGATTATCTTATTAGTTAAATCACTTAATTACCTTAATTATCTCTAAGGTAATCTATTTCTTTATTAATGACTTCATTAAAGTGGATTTAAACATTACATTTCAAATTTAGATTCAATTTCCATTTTAAATTTAAGATTTGATATTTAACATTAACCAAATGTAAATATCAATTTATAAACCCATATAAGAAAAGTCCCAACTAATTTACTTAAATTTTTATTTGAAATTTAAGTTTTAACATACATTTCATTGTAACTCGCCAATTCCAGTGAACACCAATTATTTAACTTTTCATTGGAAATTCTTTTCATAAAAGAACTTAAATCAAAATCTAATTCAAATATTTATTTTAATTCATATCAAAACACTTGATTTAATTTAGCTATGAAACTTTGATTTAAAACTTTGTTTTAAACTTGCTTTTGAAACCTGGATTTTATATTCTTGAGTTATAATGTCAACTCATTTTAAAAGCTTAAGATTCAAAAAGTTTATTTAAAAAACTTAAATTTTGAATTCATTTTAAAATTTAAAACAGAACAACAGGTTTCTGTTTAAAACCTGTTTCTATATCACCACCCGAGTCACCATACTCTTGCTTCGAGTCCACAAGCCAACAACTTCGAGTTAAAACCTAATCTCCTTCGAGTAAAACACTGCATTAGCTCGAGACATCCCTTCTTCTCCAACCACCATATTTCCATATGCATAGAGACACACGCGTGCATATGTACAGTTCATCGGAGCGATTCCGATCATCGCGACAATCTCCGGCACATCACCTACCACTACCTCAACTCTATCAACTTCCAAGACCAATGATTCGAACCAAAATACAAAATCGAGCAAATCAGCTTCGACTGGGAATCTGGGAACAACAAAAACCCATCACCTCAATGCCTGGCAACGCTTCGTTACCGCAGCTCCGACCATCTGAGCATCAGCGACCCCGGCCACGTCACGACAACCCACCAAGCCATCCTCCACCAGAAATTCGAGCCACTCGATCGCGTATTGGTGATGAACTCGATACATTTACAGGGAAGACTAAAAATTGAAATAGAACCCTAAATCTAATTCGTCCCCTTAACTCACGCAATAGAAAATTCTTTTAACATTTTTCCCATCTTCGTAGATCATCAAGCTTGCTTCAGAACAAATCTCAACATTTATTTTTGATTCGATCGTCAGATATTCGTAAAAATGCAATTTTTGTTCATATACGAATTGCTCTAAGAATACTAAACTAAAAATACTCGTTTTTGTTTTAAAAATCATATATTACAGTAAGCATTCAAGATATAAACTTGAATTAGCTTTTAGTAACACTCGAATTTATCAATTTAGTACTTGATTGCCTGTAAACAAAGTTTCCAGAAATTTTAACAGGTTATTTTAACTTGAATTAAATTTTAGAACTTAATATTTTCGGTAACAAACAATCTTTGTTTCAATCTTAAGTTTAAACATTGATCAGATCAAGTGATAATGGATTCTTGAATCAAAAACTTGTGTTTGAAATTTTTAAACAGAAAATGTTTATAAACTTCATCCTACACATCCACACTCATAAATCAATATACACAGAGCATTTTTGTTTATGACCAAACATACTTATCACAATACAGATCAATATTTTTAAAATTTAAAGCAAGTGTTACTCACATTTGTTTTTGATAAGAACAGAGCTCATCATCTTGAAACCAGTTTGAATTTTTTTGCAGGCTGAAGCTTCATTTTCTCGATTTCCCTTGTTTGCCTTGATTTAATTTGTTTTGGTTTGAGTTTTATTTACTTCAGATTTTAACTTAATTTGATGGAAGAAACTGAGATGAAGAGGTTGATGTATAGAAAAATGAAGTTTACAGGTGATTATTTTCTTTTGTACAGGGTGATAAAAAAATGAGTTTGTACAAATTTGATCAGTGATATTTTCGTTTGGGGGCTATGCAGATTTCTTTAAGGCTGAAAGCAAATTTGAATAGATGGCATTTAATGCTAAGTACTTTATGTCTAATATATGTTTACTTGTTTTGCTCGGCTGATACTCCTTCTACTTGATGGCTGATAGTATTTATCTTATGTACTAAAGATATTTGCATTTATTACTTGGCTTGTGCAATTTCAAACCGGAATCCTTTCTTTGAATATCTGGTTTTATACTTGCATATGTATTTTGTTTTACCAGCCTACATACTTATACAATACATGTTTGAATGTATATTTGTTGTTTCTTCATTTGTAAGCTTATACACATCTATTTGTTTACTTATGTCTTCATGCTTACATTTTCTTATATTTGTTTGTTGTCTTGTTTATTTTCAAGTTTACATACATATTTAGATTTTTCTTCTTGTTGTCTAAGCCTACAGACTTATCTTTTTGCTTGTGCATGAATCTATAATATTATCTTCTTTTGTAAGCCAATTACATATATTTATATTTTTGTTGTGTTCATATTTGAGTATATATTTTGTTCTTATGTTTATTTCTATCACTTTATAGTATAAGTGAGATTCTATTTTATTTTAATTTCCTTTTATTATTTTTGTTTGTTTCATTTATTTGTATTATTTTGTATTGATTTATCAACATGAGATTAAGATATATATATTTACTTTATATTGTATAAAACTATATAATTTATTTATTTTGTAATATAGATAATTTCTATTTTTAATTAGTTGTTAAAGTTTAGCAAATGTATTTACTTGATATTTTTATATCATATATATTTTCATTTTTAAACCATTTATTTACTATTTAAATTCAAATCAAATATATATATATACATATATATACAATATTTAAAGTTTAAATGATTTATACCAAATTTATTTGAGTTTGGGGAAACTCGCATCCAATTTATTGATTTATTTCACAAATAAGCATCTATTTTGATATATGGGTTGACCCAATTTCATTCCGGAGACAGAACAGGCTTTTCGGGTCGTTTATAGTTCAACTTTCCAAACCAATGGAGCCCATTCATTTTTATTTTGTTCTGCATATATATATATATATATATATCGTTATAAACCCTAGCTATCCCTTGTTCTCATTTGTCTGTACATAAAATTCTTTCTGTTCTCCTCCTCAATGACAGACAAACAAATTTCCCAATTCAATTTCAATTCAAAATTCAACTTCAAAATCAAATCTCCTCAAACTATATCGAATTATATACCGTTTTGAAGCTCTCGATGAGCGCATCCCAATTCTGTGATTTGTTTTTCAATTTGAATCACCGTTTAATAAGAAAAGAGGGATTTAGTTTCGGTCATTCTAGGATAATGCTTCGTTTAACGTACGGTGGATCATCAGCAAGGGTTCGATCGGGTTGGATGGGCATGTAGAGGAAGATGAGAGGGTCCGATCCATGTGGGTAGTTTGACCTAGATGGAGTCGAGTTGGCCAGAAAATCCACTAAAAGGTGGCAGCGGTGGAGTGAACTCGGCAGGAGGTGCGGTTGCGCGAGTTTGCTAATGAGGCTGCGTGGAGAGGCGAGCACAAGGGGGGTCTCGGATCTAGGTCGCGTCGACATTGGTGGTAGAAAATTGGCACCGTTCAGTGGTGGCTTAGTTTTTGTACGCGATGTACAGTAAAGGAGATTAGGGTTTCGCGTTGTAGCTAGATGACGTGGTAAAGCCGATTGTTTTTTCTTTTATTCTATTTTATTTTAAATTAACTATTCTATTGTTCCAACGTACATAACTTTTTCATACGAGGTCGTTTCATGCGCGGCTACTTGCGTTGGGATCGTATTAAAATTACGGACATTATGAAGCTTGTTTGGACAGATTCTGAGACTGTTTGGATTTTGGGTTTAAATTGGATTTAAATTCAATTTAAATTCAAAGGTGAGTGTTTTAACCCACTCACAACTTCTAAAATTTCTTATGTTTGTTAAATTAAATTGTTGATATGATTAGAAATTTATTTATGACTGTTTGGTATATTTTAAATCATCATCTCAGTTAATTTGAATTTATTTGAATTAAATCGTTATTTAATTTATTATTGAATATATATTGCCAGTTAAATATCTGTTATTGATTTTCAGTTCTATATTGATATTTATTGATTTGATTTGGATGATAATTGTAATGGATGTTGATTGTTGATATTGGATGAATGGATGTTTAATTTTATATCGTTGTAAACTGCAGGTTCGTTATGGATTTTTATTTATTCTGAGATTGCGGTTTGAAATGATATACAACCGTAAAATGTTTAAATTGCGGATTAAAATGATAATATCTGTATCACTTGACCCTAGGGTAGAAAATTATATACGGACACCGGATTGGTTAAATTAAATGATTTTAAAATCCTTAAAAAAATTTGAATTTAATCAATTGATGTTTTGAAATAAAATTTGATTTAGGTAAATTGAAGTATTATTGAAAAATCAAGTTTGTGTTGAAATGCGAATTGGTTTAAAAAGGAATTTCTTTAAGAAAGTAAATCGGAAGTTTAAAGTTAAACTTTTATGTATAAATGAAATTCTACAGAAATTGTGTTATTGAATTTGTTTGAAAATAAATTTGAAATATGTTGAAGTTGGAGTAATCCGTATTGATATTTTTGAACATGGATTTAAACGATATGAAATTCGATAGTTTATTGAAATTTGGTTCGTTGATTTGGAAATTTGAAATGGCCCAAATATGTTGAAATGAAATGAATAGTTTAATTTGATATTAATTACAAACTCATATTTTTAAGTAAGCTGTTTCAAAATGTATTATTTTAAATTTTCTAATTATTAAGATTTTCAAATTTATTTAACTATTTGACTAATATTAACTATATAAATTATTTTGATCTATTTAAAACCAATTTAATTTATTTTAAACTTATTAAACCATTTTTATTTATTTTAAATCTAATTAATCTATTTTAAAGCTATTTAATCTATTTTAATTATATTTAATCCAAATAAAATCTATTTAACTATCTTAAATCAATCTAAAAGTACTTTACCTATAATTAAACTATTTTGGAGTATTCTAACTATTTATAATTATTTAAACCATTTCTAAATTTCCAAACCAAGTAAAGAGAAAGTGTTTAAATTCAATTCATTGTTTTAAAAAGAAAATAAGGCCAAATGATGTTATAACCTAAGTTGGAATTTAAATGTATAATGAATTGAATGATGATTTTGAAGTAAGAATTTAAGCTGTTTTGGAACTATGATTTTGAAAGAACTTATGATTTTGGAAACGATATGATTTGGATGCGACATGGTTTTGAGAACACGATATTTTGATATAAATTGTGAATTTGACTTTGAAAGGAAATATAATTATCGAATTAGGATTTCAAATGTGATATGATTTCAAAAGTGAATATGATTTCAGAAGTAAGTAATGATTTCGAAAGTGATATGGTTTGAATTGAATATGATATTTGATATCAATTATGAAACGATTTTGGAAATGTAAAAGAACCATCCGGTGTGTAATAAGCGATTAGTTGTTAAAGAGACCGGGATCAGATATTGTCATACTCTCTGCCAATAACGAAAACCACTTTGACAACTGTGTACGCGGTGGAGATTCCAGAATGAAGTAGGGTGGTTGCGACGATCCTATATGAGGTATATACGTGGACCCGACTCCCATGAGTTGGCTTAAGGTGGCTAAAACAGGAGCAATTCTCGGGCCAAGTGAAGTCATTCCTCCGATCGGACACATTCCATCGATACTATATTCTGACTTTTGATTTATTTGGTGGCCACCCTTCGATTTTTACTTGGGAGTGTGTTTCGAGTTGGGCGGTAGTTGCGACTATGCATTACCAACAGTCCGGATGCGTAATTGGTATATCTACCCTGGCATTGCCTAGTTATGTCGTGTCACCTACCCTAGCGCGCCTTCTACGAGTTTGTTTTGTACCATACCTATGGAGTGCCCTCTGACGACGCCCAGTACGGGGGAGATTACAATACTGTATAGACTATGGGAATATATAAAATGTGTTAAGGGGGATATGGGTAACGCCTTAATGCTATTTTAATAGTTTATATTACTATAGATATATTATAATAGCGTACCGTACTACATAGTAGATAGTTTAACGGATCCTTACGAGATGTGAATCCCGAACATCTCTTAAGTTATTGCACTCACGTTAGACACTGGATAGGAGATGTCAAAACCCGTAAACATCTCTGACGCCGTTTACACTCATATTTATTTACCGTTGATTTAACTCACATAAGATCTTTTAGTTCTGACTTGAGTGTTTTTCTTTTCAATTCGCTCGGGTCAGCCTGAGCATTTCAGGATTTGAAGACTTTATTCTAGAGGACGAAGACGAAGATTTGTACTACTATTAGCTATTATATTATTCCACCGCATCATACTGTTACGCTGTAATGTTATGTATTTATCTCTGATATGTGTAACTCTGATTTTTGTACTGGATAAGTATAACCAAATGTTTTGTATACAGCTTCATGAACTGTTATTTGATTATTATATTTTGTCATTCCACTGCGAGATTCTGTTTTGTTTTTATTTCTTTCTCTTTTTCTTATTCACCCCAAATAACAATTCGCCCTTCTGTATGGTTTGAGTCGGCACGTGTGTCTGCTTAAAGCGTACAAAAAGGCAGGATGTTACAGTTGGTATCAGAGCTCTGGTTTAGCGATAAACCTTGGTTTTGGGGTCTGACTCTTTATTAATAGGGTAGTAATACCCTATGAGGAGTCGCTGAGTGTATATATATGAGAGAGCATTTTTGTTAGTGTTATAAAAATGTTTTATATTGTGTTAATTTGTTCCGTTTGTATTTATAAATTCTGGTCGGTGCATAGGACGCTATGAAATCGATAGGGATTTCTAAACACTTAATAGGACTCGCGGACATAATATTTGTTTTCAAATATAGGTGAATCAAATAATTTTGCCTATTATATATTTTTTGTATATAAAATAATAAATTTTATAAATGATATATTTGGTTGTAATACATTTGTTGTTAAGTAGTGAAATTTATAAATATAGGTTGGAAATAAGATTAGAAAATAAATAAATGAAATTTGGAAATTTAGGACTTAAGTTTCGGGGTTTTTGGAAAATTTCTTTTGAATGATTTTGGGATATAATAATAATAATATTAGAAGTATTTTTTGATATAAATATTTCAATATGATTTGAATGAATTGTTTTAATGAAATTTTGGAAAGAAATAAGTTCTTTACTCCCCTCTCTGTCGCTGGAAAATAATTTCGGTAATGAGTGCACACATCATCTACATTCATTTTCGAGTTTCAAAGTGGGAAGACCAAGTAGTAATTTTACTACATAATTGTTTTGATGAATTAATCTAAAATTTTAATTCCAAGTATGATTTGATATATATAAAGATATGATTATATATATAATTTATTATTTTAAAAGATTTGAAATGGAACCTCGCATTTAGTTCTTAAATTTCTATAAATTAGAGATTCCAATTATTGTAATGGAATGAAATTTCAACTATTTAATAATTGGAACTTCTTAAATGAACATAAGAAAGTAAATGCTAAGTTGAAAATGAAATATACAAGGAATTTGAAATTTGTAACTTGTAAACGAAAAGAATATGAAAATAAGAAATGATAACTATTGAACCTTAAGTTAATTAGAATAAGTAAGTCAAACTTGTGTAACTTTCAATTGCATTCTTAAAGACATATATATATAACTTACCAATTATAAAAAGTTGAAATGTTAAAAATAATATGTAATGGAAATTTTTACAAGTAAAACTTATGTAATGGAAGTGTCCAATGAAATTTACTTTTATAGGAAATTTGATATGAAAATAGTTATAAACTTGAGTTAAAAATTTGTAATACTACTAATTAAATGAAATAGAAAATGAATACTATAAGTAAAGGATTTTTGAACTTAAGTTAATATTGAAACTATTTATAATTAAAGTAAATAATAAAATGTATGTAATGCAATAAAAGAAACTTACAAGATATGAATATATGAAAATGAATTTTTGTAAGTAATAAAGGAAAAATAAATGAAATAAAAACTGAATGAATGAAGGGGAATAAAATTTTGTAAGAGATAAATGTAAGTTAAAGAAATAATCCTTGTATGAATGAAAAGAAAAGAAAAACTGTAAATGTGTGAAATGAAATTAATAAGAATGAACTTGGTTAATGCTTGAAATTATTGTTTGTTTTGGTTCATGGGTTGTTTGGGATAGGATACTTTTAATTGTTTAAGATGTATGAATAATCTATTGAGTTCATCTAACACTATTGAGTAAATGATGCACTCAGTAGCTTATTTTTCATTCTAGGCGGTTAAAAATTTTCTGAACCCGAACAAACCATTTGTTCGTTTGCTATGGATGGATAGTTGATTTTATTGATTTCATATGATGATTATATGTTGTGATTGCAAGTGATTGTTGTTTTATATTGATTTGTTTCTTAGTGGTTGAAACAACTTTAAATATCATTTTATGCAATTATTAACCTTCTTGGATTTTATAAGCGAAATACAGGTTATGGAAGCAATTGCCACTGCTTTTGGTTTCGTAATTAAGCGTTATTCGCCCGATAAATAGGTACGTTCTCGGATTACGGTTTTCTAGCGATATTATATATTTTCCCGTGTTGGGATATATTATTTTAAGATATTGTGATATTATATTGTTATATTTGATATTATTATTTCTCCTGAGCCTCTCCATACAAAGGAGACTCTACTGAAATTTTTCGAAAATTTTAGACCTTAAAATTTTGAGAAATGTTTTTTAAACTTTATTAATTTGAGTATAAAAGAATTTAATTGTTATAAATGGATATATTATTTAAATTTATTAATTTGGTAAAAATTTATTTGTTTATAAATTTAATATTTTGAATAGGATATATTGGTTACTTAATTCCTTCTTTTCCCTTCTTTTCCTTTTTGAGGACGAAAAGTTTTGAGTGGGGGAGAGTGTAACGACCCGTAAATTTTCGATAATTAAATTTTTTAATCTAATAAAATTTTGGTGATTTAATATTGAAGAAATAGAAATTTGTAATTCAATAATGTAATAAATACTAAAGTGAAATGTAACAATGGTAATTAAAGCTAATTATTGATAAATTGAATGAAATTACAATAAATGAAATAGTGTAAAATGTTATACTTGGCTATAGATTGAATATAAGAAAATAAAAGTAAATATTGAATTAACCAATGAAATAATATATTAATTAATAGAAATTGAATGAAATTAGTATTATGAAAATAAATGGTAACATTGATTTGTAAGTAATAAACTTATGGTGTAATTAAATGTTAACGGTAACAATTATTGTATATTACCTATCTATTTAGCCTGTTAATTTAAATTGGAAATAAAATTCAACAAATGTAATTAAATGTTATGTTGATGTAAATTAAGTTAATATTTGGAAATAATGTTAATTTTATTCATAATATGATAATCGGGAATAAAAAGAATGGAAACCAAGATTTATTAATTTATTGGGATTCAAATTATAATAATTGGATTAATTGTAATTAAATGAAATTTAATATTTAATTATTATGTAAATAGAAATTAAGATGAAATTGGGAAATATTAATGTACTAAGATATAAACCAATGTTAGTTATACCCTTATGGTAATAAAAGACTTGAATAATAAGGTTTAAAAATTTAATAAATGGATTTTAGAATTTTATTTTATAATTTCTGAATTTAATGAAATTGAAATTTAACACTTAAATTGATGAATTAATCAACTTTAAATTGACATCTAAATTTGTTTAAATTATTGTAAATGGTTAAGAAATCAAAAATGATAGAAGTTGTAAATTACTAAAATTAAACTGAAAAAGTGATTTAATTAATTTAATATTAATTTATTTAATTAACTGAAATATAGCCATTTTGGTCACTGATCGGATTTCGACGAAACCAGTTTTATCGAATCCGTAACGGTAAATTATTGTAGGATTTCAAGTTTCGTAACGATCGGACTTGTCGTTTGATCGTACGGACTCGAAACGCCTTGAAATCAATTTAATTGAAATCAATTTGAAACAAGATGATTTTTGCATAACTTCTTCTTACGATGGAATTAGGACTTAAAAACTGTTCCATTGAGTTTAGAATATTTGAAAGCATCTATTTTGATATATGGGTTGACCCAATTTCATTACGGAGACAGAACGGGCTTTTCGGATCGTTTATAGTTCAACTTTCCAAACCAATCGAGCCCATTCATTTCTATTTTGTTTTGCCTATATATATCATTATAAACCCTAGCTATCCCTTGTTCTCATTTGTTTGTATGTAAAATTCTTTCTGTTCTCCTCCTTCTCAGTGGCAGACAAACAAATTTCCCAATTCAATTTCAATTCAAAATTCAACTTCAAAATCAAATCTCCTCAAACTATAACGAATTATATACCGTTTTGAAGCTCTCGACGAGCGCATCTCAATTCTGTGATTTTTTTTCAATTTGAATCACCGTTTAATCGGAAAAGAGGGATTTAGTTTCGGCCGTTCGTAGGATAATGCTTCGTTTAACGGTGGATCATCAACAAGGGTTCGATCGGGTTGGATGGGCATGTAGAGGGAGATGAGAGGGTCCGATCCATGAGGGTAGTTTAACCTAGATGGCGTCGAGTTGGCCAGAAAATCCACCAAAAGGTGGCAGCGGCGGAGTGAACTTCGGCAGGAGGTAGGGCCGCGCGAGTTGGCTAATGCGGCTGCGAGGAGAGGCGAGCACAAGGGAGGTCTCAGATCTAGGTCGCGTCGACATTGGTGGCAGCAAATTGGCGCAGTTCGGTGGCGGCTCAGTTTTTGTACGCGATGTACAGTAAAGGAGATTAGGGTTTCGCGTTGTAGCTAGATGACGTGGTAAAGCCGATTGTTTTTTTTCTTTTATTCTATTTTATTTTAAATTAACTATTCATTGTTCCAACGTACATAACTTTTTCATACGAGGTCCGTTTCACGCGCGGCTTCTTGCAATGGGATCGTATTAAAATTCCGGACATTTTGACGCTGGTTTGGACGGATTCTGAGACTGTTTGGATTTTGGGTTTAAATTGGATTTAAATTCAATTTAAATTCAAAGGTGAGTGTTTTAACCCACTCACAACTTCTAAAATTTCTTATGTTTGTTAAATTAAATTGTTGATATGATTAGAAATTTATTTATGACTATTTGGTATATTTTAAATCATCATCTCATTTAATTTGAATTTATTTGAATTAAATCATTATTTAATTTATTATTGAATATATATTGCTAGTTAAATATCTGTCATTGATTTTTAGTTCTATATTGATATTTATTGATTTGATTTGGATGATAATTGTAATGGATGTTGATTGTTGATATTGGATGAAATGGATGTTTAATTTTATATCATTGTAAACTGCAAGTTCGTTATGGATTTTTATTTATTTCGAGATTGCGGTTTGAAATGATATACAACCGTAAAATGTTTAAATTGCGGATTGAAATGATAAATATCCATATCACTTGACCCTAGGGTAGAAAATTATATACGGACACCGGATTGGTTAAATTAAATGATTTTAAAATCCTTAAAAAAATTTGAATTTAATCAATTGATGTTTTGGAATAAAATTTAATTTATGTAAATTGAAGTTTTATTGAAAAATCAAGTTTGTGTTGAAATGCAAATTGGTTTAAAAAGGAATTTCTTTAAGAAAGTAAATCGGAAGTTTAAAGTTAAACTTTTATGTATAAATGAAATTCTATTGAAATTGTGTTATTGAATTTGTTTGAAAATAACTTTGAAATATGTTGAAGTTGGAGTAATCCGTATTGATATTTTTGAACATGGATTTAAACGATATGAAATTCGATAGTTTATTGAAATTTGGTTCATTGATTTGGAAATTTGAAATGGCCCAAATATGTTGAAATGAAATGAATAGTTTAATTTGATATTAATTACAAACTCATATTTTTAAGTAAACTGTTTCAAAATATATTATTTTAAATTTTCTAATTATTAAGATTTTCAAATTTATTTAACTATTTGACTAATATTAACTGTATAAATTATTTTGATCTATTTAAAACCAATTTAATTTATTTTAAACTAATTAAACCATTTTTATTTATTTTAAATCTAATTAATCTATTTTAAAGCTATTTAATCTATTTTAATTATATTTAATCCAAATAAATCTATTTAACTATCTTAAATCAATCTAAAAGTACTTTACCTATAATTAAACTATTTTGGAGTATTCTAACTATTTATAATTATTTAAACCATTTCTAAATTTCCAAACCAAATAAAGAGAAAGTGTTTAAATTCAATTCATTGTTTTAAAAAGAAAATAAGGCCAAATGATGTTATAACCTAAGTTGGAATTTAAATGTATAATGAATTGAATGATGATTTTGAAGTAAGAATTTAAGCTGTTTTGGAACTATGATTTTGAAAGAAATTATGATTTTGGAAACGATATGATTTGGAAGCAACACGGTTTTTGAGAACAAGATATTTTGATATAAATTGTGAATTTGACTTTGAAAGGAAACATAATTATCGAATTAGGATTTCAAATGTGATATGATTTCAAAAGTGAATATGATTTCGAAAGTAAGTAATGATTTCGAAAGTGATATGGTTTGAATTGAATATGATATTTGATAACAATTATGACACAAATTTGGAAATGTAAAAGAACCATCCGTTGTGTAATAAGCGATTAGCTGTTAAAGTGACCGAGACCGGATATTGTCATACTCTTTGCCAGTACCGAAAACCACTTTGACAACTGTGTACGCGGTGGAGATTCCAGAATGAAGAAGGGTGGTGGCGACGATCCTATATGAGGTATATACGTGGGCCCGACTCCCTTGAGTTGGTTTAAGTTGGCTAAAACAGGAGCAATTCTCGGGCCAAGTGAGGTCATTCCTCCGATTGGACACATTCCATCGATATTATATTCTGACTTTTGATTTATTTGGTGGCCACCCTTCGATTTTTACTCGGGAGTGTGTTTCGAGTTGGGCGGTAGTTGCGGCTATGCATTACCAACAGTCCGGATGCGTAATTGGTATATCTACCCTGGCATTGCCTAGTTGTGTCGTGTCACCTACCCTAGCGCGCCTTCTACGAGTTTGTTTTGTACCATACCTATGGAGTGCCCTCTGATGACGCCCAGTACGGAGGAGATTACAGTACTGTATAGACTATGGGAATATATAAAATGTGTTAAGGGGGATATGGGTAATGCCTTAAAGCTATTTTAATAGTTTATATTACTATATGCATATTATAATAGCGTATCGTACTACATAGTAGATAGTTTAACGGATCCTTAGGAGATTTGAATCCCGAACATCTCTTAAGTTACTGCACTCACATTAGACACTGGATATGAGATGTCAAAACCCGTAAACATCTCTGACAACGTTTACACTCATATTTATTTACCGTTGATTTAACTCACATAAGATCTTTTAGTTCTGACTCGAGTGTTTTGTCTTTTCAATTCGCTCTGGTCAGCCTGAGCATTTCAGGATTTAAAGACTTTATTTCTGGAGGACGAAGACGAAGATTTGTACTACTATTATCTGTTATATTATTCCACTGCATCATACTGTTCCGCTGCAATGTTATGTATTTATCTCTAATATGTGTAACTCTGATTTTTGTATTGGATAAGTATAACCAAATGTTTTGTATACAGCTTCATGAACTGTTATTTGATTATTATATTTTGTCATTCCGCTGCGAGATTCTGTTTTGTTTTTATTTCTTTCTCTTTTTCTTATTCACCCCAAATAACAATTCGCCCTTCTGTTTGGTTTGAGTCGGCACGTGTGTCTGCTTAAAGCATACAAAAAGGTAGGATGTTACAGTTGGTATCAGAGCTCAGGTTTAGTAATAAACCTTGGTTGTGGGGTCTGATTCTTTATTAATAGGGTAGTAATACCCTATGAGGAGTCGCTGAGTGTATATATATGAGAGAGCATATTTGTTAGTGTTATAAAAATATTTTATATTGTGTTAATTTGTTCCATTTTGTATTTATAAATTCTGGTCGGTGCATAGGACGCTATGACATCGATAGGGATTTCTAAACACTTAATAGGACTCACGGACACAATATTTGTTTTGAAATATAGGTGAATGAAATAATTTTGCCTATTATATATTTTTTGTATATAAAATAATAAATTTTATAAATGATATATTTGGTTGTAATACATTTGTTGTTAAGTCGTGAAATTTATAAATATAGGTTGGAAATAAGATTAGAAAATAAATAAATGAAATTTGGAAATTTAAAACATAAGTTCCGGGGTATTTGGAAAATTTCTTTCGAATGATTTTGGGATATAATAATAATATTATTAGAAGTATTTTTTATATAAATATTTCAATATGATTTGAAAGAATTATTTTAATGAAATTTTGGAAAGAAATAAGTTCTGTACTCCCCTCTCTGTCGCTGGAAAATAATTTCGGTGATGAGTGCACGCATCATCTACATTCATTTTCGAGTTTCAAAGTGGAAAGACCGTGTAGTAATTTTACTACATAATTGTTTTGATGAATTAATCTAAAATTTTAATTCCAAGTATGATTTGATATATATACAGATATGATTATATATATAATTTATTATTTTAAAAGATTTGAAATGGAACCCGGCATTTAGTTCTTAAATTTCTATAAATTAGAAATTCCAATTATTGTAATGGAATGAAATTTCAACTATTTAATAATTGGAACTTCTTAAATGAACATAAGAAAGTAAATGCTAAGTTGTAAATGAAATATACAAGGAATTTGAAATTTGTAACTTGTAAACGAAAAGAATATGAAAATAAGAAATGATAACTATTGAACCTTAAGTTAATTAGAATAAGTAAGTCAAACTTGTGTAACTTTCAATTGCATTCTTAAAGACATATATATATATATAACTTACCAATTATAAAAAGTTGAAATGTTATAAAGAATATGTAATGGAAATTTTTACAAGTAAAACTTATGTAATGGAAATGTCCAATGAAATTTACTTTTATAAGAAATTTGATATGAAAATAGTTATAAACTTGAGTTAAAAATTTGTAATACTACTAATTAAATGAAATAGAAAATGAGTACTGTAAGTAAAGGATTTTTGAACTTAAGTTAATATTGAAACTATTTATAATTAAAGTAAATCATAAAATATATGTAATGCAATAAAAGAAATTTACAAGATATGAATAAATGAAAATGAATTTTTGTAAGTAATAAAGGAAAAATAAATGAAATAAAAACTGAATGAATGAAGGGGAATAAAATTTTGTAAGAGATAAATGTAAGTTAAAGAAATAATCCTTGTATGAATGAAAAGAAAAAAAACTGTAAATGTGTGAAATGAAATTAATAAGAATGAACTTGATTAATGCTTGAAATTATTGTTTGTTTTGGTTCATGGGTTGTTTGGGATAGGATACTTTTAATTGTTTAAGATGTATGAATAATCTATTGAGTTCATCTAAGACTGTTGAGTAAATGATGCACTCAGTAGCTTATTTGTCATTCTAGGCGGTTAAAAATTTTCTGAACCCGAGCAAACCATTTGTTTGTTTGCTGTGGATGGATAGTTGATTTTATTGATTTCATATGATGATTATATGTTGTGATTGCAAGTGATTGTTGTTTTATATTGATTTGTTTGTTAGTGGTTGAAACAACTTTAAATATTTCATTTTATATAATTATTAACCTTCTTGGATTTTATAAGCGAAATACAGGTTATGGAAGCAATTGCCACTACTTTTGGTTTTGTAATTAATCGTTATTTACCCGATAAATAGGTACGTTCTCGGATTACGGTTTTCTAGCGATATTATATATTTTCCCGTGTTGGGATATATTATTTTAAGATATTGTGATATTATATTGTTATATTTGATATTATTTTTTCTCCCGAGCCTCTCCGTACAAAGGAGACTCTACCGAAATTTTTCGAAAATTTTAGACTTAGAAAATTTTGAGAAATGTTTTCCAAACTTTATTAATTTGAGTATAAAAGAATTTAATTGTTATAAATGGATATATTATATAAATTAATTAATTTGGTAAAAAATTATTTGTTTATAAATTTAATATTTTGAATAGGATATATTGGTTACTTAATTCCTTCTTTTCCCTTCTTTTTCTTTTCGGGGACGAAAAGTTTTGAGTGAGGGAGAGTGTAACGACCCGTAAATTTTCGATAATTAAATTTGTTAATCTTATAAGATTTTGGTGATTTAATATTGAAGAAATAGAAATTTGTAATTCAATAATGTAATAAATACTAAATTGAAATGTAACAATGGTAATTAAAGCTAATTATTGATAAATTGAATGAAATTACAAGAAATGAAATAGTGTAAACTGTTATACTTGGCTATAGATTGAATATAAGAAAGTAAAAGTAAATATTGAATTAACTAATGAAATAATATATTAATTAATAGAAATTGAATGAAATTAGTATTATGAAAATAAATGGTAACATTGATTTGTAAGTAATAAACTTATGGTGTAATTAAAAGTTAACGGCAACAATTGTTGTATATTACCTATCTATTTAGCATGTTAATTTAAATTGGAAATAAAATTCAACAAATGTAATTAAATGTTATGTTGATGTAAATTAAGTTAATATTTGGAAATAATGTTAATTTTATACATAATATGATAATCGGGAATAAAAAGAATGGAAACCAAGATTTATTAATTTATTGGGATTCAAATTATAATAATTGGATTAATTGCAATTAAATGAAATTTAATATTTAATTAATACGTAAATAGAAATTAAGATGAAGTTGGGAAATATTAATGTACTAAGATGTAAACCAATGTTAGTTATACCCTTATGGTAATAAAAGACTTGAATAACAAGGTTTAAAATTTTAATAAATGGATTTTAGAATTTTATTTTATAATTTCTGAATTTAATTAAATTTAACACTGAAATTGATGAATTAATCAACTTTAAATTGACATCTAAATTTTTTTAAATTATTGTAAATGGTTAAGAAATCAAAAATGATAGAAGTTGTAAATTATTAAAATTTAAACTGAAAATGTGATTTAATTAATTTAATATTAATTTATTTAATTAACTGAAATATAGCCATTTTGGCCACTGACTCGTATTTCGACGAAACCAGTTTCATCGGATCCGTAACGGTAAATTATTGTAGGATTTCAAGTTTCGTAACGATCGGACTTGTCGTTTGATCGTACGGACTCGGAACGCCTTGAAATCAATTTGAAATAAGCTGATTTTGGCATAACTTCTTCATACGATGGAATTAGGACTTGAAAACTGTTCCATTGAATTTAAAATATTTGAAAGCATCTATTTTGATATATGGGTTGACCCAATTTCGTTCCGGAGACAGAACGGGCTTTTCGGGTCGTTTATAGTTCAACTTTCCAAACCAATCGAGCCCATTCATTTCTATTTTGTTCTGCCTATATATATATATCGTTATAAACCCTAGCTATCCCTTGTTCTCATTTTTATGTATGTAAAATTCTTTCTGTTCTCCTCCTTCTCAATGGCAGACAAACAAATTTCCCAATTCAATTTCAATTCAAAATTCAAATTCAAAATCAAATCTCCTCAAACTATATCGAATTATATACCGTTTTGAAGCTCTCGATGAGCGCGACTCAATTCTGTGATTTGTTTTTCAATTTGAATAACCGTTTAATCAAAAAAGAGGGATTTAGTTTCGGCCGTTTGTAGGATAATGCTTCGTTTAACGGTGGATCATCAGCAAGGGTTCGATCGGGTTGGATGGGCATGTAGAGGGAGATGAGAGGGTCCGATCCATGAGGGTAGTTTGATCTAGATGGCGTCAAGTTGGCTAGAAAATCCATCAAAAGGTGGCGGCGACGGAGTGAACTTCGGCAGGAGGTGGGGCCGCGCGAGTTGGCTAATGAGGCTGCGTGGAGAGGCGAGCACAAGGGGGTCTCAGATCTAGGTCGCGTCGACATTGGTGGCAACAAATTGGCGCCGTTCGATGGCGGCTCAGTTTTTGTACGCGATGTACAGTAAAGGAGATTAGGGTTTCGCGTTGTAGCTAGATGACGTGGTAAAGCCGATTTTTTTGTTCTTTTATTCTATTTTATTTTAAATTAACTATTCAATTGTTCCAACGTACATAACTTTTTCATACGAGGTCCGTTTCACACGCGGCTTCTTGCGTTGGGATCGTATTAAAATTCTGGACATTTTGAAGCTGGTTTGGATGGATTCTAAGACTGTTTGGATTTTAGGTTTAAATTGGATTTAAATTCAATTTAAATTCAAAGGTGAGTGTTTTAACCCACTCACAACTTCTAAAATTTCTTATGTTTGTTAAATTAAATTGTTGATATGATTAGAAATTTATTTATGACTGTTTGGTATATTTTAAATCATCATCTCAGTTAATTTGAATTTATTTGAATTAAATCGTTATTTAATTTATTATTGAATATACATTGCCAGTTAAATATCTGTTATTGATTTTCAGTTCTATATTGATATTTATTGATTTGATTTGGATGATAATTGTAATGGATGTTGATTGTCGATATTGGATGAATGGATGTTTAATTTTATATCATTGTAAACTGCAAGTTCGTTATGGATTTTTATTTATTTCGGGATTGCGGTTTGAAATGATATACAACCATAAAATGTTTAAATTGCGGATTGAAATGATAAATATCCGTATCACTTGACCCTAGGGTAGAAAATTATATATGGACACCGGATTGGTTAAATTAAATGATTTTAAAATCTTTAAAAAAAATTTGAATTTAATCAATTGATGTTTTGATATAAAATTTGATTTATGTAAATTGAAGTTTTATTGAAAAATCAAGTTTGTGTTGAAATGCGAATTGGTTTAAAAAGGAATTTCTTTAAGAAAGTAAATTGGAAGTTTAAAGTTAAACTTTTATGTATAAATGAAATTCTACATAAATTGTGTTATTGAATTTGTTTGAAAATAAATTTGAAATATGTTGAAGTTGGAGTAATCTGTATTGATATTTTTGAACATGGATTTAAACGATATGAAATTCGATAGTTTATTGAAATTTGGTTCGTTGATTTGGAAATTTGAAATGGCCCAAATATGTTGAAATGAAATGAATAGTTTAATTTGATATTAATTACAAACTCATATTTTTAAGTAAACTGTTTCAAAATATATTATTTTAAATTTTCTAATTATTAAGATTTTCAAATTTATTTAACTATTTGACTAATATTAACTATATAAATTATTTTGATCTATTTAAAACCAATTTAATTTATTTTAAACTAATTAAACCATTTTTATTTATTTTAAATCTAATTAATCTATTTTAAAGCTATTTAATCGATTTTAATTATATTTAATCCAAATAAAATCTATTTAACTATCTTAAATCAATCTAAAAGTACTTTACCTATAATTAAACTATTTTGGAGTCTTCTAACTAGTTATAATTATTTAAACCATTTCTAAATTTCCAAACCAAATAAAGAGAAAGTGTTTAAATTCAATTCATTGTTTTAAAAAGAAAATATGGCCAAATGATGTTATAACCTAAGTTGGAATTTAAATGTATAATGAATTGAATGATGATTTTGAAGTAAGAATTTAAGCTGTTTTGGAACTATGATTTTGAAAGAAATTATGATTTTGGAAATGATATGATTTGGAAGCGACACGGTTTTTGAGAACAAGATATTTTGATATAAATTGTGAATTTGACTTTGAAAGGAAACATAATTATCGAATTAGGATTTCAAATGTGATATGATTTCAAAAGTGAATATGATTTCGAAAGTAAGTAATGATTTCGAAAGTGATATGGTTTGAATTGAATATGATATTTGATATCAATTATGAAACAAATTTGGAAATGTAAAAGAACCATCCGGTGTGTAATAAGCGATTAGCTGTTAAAGTGACCGGGACCAGATATTGTCATACTCTCTGCCAATACCGAAAACCACTTTGACAACTGTGTACGCGGTGGAGATTCCAGAATGAAGTAGGGTGGTGGCGACGATCCTATATGAGGTATATACGTGGGCCCGACTCCCATGAGTTGGTTTAAGGTGGCTAAAACAGGAGCGATTCTCGGGCCAAGGGAGGTCATTCCTCCATTCGGACACATTCCATCGATACTATATTCTGACTTTTGATTTATTTGGTGGCCACCCTTCGATTTTTACTCGGGAGTGTGTTTCGAGTTGGGCGGTAGTTGCGGCTATGCATTACCAACAGTCCGGATGCGTAATTGGTATATCTACCCTGGCATTGCCTAGTTGTGTCGTCTCACCTACCCTAGCGTGCCTTATACGAGTTTGTTTTGTACCATACCTATGGAGTGCCCTCTGACGTCGCCCAGTATGGGGGAGATTACGGTACTGTATAGACTATGGGAATATATAAAATGTGTTAAGGGGGAATGGGTAACGCCTTAACGCTATTTTAATAGTTTATATTACTATAGACATATTATAATAGCGTATCGTACTACATAGTAGATAGTTTAACGGATCCTTAGGAGATGTGAATCCCGAACATCTCTTAAGTTACTACACTCATGTTAGACACTGGATAGGAGATGTCAAAACCCGTAAACATCTCTGATGCCGTTTACACTCATATTTATTTACCGTTGATTTAACTCACATAAGATCTTTTAGTTCTGACTCGAGTGTTTTGTCTTTTCAATTCGCTCGGGTCAGCCTGAGCATTTCAGGATTTGAAGACTTTATTTCTGGAGGACGAAGACGAAGATTTGCACTACTATTATCTATTATATTATTCCATCGCATCATACTGTTCCACTGCAATGTTATGTATTTATCTCTGATATGTGTAACTTTGATTTTTGTATTGGATAAGTATAACCAAATGTTTTGTATACAGCTTCATGAACTGTTATTTGATTATTATATTTTGTCGTTCCGCTGTGATATTCTGTTTTATTTTTATTACTTTCTCTTTTTCTTATTCACCCCAAATAACAATTCGCCCTTCTGTATGGTTTGAGTCGGCACGTGTGTCTACTTAAAGCGTACAAAAAGGCAGGATGTTACAGATGGTATCGGAGCTCAGGTTTAGCGATAAACCTTGGTTGTGGGGTCTGACTCTTTATTAATAGGGTAGTAATACGCTATGAGGAGTCGCTGAGTGTATATATATGAGAGAGCATATTTGTTAGTGTTATAAAATGTTTTATATTGTGTTAATTTGTTCCGTTTGTATTTATAAATTCTGGTCGGTGCATAGGACGCTATAACATCGATAGGGATTTCTAAACACTTAATAGGACTCACGGACACAATATTTGTTTTGAAATATAGGTGAATGAAATAATTTTGCCTATTATATAATTTTTGTATATAAAATAATAAATTTTATAAATGATATATTTGGTTGTAATACTGTGACGACCGCCCATGACCCCTGCACCGAATCTAGAGATAGAGCGCTGTAAAGTGTGCCAGGCGACCATGGACGATTGTCAAGGTAAGATTTAAAACAACAGAATCTATCGTATTACTCACAGCGCATGGACAAAATACAATAGAACATATGTATAGTGAAGCTTTACAGAACAAAATGACATCATATAAAACTCCATAATAGTTGAATACAAGCATCCACATAGTCAATACATCCAGCCTCACTACATATCTCTCAGAGAATACAAAACAGCGGAATATCCAGTACATATAATAAGAAGATAATATGCAACCCTCTAGCTCGTCTTCGATATCAGCATCGTGAGAAGAGAACAGCACCTGTCACCTGCTACCTAGTCTGCCCGTCCCAAAATGGACGAACAGCCCAAGGCAATAAGAATTAAAACATAAAGCCTTGAGTCAGACAACAGTCTTAGTGAGCAGTAAATTAACTAACAACATACCAAAAGAGCATAAAGGAAAAGGAATAGGAATAAAACCCTCCCACTCCAACCTCATTCTACAGTGATAGCCCCCAGACACACACTAAGCAGAAGCAAACATAGCAGAGCATACAATTTAAAGTAAAGCTACTATCACTCGAGTCAAGGGCGATGTTTTCCAAGTACCAAGGCCTAAATCAGATAAGCACCCAGAAAATACCGCTCTTGAGTCCGAAATGACGTTACAACCAAACATACATGACTCTGGCTATCACTGTTATCATTGCTTCGATATCACCGTTAATTGAATGACCGGCACATTCTTTCAGCCGTCTGTCAAGGGCTAATGGAAACCCCGGTTCTAGACATAACTCCCGCACGTCGTCGCAGCCCGTGCCTAGGACTATCGAATCTGCCCAGAGTACTCGACCATCAACAGTTGGCCGTTGGGACTATCGAATCTGCCCAAACGTACTTTTGCTTAGAGCATGCTAGAACCTTCAACAACGATGCTATCCAAGCCTCCTAGTCATCCTCCTCGACGACTATTCTCATATCCATTCATTATCCTCAACTCGAATCATATCACCGAGTTATCAACATGCTTGGAATGATCCCGTCTGGATTAGACCAAGTCTTCATCATATGATGCCTCGCTTCATTACATCCTCGCAAAGCCTCATCTCAACTTCACATCATCAAATCTATGCATAAGAGCTTCATCATCCCGCTACATATGCCACGAGCAGCTTTCCCAATTCAAGAGCCTTTCCCTTAGCTTTTGAATCACCTTCGATCTAAATCTAATCATCAATCATCTAGTTCATAACAATCAATCAAATCAAACATCAATCCAAGCAATCAAGCATTCAAAAATGATCTAAGTAGACAATTATAACAATAATGGCATTTTCGTAATTAAAGAGTTGAAAGTCCAATAAGCATGAAAACATGGATTATATCTCTACAAACTTGATGAATGAACTTGCATAGGTTAACATATGATAAAATGGATGTAACATCATCATGAACAATGGATCTATATGGATCTACACTTAGGATGAAGAAAATGCATGGAAATCTCTATTTAACACCAAATCGAGCCAACAATCCGATATACTCCTTTGGATCCGTGTGAGAGATAATCACCACTCACCAAATCACCTAAACAACCTCAAATCAATATGCTTCAGATCTGGACAGTGAAGGATCAAGCTTGATCTATCACGAATCCGCTTCAAACGATGAAATCTCTCTTGAAAAGATGAAGATCTTCAACTTTAGCTCTTGAATCTTCAATCTTGATCTTTGATTTGGATGGAAGGAAGCACTAGATTAGAGTGGAGAAAAGAAGTGAAGAAGTGTAGAAGTCGAGCTCTCAAAATGGCAGCACTTCGTCGCTTCAAAATCCCGATCCCAAAAATGAAGAGAAGCTCTCCTATTTATAGCTGAAATCCTTATCTCGTCTGTCTCCATGAGTCGTCTACGACTCACGACTCAAAGCCCTACGACTCAACGACTTAACACACTTCAGCCTATGACTCACGACAAATCAACTATCTCCTAAGTCATCTCCGACTTATAGCATGCGCCTACGACTCACCAGACCCCATGTCTATGACTTAAATGCGCACGCCTTACTTGGTTAGACGACTCAACTACTAACTCGTATACGACTCATCACAATGGCTACGACTCATCCACTTGCGCGAGTTATCACCTACGCGCGACTCAACAGCTTACGACTCATCCCTTAACTCGTCCACGACTTAACTGTTAGACGAGATAACCCATTCTACGACTTATCAAACAACAGGGATACGACTCATCAGATAACTGGGTACGACTCATCAAATAACAGGGATACGACTCATCAGATAACAGGGTACGACTCATCAAACAACAGGGATACGACTCATCAGATAACAGGGTACGACTCATCAAACAACAGGGATACGACTCATCAGATAACAGGGTACGACTCATCAGATGACTTGGGTACGACTCATCAGATGACTTGGGTACGACTCATCAGATGACTTGGGTACGACTCATCAGATGACTTGGGTACGACTCATCACCTTAACTCGGTCACGACTTAACCGCTACAACTTAAGCCATATCTCGCCCAGTCCTTAAGTCGCGCCTACCCCTTAAGTCGTTCAAACGACTTATCCTTACACCCTTAACTAGCCAAACCCCTGAATTGCTCCTATCCCCTAAGTCGTATACGACTCACGACTCACACTAAGTCGTTCACGACTCAGGACTTAGCCATTTTCGCCTAAAATCTGAAATGGCTCAAAAACTCTAAAATTCCAGATTCTGACGAACTTGTTGATCCGTTAAAAATACGGGTCGTTACAAATACATTTGTTGTTAAGTAGTGAAATTTATAAATATAGGTTGGAAATAAGATTTGAAAATAAAATAAATGAAATTTGGAATTTTAGAACTTAAGTTCCGGGGTTTTTGGAAAATTTCTTTCGAATGATTTTGGGATATAATAATAATATTATTAGAAGTATTTTTTGATATAAATTTTTCAATGTGATTTGAAAGAATTGTTTTAATGAAATTTTGGAAAGAAATAAGTTCCGTACTCCCCTCTCTGTCGTTGGAAAATAATTTCGGTGATGAGTGCATGCATCATCTACATTCATTTTCGAGTTTCAAAGTGGGAAGAACGTGTAGTAATTATACTACACAATTGTTTTGATAAATTAATCTAAAATTTTAATTCCAAGTATGATTTGTAATATATAAAGATATGAATATATATATAATTTATTATTTTAAAAGATTTGAAATGGAACCCGGCATTTAGTTCTTAAATTTCTATAAATTAGAAATTCCAATTATTGTAATGGAATGAAATTTCAACTATTTAATAATTGGAACTTCTTAAATGAACATAAGAAAGTAAATGCTAAGTTGTAAATGAAATATACAAGGAATTTGAAATTTGTAACTTGTAAACGAAAAGAATATGAAAATAAGAAATGATAACTATTGAACCTTAAGTTAATTAGAATAAGTAAGTCAAACTTGTGTAACTTTCAATTGCATTCTTAAAGACATATATATATATATATATATATATATATATAACTTACCAATTATAAAAAGTTGAAATGTTATAAAGAATATGTAATGGAAATTTTTACAAGTAAAACTTATGTAATGGAAATGTCCAATGAAATTTACTTTTATAAGAAATTTGATATGAAAATAGTTATAAACTTGAGTTAAAAATTTGTAATACTACTAATTAAATGAAATAGAAAATGAGTACTGTAAGTAAAGGATTTTTGAACTTAAGTTAATATTGAAACTATTTATAATTAAAGTAAATCATAAAATGTATGTAATGCAATAAAAGAAATTTACAAGATATGAATAAATGAAAATGAATTTTTGTAAGTAATAAAGGAAAAATAAATGAAATAAAAACTGAATGAATGAAGGGGAATAAAATTTTGTAAGAGATAAATGTAAGTTAAATAAATAATCCTTGTATGAATGAAAAGAAAAAAGACTGTAAATGTGTGAAATGAAATTAATAAGAATGAACTTGATTAATGTTTGAAATTATTGTTTGTTTTGGTTCATGGGTTGTTTGGCATAGGATACTTTTAATTGTTTAAGGTGTATGAATAATCTATTGAGTTCATCTAAGACTCTTGAGTAAATGATGCACTCAGTAGCTTATTTGTCATTCTAGGCGGTTAAAAATTTTTGAACCTGAACAAACCATTTGTTTGTTTGTTATGGATGGATAGTTGATTTTATTGATTTCGTATGCTGATTATATGCTGTGATTGCAAGTGATTGTTGTTTTATATTGATTTGTTTGTTAGTGGTTGAAACAAATTTAAATATTTCATTTTATATAATTATTAACCTTCTTGGATTTTATAAGCGAAATACAGGTTATGGAAGCAATTGCCACTGCTTTTGGTTTCGTAATTAAGCGTTATTTCCCCAACAAATAGGTATGTTCTCGGATTACGGTTTTCTAGCGATATTATATATTTTCCCATGTTGGGATATATTATTTTAAGATATTGTGATATTATATTGTTATATTTGATATTATTATTTCTCCCGAGCCTCTCCATACAAAGGAGACTCTGCCGAAATTTTTCGAAAATTTTAGACTTAGAAAATTTTGAGAAATGTTTTCCAAACTTTATTAATTTAAGTATAAAAGAATTTAATTGTTATAAATGGATATATTATTTAAATTAATTAATTTGGTAAACATTTATTTGTTTATAAATTTAATATTTTGAATAGGATATATTGGTTACTTAATTCCTTCTTTTCCCTTCTTTTCCTTTTCGGGGACGAAAAGTTTTGAGTGGAGGAGAGTGTAACGACTCATAAATTTTCGATAATTAAATTTGTTAATCTAATAAGATTTTGGTGATTTAATATTGAAGAAATAGAAATTTGTAATTCAATAATGTAATAAATACTAAAGTGAAATGTAACAATGGTAATTAAAGCTAATTCTTGATAAATTGAATGAAATTACAATAAATGAAATAGTGTAAAATGTTATACTTGGCTATAGATTGAATATAAGAAAATAAAAGTAAATATTGAATTAACCAATGAAATAATATATTAATTAATAGAAATTGAATGAAATTAGTATTATGAAAATTAATGGTAACATTGATTTGTAAGTAATAAACTTATGGTGTAATTAAAAGTTAACGGTAACAATTATTGTATATTACCTATCTATTTAGCCTGTTAATTTAAATTGGAAATAAAATTCAACAAATGTAATTAAATGTTATGTTGATGTAAATTAAGTTAATATTTGGAAATAATGTTAATTTTATTCATAATATGATAATTGGGAATAAAAACAATGGAAACCAAGATTTATTAATTTATTGGGATTCAAATTATAATAATTGGATTAATTGCAATTAAATGAAATTTAATATTTAATTATTACGTAAATATAAATTAAGATGAAATTTGGAAATATTAATGTACTAAGATATAAACCAATGTTAGTTATACCCTTATGGTAATAAAAGACTTGAATAACAAGGTTTAAAAATTTAATAAATGGATTTTAGAATTTTATTTTATAATTTCTGAATTTAATGAAATTGAAATTTAACACTGAAATTGATGAATTAATCAACTTTAAATTGACATCTAAATTTGTTTAAATTATTTTAAATGGTAAAGAAATCAAAAATGATAGAAGTTGTAAATTATTAAAATTTAAACCGAAAAAGTGATTTAATTAATTTAATATTAATTTATTTAATTAACTGAAATATAGCCATTTTGGCCATTGACTCGGATTTCGACGAAACTAATTTCATCGGATCCGTAACGTTAAATTATTATAGGATTTCATGTTTCGTAATGATCGGACTTGTCGTTTGATCGTACAGACTCGAAACGCCTTGTAATCAATTTAATTGAAATCAATTTGAAATAAGCTGATTTTGGCATAACTTCTTCATACGATGGAATTAGGACTTGAAAACTATTCCATTGAGTTTAAAATATTTGAAATGCATCTATTTTGATATATGGGTTGACCCAATTTCGTTCCGGAGACATAACGGGCTTTTCGGGTCGTTTATAGTTCAACTTTCCAAACCAATCGAGCCCATTCATTTCTATTTTGTTCTGCCTATATTTATATATCATTATTAACCCTAGCTATCCCTTGTTCACATTTGTCTGTATGTAAAATTCTTTCAGTTCTCTTCCTTCTCGATGGCAGACAAACAAATTTCCCAATTTAATTTCAATTCAAAATTCAACTTCAAAATCAAATCTCCTCAAACTATATCGAATTATATACCGTTTTGAAGCTCTCGACGAGCGTATCTCAATTCTGTGATTTGTTTTTCAATTTGAATCACCGTTTAATCGGAAAAGAGGGATATAGTTTCGGCCGTTCGTAGGATAATGCTTCGTTTAATGGTGGATCATCAGCAAGGGTTCGATCGGGTTGGATGGGAGATGAGAGGGTTCGATCCATGCGGGTAGTTTGACCTAGATGGTGTCGAGTTGGCTAGAAAATCCACCAAAAGGTGGCGGCGGCGGAGTGAACTTCGGCAGGAGGTGGGGCCGCGCGAGTTGGCTAATGAGGCTGCGTGGAGAGGCGAGCACAAGGGGGGTCTTAGATCTAGGTCGCGTCGACGTTGGTGGCAGCAAATTGGCGCCGTTCGGTGGCGACTCGGTTTTTGTACGCGATGTACAGTAAAGGAGATTAGGGTTTCGCGTTGTAGCTAGATGACGTGGTAAAGCCGATTGTTTTTTTCTTTTATTCTATTTAATTTTAAATTAACTATTCAATTGTTCCAACGTACATAACTTTTTCATACGAGGTCTGTTTCATGCACGGCTTCTTGCGTTGGGATCGTATTAAAATTCCAGACATTTTGACGTTGGTTTGGATGGGTTCTGAGACTGTTTGGATTTTGGGTTTAAATTGGATTTAAATTCAATTTAAATTCAAAGGTGAGTGTTTTAACCCACTCACAACTTCTAAAATTTCTTATGTTTGTTAAATTAAATTGTTGATATGATTAGAAATTTATTTATGACTGTTTGGTATATTTTAAATCATCATCTCAGTTAATTTGAATTCATTTGAATTAAATCATTATTTAATTTATTATTGAATATATATTGCCAGTTAAATATCTGTTATTGATTTTCAGTTCTATATTGATATTTATTGATTTGATTTGGATAATAATTGTAATGGATGTTGATTGTTGATATTGGATGAATGGATGTTTAATTTTATATCGTTGTAAATTGCAAGTTCGTTATGGATTTTTATTTATTTCGGGATTGTGGTTTGAAATGATATACAACCGTAAAATGTTTAAATTGCGGATTGAAATGATAAAAATCCGTATCACTTGACTCTAGGGTAGAAAATTATATACGGACACCGGATTGGTTAAATTAAATGATTTTAAAATCCTTAAAAAAAATTTGAATTTAATCAATTGGTGTTTTGAAATAAAATTTGATTTATGTAAATTGAAGTTTTATTGAAAAATCAAGTTTGTGTTGAAATGCGAATTGGTTTAAAAAGGAATTTCTTTAAGAAAGTAAATCGGAAGTTTAAAGTTAAACTTTTATGTATAAATGAAATTCTATCGAAATTGGGTTATTGAATTTGTTTGAAAATAACTTTGAAATATGTTGAAGTTGGAGTAATCCGTGTTGATATTTTTGAACATGGATTTAAACGATATGAAATTCGATAGTTTATTGAAATTTGGTTCGTTGATTTGGAAATTTGAAATAGCCCAAATATGTTGAAATGAAATGAATAGTTTAATTTGATATTAATTACAAACTCGTATTTTTAAGTAAACTATTTCAAAATGTATTATTTTAAATTTTCTAATTATTAAGATTTTCAAATTTATTTAAATATTTGACTAGTATTAACTATATAAATTATTTTGATCTATTTAAAACACATTTAATTTATTTTAAATCTAATTAATCTATTTTAAAGCTATTTAATCTATTTTAATTATATATAATCCAAATAAAATCTATTTAACTATCTTAAATCAATCTAAAAGTACTTTACCCATAATTAAACTATTTTGGAGTATTCTAACTATTTATAATTATTTAAACCATTTCTAAATTTCCAAACCAAGTAAAGAGAAAGTGTTTAAATTCAATTCATTGTTTTAAAAAGAAAATAAGGCCAAATTATGTTATAACCTAAGTTGGAATTTAAATGTATAATGAATTGAATGACGATTTTGAAGTAAGAATTTAAGCTTTTTTGGAACTATGATCCTGAAAGAAATTTTGATTTTGGAAACGATATGATTTGGAAGCGACACAGTTTTGAGAACACGATATTTTGATATAAATTGTGAATTTGACTTTGAAAGGAAATATAATTATCGAATTAGGATTTCAAATGTGATATGATTTCAAAAGTGAATATGATTTTGAAAGTAAGTAATGATTTCGAAAGTGATATGGTTTGAGTTGAATATGATATTTGATATCAATTATGAAACGATTTTGGAAATGTAAAAGAACCATCCGGTGTGTAATAAGCGATTAGTTGTTAAAGAGACCGGGATCGGATATTGTCATACTCTCTGCCAATACTGAAAACCACTTTGACAACTGTGTACGCGGTGGAGATTCCAGAATGAAGTAGGGTGGTGGCGACGATCCTATATGAGGTATATACGTGGACCCGACTCCCATGAGTTGGCTTAAGGTGGCTAAAATAGGAGCGATTCTCGGGCAGTACTCCAAGTGAATTCCTTATTAGAAAGTGGTAATTCTATTAAATTAGTATTATAATAAATTGGTCAAACTCTTCCATAGAAGAGAAGTCTCCCTCCCAAGGTGAACGTTCACCTAAAAAATGCGCAACGTTGAATTCCCCACCCATAATCCAAGATCCAAGAGCGAATGATCTAAATTCCAGACATTTATTCCATAGAACTCTATGACTAATTTTAGAGTTTGGACCATAAACATTAGAAATGTTTAATAATGAGTTATCACTAAGGTTATTGAGAATAATATGTAAAGGGTGATGCTTAGTAATAGTTTGAAGAAGTTTGAAAGAGTTATCCCGCCACCCTATAAGTAAACCCCAGAAGTTCCAATTGATGGTAAACAGGCCCAGTGTCTAAAATGATAGCCACCTAGTCTTCTATTAAAATGAATATCGGGACAATCTATTTTAGTTTCCTGTAAGAGCGTAATATCAATACAATAATCCTTAAAAAATGCTCTAATTTTATCACTTTCATTTAAATCATTTAAACCCCTAATATTCCAGCTAATAATCCTCATGATCTAGTAGATCTAACCCTCTGTATCTCCCTATTCCTAATTTAAGCAGTATCTAATTCAACATCAGTAAAAATAAAAGCGGTATCTCTAGCTAACTGACATAACATAGTGGAAGACAAACTACCCAAAGCATAATAAGAATAAGTATTGCCTAAATCAGAAGACATACCTGAGCCTGAATTCGTAGTACCACTCATGGCACTCGAATCAGGTAACTCACCCAAAAACGGAGAATGATTACTACGTATCCTGGCACTGCATCGAACAGACCCACTTACGACCATAGATTTCCTACGCCTACCTCTCTTTGATGCTGATGAAAAAGGTGCAGATTTACTGCCAGTATTACAAACGCTAGAATCTACCTTTGTTGTGCATGATGCACGCTGAAACACAGTATTCACCGCCTCTCCATTTACAATGTTAGCATCAACATTATTCTCTACAATAATGGTGTCAACAACCAATAAACAACAACCAACCGCTAACTGTGTCCCTACCATCTCCGACTGATGATCCTTATATTGATGTATGACCTCCTTATGCTGATGAATGTCATCATAATCATCAATATACTTATGCATGTCTGAAGTCCCATTAACATCATCATTCAGAGATCCCAAAACCTCTGTTTGCCTCTCCACAATAACTGAACCTTGCAAACTTCCCCCAATCAAATCATCGATGACCCCCACCTCCTCACATAACTAAACACCACCAGCAACAACATCATATCTCACTGGCGAACCGACCCCCTCCAGTACAACTTCAAAAGACAAAGAGCTATCAGCCTCTTTTTTATTATCCCCACCACATTTTTAATTTCCAGTCTTATCTCTATGTAACTCAACAACTAGAGAAACACAATATTTGTGTGCACCAACATCATGTACACTGGTATCACTAGATTTGCAAGCATCAACAAGAGAATCTTTGACATCAACATCAGAGACTGACCAACTACCTCCAACTAGATCATCAATAAGCTCCATCCCTTCACCAACTTGAACACTACAATTATCAACAATGTAACTCTCTGACATACCAACCCTATTCACCAGAGCATTAGAAATAGATAGAGAAATATCAAACACTTCTGTAATAACCCTAGCCATGTCACTTAAGTTATCACCATTGATCACCAAGCAGTTCGATATACTTTCATTATCTTTGTGTAATTCATCAACTGAAGCAACACAATTCTCGTGTGCAATATCACCATGCACACTAACATCAGTAGATATGTGAGCATCAACAAGAGAAGCAGTAACCTTATGTGAATCACAAAAAACATTGACAACACCATGAATATTGCTATTATCTTCACATCCACTTAAAACAGTGCAATCATCAGTGTCAAGATTAATCTTTGATTGTTTACTATCCACAAGACTTTCTCTATTCTCAATCACCAAATCAACATTTTTCTCTACAAAATCTTCCAATTGACTAACAGTAGAAGTATTGCATACCTGAGAATGAATTTCAAAACTGCTATCATCTTCAACCATGACAGAATTTAAATCAACATCATCCATAGATGCAAGACAGTCAAATCGATTAGCAATGGATATCTCGAAACTCCCCATCTCAGTCGATTTTGCTCGGGATCATTTATTATGAACAAAAATAAATTCTTTGTTCAATTTACTTGGAAGAGCAACAAGACCAGAATCATCCATAGAAACCTCAGCAAATTTACCAACCAATACCGCATCATTTGATTTCAGATAATGAGATTCCACACAACATTGCAATAAAGCAGGGTCTAAGAGAAAAGGATCGAAGACATTAGACTCTTCCCTCATGTCAGTGACACCAATACCAAAATCTTCAATAACATCGACAACACTGCACATTATATCATTATCCACACTTGAAATTGCCTTATTATCAACAGCCTTTCCATCCCCACTAAAAGTAAATTCAGATTTTCCAAAGTAATCTTCTGGGTCACCAAATTTATCTCTATACCCCTTACCCATATTATCCAAATTAATCGCATCGAAGTGTTTAAAAAATTCCTCTAAAAACCAATTCCCTCATTCCTCTACAACCATAAGTGATCGAGCAAAATCTCTTGAGTTTCATACATTTTAGCACAAAAAGAAACCCATGATCCGACAAAGAAGGATTGAGATTTCCGTCAGAGACATTAGCGAATTTCATTGAACATTTGAATTTCTTGTGACCGAAGTTGCCACACCCAAAACATCTAACGGGGTCTCTTAAATCCTTTGCCAAGTGATTACGATCTCCACAATGATAGCAGAAATTCCTACCTCTTCTTGATTCAATCCAATTTTTGAATTTTGGTTCTTGATTTAAAGTACGCGAATGAGAAAACTTAGGGTCCTTGACCACTTGAGCATAAGATTGGTTAACAAAGAATTCACGATTTAGATAAGAGAAAGGATTGGGAGAATACGATAAGAAAGAATTGGGAGAATATAGGGAAGACGAATATTTGAAGCCAGAAGCAGATGACGCCATTTTATGTTTGTTTTAATGACATCCCGATCTTCTTGTTCTGTGTTTGCCTTGGAGTTTAAGCATTCTAGGTTGTTGTTTTGATCATCTTTGATATGTGAGGAAATTAACCAACGAATCATGCATAATTTCTCTTTTATCATAATCAATTTCATAATTTTGAAAAATAAAGACATTTTAAAAAGTATTTCATAATTATGAACTTTTGTAAAATCATCTAAACATAGTTTTAATGTGCTTTAAATTATAAAAACGTTTATAAAATATTTGTAAAATATATTTTGAATTTTGAATAATTTATTTTGATAAAATGTCAAAGATCAAGAATTTGTGATAAAGGTCATAATCTACTATCAGGGACTTTAACAATTTGTTCTAATGACTCTATTAAACACTAGAGTCTTGAGTCTTCAAGTCTTTTGTCTCTAAACTCACGAGTCTTGGTCATCATCTCTAAATCTTTGTTATTGGTCTTTTACTGATCAGTCTTCAAGTTTAATCATTTTGTACCTGTGTAATATTCTGTATTATATACTATACAATCATGACAAAACAAATAGTATCTATATTTATATGGTTCTTGTCATTAAAATCAATATTTGAGGTTTTAACAGGGTTCACATTTAAGGCAAAATTCTGAAATAAAACATACCTGATCGTGTTGAATGCCAAGTTTTCCTATCCAGAATGACACGCCATTCTCTTAAATTCAACGTTGGCACTAAGCCATCAACTCCTCCTGAAGCTGGGTTTACCACTGCTCAGGCTTCAACCCCCACACCTTTTGGACCTATGAGTTCAATTACCGTCGAATTATAAAGACATATCATTTTGGTAGAACCAATTTAAGAACAGCCTCCTCCTTTAAATGAAAATATTGGCTTAAAAGTTCAAAATGATCCACCTAAACAGGTGCCAATGATTCTAACTATGAAGATGCTTAAAAATATATGTCAGTAACATGTGATTCCTAAGAATGATGTCCTACTCCCAATGCAAATCTAATGGTCTCACGATCCCCCAATGGGTTATATGGCATGCAATAGATATATGTGCTTAGGTGGCACTATGTCTTTCAATCCATTCTTGCACATGTTCCTTAAAGAGCTTAGGCTAGCTCTGTCCCAAGTACTTCCCAATGGATATGCACTACTAAGCTCTTTATGTATGCTATTTATGAACCAGTTCAAGCGGCCTCCAAACTTTAGAGAGTTAACTCACATTCCAAGTTTCAAACATCAATGTGGTTTGCCTTCTTATATGATCATCAAGGTTTGGTGCCGATGCAAGGTCATTGAATAGCTCCATAGCAAACGTTCATATTTCAAGAATGAGTTCTTCTTTGTCTAATGCCCGTAGAGCATCAACAGGCCTTGACATTTCGGCAGTAATATCTTTTTCTCTTTACTCTTCCCGTGCTCGGATTCCCGCTGTCCAAGTATTTAACTTATTACTCAATTCCTTCATAGATATTCCTACTGAGATGCAAGTATAAAGCATGATGAGACCCTAAAAACCCTTAAGAGTTAGCTTTCTACATCGCACCATGGGTTACATTTTGACAAACGAGAACCTTCGTCGGTGCAACTATTACATCTTGAGAACTTCGCCTTTGCTGCAGTCACTCCTCCAAGCAGTTCTTGAATGCCTACCTAATCTTCAGCCCCTACTCGCAACTCTGGTGACAATCTTCAAGGAGAAGTTGAAGGTCCATCTGGTATAGTGATCACTGATGAGATGGTTGATGGAGCACCGGGAGAACATTTTGTCAGCTAAGCTATAGGAGAGAGATAAAGGAATGGAAATGCAAACAATTCAAAATGAAAGTGATGGGGAAGGAAGAAGAGAAGGAAAAGAGGTGGAGAAAGAAGAAGAAGAAAGCGATAAAGGAGGAGATAGTGACCATGGTATCGGTCAAGAGGGAGATGAAGCATATGGTGAGACGTCTCCCGAAGGCACCGAACTTCATGCTTCACCTCACCCGAAGTGTATCATGGTCAAAAGTTCAAAGCAAACTGTTGAACCAAGCACGATGCCAATAGCCGAGGCGATTCTTTTAGTTGGTTCCTTCGATGATATCTTTGGCTCGTTAAGTGACTTTAATATTCCAATTGCTGATCTTCTCAAGGAAGGCTCTTTAGGCTTCAGCTTCCCATCTGGGGATATCCTAGCAGAAGGAGGCAAGACTCCGTCTTTATTTCCTTCTAAACATGGTCCATAGAGTACTTACGAAGGATACTGGCACTCTACACACTTCTAGGATTGCGAACACGCATTCCTTACATTTGTTTATTTTCAGTGTTCTAAAACTTATATGATCCTTTCTCTTGTTTCAGGTACCATGGGCAGAGATAGATTTAGCAATCTTCAATATGGAGTTGTTGAAGAGAGAAAACGCACTCCAAAACCACCTTGTTCCAGTTCTTATAGAGGATGATAAACCGAGCAAAAGAGAGCTCGAAGAAAAGTAAATGAGCATAAGGTGGAAGAAGACCACCGGCCTGAGAGGGATCGAAAGAAAAGGGATATCGAAGAAAGGTCGCTTTATGATCAAGGAAAACAGCACAAAGACTCACATGACTGTCGTGGCTCAACTTCTTGAATCCCTATGCCTCTTTCTCAACCCTAATTTCCATCACACTAGCAAACTATGACTTCGCATTCCTTAACTAAAAGCATGCCCTCTCATTCCTTTGAGTCCACTCCCATGACTGCATGACTAGTTGCCCCAAGTCTTCCATCCAGCTCCATCCCCAATTTAGATGCAGAAAGAGTTGCAACGTTGGAGGGATTGTACGATGTTTCCTAATCCTAGGGAGAAGACATCACTGTAACTAGTACCTCAGGCCCGACCGAATCTATTTCCATGGCGGAGAAGTGAAAGATCGATGTGTCCAAAGTTAAGATCAAGACTGAGCTTGTTCTTGATAGGCCTATAAGCACTAAATAGGAAAAATCTTCTTATCATATTCCCCTATCACTATCCATCCTCCAAAGAATGCTAGCACTGGCCTTGCAATAGAGGCTTTTGAGCTTCCTTCCAACCGTCCTGATGATCCTGCTATCATTGTTTCCAAAAGCGATACTACCCCTTCTAGAGGTAGCACACCAAAAGATGATATAGGCCAGATGTAATAATCTAAAAAATTATGTATAATTTTTATAAAATAATTAAATTATTAAAATGCGAAAACTATTGGATTAATTAAATAAAGTAATTATAAGGAGGGGGAAAACTGTAATTTTACAAATGATGGGTTTGACGACGAAACCAGAGCCACTCAGACTGTCTTGTATTTCTAGGTTGCATGGTATTTTTGTTTGTTCCATTTGGAGTCTATATGGGAGAATTATGGATAAATAGGTGATCGGGTCGAACGGGCACCAAACTGGTTGAGTTTGAATTTGAATTTGAAATGACGGTTGCAAATTTTTCCTCCTTAGATAAGAATGAAGTACGTACTCAAAATTTTCATTTCAGAAACCAACTCCACACTTCTTTTCTTTATCATTTTCCAGAAAACCACTTTAGAATAATTTAGATAAATCACTCAAATCTTAACCGAATTCAATGAAACAAAACGGAGATTGAAGCAAATAAATGGGACTGTGACCTCATAGTGAATTGGAGGTGAAATATCGAAGGAATGAAGAGCAGCAACCCCAGATAGCGAGGAGTTGGACTGGAATTGGCCATTTAGTAAGTGATCTACACTTTAACCTCCATATAATGCAACCTTAACATTGTAGGATAATCTGTAGGCTATACTTAGTGTAGTAATTCATATATATACATGATTTTAAAATTAACATGGTTGGGAGCGATTTAGGTTGATTAAAAGTATTAAAAACTAGGTTTAAATAAATTTTGTGGAAATCTGAAGTATAATACCAAAATTCATGAAATAATTGATATATTTGGACTTGAAAATCTAAAGCTAGGGTTAGGGATGTTCTACGATGATCTAAGATGAGGCGGTGGTGACCAAATCAAAAACGACGTTGAAATGTACAAAAATAGAACTTTGGAAAAAACTGGAAAACACCCCAACCGGTGGACCGGTTGGCCTGACCGATGAACCAGTGCACATTATTTTATAGCAACCTGAACCTTGTCCAAATGGCCCAATTTTAATATAATAACACACAATTCGATTAGTGCTTTCTCCTAAAATTTGGAAGATGACCTGGGAGGAAATGAGGCAAGTGGAGATGCTACGAAGTGGACTGATGCATGAAATGCGACAATGATACAGAATGAATGAAAATATGTGATACGGGGATGTCATAAAATAAATGAATGTTGAATAGCTTGGCTGTGATGTAAAGAGTATATAAATACGTGTATATATGGTTTTGACAAGAGATCGAGATGAAGTGGTGAACATGAATAGGAATGAGTCCGGGATGCAGGATAGACTCCCCAGAATGTGTGAACGAATACGGGCATAGACCTATGCCACAAGTAGATGTCCAAGCATGGTGATGTTTCTTCCCCTAAAGGCTTTAAGCAGACCAAGTGGATGTGAAATTTAACAGGATTGCAAGAGATTAGGCACATAAGCAATGGTTCTAAAAATGGATAGATTTCTATGGTTTAGATCCAGCGAGAATTCATTCATTGGGTTAAAGTATTCAACTATCATAACAAGAGCAAGCGACATTTCCAAATCCGGCCAAGACAGAACTCGCCTCTATCTCTAAAGGCAAACAACTGTTTGCTATCCCTAAAGTACCAAATCAAATTTGAGTAGGAATGCAATCTTTGGTCTACTAAAGGTACTGCATAAGATTTGGGTTTCAGATGGAAAACAATTTTTTGGAATGGATCGAGATACACTTAAACAAATTGTCGATAAGAACACCCAAGGTTGCGGCCCAGTTCGTAATTTCAGAAACGCGAACCTTGTTTTCATATTGTGATCTCGATTTGGTTAGTGGAAACAGAGAGATAAAGTTTTTTCCTCAGAATTGGGTAGAAAAGAGTAAGCAATAATGGATTGCAGATATGGTTCAATGATCGACTGTGTTGATAACCCTGGAAAATCATTGACGATGAAGGACAAATTCTGGTTGGGGAGTATAGTCACGTGACATTGCAGTTATTCACATAAATGAACGGTTATCCCACTTGCAAGAGATGTGCACACGTGGCTATTTTAACCATTAGGAATAAATCATCTTACTATAACGTGGGTTGGAGATAAAAGGAAATGCACATGATATGCATGTGATACCACTTTAGTGGTTATATTCTATAGAGATATAGGAAACGAAGAGTTGGACTTTGAATATAGTGGGCTTATTTCTTATCGCTGAGTTGATTCGAAGAAAGATGCCAATTAACTTAGACGAATGTAGTAATTCAACTGAAGAAAGCAATAGGTACTGTCGGAGTGGTTTTAATATATGACGTACAAATATGTAATTTATGCAATTTGTAGGCCTATTATTGTTGGACCGTTTTTATTTGATTGTACTCTATAATTTATGTAATAGCAATAAAAGGAACCCATTATATATATATATATATATATATATATATATATATATATATATATATATATATATATATATATCCATGTTGATGGAGTTGGATGATGATATAGCATCAGCAATGGAGATTTATCTGTATCTAATTTACATGATGTATATAAGTGTTATGCCTAGATTTAACCTTTGTGTGTAGGTTTGGATTGTATCTGTGTTTATTCGAACATATTTATATGACATTTCAGATATATTATAGTGATGTGACTATGTTATTTGTTATGTATTATATTTAATTCATTCCGCTATGAGATTCTGAAAGTGGTTAATACTAGTTAGAATTTTTATCTAATATCTACATGTGATTGTGACTTTATCTATATTTTATCTCGCCCCAGCGACTCAACTTTTCGATTCTCAGTTGTTAACATCGGTTTGAGTGTTAAATCCAAGGGTTAAAAAGTAGGCTTGTTACATTTTGGTATTAGATCATAGATTAGGGTCTAGGAATGTATTAAGAAAGCATAATTGTATTTTTCTATTACATAGATATATAAGAACGAAAGTACATATGCATACACCCATTTATTTTTCCAGTTTTTGTTACTATCTATTGGGGAGTTGCTAGTGAATCCCATTTTTATAAATAGTTGAAATGAGTTCAGTCAAAACTAGAATAGAGATCAACACGGCCAATGCCAGTAAGGCAGAAGCCAAGGCCGGTACTAGCACCTGAGCAGATGTATTGAATGCTCCCGGGGTCAATATCCTAATATGGTTCACATGCTATGTCCAAGCAGTGAATCAGGCTAATGTTATTCCCATCGAACCTGCAGCCACTAACATTACCACCCAAGGTGCGATTCTAGCTCAAGCACCACCAATTGTGGATTTTCCTAAGCTATGTAAGGATTTCTCTAGCCTTGGCGAGAAGTCTTTTGAAGGAACAGAATCATACTCATTGACTTTGGTATGGCTAAATGATTGTGAAAATATTTTCAACCAGTTAGGACTTAGGGATGCTACAAAGAGACAATTGGCTACTTGGCATTTGAAGGGAGAGGCGGCATTCTAGTGGGAAGTGGTGGCAGCAGAAACAGATGAAAATACTATCACCCAAAGGATGTTTAAGACTAGGTTTGAAACAAAGTTCTTTTTAGGAGCTGAAATGGACGGCGGTTGTTAGAGAGGTTATTTTATCTAAGCCAAGGTGAAATGACAGGTTGGGAATATGTTAATCGGTTTAACGAATTGGCAAGGTTTGAATTTGAGTTAGTGAAAATCCCTGGGAAGAAACTTTGAATTGCAAAGGGTCTGAATTCGCCTTTAAAGGAACTCGCATTAAATCAAATAGCGTATGGGGCTATATTTGAGGAGTAGTAGAAGCGGCTTTATTAAACTCAATGGTAGGAGGAGCGAATGTGGAGCTAATTAAGGTAGTAGGATTGTCTCAACGGAATAAATATAAAGGGAATGGACCACAAGGAGGACATGGTAAGAAACTGGTGGTTACTTGTCATAAATGTCAGAAGGTAGGGCACCTTGCGAAGAACTGTAAGGCAAATCTCTCGAAAGATTTAAAGGGTGGTCGATGTTATAATTGCAACCAAATGGAACACCGAAAAGCTATGTGAAGTAAAAGAAGAAAAGGTCGCGCTACTAGCTAAAGATTGTAAGGCAGCTCTATTGCAGAAAAAGTTGAAGTGTTATAATTGTGATCTGTTTCAGACTCATGAAGAGGAATTTCCTAACTATCGAAGGTCAGCTTGTGAAGGCATATGCTCTAGATGTTTTTCCAACCTCAAGTAAGGCACCGCAGTCAGCTCAGGAGAAGGGAAAGCAGATTGTGACGGAATGTGTTGATGTTATCTGATTCTACTATTCATACTTTGTTTGATACTAGTGCATCTCACTCATTCATAGTTAGTGCATTAGTTGATAGCTTAACTCTAAAATCTAACATCGCACACGAATCCGTTATGGTGTTGAATCCTATTCAAGGATCGACCCATTTATCGACGTTGCGTCGTAATCTTAATTTGGTCATTCGTGGTATGGAGTTCCATTGTGACGCATATGTACTAAACTTTTTGGGGTATGGATTAATGTTGGGAATGGATTGGATGTCTCGCTGTGGGGTAGTGTTGGACTGTGACAGGAGGATGATTCGATTAAGGAAGCATGATAGAATTTATTTGACTCTGTGTTATGATCCCGATATTTTTGTTATGGGGACATATTTGTATTCACTTAGCCTATAACAATAAGAGTTATCTAGTATAATTATAGTGAAGGATTATCCCAAATGCATTCGACGAAGTTTTTGGTCTTCCTCCCCAAAGAGAAATTGAATTTTGTATTGATCTCGAGAAAGACGCAAGGCCGGTGGTAATGCCACTTAGGCATATGGCTCCGAAGGAAAGGTGGGTGTAGGCAAGTTTTTGAAATTGTTACAGAACGGTTTTATTTGGAGGAGTATCTTAGAATAGGGAGAGCCAGTCTTTTTCCCTACTAAGACAGATGGCTCTCCAAGGTTATGCATTGATTATCGAGAATTAAATAAGCTGATAAGGAAAAATTGATATCCCTTACCTCGCATTTACAACCTCTTCAATCAGTAGTTTGGGCAAAGATTTCCTCGTAGTTTGATTTAGCGACTAGGTTTCAATAGTTGTGAGTGGTTGAAGATAGTATATGAAGACTACATTTCGTACACCTGATGGACTGTTTGACTGGATGATCATGTTGTTTGGGATAACTATCCTCCGGCTTATTTTATGCATTTGATGAGTGGAGTATTATGAGAACAATTGAATAGGGTTGTGGTGGCCTTCGTAGATGGCATTCTTATTTATTCTAGAAGTGAAGAGGAGTATGAAATTCATCTGAGAGAAGTGATGGACCTTTTGAGAAGGAATTAGTTGAAAGCAAAATTTTCTAAGCGTCATTTTTGGAGAGATGAAGCTCGTTTCCTTGGGCATATAGTATCAGCGAGTGGGTTGGCGGTAAACCCATGAAAAGTAGCTGCAGTCGAAGATTGGAAGATGCTAAAGAATGCTTCGGAGGTCTGTAGTTTTCTTGGTTTAGCAGGATTCTATCGGGAATTCATTAAACACTTTACGAAGATATTAACTCCTCTCAATAGTTTGACAAAGAAGAATCTGGTATATATTTGGAGTTCGGAGTGTGAAGTCGCATTTTCTCGATTGAAAAAATTACCGACGAGCGCTCCAATTTTGGTTATTCTAGATGGTACCAAACCTTTTGCCATACATACTGATGCAGGAAACACCGGTCATGGTGCGGTACTTATGCAAGAGGGTAAAGTAGTAGCGTATGCAAGTAGACAGTTAAAGAATCATGAGAGGAATTACGTGACACATGACATAGAGTTGGCTACTATTATATTTGCGTTGAAATCATGGAGGTATTATCTATTGGGCAAGAGGTTTGAATTGTTGACATATCATAAATCTCTTAAATACTTGTTTTCGCAAAAAGACCTAAGCCTAAGGCAGGATTAGTGGATAGGTTTTTATCATCTTACGATTTTAGGATTTCTTACACTCCAGGAAAGGAAAACGTAGTTGCAGAAACTTTAAATAGAAGGCACGCCAAGGTGAATGTTATGTTATTGGAATGGAAAATTTTAGAATTCAAATCAAAGTTTAATCTTAAACCCAGATTGGAATATACACATGGATTGTTATTAGCAATGGTGGTGAGACCCGCATTGATGGATTGTATTGGAGGGAGTCAAAGACAAGTTACATTATTGCTTAATATTATGGAGCAATTAGAATGAGGAAAATGATCGATCCATTTAGACCATTGCTTCAAGGATCAGAAGAGCTATTTAAGGAGAGATGGAAGGTATGTGTACCATGGGTTAACCATTGATGGAGGAGATCTTTGGTGACTACCATCACTCAAGAATGACTATTCAGCCTAGAGGAGGCAAGATGTATCTAGATGTGAAGAGAATATTTTATTGGCCGGGAATGAAGAAGTAGGTGGTCGAATATGCGGCGTAGTGTATAACTGTCATAGGGCGAAGGTGGAATAGAAGAAGCCAAGTAGACTACTACTCCTATTGGACATACCATAGTGGAATTGGGAGTGTATATCCATGGATTTTGTATATGGATTACCTCGAAGTAGAAGGGGAAATGAGAGTATATGGGTGATAGTAGATCGTCTTACAAAAAGTGCATACTTCATTCCAGTAAAGAGCATGAGAACAGCAGCATCATTCGCGATTCAATATATCAAGGTGGTGGTTCAGTTACATGGGATTCCAACTAGTATAGTAAGTGATCATGATCTACTTTTCATAAGAGAATTCTAAAGGATTCTAAAAGAAGCATTGGGAATGGAATTTAATTTGAGCACGGCATATTACCTGTTGACCCAAAAAATGGACCAACATCCTGGTTTGAATTTGAAAGCACCAGCCCTGTTTTGACAGAGCAATATCACAGATAAAAGATATAGAAAAATAACAGTAAAAGAAAGTAGACAGAGAATTTTTATAGTGGTTCGGCTGTTAATGAAGCCTACGTCCACTTTATAGTTTTATTAAAGACTGATTGCTGTTACAAGAGAGGTTTGATTACAAGGCTTTGATTATTTTCTATCTAGTTTGAATCTCTAGAGCTGGAATCCACTAGAGAATCACAGTGTATTCCTTTGGAGATTGTTGCGAGGGAGGTAGAGAGTGAAGAATAATTCCAGCAGAGCTTCAACAACTAGTCCGGAGAAGATCCCATTTATGTTGTAGGTAGGATGGTATTTATATGGGTCGGAGAGCTTCTGGGCCAGGCTACGTCTTCATCAGCTCGTAAGTAGGTAGGAAACGACCCAGAGAGAGTTTGGCTCACAAAACGAGGAAGGACCATAGGTCGTTGGCGACCCATGGCATATGGGTCACTAGCGACCCATAGACTTGGCTCGTTTGCGAGCCAATGCCTTGGCCTCTTTCATAAATATTCTTTGGCTTGTTTGTTTGAAGGTTTGTGGAGAGGTATGGGTCGTTGATGATCCAAGCACTTAGGATTTTTCTGGAGTTTGGAATTAGAGATGTTTTGATAGTTTTCTATCCTAGTTGCTTCGTTTTGATGGCAGTTCACTAGTTGTTTGCGCTCAGCTGCCGATTGGACTGAAAGAATGCTGATCTCTCGGCTTTGTCGATCCTAGTCGTTGTCTTAGCCATATAGCTTGGCCCTTGTTGATCCCTTGTCTTAGCTTTTTTGGTTAAGTCCTGAACCATCCTGTTTACATGAGGTTGTTCTGTTCTCTATTGGTTTCTGCTGGGTTAAAAACCCGGATAACATTTGCACCCCAGAGTACGTCTTCGTGGTAAACAAGGTGTGCTCTGGAAATTACCGTTCTAAATATTCATCTGTCGATCTCCAAGTGATTGCATTGGAGCTTTACGAATATGCTAACCCAATGTTGTTGGTCGTCATTCTTTGGTTCTGACTGCTTCTGCTTATCACAATGTATCACATTTCTGCCTGTAGTTTCCCAGCGTGCCTTGGAATAATGAACAGTTAGTTATAAGAGATCGAGCTTGAGAAGAATAGGTGAAGTTTCCTTTCCTCTATCTCTCTCTTCTTTTCTTATATATATATATATATATATATATATATATTGGTGGGTCGCTAGCGATCCATTTGGGATGGGTCGCTAGTGATCCATTTGGGATGGGTCGCTAGCGATCCATTTGGGATGGGTCGCTAGCGACCCTAACTGCATAGGGGAATTTTTAACAACATGAAGTTAGTTCGTGTCGCTGGCGACCCATGATGGGTCAGGTCGTTGGTGACCCGATTACTTAGCAAAAAAATTTGCTCTTCTGCCTGTCTACTTATACTCAAACCGACCCAACATTTCTTCATTTGACCCAAACAAATATTGCTTCTTCACGCGATCAAAACTCCGGCGACTGGATTTCATACGACCTAAAAATTTGATCGACCCGATTCGTTCACTCACTCGAATCCATCTGCTATTGATTCCTTCAAGTGCTAGCCTCTTTCGTGAAACCCTAGCCGACCTCATCATCTCGTTTGAATCCAAACCCTAGCCCACTGTTGAACTGTAGCCGACCTATCATTAGTTCGCCACTGATCCACTCCATAGCTCGCTGAGTTTGATTTTTGATTCTTCCGGTGCCTTAGAAGTTAGTTTGAGCTGGGTTTCCTTAGTTGATTTGCTAATTACTGCATTCGTGTAAATGAATGGTGTCCATTTGCAACGTTGATTACGAGAAGTTCGAGTTGATAGTGGTTTAATGGAGGAAGATAGTAAATCGAGTCTCGAGTTGTTTCTCGGAACGACATTCGGGATTCGGCCCAGTGCTTGACAAGTTTTGCTATCTTCGTCCATTAGACCAAAATTGACTTGTGTCCAGTTTCATGGTTGTCATTGCGCGTTGCATACATTCACTAGTCGATCCCGATTATTCCAAAGGATATGGATTTCCCTTGTTCACTTGTTGCACGTTCGGCATTCCTGTGAGGAGAAGAGTTTTCCGTGTGTCTGTGGACAATGGATCCATTACCGATCATCGATCGATAACGGGTAAGTGTATGAGGAGTATAAATAAAAGCAAAAAACGAAGTAATACCAGAATTTTCTTCTTCCACTATGAGCGTACTATCTACACGGGATAAGGCATTTGCAGTGTATCGAGCACCGAGTTTATCCCTTATAGATAGCACATGGCACTTGCCCCCGTCCGCACTTGAAATCCAATGTGTCGATTACAAGTTAATGTTTCTTCGGAATTCAAGTGTGGTAGGGGAAACTTAGGAAATTAGGATAGATTTACCTGACCATTTTCGGATGCGAGTTCTATTATATAGAATGAAGCAGCCATCTACGCGCCATAAGTCAAGCGGGCGGAGCCCAGTGCTCTCAAAATCCCAATCATCATCCACTTCGCAGGCTCAATATGGCCAGTTAGTCCCGGTTGGGCCAATCGTGGATCGTACTCCCCCAACTTTCAAGTCCTACTTAATCTACCCGAGAGAGCTTCGTCGATGGTTTCCGCCAAGGTTCTTCATAATATATGCACGCAGCATGGAATTCCCAAAGAGGATGTGCGTCTGCCAGCGAAAGACGAATTCGCTCATATGCCCCCCACCCTCGGGTATACCACTTGCCATCGATACATGTGTATGAACGGATTCGTACCTCCCTTTAATGATTTTCTACGTGAAACTCTCTCGAACTTGGGTATTGCCCCATTCCAGCTTCATCTGAATGGCTACGCCATCCTTACTTGCTAGCATGCCCTTTTCATGCGGACGTTCAACCGTGCTCCAAGTTTTGATGAGTTACGGTATTTTCTAGCGTTCAAGAGGAGAGATGACTGTCCCTCTTTGATTATAACCGAGGCCTAGAGAAATCGAAAGATCATCCTGCGCTTGCAAAGTGACTTATCAAAGTTCAAGACGCGGTACTTTTTTGTTAGATGCCCCGAGGGATTCAACCGTCGGTGGACGATAAGGGGTAAGCTTCTCTTTTCCGTTTACTGAACTCTGAGGCATTGTAATGGAATTTCTAACTAATTATACATTTCTTGCAGTTATCCCTAGGCCGAATAGAGAGGTGACTCTTGATGAAGTTTGCCAAACTTTAAAGGCTATTGACACCGAGGAGAGGTGCGTTAAAGTTCTATTGACCGATGAGAACTTTCGTCGATACGGACTGTTGGCTCTGGGTAGATCCGCTGTTCAGATTGAAACTCCCTCTCCTGGCTGATCCAGGGTTCACACAAGATCCACTTCTTCATCCTACGGTTTCGAGGAAGGTCAAGAGAGAGGTATCCCGTCCAGAGGATCTCCTGGTGAGGCCCATGAGGAGGAAGACGTTGCTGCGACTGGACTGAGTGGTTTAGTTAGAATGCCTCTAATCCCGGAGGAAGCAGAAGATGAGTTCACGCACAGAGAAGGCAAAGCCAAGCTGGACTTGGAGAAAGAAGAAGGAGAATTCGAGAGTAGTAGCGACAGGTCTACTGCTAGTGACTACTTCTCGTCATAATCTAAGGGTAGAGACTAGGAGTCTTGCGATGAGACTCCGAGAATGAGTCCCGATCTCCCGAGTCCACCTCCTTCCGATGCAAGTGGAAAAGGCAAAGCCCTTGAAACTGGAAAACATCAAGATTCTCCGAGTAAGGATGTCGGAGCAGGGTTCGGAGATTTCAGTGATGTTTTTGTCGACTTTGACGTGCTCATGAAAGGAGACTTTAAATTTGACACAAGGCCTTCCTGTTCGAGTGATATCATGCCAGTAGTTAACTCTGTCCCACCTACAACAACCAAAGTCAATCCGATCCCACCTACGACAGCCATTCGTCCCGGTTCGTGACGACATCTTAGGCCCATATTAGAAACACACAACACGTTGCACTAGGATTAGACTTATTTCCATTCTCTATTCCTTCATATATTTGCTTAGCTTATGTTATGCTTCTGAAACCTTTTATGTATGCCTCATTCCATGTATGACGAGGGGACGAGGCTTTTACGACGACTTCGAAGATTACACCGATTCACAGCGGTACCGCAAGCGCTTCTCCAGCCGCCATCAAGTCTGAGAGATAGAAGAAGAGTACAGGCGGAGGAGAGAACTCGAGGTTGAAACCCATCGCCAAGAAGAGAGAGATCGAGCTTGTTCTCATAAAGGTGGGTATGAGAAAAGAAGATCTCTTGAGGAAAGAGATGAACCGTCTAAGAAGTCAAAGTTTGATTATCGCCCCCATCCTTCAGAGCTTGCTTCGAAACACTCTTCCACTGACCAAGAAATTCCCATCACTTCTGCCCCGATTCTGCCCCCAGCTCATATTTCATCCTCTTCCATCGTTACTGCTGCTCCTGGTGGCTCTTGCCTCCACCGGAGGCCTGCCTACATTCTTCCTTTGGGCCCCCCTAAGCTTGAGGCAGTGCTTCCGAGTTGGTTCTTAAAGGGGGTCAAGTTTGACCTGGATCTCCACTCATTTCGCAGGGATTCTTTCATGCTGCATCTCCAAGCTATCCAGAATGACCTAGAGCATGCTGAGAGATGGGAGAAGCTCTGCAAAAAGCTGGCCAATACAAATTGAAATAACTATCAGGAGATCCTTTCCTTCGAATCCGAGAAAGATAATTTCAAGAAGGCGTTGGTTGAACAGGATGCAAAGATCAAACAGTTGAAGGAAGAGAAGGAGGCGCCGCTTCATGAAAGTAAGAGAACTACCGGTCTGATGAAGGAGTTGAAGGAGGCACATGAAAAAGTTGAGATTATCTGGAGGGACGAGATTAAAAAGACTTCTGCAGAGGAGGCGAAGCTAAAAGAAGAAGTGGTCGCTTGTAATGGCATCACTGAAGCTCAAAGAAAGACCATCTCAGATCACGATTTAATTATTGAAGGGCACAACAAAACTATCTCCGACCAAGCCAAGACCATTGCCAAGCTATAGGCTCAGGTCGTGCAGCTTAGTACCGACAAGTCTGCCGTTGAAATTAAGAAGGCTACGGTGAAAGTGGATTACATGGACCTCCAACATGCCTTCGACGGGAAAATGGAGAAGTTGGATGCGACAATTCTGAATTTTTATGTTAACTCTTTGTTGCATCAGGGGAACCTTAGCTATCTTGGCCCGAAGTATCCGCGCACTCTTGCCCTTGTTTAGGAGGAAATCTTATCTCGCTTTACTGAGAGTAGCGACGTTTATTCAGATCAAGAGTTGCGAGATGCTTATCTTAACGATGAATCCAAGAAAGCGCTACTTGAGGGCCAGAAGATCCTCCGAGTTGAATGAGATAAGGAGGCCACCGATGCTGCCTTGATGACCGCCACCGACATGTTTACCAGGCCTTCTATCTCCGGTGTGGGCGAACCATCAGAGCAGCTCCACGACCAACCAATGAGTTCAAGACTTGACATTATTCCTTATGTGGTGGAGCCCTCAAAAGAAGGTGAAGGTGGTGAGTTCGAGGTTGTCATTCATGGTCGTTCCTCTAGTGTAGGTAACATCCATGCTTCTCCCAAATTCGAGAGCTTCCAACTTACGCCACAAGAGCGAGAGGAGTTTAATGCTTTCATTTCTGATCTTATAGGTCCATCCACTTTTCCTATTGATGCACCAGCTACTTCGGCGCCCTTGTCTGCTGCCATTTTCACATCTTCTGAGTTTGTTCCTGCTACGGTTCCCACATCCGCGTCTAGCTTGCAACCGGGGCCAGAAGCCGAGAAGATAGCCGCGCTCCATGGCCTGGATGACCCTTCGGCGTCTTTGGAGGGTGATATAACTGTAGCAGAAACCAAGGAGCAGGAAATGTAGAGGGAGCAGCCATAGAAGACTCAGCATGATTTGATTGCCGTTAAGAAGGAAAAGGTGGAGGTAATCAAGGCTTCGAAGAGTTCCCAGAAATCAAGAAAACACAAAGGAAAGGGAGGTACTTCTGAAAAAGTCTCAGAGGAAGAGGAGAACATTGCCACTGAAGTGTTCATTGATGTTACAGGCAGCGACACTTCTCCTGAAAAGAAGCAGAAACTACCAACCAAAGGTGGAAAGGGTAGCGGTGGCAAGAAGCGTTGAGCGACCGGTGTGTGGATGGAATTGATTTTGGCTTACAGCTTGCAGGAAGACTGACTTGTTTTTGTTTCTTTTTGAGTCATTCCGTTTAAGTGCAGAGTCTGCACTTTGCATCCTTATTATAAAGTCTATATTTTCTTTTTTGTTGGTCTTTGTTGTGTGGGTGTGGCCCCCACAGTTTGACCCTATGTATAGAAAATTATAAGCAATACAATAATATTTTGACTATACTTTTATCTATCTGTCCACATATGTTCTGTGTACTTGTGCTTGTTGCATTTCATACTTCTCTAGTTCTGTGATTATAGTCAGAGCCCTTCATTCGAAGTAACAGAACTTAGAGATTGTCAGCACTTCGAAAGTTAGTAGAACTTTAGAAATTAACAGAACTTAGAGAATGTTTGTTTAGAAATTCATAAAACTCCTAAAAACTCTAAAACTTTGAAATTTTTGTTTAGAATTTTAAAATAGATAAAAAAAATTGAGACAGAACTTGAGGACTTGTTGTTGTTTGGAGTAACAAAACTTGAGGACTTATTGTTGTTTGGAGTAACAGAACTCGTGAACTTATTATTTCCACGTGTTTCTATCTCCGTACAGGTTTATGTCCCCCGGTTCACAGGGTTGTTTACTTCAAACAATTCTCAAGTAGCCGATAACTTAGAGCTCAGATAATTTTTATCGAAAATTTGGCTATGTCATAACTTGATTCTCCTTTTTTATTTTTTACTTTTGGAAGTTCTACAACTTTAGCATGTAACCCAAGCTCCTTGCGATATTTCAGCGAGTATGCAATATACGCGTATTTCAAATGTGCAAAGTGCAAGGTTAATTGAAGGCAGTTTTAACCCTTAAGTTTCCATAGTTGAGGCTTTTTATTTTGTTTATAGCATTCCAATTTTGTTGGAATTGCGTTTATTATTCCCGGCTATGGGAGCGATTGGCGCTGATTGTTCTTGCGTTCCTCGGTGTTGCCTATCTTCGGGCATCGTGAGGAGTTGGTATTTTGGTGTGCGGCTCATGAGCTGCGCGGCTTTTGTTTCTCTTCGATGTTGTTTACCTTCGGGCAACACGAGGAGTTATAATTTTGGTGCGCGACTCATGGGATGCGCGATTTTTGGTTTTCCTCGGTGTTGCCTATCTTGAGGAAACACGAGGAGTTTTCATTTTGGTGCACGGCTTATGAGATGCGCAGCGTTTGTTTTTCCTCGGTGTTGCCTATCTTCGGGCAACACGAGGAGTTATTATTTTGGTGCGTGGCTTTTGAGATGCGCGGCTTTTGTTTTTCCTCGGCGTTGCCTATCTTCGGGCATCACAAGGAGATATTATTTTGGTGCACTGCTTATGAGATGCGCGACTTTTGTTTTTCTTTGGTGTTGCCTATCTTTAGGCAACACGAGGAGTTATTATTTTGGTGCACGGCTTATGAGATGCGTGGCTTTTGTTTTTCCTCGGTGTGGCCTATCTTTGGGAAACACGAGGAGTTTTCATTTTTGTGCGCGGCTTATGAGTGAGCAGCTTTTGTTTTTCCTCGGTGTTGCCTATCTTCGGGTAACACGAGGAGTTATTATTTTGGTGCGCGGCTTATGAGATGCACGGCTTTTGTTTTTCCTCGGTGTTGCCTATCTTCGGATAACACAAGGAGTTATTATTTTGGCTCTCCCGATGCTGCCGGAGCAACATCGATTTTCAAAGGACAAAGACCGGGTTCCACCAATCCAATGGTTTGAGTCGATTTGCTTCTGTCGACTCGATGGGTAATTATTATGAACACAGTTTGGTTGGTTCAAGAAGCAAACTTTATTAAGGAAAGCATGGCAAATTCTTCGCCTATTTACAATGCCTCCAGCATTTCCGGGACGGCTTATTTGCTATAAAATAGAAAATACATAAAGTTGTTTTTTAAATGAAATAACGGTGGAACGATTCACTATTCCAAGCACTGGGAATTGCGACCCCGTCGACGGTTGTTAGCTTGAAAGTCCCATCCTTGAGCTTTTGATTAACGACATATGGTCCTTCCCAGTTCGGTTCGAAGGCCCCCGAAATAGGGTAAAGTCGCTTCAGCACAAAGTCTCCGATTTCAAAGGTTTGACTGTGAACTTTGGAGTTGAACTACCGTGCGACCCTTTTTTGGTGAGCAACAGTTCTCAACTCTACTTCTTCTCTTTTTTCATCAACCATGTCTATCAATTCGAGTAGGAGCTACTCGTTTTGCTTTTGATTGAAATTCTGCCTTCGGTGTGAGGGGACTTCTAATTCGACAGGAATCATTGCCTCTGAATCATATGCTAGGGCGAACGAAGTGTGGCCAGTTGCCGCTTTATGTGTTGTCCTGTATACCCATAGTGCGAGTGGAAGTTCGTCAACCCAATTTCCTTTTGCTTTTGTTAATCGCTTTTTATGGTGGATTTGATGATCTTGTTTATTGCTTCCACTTGCCCGTTGCTTGCAGATGAGCCACTACGGAGAAGCTTTTTTCGATTTGGAAGCCCCTGCAGAAGTCTTTGAACTCGGCACTTTCGAATTGTGTTCTGTTGTCAGTGATGATTTTTTGCGGCACACCAAAGTTAATAACTTTCTTTGTGGTTATGGTGGCCATCTGTTCCGCTTTGGCCCATTTTGTGAAATAATCCACTGCAACTATAACATATTTGGCTCCTCCTTTTGCTATCGGAAGGACGCCAATCAAATCGATCCTCCATATCGCAAATGGCCATGGGCTAACCATCTGCGTCAGCTCTGTTGAAGGAGTTCTCTTAATGTTGCTGAACCTTTAACAGCGATCGCATCTTCTGGCATGATCTACGGCGTCATGATTTATTGTTGGCCAGAAGTATCCATATCAAAGAACTTTCTTTGCCAGGGCCTGCCCCCAGTGTGGTCTCCGCAATCGCCTTCATGTACCTCCTTTAGGATTCGTCGCGCTTCATCGTCAGCAACACACCTTAGAAGAGGGGTCGAGAATCCCCTTCGATAGAGTATTCCGTCTTGTATCACGATTCACGAACCATGGCGCCTTTTGGAGGAGCTTCTTTCGTTGATTTCGGTGAGTTGGAAGGGTTCCTGCAAGTAGGTAGTCCTTTATCGGTGTCATCCATGTATCTGGCTCGACGGTGGTCTCTTGAATCCAGTCTACGTCCATTTCGTCTATGCTTGGGTTTGTTAGCGTTTTAACCGGAACCAATCCCAATGACTGGGCTTCTCCGGAGCTTGCCAGCTTGGCCAAATAATCTACCTTGGTGTTTTGCTCCCATGGGATGTGAGTTATGGTGTAGTGCTCGATATCAGTTAATATCTCTTGTACTTTGGACAGGTATGGAGCGAGATTTTCTCCACGTGCTTGGTACTCCCCTTTCACTTGACAGACGACTAGCTGGGAGTCGCTGTATATGTGAATAGACTTTATTCCGAGTTCCTTCATAACCTTTAGTCCAGCAATCAATGCTTCATACTCTGCTTCGTTATTTGTTGTTGGGAATTCCAAGTGCAAAGCATAGCTAATGGCTCGCCCCTCTGGTGTTTGAGGCACTACCCCTGCTCCCGAACATAAGTTGTTTGATACACCATCGATGAAGAGCTTCCATTGCGTGCTTGTTTCCGACTGAACTTCCTCCTCGTCGTCCCTTACGGTAAATTCGGCAATGAAATCGGCCAACGCTTGCCCATTGATTGCTTTTCTTAGATGGTATGTAATATCGTATTGGCTCAACTCTATATTTCACTGAAGTAGTCCTCCGGAAGTTTCTGACCGGTATAAAACTTGCTTCAAGGGCTGGTAAGTCAATACTTTAATCATATGAGCTAGGAAGTATAGTCGTAATTTCCGAGACGCGATCGGAAGGCAATACGCTAGCTTCTCCAGTTTTGGGTAATTCTTCTCAGCTCCGGTGAACCGTTTGCTAATGTAGTACACGGGTCTCTGGATTCTTGCTTCTTCCCGCACAAGAGCGGCGCTTAGTGCGTGCGGGGAAACTGCTAAATAAACGAATAATTTTTCTCCATCAACTTGTTTTGTTAAGATCGTAGGAGTTTCCTTGTTTCATAGCAATTCCTCGAAAGCTGTTTGACAAGCTTCACTCCATTCAAAGTTTTTCTTTCCCTTCTTAGCGCATCGAAGAACGGTATAAACTTGTCTATAGCTTTTGAGATGAATCGACTCGGTGCTGCGACTTTTCCATTCAAGCTTTGAAGTTCCTTCTTATTTTTAGGGGCTTGGACTTCCCGTAACGCTGTTATTTGCTCTGAATTCACTTCGATGCCCCAGGCCCTTACTATGAATCCCAAGAATTTCCCAGAGGCTACTCCGAAGTGGCACGTGAGTGGGTTAAGTTTCATTCCATACTTCCGGAGTATTTCGAACATTTCAGCGAGGTTGTCAAGATGGTTAGTAGCTACTACGGATTTGACTAACATATCGTCAGCATAAACTTCCATAGTCTTCCCGATCTGGCGTTTGAACATAGTATTCACTAGCCTTTGATACGTTGCCCCTACATTTTTCAAACCGAATGGCATTACTCAGTAGCAGTACAGTCCCAAATCGATGATGAAGCTGGTGTTCTCTTGGTCTGGTTCATGCATCAAGATCTGGTTATAGCCCGAGTACGCATCCATAAATGGCAGCAGTTCGTGTCCCGCCATCCCATCCACCAGTTGATCAATCCAAAGGAGTGGGAAGCTACCCTTCGGACATGCTTTGTTGAGGTCCGAGAAATCAATACAAGTTCTCCATTTTCCATTCGACTTCTTGACTAGGACTAGGTTCGATACCCATTCAGGGTAGGTTGCATCTCGAATGAAGCCGTTAGCCATCAGTTTATCTACTTCCTCTCTCAATGCCTTGGACCGTTTGGGGCCCAAGCTGCGCCTTTTTTGCTTTATCAGTGTGAATTTAGGGTCAATATTAAAAGTGTGGCAGGCAATTTCAGGTGATACCCCACACATATCGCAGTGTGTCCAAGCAAATACGTCCAAATTAGCGTGAAGGAATTTGGTTAGTTCTGACCGCATCTTGTTTCCAAGATGCGACCCGATTTTTAGGACCCGTGTTGGGTCATCCATACAGACTGGGACAAACACCATCAATTCAGCTAGTGTTGCCCGGTCCCCCCCTGAGCTCTACTTTCTAGGTGCCAAAGCCTTATCGAATCGGCTATGGTCCCCAAGCCAGGGGCGGTTCTGTAGTTGCTATTCAGAGGGTTCACGGATGTGGAGGGTTGTCCCCACATCCTTCCCTTTTTCCTTTCTTCCTGACTCACGCAATTTTGCTATGTAGCATTCTTAGGCAGCGCTTTGGTCTCCTTTCATAATTCTAACTTCGTGTCCTGTAGGGAACTTCATTGTAAGGCACCATTGGGCCAGTGCTATTCTGAAGTTGGCTAATGTGGGCCGTCCCAAGAAGGCGTTGTATGCTAACATTTCATCCATGATCACAAAAGTCTAAATGAGGGTGACCCTTCGCTCACCCTCTCTAAGCTCCATGGGTAGGTCAATTGTTCCCACCGGTTGTTTGGGTTTACCAGTAAACCCCTGAATCTTTTTTGGCATGCGGACACACTTTTCATCTCAATCTTCATTTGATCGAAAGTTCATTTAAAGAGAATGTTAATGGAGCTGTCGCCGTCAACCAACACCCATCGAACTACAACAGGTCCAGTTCCTACCGTCACCACCATCGGATCGAGAGTTGGAGCTTTGATCCCTTTGGTGTCCCGATTTCGAAACACAATATCATCATTCAAGATCCTTTGCATCTTAACTGGAGTTTCGTCTTCCACAGCCAAACATGATTCCTTCGGAGCGTGCTTCAAAGAACTCGCATATCGCTCCATTTCTCCCCAACTTCTTTGTGCGGGATGTGGTCCCCCAGATATTGTTCCGATGATGAGTCTCCGGTCCGTTCGTTTCGACCCTTCTTTGCTGGTTTCAGCTTAATTACTTCGTTCTCTTGGGTACTGAGGAGTTGCAGATTAATCGGGGTTTTGCAGTTGTCTTACGTACTGCTAGAGTTTGTTGTTCTGGATCAGTTCCTCAATGAGATTCTTTAAGTGGCGGCATTCGTTCGTATTGTGGCCGTGTGTCTCGTGGAAGCAGCAGAACTTCCCTGAGCGGTTTTGCTGCTCGGTTGCCTCCTTTTTGGGTGGCTTTTTTCATTCCTCAGTTCCTTGAATTGCGAGAAAAATATTGACCTAAAGTAGATAGCTAGATCTGGATCCTAAGTTCAGTTCTCAGTGAAAGCACCAAAATGTTGACCCAAAAAATGGACCAACACCCTGGTTTGAATTTGAAAGCACCAGCCCTTTTCTGACAGATCAATATCACAGATAACAGATATAGAAAACGAACAGTAAAAGAAAGTAGGCAGAGAATTTTTATAGTAGTTCGGCTATTAATGAAGCCTACATCCACTTTATAGTTTTATTAAAGACTGATTGTTGTTACAAGAGAGGTTTGATTACAAGGCTTTGATTATTTCCTAGCTAGATTGAATCTCCAAAGTTGGAATCCACTGGAGAATTAAAGTGTATTCCTTTGGATATTGTTGTGAGGGAGGTAGAGAGTGAAGAATAATTCCAGCAGAGCTTCAGCAATTAGTTTGGAGAAGATTCCATTTATGTTGCAGGTAGGATGGTATTTATATGGTCGGAGAGCTTCTGGGCCAGGCTACATCTTCATCAGCTCCCAGGTAGGTAGGAAACGACCCAGGGAGAGTTTGGCTCTCAAAATGAGGAAGGACCATAGGTCGTTGGCGGCCTATGGCCTATGGGTCGCTGGCGACCCATAGACTTGGCTCGTTTGCAAGCTACTCCCTTGGCCTCTTTTATAGTATTCTTTGGCTTGTTTGTTTGTAGGTTTTTGGAGAGGTATGGGTCGCTGATGATCCAACCACTTAGGATTTTTCTAGAGTTTGGAATTGGAGATGTTTTGATAGTCCTCTATCCTAGTTGCTTCGTTTTGATGGCAGTTCACCAACTGTTTGCACTCTGCTACTGATTGGATTGAAAGAATCTAATATCTCGGCTTCATCGATCCCAATCGTTGTCTTAGCCATATAGCTTAGCCCTTGTTGATCCCTTGTCTTAGCTTTTCTGGTTAAGTCCTAAACCATCCTGTTTACACGAGGTTGGTCTATTCTCTATTGGTTTCTGCTGGGTTAAAAACACGAATAACATTACCCATAGACCGATGGGCAAACAGAAAGGGTAAATAGGGTGATGGAAGATTTACTAAGAGCTTGTTACTTGATTTTGGAGAATAATGGGAAGACCATCTACCTTTGGTGGAATTTTCATATGATAATAGCTATCAAGCAAGTATAGACATGGCACCGTATGAAGCATTGTATGGGAAGTCATGTAAATCACCTTCGTGTTAGTGGAAATCTACGGATAAGATTATTTTGAGTCCAGATATAGTTTGAGATATAGCAGAGAAGGTAGAGCTTATAAGGAAGAGGATGAAGACTATATAAGACTGATAGAAATTATATGTTGATAGAAGGAGAAAGGATTTGGAATTTGAAGTGGGAGATTTAGTCATTGTTAAAGTTTCTCCGCTGAAAAGGGAGTAAGATTCAGAAATTTGGGAAAGTTGGCACCCAGATTTATAAGCTTGTTTCCAGTTTTAGAGAGGATAGGAAGACTGACATATAAAGTGAAGTTACCAGAAAAATGGCAGGAGTCCATAATGTGTCTCACATGTCACATTTGCGAAAATGTGTACATGATCCAACGACTGTAATAGTGCCCAACCAATTGGAGGAAGTGGATTTAGAGTCTGAACCGAGTTCATCTCACGGTCCATCCCGCATTGTGGAATGTAGGGTGAAATGACTTAGAAATAAAACAATGAAATTGGTTAGAGTGCAACGGGGAAATTACCTGGCAAAGAGTACGTGGGAGCCTGAGGAAAAGATGAGGCTACACATCCGCAACTCTTTTACCGGTACATTTCTCGACATTGATTTGATTTCTTAGTTAGATTATTCTAGGATTAAAATTTGGATGCTTTGGATGATTCATAATTGAATTTACATGTATATGATTGATTTGCATGCATATAGAAATATATGTCTATTGTATACCAAGATGTTGTGCATCATGCCTTATATGTCATCTTATAGCATTCATATAGGATGCATTAGTTGCATTTAAGATTAGAAATTTACAAATGCATGGCATGCCTACATGTATATGCTTATAACATGATATACTGTTTGGTTGCTTTGATTAGAATGCTATATTTGATTTATGAATGTTAACAAATAAACGGTATATTATATTCTTCGTTCCATTGGAATTCCGGGGATGAAATTCTTTTAGGGTGGAAGAATGTAATAACCCAAAAATTGTGTATAATTTTTATAAAATAATTAAATTATTAAAATGTGAAAAATATTGGACTATTGGGTTAATTAAATAAATTAATTATAAGGAGGGGCAAAATGGTAATTTTACAAACGATGGGATTCTATGAAGAAACTAGCACCATTGCGACCGTCTTATTTTTCTAAGTCATATGGTATTTTTGTTTGTTCCATTTGGAGTCCATATGATAGAACTACAGATGAAAAGGTGATCGGGTCGAATGGGCATCAAATGGGTTGAGTTTGAATTTGAAATGAAAATTGGAAATTTTCTCTCTTAAATAAAATCTAAAGTACATACTCAAACTTCTCATTTCAGAAACCACTCCGTACTTCTTTTCTTATTCATTTTCCATAAAACCACTTCACAATAATTTAGATAAATCACTCAAATCTTAACTGAATTCAATAAAACAAAAAGGATATTGAAGCTAATAGACTGGATTACGATCCAGGAGCAAATTGGTGGCAAAATACTAAAGCAAGGAAGAGAAGCAACCCTGGATAACAAAGAGTAGAACAGGAATTGGCCATTTAGTGAGTGATCTACACTTTAACCTCCATATAATGCAATCTTAACATTGTAGGATGATCTGTAGGTTATACATAGTGTCATAAATATTTGTACACATGCTTTCAAAATTAACATGGCTAGGAGGGATTTGGGTTGATCAAAAGTATTAAAAAATAGGTTTAAGTAAATTTCTGGAAATCTATAGTACAATACGTAAATTCATGAAATAATTGATATATTTGGACTTGAAAATCTAAAGCTTGGGTCTAGGGACATTCTACGATAATCTAGGATGAGGTGGTGGTTATTAGAATCGAAAATGACATTGAAATGTACAAAAACCCAAACTTCGGAAAAAACTGCCAAACATCCCAACCGATGGACCTGTGGGCCTGACCAGTGCACCGGTGCACATTATTTTCTGGCTACCAGATCCTTGGCCAAATGGCCCAATTTTATATAATAACACACAATTCAATTAGTGCTCTCTCTTATATTCCAGAAGACAACCTAGGAGGCGATGAGGCAAGTGACAATGCTACGAAGTGGAGTGATGTATGAAATGTGATGATGATGCAAAACGAATGAAAATATATGATACGATGATGTTATAAAATAAATGAATATTGAATGGCTTTTTTGTGATGTAAGAGTATGTAAATACATGTATATATGGTTTTGACATGAGATCGAGATAAAATGGTGAACGTGAATAGGAATGAGTCTGGGATGCAAGATAGACACCCCAGAATGTGTGAACGAATATGGCCATGGACTGGCGGCACAAGTAGATGTCCAGACATGGCAATATTTTCTTCCCCTGTAGGCTTTGGGCAGACCAGGTGGATGTTAGTGGATGTTAAGCAACCCTATAGAGCAAAAGGCTAGTCTAGGGTGTGAGTCACCTAGGTAGCACGAGGATGATAAGCTTACCTTAGGCCCAAGAAAGGTGTGTTTTATTATAGTTGCATGACGATAGACGATAATCTCCCTATAGGGTATGAGACCGGATCAGGGGTGTGAGTCTATACAAGTATGATGCGGTGTGATCTGGTATATGTGACTATTAGATATGGTGGACGACTGAATGCTTGGTGGCCTGACGATAGACTATATCATGTTATAATGTTAATTTTGTACTATATGTAGATTAAAGTATAGCCCACTTACCAGACTTATGTTTGACACACTCCTATTTTCAATTATATATATATATATATCCAGGTTAATGGAGTTGAATGATGATACAGTATCAGGAATGGAGATTTATCTATATATAGTGTACATGATGTATATAAGTGCTGTTCTTGGATTTAACCTTATGTATATGGGTTTGGATTGTATCCGTTTTTGTTCAGACATATGTATATGACACTTCACATATATTATGGTGATGTGATTATGTTATTTATTATGTATTATATTTGATTCATTCCGCTGTGAGACTCTAAAAGTGGTTAGTACTATTTAAAGTTTGTATTTGGTATCTTCCTGTGATTGTGACTTTATCTATATCTTATCTCAACCCAATGATTCATCTTTTCGGTTCGGTTGTTAATGTCAGTTAAAGCATTAAATTTGAGGGTCAAAAAGTTAGTTGTTACACCATAAGAGGCTATGTGATGGCTCAGGCAACAAGGCCAGAAAGAAGAGCCAGAAGAAATTTGCTTCTTAATTACCCTCCGATGAGGACGGGACAACTTATGTTCGTCCATTTGGGATGTATCTTTTGTTTTTTCCTTTTGTTGTATATAAGCCGTGTTTGTTCGGGAGCAGCCCCCGCAAATTTCGATGTATAAAAGTTGAAGTAGTGAAAGACTACTTTTCTTTTGTAATATTGTTCCATTTTACTTTTTTCCACTTTTATATTCTGCATCTACTTATATACAACTACATGCATAATAATATAATTTCCCGTACTACGTGCATATAAATAAAATCCTGCAATTTTTTTAGTTTTATTTCATTATTTAGTCTTAATTATAGTTGCCAAATTGTTCTATTTGACTAAACAAAACTATAGTTTGACTAACTCTGTAGTTATCCCTGTTTATTTTAGGTTGCGTTTCCTTCAACCATTAATGAGTTATAAATAATCCCAGTTTCATGCTATTCCCTATCTTCGGGAAATAGTGGTTTGAACGTCTATTTCCTGACGTCCCCAATCTCATCGATAAAAGAGTGTGATTTGTGTTATCCATAAATTTACACTATTAAACCTCAGCAAGTTTATCCTGTTAAATCGTGAGCGACACCATAACTTCTATGTTGTTCTAGCACATAGTGAGTCCTGTTCTGGGGACTCGTAGCTCCGAATGCCAAAATACAGGCATTACTCCATAGCCTTGCCTATTTGGTCGGTGTAATCATATGAGGCAAATTATCTGATTGCCCCCAGTCCGATTATACTCTCTTAGAACTCATTCTAGACCGAAGGAATTTTATAGTTCCTATTTTTATTTTTCAATGAATATCCTCACTTATCCTCCACTAAGCATGTCTCATTAGGCCGCAAGCATAGTCGTGAACATCCAAACCATAGACCAGCTCATATGTCTGAGAACCTTTGCCTTTGGACGCCTATATCCAGGCATCCGCTCTCGGTCCATACTTATCTTCGAGTGTTGAATGAGAGTATCCGTTGACGGTCCTCGCTTATCCTCAGCCTAGAGTATCCTTTTAGGCTGCTAGTGTGGTCATTAGAAATCAAGTGCACCAGTTTCTATCTCCTGAAACTGGTGCTTTAGTCACCATATCCTCGACGTTGCCTGATTCCATGCAACAATCAATACCTAAAGTTTGGATTCATATTATCATATTAACCCTTATGTTTACCCTTCCTAGTCCCGATCCTATACCAAAGGAGCTGGTATCGTTTTTCGAGTACCTAAGCATGTAGGGTTGAATTATCCAATCAACCCTTGAAATTATACTCCATGGTCATGATCCTAAACCAAAAGGAGTTTGTACTTGACTATACTGCTAATCGTGCAACATACGAATTTTTCTCATAAGAACACGGTTCTATCAGTTCAAGAAGCTAACTTTATTGATAAACAAAAAGGTGGCAAGTCCTACCTTATTACATTGCCCCTAGAATCCTTTGATGGCTTATTTGCATAAAATAAACTTAAATAAAACTAAGTGGAATGGCGTCGCAACAGGTCGCTATTCCATGCAGGTGCACTCGAGATTTCATTTACAGTAGCTAGCTTGAACGTTCCATCTCCAAGCTTTTGTTCGATTAAATAAAGACCTTCCTAATTTGGACCAAGTGCCCCCATACCAAGGAGAACTCGTTTCAAGATGAGATCCCGTACCTTAAAGGTACAGTTTCAAACTGTGGTGTTAAAGTGACTTGCTACCCTTTTCTAGTGAGCAGCAACCCTTAATTCCTCTTTCTCCCTCTTCTCATCAACCAAATCGAGGGAATCAAGAAAGAGTTCCTCGTTTACCATTGGATCATAGCACCTTTTACGATGAAAAGAGACTTCCAATTCTATCGGAACCATAGGCACTGATTTGTAGGTCAAACGGCGTATGTTCAGTCGTAGCTTGTGGGTCGTCCTATAAGCCTAGAATGCTAGTGGAAGCTTATTGACCTTCTTGCCCTCGGCTTTCATTAACCGTTTCTTTAAGGTGGATCTAATGATTTTATTCACCGCCTCAACTTGTCCATTCGCTTGTGGATTTGCTATTGTCGAAAAGCTCTTATCAATCCTGTATCGGTTGTAGAAATCTTTGAACTTGGTACTTTTAAACTAAGTTCCGTTATCCATTATGATCTTCATAACCTATAGATGTTCTTCGTTATGAAATTGATCACTTTTTTCATTATGATCATGGCAAGCTGTAACAATTCGCACATTGGTGGGCCCAAATTTTCACTAAATTGAAAACCCAAGTCCACCAAAGTATGGATCATTGGTGTTGGTATCCTATAAATGATAAAAATATATCAGAGCACTATCGATATAAACTCACAGTAGAATAGTAAAGTATAATAAACATATAATTACCGACCATGACCGATACCTCTATTATCTAGTGCCCTTTTCAATGTTGAGCATGCACAAGGAATCTATCTTTCCACTATTCCCGCCTTTACCATTATATGTCCCTCTAAGTCTATCATGTGGGTTGTAATGAGAAGGAGGTCAGAACAATGTTCTGGTGACTGGTAAATTAGATCCTTTATACATAACACCAGTTTATGATAATTATCTTCCATTACTTGTTTCGTCCACTATTTTGACTTAATCATCTTGACCTCATTTACGCATCCGATGCGCCCCACCTACTCGATATACACAATAACTACATACGTGTATATATATAGTGTGTATATATGAGTACCACAGTCCTCCTTTGGATCAAGATACTTTCCCCGCTAGTATATGGAACTCTGCACCTCGTTAGCATCTATTATCAATATAGTACGACGTCCTCGCCACCGTGCATACCAAGGAACTCCCATAGTGCCTAATAACGATATTACAACGATTTAGCCGTATTCTATCCATTTTTGAAAGACCTCCATTTAAAAGATTATCTAGCCTTGCCTCCTAAATAACAAACAAACTAACAAACAAACAACTGTGGGGCGGTGCATGTTCTAAACATGATCTACACTAATAGGAGGTGTAGTCCGTTTAGGTGTAATCCCTGTCTTTCTGCTGACCGCTCAGGACCGATGACGACCTCAACCTATGTAAACAGACCCCACTCCTCATATATATGGTACCGACCTCATTGTCATAGCATCGAGTCTATGCTCATAGTCTCATTTGGATTGCCTAATGCAATCAAGAATATGCCTATTTGGTTACTTAAAACGTAACCCCTAAAAGGTTGAAGCAGACTCTACTTGCCCTTTGACACTTCGACCGAGGCGAACCATCCTACTTTGGTGTATTCCCTTCACCAATACGCTTCCACGGGTTCTACAATTGGTGGTGTCTCACATCAGTATAATGTATACACGAGCGCTGGTATACCCTTTAGGTGGGTAGACTTCTGTTGTATAACATTACTGACCTCGCATCTCAACCCATACTAAAGACTTTGCCACTCTTAATTAAGTTATTGACTAGATTCAATAATTCACACCCATCATAAACGCATGCTTGAGATTATATAAATTGATTTAATTACTACTTATATTCAACTATAGTGTTCAGTTATTTTTGTATAACTTATTCCTTATTTCACTAACGCCATTTTAATATCATTTACCGCTTATTTAATAGATCAATCATCTTTTACTACTTAAGTATATTCTACTTCCCTTTTTAACTAATACTACCATCTTTTGATTACTATAATCTTCTTACTTGTTCATTTCGTTGTTTACATATATTTCATTGCATATTGTTTATTTTCTAGCTTGTCTCATATGTTAGATTTATAATTGAAATATTATTATTATCTCTCCTTACAATACTTTGGTTATGCTTAGGGATTTCTACGTTTTAATGGAATGGAATTTCATCATCCAAACGGTAATATTAACACTATAAATTTCCATAATTTACCTAAAAGAGAACATGTGTTATGTTTGGAATTATAAGGAATTATCCTTTCTGTTATTATTGAAATAGACAATACAAAATATGGTAAACATCCTTATTTTGTACATCTCTTTCTATTTGGGATATTCCTTGTTATTTAAAATGTTAACATTTTTTTATTTATAAAACTGGATAATTTATAGAAATTTACATTGCAACACACTTTATTCCAATGAATTAAAATATAACTTAAATCCCAATCCAATTTATAATAACTTCTAATTCATATTTACTCATATATATCGTTTAACCAACAAGCCTGGAATTACGGCACAATCTTATTAAATTTAGGGATACTTTTGCCCTTACCTTTCAAATTCAAATATATGCAATATTAAATCAAGGTTAATTATTCACAAAATATGTATGCATGATTTTTCAAATTATTACATTTATATATTTAAGCCTGCAACTCCAAAATTACTTTCAGACATAGAGGAACAGATTTACAATGATATAAAACCAATATTATATAAAAATATATAATTTTTCACTCACCTCTAGGCTTCAAAATCTCTAGATCTAAGTCTTGTTATTCCCGTTTGACTCCCTTTCCTTCTTATCGGAATATGTACTAAAAGAATATACATATTCATTAGAAATTTAGATTCAGGAAGAGATTTGAAATTAATTTTAGATTTGGATTTTAATTTTACCTTGGCTTTGGAATTCGATTCGATCCTATTCTTCTTCTCCATTATTCTCCGCTATTCTCTACTTGTGTATACGTATATAGATTAAAGTTTTATTTAGATTTAAATATTTATAGAGAAAAGGAAATGGTGGAGCTTCGCCATGCTTCAGAAAATATAAGAAGAAAAGTGAGGGGTATGCAATATTTATAGGGGTTCGAATCATTGCCAACCATCAGATTAGATTCCTTTAAATCAGGGCCATTCAACCAAGGTAAAATCTTAAGTCGCAGCTATCACCGGTCGAATGATATGATGCCACCGGCCGAACGCTAGTGGTCGATCAATATGTTTATTTACATTAATTAATCTTTGCCATTTTTTTTAATGTCGTTTACATTGATTTAATTCCATTTATGAATTAACGGAGATAATTTCTTTCTCCCTTGATTAATGTTATCCTTGCTTAAACGTTATGTAACCGTTAACATTAATTATTGTTAATTAATTATATTTATTTTCTTAATCACATATATAATTATTCATGATTCGAAATTTTTAAACGTTAATAACATTTTCGTTTGAACTTCAATCGGAAAACTTTATATATGAAAATTGATTAAAAAATCTGTTGTAACTGGGCAAGCCCACAGCGGAAGAAATGGGTAAATTTCATAAAATTTACCATTTTTGGATCATTAATGGGCCTATGAAGTCTAAATGTATATAGATCTTATCTAAATTTATTTTAAATAAAATCAGTATTTTATTTAATACCATATTTTGTTTTATTAATTTGATTCTAAACAGTAAAGAATAGGATATAAAAATAAGGTTTGAATATATCAAATATATTCATTCCTTAATTGTGTGGCAGAATAGTTAAACATAAGGAAAGTATGGTCAATTGATAACATGATGTATATGAATAAATAAGAATAAGTTTAAAGGTAATCACATAAGGGACAAAAGGGAAGAAATAAAAGATGACAAAGATGAATGGTTCATCTTTCCCTTTTTGACAAACTTGATTTATTCAGCATTCAATAAGCAATCAACGAATCATTATGACATAAGATTAGGAATATCCAATAATAATTCATATGCATAAACTACTGCCTTGTTTAAAATTGTTTGATATTAATAAAGCATTTAAACTATACAATTTGAAATATAAACATTAAGTTTTATATGTACATATATATAATTATTTCTATAAAAAGATTAACCCAAAACTTCTTAATTAATTCAAAATAAACCATATAACATTTTAATTTTCTGATGTATTTATGAACATATATAAAATTAAATTATTTAACAATATATATATATATATATATATGTATACAATTGAATCAAGAGATTCAACCTATATGAATTTTTTTTACAAAAGTGAAACATACTAAACTAAGCAATATATTAACAATTCTTTTAATACTTAAAAAATATTAGTCATGTCAAATAGGGTAACGAATTTATAAGTTTATTATAATCAATTTTTATTAAAACATCCTTTAATCATGTGTGGGTCTCAATTATAATAAAATGTAGTAATAAGAACAAATAAACTTTCAAATCTAAAGAGATTCAACCTATCTGAATAATTTTTTTTCGAACAAAAGTGAAACACACTAAACTGAGCAGTATATTAACAATCCTTTGAATACTTAAAGAAAGATATTTGTCTTGTCAAATAAGGTAACAAATTTATAAATTTATTGTAATCAATTTATTATCCAAACATCCTTTAATCGTGTGTGGGTTTCAATTACAATAAGATGCAGATAATAAGAACAAATAAACTTTCAAATCTAAGGTGATTCAACCTATATGAATAAATAATTATAAAAAAAAGTTGATAAATACTGAACTAAGTAATATGTTAAAATCCTTTGAATAGTTAAAGAAGAATAATTGTGATGTCAAATAGGGTAACAAATTTAGGAATTAATTGTAATCAATTTATTATCAAAACATCATTTAATCATGTGTAAGTTTGCATTATAGTAAAAAATGCAAACAATAAGAACATGTAAACATTCAAATCAAAAAATTATGTTTTGATTTGAATGTTTAAACATAGATCTAAAATTAAAATATTGTCTAATCATATACAAGTTTCAGTTTTGATTAATCTAAATAAAAAAACTAATCAATTCATAAAACAATTTGAAATACATAAACCATTTTCAAAACAAATGAGAGAATATTATACACATATAAATTAAGATATTCAATTTTGTTCATTAAAACATTATATCAAAATTATTAGAATAAAAACATCATACCTTAATTCCAAAGCCATGAAGTACACGTTGAAACATTGAATTTTTCCTCTAGATGTAGCCAATGAATCATACCTTGAATGATGAATCAAATATCCTAGATTCAGAAATCAGCCTCCAGATGTTGCAAGGATCAAGAGGAATAAACCACTTTTCATAATTGATTTTATTTGTGACAACCCGTAAATTTTCGATAATTTAAATTGTTAATTTAATTTAATTTTGTTATTTAATATTGGGAAAAACAGAAAATTGTGATTGATTAAGGGAAATTAATAAACAGAATGAAATGGAATAAGGTTAAATTAAGAAAAGGATAACTTTTTAAAGGAAGTTCAATCAATGGAAATAATGTAAATGTTATACTGGGTTATAAGATTGAATATAAGAAACAAATGTAAATATTTAATTTTTTGTATGAAATAGATAGTTAATGGTAGTTGAATAAAATCAATATTATATAAGAATTATAACATTTGTTTGTGAATAATGAATTCATAAGTGTAACTAAAAGGTTATGATAACGATTGTTATAAGTTACCTGTTTATTTGGTCTATTAAATTAAAGTGGGAAATCAATTAGAATTAAATGAACTTTAATGTTACATTAATAAGATTAAGACAATAACTGAAATTGTGAATGTAACAAAATGAATAGAAAGGCTAATTTTATTCATAAGGTAGCAATTGATTTATAAAAGAATGAAACCAAGATAAATAAATTACCGGGATTTAAATTTGAATAAATGTGTGAAATTGACAAAAATTCAATAAAATGGAAATATAATAGTTAATACAAATTAAAAATAGACATTGGAGTAACTTAGTATAATGGAATGCAAAACAAATGTTAACTATGTTATAAAGTAATAATTAATTTTTGTATGGATGAATCTACTGAAAAACTTGAAAGACTGTCTTATGCCAAGTGCTTAATTGAAATTAAACCTGATAGGTGTCTCATGGACTCCTTTCCAGTTCAGCTGCTAGATGGAGGAACACAATTAATTTTTGTAGATTATCAATGGAAGCCTGATATATGTTCAAACTGTAAGATATTTGGTCATTTGGAGCCCAATTGTGAAAAAAAATTGACCTCTGAAACCTTGGAAAAGACTGTCAAGTGCAATACTACTAGAGAAACAAATGTTCATAAATCCAAGGAAGTCAGCGAAAATAATGGAATGATGTCCAAACGAAGAAAGCAAAGATGGCAAATAGTGAGCAGGTCGAGAAAGCAGAAGTCCAAAATAGATGTATCGAATAATCAGCTGCTGGAAGTAAGAGAAGATGATCTCTCTGGTATGAACAATAGGATGGATGGAACTGAACTTGAGGAAGGTGAGATTGGCAATGGGGTTGCTGTTGGAATACCTGATCAGGGAGAATCAAACATTAATGAAAACAGTGAAATTCTAAAAAATAATGATTTTCACATTCTATCTGGATCGGGAGCGAATGATACAATTGAAGTTGAAAATGGGAATGGTGAAAATGACATAACTAATGCAGTAGTAACTGATGCTATGGTCAATGAAAAAGGAAATGGGTTGTGTAACTCGGATTCTGTTGAGGCAACTGTTAACCCATGCCCAGTTGAAAGTAACGTGCCAGTCTTTTCATTTCCATCTCAATCAAATAAAATCAACCAAGCATATAACAGTAGTGAAGGCAACTCTGTCAAGCCTTGTTCTCTTACCTCCTTATCCAAAAATATCTCCTGTGCCACTAATCAAAATCATAAAAATCAAACCAATCTGATATCTTCACATCGTCTACCTGCAGTAGAAGTTGCTGCTGCTGTTCTCACTGCTCCCTCCAGCGATGTTAATCTGGAATCTCTAACGGTCTTGTCATCTTCTACACCTTTGAAAATTCTTGCTTCCTCAAGTGCTATTAATCAAACTCCTCTCTCACTGACTAAGCCTGTGCATGTATCCCATGTGCACGTGCACGTCCATGAAGTCTCTGATGCTATCCCAGGAACCACCTCTTCTCATCACACTGGTGTAACTGAATCTGAAGCAAATCTTCCCTATGATCATATTCCAGCTCCTCAAGCTTGGATGCCCCCTCCACCTGCTCAGCTCCTCTCCTCTTCATGCCCTTCCAACAATAACTCAATCCAAAATGTAATGCAAGATGTCAGTGCTATGCCAGTAAGTTCTAGTAAGATAAAGAAACTGATTCAATTGTCTGAATTGGATCTCAATCCCCCCGCTGGATCAATTCTAACTTCTCCAATTCCTGAATCCATAGTTCAATCATCCCCTCTAACTAGAGGTGGCAAGAAGAAACTTCAACATAAACAAATGGTTGTTTAATGATGAACAACATAGGAGCTTGGAACATTCGTGGTGCCCACTCGGAAATCAAACTAAACCAATGCAAGCAAATTATATCCACTCATTCTTTGAGTCTTGTAGCTATACTAGAAACTAAACTTAATGCAACTCTCTCTTCCAAGGCCGCTACATTCATTAACCCGACTTGGAAAATGATAAATAATCTCAGTGATGCTCCCTATGGTAGAATCCTTATCTTATTTAACCCCTCTATTTTCCTCCTTAACCCCATCTTAACTACATCGCAACTTATTCACACTCACTGTATCCACCTTCCATCTTCTACTTCCTTCTATCTAACTGTCATCTATGGTCACAACTCCGTTCTAGCTCGTCAGTCTTATCTTTCGCTTCTCCCTTCCTTGCGTCAAGAAACTCACCCTTGGTTAGTCATAGGGGACTTCAACTGCTCCTACCATTTGTCTCATAGACTTGGAGGGAACCCCTTGTCTCTCTGTCAAATAAGACCTCTTAGCAATGCTATCTCTCTCTCTAATCTAATTGAACTTACCTCTGTCGGTGCCATCTTCACATGGAACAACTCTAGTAGACAATCCCCGCGTACCTTTTCCAAAATTGATTTCACCTTCTCTAATCTCAATGCTCTAGCCAAATGGCCTCATATGTTTAATCTCCTTCCAATGCCTGGCTTATCTGATCATTCTCCTCAGATCATATCCTTTGGTTCTGCTGTGAGAAAAAGAAACACAAATTTTAAATTTTTTAATTCATGGGTTCAACACCCTAACTTTTTTCAAATAGTTAGTAAGGCTTGGTCAACTAAATTTTTTGGTAACCCTATGTTTATATTGCAGAGTAAACTGAAGGCAGTCAAAGCAGAACTGAAAACTTGGGCTCTGTGTAAATTTGGTCAAGGTAATTTAGCTTCCTCCACTCTTTCTAAAGAACTGCAACTCATTCAGGAATTGATGATGAATGACACTTCAAATAGCGAGCTGGCAGCTAAAGAGGCTGCAGTTTCCTCCCAACTTTTTGAAGCTTTACGAATTGAAGCTGATATGATAAAACAGAAATCTAGGCTCAAGTGGTTTAAAAATGGCGATAGAAACTCTGCTTTCTTCCACTCCTCTCTCAAAGCCAAGCAAACTCGTGAGTTAATTAGTACTCTCATTGACATGAATGGTGAATATACTGTGGACCCTGTCCAAATTGATGAAATGTTCCTAGACCATTTCAGTAAATTGCTTGGTAACCACAACCAATTCAAACCTTCTCTTGAGCTTCTGGATTCAATAAACATTCCAAGAATTTCTCCAGAAGACAATGCTCTTCTTTCCTCTTCAGTCACTAACTCTGAAATCAAATCTGCTCTCTTCTCCCTAAATGCTAATTCCACTGGAGGTCCCGATGGATTCAACTCTTTTTTTTTCACCTCTACTTGGGAAATAGTTGTCCAATCGTTCTTGAAGGCTATTCACAATTTCTTCAACAAGTGCAAAATGATAGGGTCCATCAATGCTACTAACATTGCCCTAATCCCTAAGGTGAAGAACTCATGTCGAGTTTCCAACTTTAGGCCTATATCGTGCTGTAATACAATATATAAGTGCATCTCGAAAATAATAGCGAATAGGCTTAACTCTGTTCTTGAGAAAGTTATCTCTACCAACCAAGCAACTTTTCTTAAAGGTAGGAGTATACTTGATAATGTTATGATGTCGCATGAACTATTGAGAGCTTATAACAGCTCCCACGTCTCCCCCAGAGCAGCCTTCAAGCTTGACATATCGAAAGCTTTTGACTCCTTGCATTGGGACTCAATAGTTAGAATCATGGGATTAATGAATTTCCCCAAACACTTTGTTGCATGGATTCACTGCTGTATTTCTACACCTAGGTATTCTCTGATGGTCAACAACTGTAGTGTTGGTTTTTTTCAGGGGAAACAGGGCATTAGACAGGGAGACCCTATCTATGCCTACTTATTTATTCTAGTGATGGAGATTCTCACCCAAATCCTCAACCATCTCGTTCTTGAAGGCAAGTTTATGACTCACCCAAAATGTAGTAACCCGCTTATCACATCTTTGATGTTTGCCGATGACTTGGTCATTTTCTTCAAGCCTAATATGATGACAGTTACTTCCATCATGCATGGTCTGGACAAATTCTTCAAAATAACTGGGTTAGCTATTAATCTATCGAAATCTGACTTAATGATAGCTGGTGTAGACCCTCTGTTAACCACCCAAATCACTTCTTTCACTGCAATCCCTCATAGAACTGAAACTGCTATGTACCTTGGTCTTCCACTTGCAACATCGAGGATAACCTTAGCTCAGTGTATTCCTCTTTTTGACAGAATCACTGCCAGGCTTTCGAACTGGACCAACAGATTACTTAGTCAAGCTGGAAGGCTCACTCTCATCAATTCCATTATTTTCTCCATGATAGTGTATTGGTCGCGGTCTTTCATTCTTCCTTCCAAGCTTCTCAAAGTGATAAGGTCTGCTATGTCGAACTTCTTCTGGCACGGGTCTATTACTGCTAGGAAGCTATCCCCATGTGCATTTTCCAAACTTGAAAGACCTAAATCGAGGGGAGGTCTGGGAATTAAAAATCTGATTCTATGGAACAGAGCAGCTATGGTGATGCACATTGACAACCTGCTTAACCATAAAAATAGCTTATGGGTTTCCTGGTCTCACAAATATATAATTCGTAATAAAAATTTCTGGACGATGGATATTCCTCAATCATGTAGTTGGACTTGGCATAATTTGCTGAAAATCAGACCTGACATCCTCCCTTATGCTAGAAGTCGTATCAGTATAAATGGTCGTCAATCTTTCTGGCATGACCCATGGATAAAAGAAGGAACCATTCTTAGTCACTGTCTCACATTCAATCAACAATTTCAATCAGCTATTCCCTCTTCTGCCCTGGCGTTGGAATGTATTACTGATGGCAAAGCTGATCTCCCATATTCCAGTAACCATTCTGTTAGAATCCTATGGAATCAACTTCGTGGCGCTAAAGTTAATATATATCCTCATGATGGAATATCCTGGTTATGCTGCAATAGCTCCTTTATGATTGGTGCAATGTACAAGAAACTTATTTGCCAGTTCAATACCTCCCTTCTCTGTTGGTATAAACGTATATGGCTGCAGCACAATTCTGAAAGTCAGAATTTGATGCTATGGAAGTTATTTGGCAATGCTCTAAAGACAAAAATTAAGTTGAGGCAGCGCGGGTTAACCATTGATACAACTTGTATCTTCTGCCATGCAGCTGATGAGGACACTCTTCACCTCTTCTTCAGTTGTTCGTATGTGAACAGTTTGTGGAGCTGGATCATCTCCATCATCTCTGGAAGGACAGTTGGTCATGACAGTAAGGAGGAATGGGACATCATATACAAGGCAACTAGATGGAGGAGTGAATCAACTTATGTTTTGCTTTTTTCACTTAAGACATTCATTGCGACAATATGGGAGGAGAGAAACGCCGTCATATTCAAAGACAGAAGGAAAATAGGCATGCAAATGAAAGTAAGTATCATTGGGAAAATGAAACACGGGATAGCTGCCTCTAGTCATCAATTTGATCCTGGATTTTTGATGGCCCTCCCTTCTCTCTAAGTGTCTGTTGTTTTCTATTGTGTGTGTTTTTCTTCTTCTTTTTTTTCTTTTCTTGTTGATATGCATGTTTTTCTAGTTCTCTTGTTGCTCAGCATTTCCTTGCCTGCCTCTGGTGGGTTGTTTATCCTTGTATCTCTTAGCTCTTGGTATATCAATAAATGGTAGGGGCCCATTCCAACCCCGCTGGCTTTGCCAAAAAAAAGTAATAATTGATTGAGTATAAAGATTTAAATTAAATAAAATCAATTTATTGGAATTAAACTTTAATTAATTGGATTTATTATAGTTGAATTGGAATGCTGTAATTATTGAAACGATCAACACTGAAATTGATATGTAAATTTACTTTAAATTATTATATATGTCTAGGTAATCAAAATTGATGAAATTTGGTAATAATTAAATTAGAAATGAAAAGTGATTTATTTAATTTAATAATTAATTTATTTAATTGACTTGAAATATAGTCATTTTGGAAACTATCTCAGATTTCGATGAAACTAGTTTCATCGGATCCGCAACAGTGAATTATTGTAGGATTTCAAGTTTCGTAATGATCGGACTTGTCATTTGATCGTACGGACTCGAAACGCCTAGAAATCAATTTAATTGAAATCAATTTGAAATAAGCTGATTTTATCATCACTTCTTCATACGATTGAATTAGGATTTGAAACCTGTTCCAGTGAGTTTAAATTTATCCAAAACATCTATTTTGATATATGGGATGACCCATTTTCGTTCCGGAGACAGAACAAGCTTTTCGGGTTATTTATCGTTCTAAATCCAAAGCAAATCTTATCCGTACTTTCCTATGTCTGATCTACCTATAAATAGCCCATTATAAACCCTAGCCAATCCTCATCTTCATTTGTCTGTACGTACATTTCAGTCTTCTCCTCCTTCTCAATGGCAGACAATCCAAACAAACTTCTCAATTCAATTTCAAAATCAAATTCAAATCAAAATTTCAAACTCCACAAACTATATCAAATTATATATTGATTTGAAGCTCTCGACGAGCGCAAGTCAAATATGTGATTCGTTTTTCGATCTGGGTCTCTGTGTGGCCGGAACTGGGTGAACTATTCTCGGCCGTTCGTTGATCGTCGATAAACTTCGACCGATCGTCGATTTAAGGGTACTGGACTGTGGAGATCATCGCACGCAACTCATCGGTGGAATTTGGACCGTCGATTCAACGGCTAGATTAAGCGATTTAATTGATTAGGGTTTTGAAGAGGGGTGGCGGTGCATGGCGTTTCCGGCGACGTGAGGTGGTCAAGTGGTGTTGGTGGGTGCGTCTCGTCCAAACGTGGAGGATGAGGTCGGTCGGCAGGCCTCTGGTGGTCGGGGGCGAGCGAAATTCGTGGTTGTAACAACCCGCATATTTATCGATTTTATATTTAAATATTTTATTTAAATATTTTATCGTTAATCGGATGTTAGTCCGAAAAGCTACTTTTTGCATACGGTCAAATTAGGACTCGAGACTACCTCCATTGAGTTCGGAACATCGTTTGCAATCTTTTAATTATAAACATTGATATGTTTGGAGATAGTGAAATTTTCGTCACTTTTTGCTTTGGACTTTTGGTTTGGGCTGCACCCCTTCTTTAGTTCAGCCTAACCCTCTTCTTCCTCACTTCTTCAAACACTTCAAGCTTTATCAAAAATGGTGGTGGGAAGTGGAAATTAAAACTCCAAACTTAAATTCTATTGCAAATCCGTGATTCAACATCAAATTCACGTGAAGAACATTGATTCAAGCTTGTTGGTGTTCTTGCTTTGCTCTCAAGTCTCATCTTCATCAATTTCGTGGAAAAGGTGAGATTTTTAATCTCACATCTTGCCTATATTGTCATTGGGTTGTTGGGAATGATTCCCCATCGCTTTAGCATGCATATTTGCTTTTGGTTTGGATTGAATTGGCGACAAACCCAATTTTTCAGCATTTTTGGCAAAATCTGGGCTATAGGTCGTACTGTCTCAAAGCCTCTGTCTGCAGATTTTCGTTCTGGTACTAGGTCGCTCGCGAGTTAAGCGTTAGGTCGCTCACGAGTTAAGCGCTAGGTCGCTCGCGGGTTAACCGCTAGGTCGCTCCACTTCTGGGTCACTCATCATGGCTTATCTCGTAGGTCGTCTCCGACCTAAGCTCCAGTTAGGTCGATCGAGTTAGGTCGTTGGACAATTTACACTAGGTCGTCAAGTTGTTCGTGTGTTAACTCGTAAGTCGTTCGACAATTTGGTCGTTTGATAGCTTTAGGTCGCTTGCGAGTTAAGGATTAGGTCGTGTGGCCATTTTGCTTAGGTCGCAAGGCCACTAGGTCGCTAGACCTTTATCACTTTAGGTCGTATGACCTTGGCTAGGTAGTTAGGTCGCATGATTTCGTTAGGTCGCGTACCTCTAGGTCGCGTGTCTTTAGGTCGCAAGCCTTTAGGTCGCGTATCCTTAGGTCGCCAGTTTTAGGTCGCTGGTCCTCATGCCTCTTAAGTCGCTCGACCTCGATAAGTCGTAGGTCGCTCACGAGTTAAGCGTTAGGTCGTTCGACCTGCTTACTGTTTAGGTCGCTTAGTCCTAATTTTCTTAGGTCGTTGGATTTTTTTAACTCGTTAGGTCGTAGACCCTTAAACCGTTAGGTCGCCTGGCCTGTGCTATTTGCTTAGGTCGCTCGCCCCTATTTGCTTAGGTCGTTAGGTCGTATGGCCATCTCCCTTAGGTTGTATGACCTCGATTTTGATAGGTCGCTCGGCCTTACCTTCCACTGTTAGCTGGCGTACCTTCTTAGGTCGCGCACCCACTTTGGTCGTTAGACCTCATTTTTGCCTTAGGTCGTAGCCCACTTGGCTTCACTTAGGTCGAACCCCGTACACCCCTTCGTAGGCGATCTTATCTGAAAAGCATTCAACAGAACTTCCACTTTGATGCATTTTGAGTTGATTTCCTTTGATTTTGTTCACGTCTTCGAATGTGAATTTTTGTGATAGATTGTTTCAACAATCGCTTTATGACTTGTCACTTTAAAGATATATGAAGGTTTCAATACTAGTAGTAAATATCAAAACTCTTTCATCAAAGCGATTTCAACACTATTTTAAATATCAAAAGTTCGTTTTCTCAAACCGATTTCCAATCTACTAGTATATACAAGCCTTTACTTCACTCGAATGAGAAATCGACTTAAACGACTTAGTAAAACGAGTGGTATGAAACGCTTGCATTCACTTCGTCGGTTAGCTCTTGGACTTGTTCGATTGAACCCTTTTTGTGACAATTTCCTAGTGAAGATCTACAGTTTGTTCGTAAATATTTAAGTTAAGCAAGTGGTTATGGGACATGAAGCTAAACTCATATATTTACTAGCTTGGTGTGATTGACACTTCCTTATGATCATGACGATCATTTTTGTGATTTAGACTAGCGATTGAGCGATGTCTCTTTGTCTGCGAGGGAGACTATACCCCGTTTGTGTGATGTTTCGCCATCACATATGTAGGGTAGCACCCTACGGTCTTCGGGCCATTCCTGTGTGAAGATTTAATGGATAGCTTCCATGAGATAGCTTCTCGTCATGTGTTTTACGCGTAGGTGAGTTTTCATGCTCCCATTCATGTGTTAGGCCTCCCCCTTTTTATGTGTTTTCTGGATTTCTTGTGATGATTTTTGGAATCTATGCTTCACCAATTTTCATGATTTTCATTGATATGATATCAGTTTTTGTGCATTGGTGAATTTATGTGTTATTAACTTGTTATGAATACAAGTTTAGGGTATGATACCCTACTTTATCTTTGAGAAGATTCTTGTGATATTGATTAATCTCTTGTTGATTATCATTTACATGCTTATAGTAGTATGCCATTATAGTTATTACATGTTCATGCCATGTCTATTACTTTATACCATATCATCTGATATTTATAGCTAGACTGATCCGTTTATTATTTTCTTATAAATAATACTCGGGTCAGACCGAGATGTTACAGGTACTTCTGCTTGACTTCTCTTCAGGATTATGCTGACTTTTGGCTAACTACTTAGATTAGTAGTTTTTGGATGTACACATTTGAGATATAGACTCTATGTTGTGTACTTATTCTTTTGTATGGCACGTGTTGCTATTCTTTTGTATTATCGTGGATCTTTCCGACCACTACTCTGATGTACACTTTCATGTCTTCTTCCGCCTTTGTGATATGGATGTCTGTGACTGATTTATGTTATGATTTCTTCTATGTTTGTTTCCGAAGATTATATAGCCATCGTGTGATAGCTTTGTGTTTGTATCGGTATGTCGGATTTCCTCCTTAAAAGATATGCATTCTATTTTATTTGACATATCGGTGCTCGCACAAAGAAGTTACTTGGATGGTCGCTCCTCCACAGCCTTATTCTCCGTGCTAATTGACAGCACTACATCGTAGTGTTCTTGGTTAGCGTGGGTATAGAGGTGGGGCGTCACAGCTTGGTATCAGCTGGGTTTTCGACTGCTTTTGGTTCGAGCTGAACGTGTTCGGCTGGAAGAAGCTTGTGTTTCTGATGACGTGGTATTGGCAGTTTTTTTCGTTTATTTTATTTCTATTTATTTTCAATTTAAAACCGTATGACTCTAATCTGAATAACTTTCGCATACGAGGTCCGATTCACGCGCGGTTTTCTCCGCTGGGATCATAATAAAATTTCGGAGACTTTGACGTCGGTTTGGACGAATTCAGAGACTGTTCAAATTTTGGGTTTAAATTTGATTTCAAATCAATTTAAATTCAAAGGTGAGTGTTTTAACCCACTCACAACTTCTAAAATTTCTTATGTTTGTTAAATTAAATTTATGATGTGATTAGAAATTTATTTATGACTGTTTAGTATATTTTAAATCATCATCTCAGTTAATTTGAATTTATTTGAATTAAATTATCATTTAATTTATTATTGAATATAAATTGCCAGTTAAATACCTGTTATTGATTATCAGTTCTATATTGATATTTATTGATTGATTTGGATGATGTTTGTAATGGATGTTGATTGTTGATATTGGATGAATGGATGTTGTATTTCATATCGTTATAAATACAAGTTCACTATGGGTTGAAATGATACATACCCGAATGATCCATAGATTAAGGAAAATCGTTATGGGTTGAAATGATAGACTCGAGCGATTTTATGGATTTTATTATTAATTTGGGATTGCGGTTTGAAATGATATATAACCGTAAAATTTTAAATTGCGGATTGAAGTGATAAATATCTGTATCACTTGACCCTAGGGTAGAAAATTATATACGGACATCGGATTGGTTAAATTAAATGATTTTTAAAATCCTTAATTTTCGAATTTAATTAAATGATATCTTGAAATAAAATTTGATTTATGTAAATTGAAGTAATATTGGAAAAATCAAGTTTATGATGAAATGTGAAATGGTTTAAAGGAATTGCTTTAAGAAATTAAATTGGAAGTTTAAGGTTAAACTTTTAAGTATAAATGAAATTCTATCGAAATTAAGTTATTGAAGTTGTTTGAAAATACTTTGAAATATTTTGAAATTGGAGTAATCCGAATTGCTATTTGAACATGGATTGAAACGATATGAAATTCAATAGTTTATTGAAATGTTAAATTTAAAGGTTTGGAATTTGGTTTGTTGACTTGGAAATTGAAAATGGTCCAAATGTGTTGAAATGAAATGAATAGTTTAATTTGATATTAATTCCAAATTCATGTTTTAATATAAACTGTTTTAAAAATATATTATTTCAAAATTTCTAACTATTAAGATTTTTAAAGTGTTAAACTATTTTAACCTATATTAATTATATTAAATCATTTTAACCTATTTTAAACCATTAAATTTATTTAAACTAATTATCCTGTTTTAACTTATTTTAAATCTAATTAATCTATTTTAAAGCTACTTAATCTATTTTAATTATATTTAATCTATTTTAAATCTATATTAACTATTTATAACTATTTAAAACTATTTTCTTCTAAATTCCAAACTAAGTAAAATGGATGGGTTTATATTCAAATTCTCAGTCTTTTTTAAGTGAATATGGTTAATGATGTTATAACCTAAGTTGGGAATTAAATAACATATTTGGTTTAATATGATATTTTGAAATGAGAGTTTAGCCTATTTTGGAAATATGACTTTTGAAAGGAAATATAATTTCGAACTATGATTTCAAAGGTGAATATGATTTCAAAAGTAAGTAATGATTTCGAAAGTGATATGATTTGAATTGAATATGATATTTTGATATTAATTATGAAATGATTTTGGAAATGTAAAAGAACCATCCGGTGTGTAATAAGCGATTGGTTGTTAAAGTGACCGGGATCGGATATTGTCATACTCTCTGCCAATACCGAAAACCACTTTGACAACTGTGTACGCGGTGGAGATTCCAGAATGAAGTAGGATGGTTGGCGACGATCCTATATGAGGTATATATGTGGACCTGACTCCCATGAGTTAACTTAAGGTGGCTAAAACAGGAGCAATTGACGGGCCAAGTGAGGTCATTCCTCCGATCGGGCACATTCCTTCGATACTATATTCTGACTTTGCGATTGATTTGGTGGCCACCCTCGATTTTTGATTTGGGAGTGTGTTCCGAGGTGGGCGGTAGTAGCTGCTATGCGTTACCACCAGTTCGGAAGTGTAATTGGTATATCTACCCTGGCATTGCCTAGTTGTGATGTGTCACCTACCCTATCGAGACCACTACGAGTTTGTTTTGTACGATACCCATGGAGTGCCCTCTGACAATGTCTAGTATGGACGGGATTACGGTACTGTATAGATATGGGAATATATAAAAATGTGTTAAGGGGGAAATGGGTAACGCCTTAACACTATTTTAATAGTTTATCTTAATATAGACATACTATAATAGCGTATTGTACTACATAGTAGATAGTTTAACGGATCCTTAGGAGATGTGAATCCCGAACATCTCTTAAGTTATTGCAATCACGTTAGACACTGGATAGGAGATGTCAAACCCCATAAACATCACTGACGCCGTTCCACTCATAGTTATTTACCGTTGATTTAACTCACATAAAATCTTTTAGTTCTGACTCGAGTGTTTTGTCTTTTCAATTCGCTCGGATCAGCCTGAGTATTTCAGGATTTGAAGACCTTATTTCTGGAGGACGAAGACGAAGATTTGTTCTACTATTATTTACTATATTTATTCCATTGCATTCATACGGTTCCGCTACATTATTTATTTATCTCTAATATGTGTAACTCTGATTTTGTATTGTATAAGTATAATCAATTGTTTTGTATACAGCTTCATGAACTTTTATTTGATTATTATATTTTGTCATTCCACTACGAGATTCTGTTTTGTTTTTTTTCTTTCTCTGCTTTTTCATATTCACCCCAATAACAATCCGCCCATCTGTATTGTTTGAGTCGGTATGTGTGTCTGCTTAAAACATCCAAAATGACAGGATGTTACAGTTGGTATCAGAGCTTTGGTTTAGCGAAAACCTTAGCCTTGTGGGGTCCGACTCATATTAAATAGGGTAGTAATACCCTAGGATGAGTCGCTGAGTGTATATATATGGGAGAGCGTATTTGTTAGTGTTTTAAAATGTTTTATATTGTGTTAATTTGTTCCGTTTTGTATTTATAAATTCTGGTCGGTACATAGGACGCTATAACATCGATAGGGATTTCTAAATGCTTAATAGGACTCACGGACATAATATTGTTTTGAAATATAGGTGAATGAAATAATTTTGCCTATTATATATTTTGTATATAAAATAATAATTTTATAAATGATATAGTTGATTGCTATATATTTGGTTTTTAGGTAGTGAAATTTATAAATATTGGTTGAAAATAAAAATCTGTAAATAAAATAAATGTAAATTGGAAATTTAGAACTTAAGTTTCAGGGTATTTGAAAATCTCTTTCGAATGACTTTGGAATATAATATTAATATTATTTGGAAGTATTTTCTGATATAAATATTTCAACATGATTTGGAAGAAATGTTTTAAAAGAATTTCTGGAAAGAAATAAGTTCTGTACTCCCCTCTCGGTCGTTGGAAAATAATTTCGGTGATGAGTGCACGCATCATCGACGTTCATTTTCGAGTTTCAAAGTGGGAAGGCAGTGTAGTAATTTTACTACACGATTGTTTTAATAAATTAATCTTAATTTTTAATTCCAAGTATGATTTGATATATATATAAAGATACGATTATATATATTATTTTGAATAATTGAAATGGAACCCGACATTTAGTTCTCAAATTTCTATGAATTAGAGATTTCAATTATTGAAATGGAATAAAAATTTTAACGATTTAATAATTCTAAATGAAAATAAGAAATGTTATGCTAAGTTATAACTGAAATATACAAGGAATTTGAAATGTGTAACTTGTAAATGAAAAGAATATGAAAACAAGAAATGATAATTATTGAACCTTAAGTTAATTAAAATAAGTAAGTAAAACTTGTGTAACTTTCAATTGCATTCTTAAAAAAACATATATATATATATATATAACTTACCAAATGTTAAAAGTTGTAATGTTTAGTGAGAGTATGTAATAGAATATTATACAAGTAAAGCTTAAGTAATGAAAGTGTTCAATGAAATTCTTTTATAAATAAGAACTTTGATATTATAGTTGTTATAAACTCAAGCTATAATCGAGATGTTACTCAAATAAAATGTAATAGAAAGTAAGTATGGTAAGTAAATAGTTATAAACTTAAGTTAATGAATTGATATGCTAAGTAATTGAAGTGAACATGAATATTATAAATAAAGGATTATAAACTTAAGTTAATGTTTGAAGCTATTTATAGTTAAAGTAAATAACAAAATGAATACTATACTGAATTAAATGATTATAACTTTAGAAAAGTTGAATTGATTTAGAAAATGGATTTAATATTCAATGACATTAAATAAGAAAATGAATGTAAATTTAAAAAGTAAGAAACTTAAGTATGAACTTCTGCAAATGAATATTGATATCTAATGGAAACCAGATATATAAATTAATAAATGTGAACTAAACTGCAATAAAATATATGTAATATTTGGTAATCATTCGAATGGAAATAACTTATGTAAAGAAATGAATATGAAGAAATGAAAAGAATTTTCATTATATGAATAAATAAAGAAAAACGAATTTGTAAGTAAATCAATGTAAATAAATGAAATTATGTAATAAATGAATAAATGGAAATTGGATTTTTGTAAGAAACAAATGTAAACTAAAGAAATGACCATTGAGGAAGAAAATTAATAAGAATAAACTTGAACTATATTTGGAATTTGTTGTTTGTTTTGGTTTATGGTTGTTTGGGAAAAGATACTCCTAATTGCTTAGGATGTATAAATAATATATTGAGTTTTATCTAAGACTGTTGAGTGTATGGTATACTCAGTAGTTTATTTTCATTCTAGGCGATTAAAAATTTCTGAACCCGAACAAACCATTTGTTTGTTTGCTATGGATGGATAGTTGATTCTATTGATTTTATATGATGATTGTATGTCGTGGTTGCCAGTGATTGTTGTTTATATTGGTTGTTTGTTAGTAATTGAAACAACTTTAAATATTTCATTTTCTATAATTATTAACTCTTTTTGGATTTTATAAAAGTGAAATATAGGTTATGGAAGCAATTGCTTCTGCTTTTGGTTTCATAAAATAAACGTTATTTGCCCGACAAATAGGTACGTTCTCGGATTACGGTTTTCTAGCGATATTATATTGTTTTCCCGCTGTTGGGATATATTATTTTGATAATATGATATATATTGTTTTATTGATATTATTATTTCTCCCAGACCTCTCCGTACAAAGGAGACTCTATCGAAATTTTTCATAAATTTTGGACTTAGAAATTTTGTAAAATGTTTTCCAAACTTTTATTGACTCGAGTATAAAGAGGATTTAATTGTTATAAATTGATATATTTTATTTAAATTATTTAATTATGTAAATTAGTTGTTTATAAATTTATATTTTGAATAAGATATATTTATTACTTAATTCTTTTTCCCTTCCTTTTCCTTTTCGGGGACGAAAAGTTTTGAGTGGGGGAGAGTGTGACAACCCATAAATTTTCGATAATTTAAATTGTCAATTTAATTAAAATTTATTATTTAATATTGGGAAAAACAGAATATTGTGATTGATTAAGGGAAATTAATAAACAGAATGAAATGGAATAAGGTTAAATTAAAAAATGGATAACTTTTTAATGGAAGTTCAATCAATGGAAATAATGTAAATGTTATACTAGGTTATAAGTTTGAATATAAGAAACAAATCTAAATATTTAATTTTTTGTATAAAATAGATAGTTAATGGTAGTTGAATAAAATCAGTATTATATAAGAATTATAACATTTGTTCGTGAATAATAGATTCATAAGTGTAACTAAAAGGTTAAGATAACGATTGTTATAAGTTACCTGTTTATTTGGTCTATTAAATTAAAGTGGGAAATCAATTAGAATTAAATGAACTTTAATGTTACATTAATAAGATTAAGACAATAACTGAAATTGTGAATGTAACAAAATGAATAGAAAGGCTAATTTTATTCATAAGGTAGCAATTGATTTATAAAAGAATGAAACCAAGATAAATAAATTACCGGGATTTAAATTTGAATAAATGTGTGAAATTGACAAAAATTCAATAAAATGGAAATATAATAGTTAATACAGACTAAAGATAGACATTGGAGTACCTTAGTATAATGGAATGCAAAACAAATGTTAACTATTTTATAAAGTAATAATTGATTGAGTATAAAGATTTGAATCAAATAAAATCAATTTATTGGAATTAAACTTTAATTATTTGGATTTATTGCAGTTGAATTGGAACACTATAATTGTTGAAATGATCAACACTGAAATTGATATGTAAATTTACTTTAAATTATTATATATGTCTAGGTAATCAAAATTGATGAAATTTGGTAATAACTAAATTAGAGATGAAAAGTGATTTATTTAATTTGATAATTAATTTATTTAATTAACTTGAAATATAGTCATTTTGGCAACTATCTCGGATTTCGACAAAACTAGTTTCATCGGATTCGCAACAGTGAATTATTGTAGAATTTCAAGTTTCGTAACGATCGGACTTGTCATTTGATCGTATGGACTCGAAACGCCTAGAAATCAATTCAATTGAAATCAATTTGAAATAAGATGATTTTATCATAACTTCTTCATACGATTGAATTAGGATTTGAAACATGTTCCAGTGAGTTTAAATTTATCCAAAACATCTATTTTGATATATGGGATGACCCATTTTCATTCCGGAGACAGAACGGGCTTTTCGGGTTATTTATCGTTCTAAATCCAAAGAAAATCTTATTCGTTCTTTCCTATGTCTGATATGCCTATAAATAGCCCATTATAAACCCTAGCCACTCCTCATCTTCATTTGTATGTACGTACATTTCAGTCTTCTCCTCCTTCTCAATGGTAGACAAACCAAACAAACTTCTCAATTCAATTTCAAAATCAAATTCAAATCAAAATTTCAAACTCCACAAACTATATCAAATTATATATCGATTTGAAGCTTTCGACGAGCGCAAGTCGAATATGTGATTCGTTTTTTGATCCGGGTCTCTGTGTGGCCGGAACTAGGTAAACTATTCTCGGCTGTTCGTTGATCGTTGATCGTTGATCAACTTCGATTGATCGTCTATTTAAGGGTACTGGACTATGGAGATCATCGCACGCAACTCATCGGTGTAATTAGTTCGTCGATTCAACGGCTAGACTGAGCGATTTAATTGATTAGGGTTTTGAAGAGGGGGTGGCAGCGCATGGCATTTCCGGCGACGTGGGGTGGTCAAGTGGTGCTGGTAGGTGCGTCTCGTCCAGACATGGAGGATGAGGTCGGTCGGCGGGCCTCTGGTGGTCGGAGGCGAGCGAAATTCATGGTCAAAGTTGGGTTTTCGGCCGCTTTTGGGTCGAGCTGAACGTGTTCGGCTGGAAGAAGCTTGCGTTTCTAATGACGTGGTATTGGCATTTATTTTTTTGTTTATTTTATTTTTATTTATTTTCAATTTAAAACTGTATGACTCTAATCTGAATAACTTTTGCATACGAGGTCTGATTCACGCGCGGTTTTCTCCGCTAGGATTGTAATAAAATTTTGGAGAATTTGACGCTGGTTTGGACAAATTCGGAGACTGTTCAAATTTTGAGTTTAAATTTGATTTCAAATCAATTTAAATTCAAAGGTGAGTGTTTTAACCTACTCACAACTTCTAAAATTTCTTATGTTTGTTAAAATTAAATTTAAGATGTGATTAGAAATTTATTTATGACTGTTTGGTATATTTTAAATCATCATCTTAGTTAATTTGAATTTATTTGAATTAAATTGTCATTTAATTTATTATTGAATATAAATTGCCAGTTAAATACCTGTTATTGATTATCAGTTCTATATTGATATTTATTGACTGATTTGGATGATGTTTGTAATGGATGTTGATTGTTGATATTGGATGAATGGATGTTGTATTTCATATCGTTATAAATACAAATTCACTATGGGTTGAAATAATACATACCCGAATGATCCATAGATTAAGGAAAATTGTTATGGGTTGAAATGATAGACTCGAGTGATTTTATGGATTTTATTATTAATTCGGGATTGCGGTTTGAAATGATATATAACCATAAAATTTTAAATTGCGGATTGAAATGATAAATATCTATATCACTTGACCCTAGGGTAGAAAATTATATACGGGCACCGGATTGGTTAAATTAAATGATTTTTAAAATCCTTAATTTTCGACTTTAATTAAATGATATCTTGAAATAAAATTTGATTTATGTAAATTGAAGTATTATTGGAAAAATCAAGTTTATGATGAAATGTGAAATGGTTTAAAGGAATTGCTTTAAGAAATTAAATTGGAAGTTTAAAGTTAAACTTTTAAGTATAAATGAAATTTTATCGAAATTAAGTTATTGAAGTTGTTTGAAAATACTTTGAAATATTTTGAAATTGGAGTAATCTGAATTGCTATTTGAACATGGATTGAAACGATATGAAATTCAATAGTTTATTGAAATGTTAAATTTAAAGGTTTGGAATTTGGTTTGTTGACTTGGAAATTGAAAATGGTCCAAATGTGTTGAAATGAAATGAATAGTATAATTTGATATTAATTCTAAATTCATGTTTTAATATAAACTGTTTTAAAAATATATTATTTCAAAATTTCTAACTATTAAGATTTTTAAAGTATTAAACTATTTTAACATGTATTATTTATATTAAATCATTTTAACCTATTTTAAACCATTAAATTTATTTAAACTAATTATCCTGTTTTAACTTATTTTAAATCTAATTAATCTATTTTAAAGCTACTTAATCTAATTTAATTATATTTAATCTATTTTAAATCTATATTAACTATTTAAAACTATTTTCTTCTAAATTCCAAACTAAGTAAAATGGATGGGTTTATATTCAAATTCTCGGTCTTTTTTAAGTGAATATGGTTAATGATGTTATAACCTAAGTTGGGAATTAAATAACATATTTGGTTTAATATGATATTTTGAAATGAGAGTTTAGCCTATTTTGGAAATATGACTTTTGAAAGGAAATATAATTTCAAACTATGATTTCAAAGGTGAATATGATTTCAAAAGTAAGTAATGATTTCGAAAGTGATATGATTTGAATTGAATATGATATTTTGATATCAATTATGAAATGATTTTGGAAATGTAAAAGAACCATCCGGTGTGTAATAAGCGATTGGTTGTTAAAGTGACCGGGATCGGATATTGTCATACTCTCTGCCAATACTGAAAACCACTTTGACAACTGTGTACGTGGTGGAGATTCCAGAATGAAGTAGGATGGTTGGCGACGATCCTATATGAGGTATATACGAGGACCTGACTCCCATGAGTTAACTTAAGGTGGCTAAAACAGGAACAATTGACGGGCCAAGTGATGTCATTCCTCCGATCGGGCACATTCCTTCGATACTATATTCTGACTTTGCGATTGATTTGGTGGCCACCCTCGATTTTTGATTTGGGAGTGTGTTCCGAGGAGGGCGGTAGTAGCTGCTATGCGTTACCACCAGTTCGGAAGTTTAATTGGTATATCTACCCTGGCATTGCCTAGTTGTGCTGTGTCACCTACCCTATCGAGACCACTACGAGTTTGTTTTGTACGATACCCATGGAGTGCCCTCTGACGACGTCCAGTATGGACGAGATTACGGTACTGTATAGACTATGGGAATATATAAAAATGTGTTAAGGGGGAAATGGGTAACGCCTTAACACTATTTTAATAGTTTATCTTAATATAGACATATTATAATAGCGTATTGTACTACATAGTAGATAGTTTAACGGATCCTTAGGAGATGTGAATCCCGAACATCTCTTAAGTTACTGCACTCATGTTAGACACTGGATAGGAGATGTCAAACCCCGTAAACATCTCTGACGCCGTTCCACTCATAGTTATTTACCGTTGATTTAACTCACATAAGATCTTTTAGTTCTGACTCGAGTGTTTTGTCTTTTCAATTCGCTCGGATCAGCCTGAGCATTTCAGGATTTGAAGACCTTATTTCTGGAGGACGAAGACGAAGATTTGTTCTACTATTATTTACTATATTTATTCCACTGCATTCATACGGTTCCGCTACATTATTTATTTATCTCTAATATGTGTAACTCTGATTTTGTATTGTATAAGTATAATCAATTGTACAGCTTCATGAACTGTTATTTGATTATTATATTTTGTCATTCCACTGTGAGATTCTATTTGTTTTTTTCTTTCTTTGCTTTTTCATATTCACCCCAATAACAATCCGCCCTTCTGTATGGTTTGAGTCGGCATGCGTGTCTGCTTAAAACTTCCAAAATGGCGGGATGTTACATTATTTGTATTTGATTTTAGGAATAATTAAAGCTATGTAAGATCTCATATTTTCAACCATTAAAGAATGAGAGAACCAGAAAAGTTACAGAAAGAAGAATGAGAAATGAGAAACTCAATTGTACGTGCATAATGAATTAGAGAATATGTTTTATTTGAAAGAAGGAAACCTTTCGCATTCTTTAATTAAAACTTCTCTAATTGATTCTCTTGATTAACTTTCTCTTTTCACTCCAATTTCTTTACATGGTATGGCTAAAAATTATGTGCCATCAAATGACATAAGATTCCATAAATTAAAGCATGTAATTATCTTTTATTTAATTATAATGATATCATATATCAATGCGCGCAAATATAACTTTTATAAATGCATTCAAATAATTACAAATAACACCCAAACATCAAATAAAATAAATAGTAATTAATATTTCTCAAATACTAATTAATTTAATTAATTTACAACTTTTTATAAAGTAGTTAAATCATGTGGTTTTTCGGAGAATTCATCATTATGATTGTGCGACTCAAAAGTGTAAATTTAGTCAGCAATTAATATTGAACAATACAAATATTAACGTTCACACATCACTTAGCAGGTGGTGTGACATTTTGGTTGAATTCATCGCTTACACATCTTTTGGTAAAATCCAATTTTACTTATTATAAGCGGTACCTAATAGTGACAATTACTTACACCAATTCTCTTTGTCAAAACTATATCACTTTGGATTTATGGAATTTGGTAATGGTCAAAATTCCATTATCATCCACATTCAACTTTATAGTCCAAACACAAAGTCATTGATTCAATAATAACAATTATTATTAACCGAAATGCTATGGCCAGAGACTTTGACTTTGAGTTGACTGTGATACTAACCTCATATAACTAAGGAGACAAATCCTCTCTTGAATAGTGTTTCACTTCCAATGCATCCACTAAACCCAACTATAATCTTTCGATGGACGTCGTGCCACGATTTAACTATAATCAAAGTGGAGCTTCCATATTGAAGATCAATAGTATTCTCAAGTCGAGAGAATTATGTGCATTAGTCACATCGATATTCTCTGCTTGACCTTATTATGTTAACCAATAGAAAACAATCTAGTGAGTCATTACATAGTTATCCAATAACTATCAGTACGTAACCCCTTGGTTTCCCCAACGGTCATGAGTAATACACTGCCCAACATTTGAAGAGCGTTACGTACTCTAGTCTCAACGGAAACATCGATATCCAGTCTCGATGCATCTTGACTAGGAATATTTAAAATGTATATTTGTTTCCTTGGGATAAATTACTCACGGTTACAACACTTTGTAACTGCTATCACAAAACATACCATTTGTGGATTTTCTAGTAAATATACTTTTAATTAAATTGTTTAATTAATATAACCGCATTATATCAAGTATATAATAGAAAGAAAATACCTTTATTTCGAACACGATTGGTCAACGAGTTAGATATATGTAACAAATTACATAATTGCCCCTAGGGCATACCCTTAACTCTATCAATCTCCCACTTGCAATTGGGGTCAATTATGAAATCTTATTCCAACTTCTCTAATCGGTTTTCTCAAAACCAATTGGGTCAGTCCCTTTATGAACGGGTATGCTATTATGTTTTAATTATTTACTTTGTCAATCAACTCTCTTCGATAGTGATATACTGTTTTATCATGTGGAACAATTTGGAGTATGTCTCTCGACTTCTAGTGAGCTCTAAGTTCTATTACGAACCATATCATAACATTGTTATCATATAACAATGTTATGAGATTCTCAACATTTGGAATCAGCTCAGATATAAATTGTGCACTTATAATTTTATATACATTATTTTTATTACGGAAATATTCAAAGCGATGTACGTAGCCTTTTTTCATTGAATAAGCCACAGTCCTTTATTTGGAACATTTCCAACTTAAAGATTCTTAACTTGAATTTATTATTGACATACTACACTCAATGTGACTTATGAAGTTTGAGTTCGAACACTTTTTCATAAGCAGTTTTTGTTTCTGTAAATAATTCTCTAGTATTTCATAATACACGAGAACACTTTAAACAACCATTTAGTGATATCAATTTGGATTTGATATTTTCTCCATGTATCAAATACATAAGCAAATCATGATATCGTAGACAACACAACATGTATGATAATTCCTTTTGCCAATGCAAAGGAATCAATCTTACATGTTTCGTATTAAACATTTTAATAAGGTGTCCTTGCATATCATTTGGGAAATTCCCGACATCTTTTATACTTACTATAAAAGTCATCATTTATTAATCCAATGTTGAGTATTAAAACAACTAAGGCTGATTTTAACACAAGTACATCGTTAAAATCAACAACGTGTTGTTTACTTATAGTTTAGAAATATTAATGTACCTTTTAACGTTCTTTCTTATGAACACACGCTTCCTTTGCATTTTGATTAAAAATCAAACTATTTGATACTTCTATCAAAATACTTATTCAATCTTGATGCTTATAAAATGATGCTTTCGTATTATTTCTTGGATCATATCCAGAGACTCACAAACTCAATATCACTCTCACTGACTTTTAGACATTTTTGGTTAATATGTGTAAACAGCTTACTCTAAATTGTTATTTAGAATTTTCTGTTTCAATACATATATACCAAAACACTAGGACTTATCAAGCGATAATTTTGTGAGTAAATCCAAATTGACTTGAACATGTTGAATATCGAATCTATTACGTTAATTTCAATAATTGAAATTTGCGATATTATTCTTATCAACATTGCTCATTTAATTCCAACTGCATTAGTCTTACTCATAAAGACACAGTCGAGGTCGATGGATCATATCCCTTTAGTTACGACCACCAAAATCTATATTTTGATAGCGTACTCGGAATTCTTTCGGATTTGCGCATCATACCATATAGAGTCAACATTCTCAATGGTTTAATTTAACAATCTAGGGTTATATATTTTCGACAATAATAAGAACTCATAGTTTCTCTTCGATGTGTGAGAATACTTATTAGACATTCTAATGTTATGTGTTCATTTAGGTTAGTTAATTTCATTTCATCTCATATAATCAGTTCTATCCATGGATCGTATCCAATTCCATTTTACTACCAATAATTCCTCAAAGAAATTTCTTCAGAATGAAGGTATAACTTGAAAAAACAATTGTTTCTCAGTGCAATAGAATAGGCATTCATAAACGCTTTATGAATTTCTTTATTTATAAAACTGATTTAGTTTTACTTTACAAAAATTCTGCTCGAAACATAAATATGTCGTCCAATGACAACGTTTTCAAAATCCTTTTGGGGAGATTCATACAAAATCCCTCATGAACAATTATTACGTGCAATCTTTCGACTCGCACAACCTACCAATTCCTTGGCCTAGGATATGTTGGAGTTTCTTATAAACCCTTATCTTGTGTGATTTTGTAAACCATTATTTAGATGAAATAATATTAACCTTGTGTACTACTCTTAAGTACGTGACCTTATAGAAAGAAACTAACTCAACTTCACTCACAATTAATCGTACATTGTCCAACAAAGTTCGATTACTCAATATCGATGCATCATTATGTATCACATGGAGGAGTAATTTTGAGATTGAATCTTTATTCATTTTAGGTACGTTTGGAACATTTTCCAATATACTCACTCATTCGATCAAATCAAATCATTTCATTCGCATGGTATTTTATTTACTTCTATTTTATATTCTATAAGTTTACCATAGACATACTACATGTGTATCAAATACACATGTCCATGTTGACGATAACTCATTAGTGCATATGACGAAGTACATGCAACTGTTTTGGTATTTATAGAATTATGATTGCATACATCTATATGTATCAATCCGAAGAGTTCATCAACTCTTATGATACTCCCACTAAGTGGGTGCATAGACCTTTATTGTTTGAGATATAATTAACAAGTATCGTATGATTCAAAATGATACAATAAAATTATTTCTCAAAACTACGGCTTAGTCTATAATTCCAAAACAATCGTAAATAATATTAGATACTTTTGTATTTTCCAATGCATCACTTTTGTTATTAAAAATAAATTACCATATTATAGTTTTATTTCACAAAGAATATTCATAATATTCATATTGGAATATAGCTATGTCTATTTTTTTCAGTCGATACCAAAAAATAATCATTATTTCATAAATAATGTATGGTAAGTTTTACGAAAACAATTTTCATACTATGATGCAACTAATAAGGGTTATATGGCATGCTCCCACTATTTCCACCATTACTATAATAGCATACTAAATTCGGAGGTACATCATTCACTTAATGCAATTTGTTTAATACACTACAACTATTTACAGTGGAGAGTTCGTTGATCAAATATCTTGAGCTTAAAGAAATAAATCTCATAGAAAACAATTTTCTATATGAAAATACGTTTCGAAATAGAAATCATATTTATTATTCCAATATTAAGTATCAATTATTATTACAATTCTCGTTTCCAATGTTTCTCTATAAAGAAGAAGTGACTATTCATTCTCTTCATCCCAACTGTACCTTAAATTACATATATTTTATATACATTCATTTTCCTTTCAAATGGTCAAACTATACAAAAGAAAACCTTACTACAATATCATAACAAACTCTTTACAAAAGCGCATTCGATTATCCTTAACATTTAAGGATATCAAAAATGTTACACTTTACGTAAACCAATCAAAATGACATTCCAGTGATCGAGTTCTTAGATCTATCTTGTAGTTTTTGGTCTTATGTTACATTAACAGAATATGATCCCTTTTGTAATCAATCAAGTTGAATACATTATCTCAAAATATTATTTATTGGATTATTTCCAATGAACTATATCCATTGAAGTATTGTACATTATGAACTGTGACCGTTCACCATATAACATTTATAAATGATAATATATGGATCAAATATCCATAGCCTTGTATTGCTTTTAGAGTTCGAAACTCATAGAGTGCAATACACAGTCTCAACCAAATAAGCACGTAAGTGACCATTTTACCAATGTATTAAGTAGTTGTAAAATTAGACACTTGCATGGGTATAGAAAACATTAACATGCAATAGGCATTTATTGGGTATTATATTTCCATTTATCAACTTTCAATTCAGTTCATTTGTATATGTTAATTGATAAACATTTTATCAATCATATTAGATGCACAAATTTATCATTGTAGATAATTATAACATTATTTAGCATATGTTCTTACAATATTAGAAAGGTTAAATGTTACCATTTCATTTTCCTAATAAGGCTCCCACTAGTTTTTTATATTTCTCCAAACCCTAAGATGAAACATAGAAGTCTTTCGAATTCACTAGTGGGTGTTAGGACTCGTCTGTCTTGGTATTATGACCTTGAGTTTGCTCAACAAATTATAGCCCCACAAACGATGGATAACTCCTTATCGGTTGTATCACATACAACTCCTAACCTATTTTTCCTTGTCCTAATCTCATTTCAACCTTGAGTTTGCTCAACAAATCGAAAGAGATTATTCACTCATACCTACCACATCGCAACAGCCTAAGTATAGTATACGTACCTTGAGTTTGCTCAACAAATACATATAGTTATCTTACCTCGTCTATTCAATATATTAATAATACTACACATAACATCCTTAGCTTGAGTTTGCTCAACAACTAAGGAGTATGCAAGTAATTTATTAATATACATATGGTAGAGGACAACATTATATTGAAGATTCATAATCTTCAGTAAATTATATTAAGTGATATCGACTTATGGAATAATGTATTTCTTATGAAATACCCTCGCGATTCAAGTGTTAGACACATCAGAAATCGCAGTATACATACATTTATGTATGTATTTATTTCTTAAGTCTATTTGGGTTTCTTTAATGTTCCACCTTTAGTTTATACACTCTATTATATAAGTTTCATCATTATATAACTTTTATATTTCAATTAACTTATACAATAATCTTATGCATAACATTTTATTAATTAAATCTTATTTAATTAATTTTAAACAATTAAATCTTTAATTAATTTTAAATTAGTATTCCAATACAACTTTTATATTGGACATATCTGTTATTACCTTTATAGTGTGTACTATAACCTTTATAGTATAACACATATATCTTATATATGCGTATTTTTTATTTAATTAATTAACCTTTAATTAATTTATTTAATTAAACAATTTTAATTAAATCATATCAATTTCAAAATTTATCTTATATACATGTATACTTATGTTATCTTAACACTTTAAAATAACATAATATATATCAACATATATAATACATGCATATAAGTATTAATTAATTAACTCATTTAATTTATTTATTTTATTAATAAATTTTAAATTTTAAATTAATATTTAAACAGTTTCAAACATTTTGAATTTTTCATTACCTTTTCAAACATTTTGAAAATTTATGTTATATATTATAACTTTTTATAATAAACATGTTTTTATTTTAAATTTAACTTTTAAATTTAAAATCTTGTCTTGGTTTTCAAAATGATTTTGAAAATTAGTTCAAGGCCTACTTCAAATTGGGCCTTTTCTATCAGGGGCAACCTTTGGGCTTATTTCACCTTTTAGGCCAGGCAGGTAACCAGGTAGGACATGGTACTTGATTACCCAATCCAATCATAGACATCACCTTTCTAGATACCGTACTAAGTGTGCAAGCTTAATTAGTTAAACCTAACATGACTAATTTAGATCACATAGCCTATTGGGCTTTGATACCATTGTTGTAACTGGGCTACCCCACAGCGGAAGAAATGGGTGAATTTCAAAAAATTTACCTTTTTTGGATCATTAATGGGCCTATGAAGTATAAATGTATTTAGATCTTATCTAAATTTCTTTTAAATAAAATGAGTATTTTATTTAATACCATATTTTTTTATTAATTTGATTCTAAAACAGTAAACAATGGGATATAAAAATAAGGTTTGAATATATCAAATATATTCATTCCTTAATTGTGTGACAGAATAGTAAAACATAAGGCAAGTATGATCAATTGATAACATGATGTACATGAATAAAAAAGAATAAGTTTAAAGGCAATCACATAAGGGTCAAAAAAGAAAGAAATAAAAGATGGCAAAGATGAATCGTTAATATTCCCCTTTTTGACAAACTTGATTTATGGAGCATTCAATAAGCAATCAATGAATCATTATGATATAAGATTAGGAATAGCCAACAATAGCTCATATGCATAAACTACTGCCTCATTTAAAATTGTTTAATATTAATAAATCATTTAAACTATACAATTTGAAATATAAACATTAAGTTTTATATGTACATATATATATAATTATTTCTATATAAAGATTAACCCAAAACTTCTTAATTAATCCAAAATAAACCATATAACATTTAAATTTTCTGATGTTTTATGAACATGTATAAATTAAATTATTTAACAATATATATATATAATTAAATAAAGAGATTCAACCTAAATGATTTTTTTTTACAAAAGTGAAACATACTAAACTGAGCAATATATTAACAATCCTTTGAATACTTAAAAAGTATTAGTCACGTCAAACAGGGTAACAAATTTATAAGTTTATTGTAATCAATTTATTATTAAAACATCCTTCAATCATGTGTGAGTTTCAATTATAATAAAATGTAGATAATAAGAACAAATAAACTTTCAAATCTAAAGAGATTCAACCTATCTGAATAATTTTTTTTGAACAAAAGTGAAACACACTAAACTGAGCAATATATTAACAATCCTTTGAATACTTAAAGAAAGATATTAGTCATGTCAAATAGGGTAACAAATTTATAAATTTATTGTAACAACCCACTATTTTGGACCATTCAAATCAACAATAATCCACACATGCCTGACTTGAATAATTCAAAATAACAGATTGTAATAAAATTTGGAGCAAATAAAATCAAATATAGAATCACAGACACGGAAATATCATAATAACTTGCAGCGGAAATAAATACCATAGTAGTTCATGAAGCTACTATATACAAACTCTCAAAACATATACAAAATCTCATAGTCAAAATAGATACAATAGAAGTTAGGATACATAAATCAATAATATAGAGACGATACCGAATAGTAAATAACTGGATTAGAAGATAAGAAATAACAGATGGACAGATAAGCTCCAGCAAATCTCTAGCTCCAGAAGATAAATTCCAAAGTTGTCATTCTCAGGCTGACCCGAGCGTAAAGTAAAACACAAAACACTCGAGTCGGGACATATATACTTATACAATGTAAACCAACTCAAGTGAACTGTAATAGCAATGCATAATAACTTAAAGGATGCTTGGGATCGCCCATCCTTTAAGGATCCATAAAACCATCAATTAAGTAATATCAATATCATAGAAATGTCCATATCGAAGTAAACAATGCAACTAACAGTGTTAATGTGCAGCATAGCCATCATCAGGAAATCAAATGACATACAGAGAAGTATACCCGTGGTTATAATATTTCAGAACAATATTTTATATTTCAAAAATTTAATATCATTTCAAATCCCAATCTTTATCAAAATAAAGATTAAATCATTTACAAACCATTTTAATATATTACAATATCATATCCTTCCAAAACTTCCTTTCAAATCATTATTTGAATTCAAATTCAATTATCAAATTTAATACCCTTTAAAATTCCAAAATATCATTCATTTATTATCTTATCAAATCACCCATTAAATAGTTTCCATTTAAACCGTTTAAAAGTGAAATTATTATTCTTTCAAGTCAAGTATTCAATTTCCAAAGTTTCAAATCATTCTGAGTTCATTTACTAGGTCAAAATCCATAAACATTGAAAATTTCAGTCTTTCACAGCATTTAGAAAAAGCTGTTATAAGTTATATTTGAAAACATTTTATTTCAGCAAAGACAGCACTTTAAAACAGATGTTATATCTCATTTTGGTTGAAATTTAGTTTAAAACAGCAAAGATAGCATTTCCAGAAATGCTGTAATAGCTCAGGTTCAAAAAGAGGGGTTTTACTTAATTTCAGCAAAGACAGCAGGCAGCTACAGCAGTATACAGAACTGCTGTAATAGCCCTTTATTAAGTTCTTTAGCCTTTACATTTACTACAGCAACTACAACATTTCAGAAATGCTGTAATAGCCTCTTTTTACTAAGTTTTAGTTCAATTCTGAAATCATAGCGTTTCTGAATGCTATTAAAAGTATTTTTCAGATTTTAGTGTATTTCCAGCCAATAATAAAATTTATTTTAAAACCCTTTTAACATTATAAAAATCATGTTTTAACATTTAAAAATGTTTATATAATATATCATTTCACACATGATTTTTATTAAATAAATCCGTTATAGTTAAATCAAATTCCAATGAATTATTTAACAAATTCAAGTGTAAATTTCTTTTCTTCACATTTTTAATAAATAAACTTAACACTTAAATTTGATTTCCATTCTCCAATAAATTTCAAATTTCCATTTTTATTTTCATTTTCATTTATATAACTTATTTTCTCATTTTAACCAAAATTCCAAAATTTTCTAACTTAGGTTATATTTTCAAAAATTCCATTTCTATTCATTTTCAAATTATAGAAAATTCCTAATTTCACTATTTAAACTTATAAAAATTCAATTCAAATCAAATTTTCATATTTTTACACTTTTAAAAATTATTTAAACATTTTTCAAAACCTTAAAAAAAACCACGGGCCTGTATATAGTTTTCTAGCCTAATTCAAGTGATACAGATAATATATCATTTCAATCCATAATATACAAAAATACGGGTTTTATTATTTCAAACCCGCATTCCCAAGTAAAATAAATAATTTGAAAATCACCCAGGCTTATCATTTTAGCCCGTAATGATTTTCCTCTATTCTAAAGTCCATTTGGGTATGTATCATTTCAACCCACAGTGATTCTAATCTACAGGGAACTTGCAGTGTGATTAACAGATAAAAATGAACAGTTAACAATATATAACAGTAACAGATGAGATGGAAGGTAAATTATCAGTTTTAACATTATATAAATAAATAATCATAGGCAGTTATAACATATCATAATATTCTACACATTCAGTTGTTGTTGTTTCACATTAGTATAAGTATAAAATGTCGTGTGAGATTTACTCACCTCTTTTGCTGGAGATGCAAGTTCAAATGACACAACACAAACCAGAACACAATGACAAAGCTATGAACTTGAGTGGAGAGCGAGATCCAAATTATAGATCTTGTGTTACAACCCAAAACAAAACCAAAATAATAGTTAAAATTCAATACGATTGAATTTGAATAACTTTGAAACAAAAAGCAGTTTGAATACGAAACTTTTTGCCTTGCTTTCTCTACTTGTTTGCATGGCCTAGGGGGTCAATTAGGTCAGGTTTGTACTTGGTTTGGATCAGGTATGGGTCTAGAAAAGGTAAGGCTACAAGGTAGAATATGATGGAGGAAGTTACAACATAGGGTAAGTGATGGGTTTCTAGGCAAATAGGTGGAAAATGGTCCAAACTAAGGCTCGGTCATGGACAATTTGGTTCGACCAGAGGGTGTACATCTCAGGTCAGTAGCTGGAGTGATGAGGTAGGGTCTGGACAAGGTGGTGGTGGCGGCTAAAGGTGGTGATGGTGGTGAACAAAGGAGTGATGAAACAACAAGGCTCAAACTAGCATAGTTTTAAGGCATAGGTTGGATTTTTGTGGATTTTTGGTTCATGGGAGTCTCATCCATGGTCAAGACCTGAGGGGTAGGTAGTGGTGGTGGCAAGGAAGTTATGGTGGAGGTGGTGGCCGTGACAATCAAGAGGAGGCCAAGCAAAACTAGGGGAGAAACAAGGCAAAATACATGAAAAAATGAAGAAAAGAAGAAAAAGAAGGAGGAAGACATTACCAAAATGTTTGAAGCCGTGAATGAAAATGAGATGGTGATTATTTTCGTGAAAAGCAAATGAGGAATACACAGCAACAAACAAAATGCACGGCAAACAAGGAATTAATGAAGAGTTATGGAAATTGAAAAGTTTTAGGCAAATGAAAGGTCTTAGGGTAAAGCTTTTTGTCTCTTCAATTTTCCATTCTTTTTAATTAAATAAAGACCAATGAAAATTTAGTAAATGAGTTTTAAAACTGAAACAAAGTAAAATAAATTGAAAATAAATAATTAAATTTAAAGAAAATAGAAAAAGAATTAAAGAAATTGCTTAAAAATTGGAAACAGGGTTTAAAAATTACAAATAAATCATCACTAGCTTTAGAAAAATATCTACTTCATTTTAAAAATATTTTAAAACAAAAATGTCAAGTAAAATAATTCATTTATATTTTCAAAATGGAATAAATAATTAAATTTAGAGAAATTAGAAAAATAACTAAAGAAATTGTTTAAAAATTCAAAATAGGACTTAAAAATTGCAAATAGAATATCACTAGATTTAGAAAAATTATAACTTTACTTCTAAACCAAATAAAAGTCAAGTAAAATAAAATAAATGCTGAACAAAATGAAGTGTAAATGAAAAAAAATAAAGTCTTAAGAAAATAGAAAATAAACAAAGAATTTCTTTAATTAAATGAACTGGAAATTAGAAATTATAAACAGAATACAACTGACATTGGAAAATGTCAATTACACTTTGAAAAAATGTTTTAAAACCAAAATATATACATAACATGTTATTTTACCCATAATATAAACTAGAACATTAAATGACCAAATAAAATATTATTTTTATAATTTAAAATAATCAATTTTGTTAAATACAACAAATTTCACACAATAGTTAAAAAGGCATAACTTTCACAATATAAATCAGATTTCAACGAAACGAAAAGCAGTATTCTTAAAATTTTATTTACTTTCATAATAAAAGATAAAATTAAAATTTTCAAACTTTCAAAATTTTAAATTTAAAAGTCAAAGTATGATCATATTGACCAAAAATTCACTTTTTGGAAAATATTCTATTTAGTCCTGTTTGGAATTCTAATTCACATCAAAATCAAAATTTATATTTAAAATAACAAAATTTATCCATTTTAATAAATAAAATAAAATTTTCAAATTAGGAAATTTAATTTAAAATAATTAAAATATACAATTAAAATAATCACAAAATCTCCCCCACTCAAATCTTTTCATCCTCGAAAAGGAATGAGGTACAGAAAACACAGAGAAGGATAGAATGGAATAGGATTAAGACAAGATGACAAGAAGATTAAAATTATACCTGATAACTGTTGTTACAGGTAAGTTTAACAAGCTGGAGAATAGGAATAGCTAGAAGGGAAAATAGGACGAAAGACAAGGATGAGCCATTAATTAAAATTGTTGGTTAAGGAGGTAAACAATATTTAAAACCTTTTAAAATCCTTTAGAAAGGAAAATAACTAATCAAAATATCCTTTATATAATATTTTATCAAAATACTTTTATAACTCGATGTCTTACCAAGTTTATCCTCGCTCCTGCAGACTCTGGCAGTGCGTTGATCAGGCGCAAAGCTAGAATTCTCCAGGTACTTAGTAGACTTGTTTCAACACCTAGTGAAAATACTGGAAAACTTTTAAAAATAGATATGGAATGTAACGACCCGCCACTCATTCTACAGAATGACGAATCGTTAATAAGAAAGAAAGGGGTGAGAAAAGAGAAAGAAGAGAAGAAAGAACAACAACACATTAGAAATCTCACAGCGGAACGAGAAATATATTATCACATAAGATATTACATAGTATCATATACATCAGAGTACACAATTTATACATCACAGAATAGACAGTTATAAACTTCTGTCTATTATACAACACAAGTACATCAGTACTATATAGACTAATACAAACACAGCGGAAACTCTATATATCTACTCGCTGAAGCCTCCTGCTCCTCAGCTCCTCCAGTATTCGTCAAGACTAACCTGAATCCCTCGACTACTCAATAAAATATTGAGTACCCAAGAGTTTAATAAAACAGAAAATAAACACTTGGGTCAGACATGGGTCTGGTGTGAGTAAACGGTTTAAATTGCTTAACTTTGAAAACCTTTGAAAACAAAAGTATCACGTAAGACTCCCCACACATAAACATGGGTAAGTTTTTACCTTACGCTAACTAAAACATTTGATAGGAAATCCGATTGTATTATAATAGGGTCTAGGGTTTTCAAATAAATACTCATATAGCTGAAATTGTTACATTATTAAATTCCAGCATACTAGCCACAAAGTGGGTTATACAATCAAAACCGTAAGGGCACGTAGGAAGAATGGGTTTCCATACAATGGCAGGGCTACTGGGGTACCGCCCGTCACAGTACGTGGCCTAGATCACCGTACCGAGGAGTACGCCCGCTCCCCTGAAACACAAAGCCGGAACCATCCCTTACTGGATAATTCCGAACAAGACAATCCCGTAGTTGGCGCGACCAACCACACACTAAGCCGAATAAAAGAAAAGGGACCTCTAGACAGGGATCTATCTTGTTCTCAGTGGGTGCTACCCACGAAACCTTGCTGCACCTCCCCTGTTTTAGCCATTCCCGGTTGATGAGGCTTGAGGTTACGATTACCTTTAATCAGAACATATCACTTAGAATGCTCATCGTCCGCCTGACGATGTGCTGAAAGCATTCAATCCATACAAGTTCGTTCCGGGTTCGAACGAAACCAAAGGCATTATCTCGTTACACTCGTTTTGGAATCACCCTCAGAGTTAACGACAATAACCCTTGCACTCTGAATCTTCATCTTCACTTGAGATTCACGACCTATCGTTAATTTGGATCGATGTGGTATTCGGGTCTCCAGACCTGGAATACCGGTATACGGAAACCCGATCCCGGTCTCATCGAAATCCAAAACGTATCTTTTAAGGCCAAGTTGTTTAAAGGTTTAAACAATTTAACTTATCTATATTCATACAGATAGATAATTCATAATTCACAATTGATAATCACATTATCATTTAAACAGATGATTCATAACCAAATAGGTAATCCATATCAACATCACAATAGTTAATCTATATTACCATCATAATGCAACCAAGCATTCATACCACACAACATTACTTATCTCATTTCTGAGATTACATCCATTCAAGACAAATCAATGTCATCCATTCTTATATAAGCAATGATTTACTTAATCATAACATAATTAATTTAAAATTGATTTAAATTAACTATCTCTATCTTTAATTAATTTAAAGTGAATTAAATTAATCACTTCATCTCTTAATTAATTTAAAATAAATTAAATTAATTACTTCATTATAAATCTTACTTATATAATCATTAATTAATTACAAATAAATTAATTAATCTTCCTCTAATTATCCACTTTAATTAATCACCTTGATTAATCATTCTTTAATTACATTTAAGTAATTATCTTAATTAATTTCACAAATTAATTATCCTTAACCAAATACAGTAATTAACCTTTAATTACTTCATTAATTAATTAATTATAATTAATTACTTTAATCCTTAATTAATTACAATTAATCACTTATCATTTGATTAATTAATCTTAATTAATTAACTCTTAATTACATCATTAATTAATTATAAACTAATGATTCCTAATTACAATCTTTAATTATTTATTTATATTTAAATTAATTAAATAATTAATCTTAATTAAACCATAATTATTAATCATGTTTGATTAATCTAATCCAGTAATTAACTTCCCTTAATTACTTCCCTTAATTAATTACCTTTAATTAATTACCTTAACAAATAATTAATTACCTTATTAATTAATCTTAATCCTTTAATTAACTTAATTAAATAATTTATTTAATTAATAACACTAAGTAATTAACTCTTAATCACTTCTTATTTAATTACTTTCATAAAATAATTATCCTCTAATTACTTTATTAAATATTTTATCTTTACTAAATTACATCCAGTAATTATTTCTTAGTTACTTTATCAAGTAATTATACTAAATTAATTTATAAATGATTATCTCTAATTAATCACAAATTAATTAATTAATTAATTTAACTTAATCATTTAAATTTAATTAAATGATTCTTAACTTACTATATTAAAGGTTCTTAATTAAGAAACTATTATCTTAATTAAATCAATTATTTACCAATACCACTTTATAATTAAAATAATTTAATTATCTAAATTCTCTTTTCAAATTTAATTATCTTTATTTAAATCAACATTCTAAATACTTAAGAAAATTCTTATTTTAATTGATTACTAAATCTTAACCATTAAACCTTACTTAAATTAAAATATAAGATTTAGAAATCAATAAATCATTAAACACATTTTAACTTGAACCTTTAAATCTTTAAAACTTTCCCAAGTTATTAAATATAATTAAGTACAAATTTATTTCAAAATCTACTTATTTTATTTTGAAACTGAATATTATAAAATATATAATCTTGTTTAAACTTTTGTTTTAACTCAGAAAATATTACCAAACAAAATTTCTTTTGTTTAAACTTTAAAAACATTTCCTTGATTAATTTCTTAAATCTGCTCTCATCAAAACCCAAGTAAAACAATCAAAAACTCGAAGCGAACGCGAGACCAACCCACGTAACCCCTTCCCTCGAGTAAAACTCCATTTCTCTCGAATGAAACCCGAGCAGAGCTTCTTCCCCCAAACCCATATCTCCAGATGCACTCAACCGTGCACGTGCACGTCTTCAACGATCGACGACGATCTCCGTCCAGTCCTCCGGCAAGTCGCGTTCGACCTCGACATCGAATCGCACACCCCAGCAAACCCAAATTCGGTCGAAACATCGATATCCATCCTCGAACCCAAAGCCTGAATCCACCCTCATCAGAAACCGACCCTCCACGGCCACCAAGACTTCGAAATCCCACGCCATCGAAGCCGTAGCTTCGCCTCACTCCCCTCTAACTCCAGAACCACTCGCGGTCGCGTCTGGTTCCATCACGTCGCCGCGAAGTCGAGACCAACATCGACAACGTTAACAAGCTCCAAAACCCTACTTCCTCAAAATCTGACCAACCCCTTCAATAATAAATTCTCGAAGGATTTTTCCTATGATCACCACCTTCCCCTTCACCTTCGAGTTCAACCACGGCACCCAGATCTCCCCCATTCGCCTCCGATCGACCAAAATTTCCAAGATAGAAAATTCCAAAATTCTCTCGAAATACTAATCTAAAAATCTTGATACAAATCTTAAAAATCATGCTTTAGCATTATGAATTCGATTATATAATTCAAACTCAAAATTGACTTGATTAAATTTTGACCCATATCAAGATTTTACTGTAAATTTTAAAATTTGAAATAAATATCCATTATAAAAACCTATAATTATTTTTAGATGATAGATTAATTGATTATATACAACTTCTGTTTACAATCTAAGGTCTAATTTGAATTTAAAATCAAGCTATTGGATTTAATAAAAAAACTGAAACTGTTATATAAACACAGAGACATTTTATCTTTATATAGGCAATCCAACACTCAATTTAAACATGCATCCAATTTAACTCAAGTATTCAGATAACATGAAGACGTTCATCTACAAGAACAAGTATAAATCAAGATTAAACTGTTTTTAAAAAATTCATTTACTCACCAATAGAAACAGAGAAGTAGATTTTGTATATATACATTCACAGGCATACAGACATTTCAGATATATAAACATGCATTCATATCATATACTAAGCAACACAATTTACATAAAACATCCATCACATGCAACCATCACAACAGATTTTGAAAACTGTTTTTAAGTTTAAGGTTTACTCACCAGACATGTAGAACAGAGACAGAGAACAGAAACTATTTCCAGGCTTGTTCCAGATTTTAAACTTCTTGAATTTCTTTTGCTATTGAATATTATCTGAAATTGATCTTTGAATTTAGTTGCTTGTTGATTGATTAAATCCTCTGATTGCATGTCTTCAGATTCAATTGAAGATTTGAAGCTGCTGTTTGGAATTGCTTTTCATCTTCTTATCTCAGATTTGCATTTGAATTTTCAGATTTATTTTCTCTTTGAATTTTGATTCCAGGTTTTACTTATCTTTAGATTCGAATTGTTCTTAGTGGAGAAAGAATTTGAAGAAACGAAAATTTTTAAACTGAAAAATGAAAACAGATTTTCTCTTACATAAATTTTACAACTTGGAGAAAAGAAAATAGATAAAGCCACTTGTCCCTTTTAGTTAACTTACACATATGCTATTTAAATTACAAATTACTTATTTTCTTACAAATGTCTTCACACCACTCTAATATGCTAACAAGTGTACATTCATGTTTTTAATTAATTTATTTAAGTTATACATATGTATTTATGAAATATTTACATATATATAATGTATTTACCTTTTATAAATAAGCTTTTAGATCCTATATAAATATACAAATATGAATTCATGTAAAAATTTATTTATAATAACTTATGCTTTGATCAAATAAATATAACATATTTTTATATGCTTGAGAAACTTATTTTAACTTTATATATATTTTTACAAATCAATTTATCTTATGTTTGAATTTTATAACATAACTCCAATCACAATATATATATACATATATATTAAAATTTGAAAACATATCCTTTATTAAATTAAAGACTCCCTATTTATAATATATACATCAATATATATACATTATAAATAGAAAACATTTATATAAGCTTTGGAAGATAAATCTTACCAATTTTAAATTGTTTAGAAAAGATATTAATAAGTATTGCCAATTAAAATGTTATTAACCTTTTAAAATGAATAAACTTGTCAATTTATAAAATAAATCAACAAATCAATTTAATTATTTATAAAGATTATTAAATTGATATTGCCAAAATTCCGGGATATCACATGGAAAGTACAATCCCAAAAAAACAAAACATGTCGATCATGGATCGCGGATACACAATGGTTACGCCTAGATCCCTTAGGAAACATCCGTACCAGTAGGCCGCCCCCCAACCTTGCGATTACGCCATGAAGACTGGTAGTACTGCAGATACACAATGGTTACGCCTGGATCCCCTAGGAAACATCCGTACCCTAGGCTCTCGCAGCCCCTGCTGATTACGCTACCAAGCAACCCAATAGATCGCAGATACATAATGGTTACGGCTGGATCTCCTAAGAAACATCCGTACCCGTAGGCCGCCTCTAACCCTGCGATTACGCTATGAATTCACGCTCGTAAGACCATGGAGATTGCCATGGAATTCGATGGAAGCTCGAGTATCATATCCGAAAAACCAAAAATCAGAGAAATATCGATAGAATGAATCCACAATGTGGCCACAAAGTGGATATCAAGCAGAAAGCACTTTCCATATCTTTAATTCGAAAATATGTATCATATAGTACCATTTCAAATCACTTTCAAATATCATACTTATATAAAGTCCATTATATATAAGATTTTATTTTCAAATCAAATACCTTTCTAAAATCAAAAGTATATCAAATCACACTTATATAGACTTCAAGTATATAAGATTTCACTTTTCAAATTGAGTACCCTTTTCAAATCCATAGTTTTCGAATCAACATCATACTTATACAAACCAATTTTTATATAAGTTCGATAACTCCCAAATCAAGTTTTTAGTAACACAAGGTTCTCAAATTTCAATTTGTTCAAATATCAGTTCAGTTTCAAAATCATATACAATCCCACCAAATTATTTCTTCTCAATTTAAATATCTTCAGTTTCAAAGTTTCCAAAATAATAGGTTTGGACAATAATCCAAGTTTCTAAATCAATATAATTTAAGTCAACCAATTCATTTCCAAAATCAATGGTTTTTTTTATAATAATCTTATACTTACATAAAGTTCATCTTATATAAGGATCAAAAATTTTCAAAAATAATAAATTTCGCTGCATGAAGAGCCATATGGGATTGAACATCTTTCCTTTATAAAAGATTTTTAATTTAGAATAGTTTTGTATATAAAATAGTTTGTTTAAGAAGAACAAAAGAAAAATAGTTTTGAAAAATGGTTTTAAATTAATAGTAGTTTTTCACAAAAGAAAAATTCCAATTAAATTACAAAGATATCCAACCCAACAACTTCCAATTTCAGCGGTAAGTATATCAATGATATTAGAATATAAGATGTACATATGTCATCATTTCGCAAAATCACATTCGATCACTCACTCGATCACACAAGTTCGCTTTCGAACTAGTATTGTTCATTCGACTTCCCTAATGCGGATTTCGATATGGTTTCTCGACTAGAAACCATCAGTCTCCTTGCATAGCCATATACTATGATAGAGAATTCTAGAATCAAGCCCAAAATCCATATCAAATATTCGCCATCAAGAATCAAATGAAAAATCCTAACACGAAATGGTGTAATTCACCTCGAACTTGTGTACTCAAACTTGGATCAATTTAATTATGCGAAATAAACAGCATACGTACAACTTATGTATCTATTCCAACTTTTTAAATATATAGTTTCATAAAGATGTTGCTAAGTTAAACATTTAAACTAAATTTTATTCAAAATATTTTGAAGACCAAAATTTTGCAAAACATTTCAAATCTAATTTTCATATTAGAAGAAAAAAAATTCAAAATAGCCTTATTCATTTACTTAACAAAACAGTTTCAACTTATTTAAATCATTACTACATACTTTAAACATACATATCAAACTTATACTTTATACTTTTCAAAATTACTTAGTTTTGAAAAGTTAACCTTGATTTGGAAGTGCTCGAACCTTCAAAATAGTTGAAGAAATCATATTTCAATCCAAGAGTTGGAAATTACCAACAAATCAGTAAATCAATTCCAAACGATAGGGTTATATCAAATCAAATCCAAAACTCAAGGACTAAACACCGGCTCATTTCAAATTGTTCAAATATATATATATATATATATATATCTTTCGAATATCAAATCATACTTCAGAATTTGAAATCAAAAATTGGTTTCACAAATCAATCGCATAGCAAAGCTACCAAAGCGGCCTCTCCCTCATTCAGAAACTCAAAAATCAATGTCGATGATGCATGCATTCATCACCGAAATTATTTTCCAGCGACATAAGTGGGTTCTGGACGTCTATTTTCTCAAACTCCTTTTTAAATTCCTTTGAAATCATTTGAAACATTTCATATTCGGAAAATACTTTCAAATCATATTATTTATTATTTCAAAATCTTAAAACCAGTTCCAAAATGCCGGAGTTCAATCACTTAAATTCAGATTCAAAACCTTCAGTTATAAATTATTTTATATGAAACCATTTCTTATATAAATTTCAAATCCTTTCGAAACTTCAAATTTTCATTTTTAAAAGGTATATAATCCTTATCGAAAACATTTCACTTCTATATATAATATGGTCATCCTTATCAAAACAACAACTTCGATGAATACACGATTTTCAAAAGACAATCAACCGCAAACTTTCCAAGGGACGATTCATGGATGGATTTCAAAGAAAAACAGAGATTCAAATTTTTAAAGGAACTCTAATCAATAGAATTCTAATTCAAAGATAAGATCGAACAAAGATGAGATAATTAAATTACCAATAGAAGATGGATAAGCTCATATAACTCGCGGGCGACCTTAACCGGTCAACCATGACTTCAGGAATAATCGATGTGAAAATCAAAGGCAAATCGACCTTCGATCGCCAGAGATAGAATCCAGGTATAGTAGAAGATAGAAAACATCGTAAACCAAGGATACAGAAATCTCCGGTGAATCAATGCCAATTGTAAAGGAGTTTCACCCTTTTACAAATCTTTCAAAGTTTGGCGGAATCGCCAGTCTTTATAGAGGTCATTCAAAGTGGAGTTATGGAATGCTTCAAAAATCAAAAGAATACAATTAGGGGAGACAGGAGTGGATTTTCAGAACAAGTGGGAGCGTTCCAAAATTCAAAGGAATCTTAATCGAAGAAATCCCAACTAAGATTGGAGTTCAGAATTTTAAGGAAATCCTAATCAAAGAAATTACTAACAAGGTGGATACGAAAGGGATAAAGTCCAGAAAATTTACTTTCAAAACAAGAAAATTTTATATCAAAATAATCTTTAAAAATCCTTTAAAAATCATTTGAAAATCATTTTATACCTCGAAAATACGTTCTCTCACAAAGGAATGATTCTGAGATTGATTTCACTCATTCTAGGGTATTTCTACCCTATCTCCCATGAGTTTTTGCTCCGCAGGCTAAGGTTTGCCTAAAACCAAAGCTCTGATACCAAATGTAACGACCCACTATTTTGGACCATTCAAATCGACAATAATCCACACATGTTCGACTTGAATAATACAAAATAACAGATTGTAATAAATTTCGGAGCAAATAAAATCAATCATAGAATCACAGAAATATCAGAATAACTCGCAGCGAAAATAAATACCATAGTAGTTCATGAAGCTACTATATACAAACTCTCAAAACATATACAAAATCTCATAGTCAAAATAGATACAATAGAAGTTAGGAATAAATCAATAATACAGAGACGATACCGAATAGTAAATAACTGGATTAGAAGATAAGAAATAACAGATGGACAGATAAGCTCCAGAAGATAAATTCCAAAGCTGTGATTCTCAGGCTGACCCGAGCGTAAAGTAAAACACAAAACACTCGAGTCAGGACATATATACTTATACAATGTAAACCAACTCAAGTGAACTGTAATAGCAATGCATAATAACTTAAAGGATGCTTGGAATCGCCCTCCTTTAAGGATCCATAAAACCATCAATTAAGTAATATCAATATCACAAAAATGTCCATATCGAAGTAAACAATGCAACTAACTATGTTAATGTGCATCATAGCCATCATTAGGAAATCAAATGACATACAGAAAAGTATACCCGTGGTTATAATATTTCAGAACAATATTTTATATTTCAAAAATTTAATATCATTTCAAATCCAAATCTTTATCAAAATAAAGATTAAATCATTTACAAACCATATTAATATATTACAATATCATATCCTTCCAAAACTTCCTTTCAAATCATTATTTGAATTCAAATTCAATTATCAAATTTAATACCCTTTAAAATTCCAAAATATCATTCATTTATTATCTTATCAAATCACCCATTAAATAGTTTCCATTTAAACCATTTAAAAGTGAAATTATTATTCTTTCAAGTCAAGTATTCAATTTCCAAAGTTTCAAATCATTCTGAGTTCATTTACTAGGTCAAAATCCATAAACATTGAAAATTTCAGTCTTTCACAGCATTTAGAAAAAGCTGTTATAAGTTATATTTGAAAACATTTTATTTCAGCAAAGACAGTATTTTATAACTGCTGTTATATCTCATTTTAGTTGAAATTTAGTTTAAAACAGCAAAGACAGCATTTCCAGAAATGCTGTAATAGATCAGGTTCAAAAGTAGGGGTTTTACTTAATTTCAACAAAGACAGCAGGCAGCTACAGCAATTTACAGAACTGCTGTAATAGCCCTTTATTAAGTTCTTTAGCCTTTACATTTACTACAGCAACTATAGCATTTCAGAAATGCTGTAATAGCCTCTTTTTACTAAGTTTTAGTTCAATTCTGAAATCATAGCGTTTTTGAATGCTATTAAAAGTATTTTTCAGATTTTAGTGTATTTCCAGCCAATAATAAAATTCATTTTAAAACCCTTTTAACATTATAAAAATCATGTTTTAACATTTAAAAATGTTTATATAATATATCATTTCACACATGATTTTTATTAAATAAATCCGTTATAGTTAAATCAAATTCCAATGAATTATTTAACAAATTCAAGTGTAAATTTCTTTTCTTCACATTTTTAATAAATAAACTTAACACTTAAATTTGATTTCCATTCTCCAATAAATTTCAAATTTCCATTTTTATTTTTATTTTTATTTATATAACTTATTTTCTCATTTTAACCAAAATTCCAAAATTTTCTAACTTAAGTTATATTTTCAAAAATTCCATTTCTATTCATTTTCAACATTTTCAAATTATAGAAAATTCCTAATTTCACTATTTAAACTTATAAAAATTCAATTCAAATCAAATATTCATATTTTTACACTTTTAAAAATTATTTAAACATTTTTCAAAACCTTAAAAAAAACCACGGGCCTGTATATAGTTTTCTAGCCTAATTCAAGTGATACGGATAATATATCATTTCAATCCATAATATACAAAAATCCGGGTTTTATTATTTCAAACCCGCAATCCCAAGTAAAATAAATAATTTGAAAATCACCCAGGCTTATCATTTCAGCCCGTAATGATTTTCCTCTATTCTAAAGTCCATTTGGGTATGTATCATTTCAACCCACAGTGATTCTAATCTACAGGGAACTTGTAGTGTGATTAACAGATAAAAATGAACAGTTAACAATATATAATAGTAACAGATGAGATGACAGGTAAATTATCAGGTTTAACATTATATAAATTGTTGGGTGCGTCTCCACCCCCACCGAACCAAGAGGAAAAATGACACCACCGGACAACTTCCCTGCCGAACCAAACCCTCTCCAACACATACCGAGCCAGATCCCCTTACCACCGATCCAAAGCTTAACCGAACCGAAGTCCTGCCAAACCAACCTAGCTCCATCCACTACCGGACCAGCTACCTCGCAAGTGCTACCGGACCAGAACCTAGCTCTATCCACTACCGGACTAGCTACCTCCCAGGTGCTACCGAACCAGAACCTAGCTCTATCCACTACCGGACCAGCTACCTCCCAGGTGCTACCGAACCAGAACCCAGCTCCACTCACTACCGGACCAGCTACCTCCCAGGTACCACCGAATCATAGGTCGCTCCATCTACCACCGAACCAGCCACTCCACGGCCCACCGAACCAAACCCAAAGTCTCACCACCGGACCAAGGTGTTGCCGAACCAACACTGCCAGGCCAGACTACAGCAGCCCAAGCCCGCTAACAGCTATATACATCCAAGACCCCTACCCCCAGCCTCACTCTATAAATAGAGGGGCAGGGGTACAACAATGGGGGACAAGTTTGAGAGCTCAAGCACAAATAGAACTTTCAAACAACTTTCATATACTTGTACCAAAGCTTTGTACTTGTAATCTGAACAAGAAAGGAGAAATAACATATAAAGTGGACGTAGGCACATTCTGGCTGAACCACTATAAATCTGTGTGTATTTTACAGTTTAGTCCCTATTTTTTACCTATTTGCATAATTCATCCAGAACACGAAAAACAACATAAAATCAACTAAATCATACGACTTGGAGGTGTTTGCCCATTTTTTGTGCAAACATTTTTGGTGCTTTCATTGAGAGGCTGAACTCAGGAAGCTCGAAGCTTCAGTTTCTTCCACTTAACCTTCTTCCTAACAACATCATTCATTGCTTGGAAAACATGCCTCCCAAGCAAAAGAAAGATGTTAACAAAGAAAAAAACATCGCAGCTAGCAGTCTCCCAGATCCAGTGGCTACAGATCAAGTAAGTCGTCCCCTTCCAACAGCAGTACCAAATGAAGGTCAGGCAAATCCGACAACTCCTGCCACAGAACAGCCTACAGCAATTACTAAAGCAGATCTAGATAGGGTTGTGGCTGAAGTAACTAACCGCTTCACGTCCCAGCAGGAAGCCTTGGTGGACCATCTCATGTCACGCTTAAGGGATGCTGAAGAGTCCAACCGCAACACTGAATCATGGGGTGAGTCCCAGTCTAGAGGATCTCAGAGACAACAAAGATCTTCCTTCTTCGAAGGAGCTAACGGCAGAAGCAGCCAGGGTAGGAGCCGAGGCCGAGCTTAGCCTGAAGTTAGGCCTGAGGAAACGCTTGGAACCGAACCCAACGGGGGAGGTGCCAAACGGAGGCCAACTGTAGCTGAGCCTGTCATACTGCCTAACCATGGAAACACCAATGAACGAGGCCGAGCTAGAGTCCAGCCCGAAGTTGGACCCGAGGAAGTGCTTAGATCAGAACCCAGCAGGGGAAGATCAAGGCAAGGGCCAACTGTAGCTGACCCTAGCATGCTCTCAGAAGACCAAAGGCAACCACTGGAAAATATTAGGAACGATAGGCGATACCATCCCTACAGGTCATCTGGACGGAATCAATCCCACAGAACAAAACCGAACTCGTTTCTATCTGCTCCAAATGATGAAAGGATGGCACGCTTGTTCAGAGAATGCGTCCAACGGGATCAGAGAGACCGAGGGATAGGCGCTAGAGTAACCAGCCCTTTCGCCCGCAATATCGAAATTGCTATCACCCCCCGAGAATGGAAAATGCCAACAATGGAACCTTACAAAGGAACCTCCGACCCCGTTGTACACTTACAGAGATACACACAGCATATGCTCATGAGTGGAGCAACAGAGGGAGTACTGTGCAAATGCTTCCCACTATTCTTAGCAGATCTAGCTACCTCCTGGTTCTGTCATCTACCCCAAGGATCCATCAGCTCGTGGGAGATGCTGAAAGAAAAGTTTATTAGCCAGTTCCGCATTCATGTGGAACAACCCAAGGACGCTTATTCCTTATCCAGTGTCAAACAGAAACCTGGAGAGAAGCTGCAGCAATACCTAACCCGATTCAATGCCGCAGCGGCCGCAGTCCAAGATGCCGATGAGAAGCTTATCTTAATGGCCCTCTGTAGTGGTGTGCATCCAGATACTAAATTTGCTAGAAGGTTGACAAAAGAAAAACCAGCTACTTTACCCGATTTCTTCCATGAAGCTGGAAAATATATGAGACTTGAAGACGCTGCCACTGAGGGGCGGTCAGGGCAACAAAATAAGGCAGCTCACGGCAGTACGCCCGCTGTAGCAAAGGACGTTCGAAGATATGACTCTAGGGATAATGCTGGGGGCAAGAAGGGAGAAAAGCGTCTATATCGGCCGGGACCGAGATTTGACGCTTACACCCCTCTGAATGAAACGATCGAAAACATCTTCCTGGCCACTCAAGATGAAGTTAAATACAAACGCCCCCCGCATAAGAAGGAATCAGATAACGCGATTAAGTCTATAAAATTCTGCCGCTTCCACGAATCCCATGGGCATGATACCAATGAATGCCATCATCTCCGGGACTTGATTGAAGAACACATCAGAAGAAGGAGACTGGAACGCTATGTATAAGGTCAGAACAGGACTCCAGTTCCTGCCAATGAGAACCCGAGGCTACCCTCCCCAGAAATAGGCAAAAGAAATCGCAACACCAGCGGCTCCAATCAAGAGAAGATAGTGGTCCATACCATCTTGGGAGGACCACACATCGCCGACAGAAGCTGGGCAGAGATGGAAAGATATGGAAAGTCACTTAGAAACAATGAAGACTGCGTTAATTCTGTCATAGAAGAATGCCACCCTAAGCGGAAAGAGAATGATGACATCACATTCAGTAGGCGTGACCTAGAAGGAAGGCAGTACCCTCACATGGATCCCATGGTTATCTCTGCCCGGCTCGGTCCAGCCGAAGTTTTCCGAATTCTAATAGACACTGGAAGTTCAGTAAATATCCTATTCAAGCATGCATTCGACAAAATGAAACTATCAATAAAGGACGTTTCTCCCTGCAATAAACCACTACACGGTTTCACTGGAGATGCAAAGATGCCCCTCGGGCAGTTGGACCTCTTTGTTGAAATTGGAAGTCATCCCCGCTCCGTTGTGCGGAAACAGACATTTGTGCTGATAGAGAACCACTCGGCCTACAACGCCTTCTTAGGAAGGCCAGCCTTGTCTGACTTCCAAATCGTCCTGTCCCCATGGTGCCTAAAGATGAAATTTCCAACGGACAATGGAGTAGGGGAAGTAGAGGGAGACCAGGACGTTGCTCGAGATTGCTATGTAACTGAACTTCGCAACAACCACAGGAAGGATAAAGGGAAGAGTGTAGAGGTTGCCCACTGCACAAAAAGTTTGGAAGCATAGCAACTAAAGAAAGCCCCTCCTCTTCGATATACCAGCGACCCTTTCAATGAATTAGACCCCAGGGACAAAGAGGAGGAGGCCACCGCCGAGCCTGCAGAGGCTATGGAATTTGTATCTGTAGACAAACATGACTCGAGTAGACTATTGAAAATCGGGTCCCAACTAAAAGCAGGGTTGAAGGAACAACTCATTGATTTTCTCCGCCACAACTTGGATGTATTTGCATGGTCACATGCTGACATGACCGGAATCTCCCCTGACATAGCATGCCACGTACTAAACATTGATCCTACCAAGGCGCCAGTAAAACAGAAGAAGAGAAGTATGGGGGCAGAACGATCAGCAACCCTCGATGAAGAAGTAAAGAGCCTACTTGCCAATGACTTCATACGAGAAGCCATCTACCCTGAGTGGATCGCCAACCCGGTGCTGGTAAAGAAGGCTAATGGGAAGTGGCGAACATGCATTGACTTCTCCAACTTAAACGACGCCTGCCCAAAGGATTGCTTCCCACTTCCCCGAATCGATCAACTTGTAGACAGCACAGTCGGGCACGAACTCTTGTCTTTTATGGACGCATACTTGGGATACAACCAAATTCCCATGCATGCTCCCGATCAGGACCACACTAGTTTCATCACTGATCGGGGATTGTACTGCTACAAGGTAATGCTTTTCCGACTCAAAAACGCAGGAGCAACCTACCAGCGCCTCGTCAACAAGATGTTTGCAGGGCTAATAGGACAAACTATGGAAGTGTATGTGGATGACATGCTGGTAAAGTCAAGGAAAGCCGACGATCACGTAAGCCACCTGGGCGAGATGTTTCAAGTACTTCGCCAATATGGAATGAAACTTAATCCTCTAAAATGCTCCTTCGGAGTATCATCAGGAAAGTTCTTGGGATTCATCGTCCATGCCAGAGGGATTGAAGCAAACCCTGAACAAGTCTGAGCTCTAAAAGATATCAAAATACCTTCCACTCGAAAGGAAATGCAAAGCCTGAATGGGAAAGTGGCCGCCCTAAGCCGATTCATCTCCAAAGCAACGGACAAGTGTGTCCCCTTCTTCGAAGCTCTAAAGAAAGACAAAGGAAAGTTCGAATGGACTGACGAATGCTTAACCGCTTTCCTTAACTTAATCGAACACCTCCAGAAACCGCCGGTACTCTCGACTCCAAACGAAGGCGAAGAGTTATACCTATACCTTGCTGTATCATCTCATGCTCTAAGCGCTGCTTTGGTAAGAGAAGACAACCGCACGCAGCGGCCAGTATACTTTGTAAGTAAGAGGTTTACAGGGGCAAAAGTCAGATATCCTAAACTTGAGAAGCTAGCATATTGTCTACTAATCGCATCACGAAAACTGCGTCACTATTTTCAATCTCATTCCATCAGAGTTCTGACCGATCAACCACTGAGGCAGGTACTCCATCGTCCCGACACTTCTGGGCGACTACTTAAATGGTGCATTGAACTAAGTCAATATGATATTACCTACCATCCTCGCACCGCCATCAAGAGGCAAGCCATGGCCGATTTCATTGCCGAATTCACTACCAGCGAAAGTGAGGAGCAATCGGGAATAGTAGAAGACATCAAGTGGAACCTCTTTGTGGATGGTGCATTAAACGAACAAGGCTCGGAGGCAGGTGTGGTAATAATTACTCCCAGGGGAAATAAGCTGCACCATGCTATAAGGTTGGAATTCATTGCCACTAACAACGATGCAGAGTATGAAGCAGTGATAGCTGGATTAGAACTTGCCTTAGAAATCGAAGCCAATTCTTTGTGTCTTCATAGCGATTCTCAACTTATTGTAAATCAAATACTAGGAGAATTCCAGGCTCGAGAAGAACGACTCATAGCATATTTAAAGAAGACCAAGTTACTTCTCAGTCGATTGGACCACTACTTAGTCAAACACATCCCTCGGGAAGAGAACCAAGAGGCCGACGAATTGGCGAAGCAAGCCAGCATGAGAGACGGCGCTATTTCCGGAGCAGTAGCCATCTCAAAGCAACTGACCCCAAGTTTTGAGCAAGTGAATCTGATAGCTGCAACCGAAGAAGCAACTTGGATGACTCCCATCCGAGACTACTTACAAAATGGCACACTACCCGACGGGCGCAACGAAGTCAAGAAAATCTTGAGGAAAGCTTCCCGCTACACAATACAAGAGAACACCCTCTATCGGCGCGGCTTCTCTAACCCCTTATTAAGGTGTGTTACTGGAAGGGAAACCAAGGAAATCTTATCCAACATTCATCAAGGAAGCTGTGGAGATCACACCGGAGGGCAGACTTTGGCAAAAAAGATACTCCGATATGGATATTTCTGGCCCACCTTAAGCAGGGACGCCTTAGATTTCATCAGAAAATGTGACAGTTGTCAGAAGTTTGCTAAAATTCTGCGGCTACCAACAACTGAGATTACTCAAATGACCAGACCCTGGCCCTTTGCAGTATGGGGAATTGACTTGATTGGCAAACTGCCAATGGGCCGAGGCGGGGCCAAATATGCTATAGTGGCAGTCGACTATTTCACCAAATGGGTGGAAGCAGAACCCCTAAATAAAGTATCTTCAGCAAAAGTTATTAACTTCTTGATCAAAAATGTTCTATGCAGGTACGAGGTCCCATTCAAAATCATATCGGACAATGGACTTCAGTTTGACAGCGAGGAGTTCGCCAACTGGTGCCAAGAGCACGGAATTCACAAGAGCTTCTCATCCGTAGCTTATCCCCAGGCAAACGGACAAGTCGAAGCCGTCAACAAGATTCTGAAAACTCTAATAAAAAAGAAGCTCGAGAAGTCAAAGGGCGCTTGGGTGGATGAACTCCCTACGGCACTGTGGGCCTATCGCACATCTTTCAGAACATCAACAGGGCATACCCCTTTCTCTTTGGCATACGGATCGAAGGCTATGCTCCCAGTTGAAACCATCGTGCCTTCCCACCGTAGGATCCACTATAACCCAGAAGAGAACGAAGAACTCCTTCACATGTCTTTAGATCTAGTTGAGGAGAGAAGAAATGATGCAGCCCTCAAAGCAGCAGCCCACAAGCAAAAAGTGGCAGCACAATACAACTCCAAAGTCAGGCATCGTACCTTACAAGAAGGAGATCTTGTCCTCAAGCGAATTTTCCCTCGCCCCGGGGCACTAGATCCAATCTGGGATGGACCATATGTAATTCATAAAGATCTCCACAATGGAGCTTATATTTTGTCAACAGTGGACGGAGAGGTGTTCCAGAGGGCATGGAACATTCAACACCTCCGTCGATACTTTTCTTAACTTGTACTGCCCATATGAAGTGAATTAACAAAGAGAATCAGTGGACGTAGGCATTTTCGTGCCGAACCACTTTAAAAAACCTTGTCTCTTTTTTAACTGTTCCTTTATATCTTGGCTGCTTGTTAACTTTATCCTTTTCTGTTGAACAAAATCCTGTGCATGTAGCATTTCCATTCAAGCACTCCACAACGCGACTTCACCTGGACAAGACCTAACAGGTACTATGCGAATCTATGCCCTCGCCAATGAGACACTTTTGCTCCGGCATACCTCTGCTGCGGGTTAACTCATTGCTTGCGACGGCCCTTAAAGCCAACTGTAATGAGCCGATTATAAGCCACCGAGAAGGCCGACTATAGCCAAGGCAGCTCATTACGGCGTTCGGCTCGCCGGCAACTGTGAACCTACTTTAAGCCCCAACATAAGGTGTGGCCAGCCAGGGTTAGTTCACGGTTGACGATCGACACCCACGCTAGCTGGCCACAGTAAATCGAATAATACCCACGATTACGGGCCATAATGGCCCGGGTAGTTACTGTGCGCGATCTCGGCTCCGATGTGTCTTAAGTACGGCTGTGGTAAAAAAGATTAACTCCCCGCGGAGGCGTAAGATGGGTGACAAATGTCTCCAAGACCCACAGCTAGGGAAAGTGACTACAAAGCCCGTTTGCCACGAACTTAAGCACATCGAAGGCCTTCCGTGATTGGAAGTTTTACTGTTTCTCATATTTCAATTTTATTTAAAAAGCTTTTCTCCTATCCTCTGTAACAATCCCTAGAGTACAGGACACAGAATAGGGGACGTTCGCTAATAGAAGCGGATACCCACAGCAGGGCACTAACCGCGTTCCACACTCAGTTGCGCGAGACATTCAAAGTTGCCATCTACAAGTAAAATATGAAGGGCGGTATTTTCTTCTTTCATGTATAAACATGTGGCTATAATTTATTCACACATCACACTAACATTGCAAGACATGAAATTTTGTTTTAAACAAGAACTTGACGTCAAACACAATTGAATTACAGGAATATGCATAGCTATATTTCTCATACAACATGTCAAAATAGCAAAAACATTCAAAAACGACAGAATCAGCTTAAGTTAAAAAATTACACGTCAAGAATAATGTTGTTTATTACAAGTAGCATAATTACTGCCTAAGAGTTACGTTACTGTTCTAAGACTAACATACACAACGATGTCAAGTTCACAAAAAGATATCCAGGTCAAATCAAGGAGCCGGCTGTGTCGGAGTTTTATCCTTGTCCTGTTGCCCACCTGTCCGGTCAAAGAAAGAATTCATTAATGATAAGCAACTGAGATTAACGGAAAGACTAGAAAGGAAGACTTACCAGCATCTGCTCCTTGATCATCTTGATCATCATCCTCTACTTGCACACCTGCCTCCTCAGCTGCAAGCAACCACATGCCCTCCTTCACCGCCACCTTCTCATCCTTGGTAAACTGGGCAGTAACCACGTCCATCCTGAAGGCCACGCCACCCTCCTTATCTGCCTCAGCCTTGGCCTCCTCTAGAGCCCTGAGATAGATCCTAGCCATAACCCGGGGGTAATCATCCATCCAGGACAAGTTACCCTGCCTCCAAGTACGGAAGTACATATCCTGGAGCATCTCATCCATCATCCCCTCGTTCTCCTCAAACTCCCTCATTCGGACCTCAGAAGCCCGCAGCTTTGCAACGGTAGCATCCCTCTCCGATCGATACCGTAAACGGTCAGCCTGAAGGGACCTCCTCATCGCCTCCATCTCCTCCTTCAACTTGGCCTGAGCAAGCTCCGCAGCCTCAAATCTCCCCGATAGTTCCTCTACCCGCTCGAGGTCCGCTTGTCGAACCTCATCCACCGTGGCAATGGCCATGTCAATCCGCTCCTTACAGACGGCCTCCATCTTCCACAACTCTGCCCTACTGGCCTCTTCCATAGTCTTCCTCAATTGTCTGGATGCGGCCTCATGCTGAGAGATTTGGATGGCTTGGTCGGCAAGTTGTTTAGCTTGGTCGGAAACCATCAACCATAGCCGAATGTTGGCGCTCCCTATCTCTTCCCCAGCCTTGACCAGTCGAGCATGGTGCCCCATCAATTTCCTGGTCTCCTCAGCAACCCGGTCAATATTTGCCTTAGTCTCATCCCCCAGAGTTACAACCCGGGTAGTACGTAAATCAAGGTCCAGGGACTTAGCTTCGTCAAGCACCCGTACCATAGGATTGCGAGGGAGAAGATGCTCACCAGTAACCTCATCAAAGGAGATGTCATGAGATGCCGGGTCCAGGTCCGGATGACCCGCGAACGGATTGAGAACTAGGCCAGGGTGATCTATCGTAGTGACGGTTGGATTCTTAGACGGATGGGGGAAGGCCTAAACTCAGTATCCTCCTCCGTAATATCATGAACAGGCTGGAGTGGGGGTTAAGGGCCAGGCAAAGATTCGAAAGCAGATCGACGCCTCTTCCTCTTTTGAATGTCTTCTTCAATAACTCCGAGAAGAGGACGATAAACGACTACGTCTCCAGGGCGGGTAGTAGGGGGTTTCGGTTTGGCAGAAGCTTTAAGAAGTCTATATTGTTCAAGCCTGTGCCAAAGATCTGAAGTCTTGGAAGTTTTGCCCGCTCCTGGAATAAAAACTAAGTGTCACAAGCATACGTTGAACCATAACTCAGGAAATGTATCGAGTTAGGGAGAATCAGAATTCACCTGGAGTCGCAGAAGTCGCCTCAGCTAAAGCGCTCCTGGAAGGTAAATCGGCACCAGTCCCAGCCTTGTCGACTTTCTCAGGATTCTCCGCCAAAGCCGGTTCTTCCTCTAAACCTTCGAAGGCTTGGCGAAAAGCGTCATCCGTCCACTCATGCATCTCGCCTACTTGCCCAGAAGACAAAGCCCCGGTGCCATCACCACCACTATCACCTCCTCCTTTACTTCCGCTCTCACCTCCTTCATCTCCGCCTTTCCCCTCATCCACATCTCCCTCCTCCGGAATGTCGGGACATGTACTAGGAGAGGGACCGTCAGACCTCTTAAGTTTCTTTCCCCCGACACCTGGAGATATCAAAAAGGGTCTCCTTTTGCTACTCTTCGACGCAGCCCCTCCTTTAGCTTGGGCAGCCTTCTCTTCCGCCGTATCCCTCTGCTTGACCATGGACTAGTGTGGTAAGATCAAGTTAAGCCCCAGAAGTGTAGCGTTCCTGATCAAGTAAGCAGCCGACCTATCCCTTCCTGAAATAGCTTCTATCTCCGCTGCCATCTGAACCAGGCGATCATTCTCCACGACCGCAAAACCACCTGTCGCTAGCAAGAAATAAAAACACATAAGAAGAAGCATTGCAACCAGAGCGGAAATTGTAAATAAGATTGGACTTACATCCGGAGGTGAAGCGACGGATAGAAACAAAATCGTCCCTGACAAAAAAACCATTCCTTTTTAAACATGCTGTACTTCGAGTACAAGTCCAGGACTGGCTTGAAGGATACGGCCGATTCCAAGCTGATGTATGGAGATCCCTTCTTATAGCCCCTCAAGTTGTACAAATACCGAATCTCCGGGTTGGAAGGAGGACGCCCGTATCTCCTCTGAAAGATGACAAAAAGGCTCACCAGAATGGCATAGGAGTTAGGCTGAAGCTGAAGTGGAACCACCTTCAGGTATGTGACGAAGCTGATTATCCAGGCATTGAGAGGCGGGATGGCGCCACACATACAGTGATACCTGCTGTAAGCAAAGTAGCCTTCAGGGGGGTCATACGGCATCACTCCTTCCCCCGGCAATAGCATGCGTGCTCTGTCAATCCCAAAAGAGCGAGAAATGACATCAAGCTGCTCGCCTTTGAGTGAGCTAGGGAAACAATCAGGAGGCGAGTTCAGGAGTTCCTGAGGGCCGTACCCATCTACTAGTGATCTCGGGGCGGGCCCATGACGGACAGATCCAGATTGAGCTGGGGGCACTGCGGAAGGATCTTCCCTGTCCTGGGATTTCTTTCTCTCTGGTCGGGTTTCAACTTTATGAGACATTATCTGCAACACGAGAAAACACATTGTTAGAATAAGGATATAGAGATATAAACGAACGAGTGTATGTTGTCTAGATTTTCACTTATAAATACATAAACTCATTCGGTATAACAAGGTCCAAGCACCATTCGGCACTCAAGCCATTCGGTAGTTCAAGGCACGAAACTTCATTTGGCTTACAAGCCCATTCGGTAGTTCAAGGCACGAATTTTCATTCGGCCTTATACTCCCAAGTCCATTCGGCCTCGTACTTCTCAAACTCATTCGATAGTACAAGGATTGAAGGCCCATTCAGCACTCAGTAACCCCAGATTCATTCGGTAAAGCGACACACAAAGGTCATTCGGCGATCACCTGGTTCGGTAGACGAGGGTGATTCGGCAAGTGATTGATTCGGCGGGATTCAATCTGGTTCGGCTATCTCGTTTGGTAAGAAATCACGGAAGCATATGTCACATACTTATAGAAAAGCGCAGGAAGACCGAACCAAACGGTTCGGCACTTAGAACCGAGTGCGACTATTCAGTCTGAAGGAAACAAAGCGCGACATAAAAACGACATATGCCCCGCTTTGGGGGGCAAATGTTCGGTGCGTCTCCACCCCCACCGAACCAAGAGGAAAAATGACACCACCGGACCACTTCCCTACCGAACCAAACCCTCTCCAACACCTACCGAGCCAGATCCCCTTACCACCGATCCAAAGCTTAACCGAACCGAAGTCCTGACAAACCAACCTAGCTCCATCCACTACCGGACCAGCTACCTCCCAGGTGCTACCGGACCAGAACCTAGCTCCATCCACTACCGGACCAGCTACCTCCCAGGTGCTACCGGACCAGAACCTAGCTCCATCCACTACCGGACCAGCTACCTCCCAGGTGCTACCGGACCAGAACCTAGCTCCATCCACTACCGGACCAGCTACCTCCCAGGTGCTACCGGACCAGAACCTAGCTCCATCCACTACCGGACCAGCTACCTCCCAGGTGCTACCGGACCAGAACCTAGCTCCATCCACTACCGGACCAGCTACCTCCCAGGTACCACCGAATCAGAGGTCGCTCCATCTACCACCGAAGCAGCCACTCCACGGCCCACCGAACCAAACCCAAAGTCTCACCACCGGACCAAGGTGTTGTCGAACCAACACTGCCAGGCCAGATTACAGCAGCCCAAGCCCGCTAACAGCTATATACATCCAAGACCCCTACCCCCAGCCTCACTCTATAAATAGAGGGGCAGGGGTACAACAATGAGGGACAAGTTTGAGAGCTCAAGCACGGATAGAACTTTCAAACAACTTTCATATACTTGTACCAAAGCTTTGTACTTGTAATCTGAACAAGAAAGGAGAAATAACATATAAAGTGAACGTAGGCACATTCTGGCTGAACCACTATAAATCTGTGTGTCTTTTACAGTTTAGTTCCTATTTTTTTTACATATTTGCATAATTCATCCAGAACACGAAAAACAACATAAAATCAACTAAATCATACGACTTGGAGGTGTTTGCCCATTTTTTGTGCAAACATAAATAAATAATCATAGGCAGTTATAACATATCATAATATTCTACACATTCAGTTGTTGTTGTTTCACATTAGTATAAGTATAAAATGTCATGTGAGATTTACTCACCTCTTTTGTTGGAGATGCAAGTTCAAATGACACAACACAAACCAGAACACAATGACAAAGTTATGAACTTGAGTGGAGAGCGAGATCCAAGTTATAGATCTTGTGTTACAACCCAAAACAAAACCAAAATAATAGTTAAAAATCAATACGATTGAATTTGAATAACTTTGAAACAAAAAGCAGTTTGAATACGAAACTTTTTGCCTTGCTTTCTCTACTTGTTTACATGGCCTAGGGGATCAATTAGGTCAGGTTTGTATTTGGTTTGGATCAGGTATGGGTCTAGAAAAGGTAAGGCTACAAGGTAGAATATGATGGAGGAAGTTACAACATAGGGTTAGTGAAGGGTTTCTAGGCAAATAGGTGGAAAATGGTCCAAACTAAGGCTCGGCCATAGGCAATTTGGTTCGGCCAGAGAGTGTACATCTCAGGTCAGTAGTTGGAGTGATGAGGTAGGGTCTGGACAAGGTGGTGGTGGTGGCTAAAGGTGGTGGTGGTGGTGAACAAAGGAGTGATGAAGCAACAAGGCTCAAACTAGCATAGTTTTAAGGCATAGGTTGGATTTTTGTGGATTTTTGGTTCATGTGAGTCTCAGCCATGGTCAAGACCTGAGGGGTAGGTAGTGGTGGTGGCAAGGAAGCTATGGTGGAGGTGGTGGCCATGACAATCAAGAGGAGGCCAAGCAAAACTAGGGGAGAAACAAGGCAAAATACATGAAAAAATGAAGAAAAGAAGAAAAAGAAGGAGGACGACATTACCAAAATGTTTGAAGCCGTGAATGAAAATGAGATGGTGATTATGTTTGTGAAAAGCAAATGAGGAATACACAGCAACAAACAAAATGCACGGCCAAACAAGGAATTAATGAAGAGATATGGAAATTGAAAAGTTTTAGGCAAATGAAAGGTCTTAGGTTAAAGCTTTTTGTCTCTTCAATTTTCCATTCTTTTTAATTAAATAAAGACCAATGAGAATTTAGTAAATGAGTTTTAAAAATAAAACAAAGTAAAATAAAATGAAAATAAATAATTAAATTTAAAGAAAATAGAAAAAGAATTAAAGAAATTGCTTAAAAATTGGAAACAGGGTTCAAAAATTACAAATAAATCATCACTAGCTTTAGAAAAATATCTACTTCATTTTAAAAATATTTTAAAACAAAAATGTCAAGTAAAATAATTCATTTATATTTTCAAAATGGAATAAATAATTAAATTTAGAGAAATTAGAAAAAGAACTAAAGAAATTGTTTAAAAATTCAAAATAGGACTTAAAAATTGCAAATAGAATATCGCTAGATTTAGAAAAATTATAACTTTACTTCTAAACCAAATAAAAGTCAAGTAAAATAAAATAAATGGTGAAAAAAATGAAGTGTAAATGAAAAAAAATAAAGTCTTAAGAAAATAGAAAATAAACAAAGAATTTCTTTAATTAAATGAACTGGAAATTAGAAATTATAAACAGAATACAACTGACATTGGAAAATGTCAATTACACTTTGAAAAATGTTTTAACACCAAAATATATACATAACATGTTATTTTACCCATATAAATATAAATTAGACCATTACATGACCAAATAAAATATTATTTTTATAATTTAAAATAATCAATTTTGTTAAATACAGCAAATTTCACACAATAGTTAAAAAGACATAACTTTCACAATATAAATCAGATTTCAACGAAACAAAATGCAGTATTCTTAAAATTTTATTTACTTTCATAATAAAAGATAAAATTCAAATTTTCAAACTTTCAAAATTTTAAATTTAAAAGTCAAAGTTTGATCATATTGACCAAAAATTCACTTTTTGGAAAATATTCTATTTAGTCCTGTTTGGAATTCTAATTCACATCAAAATCAAAATTTATATTTAAAATAACAAAATTTATCCATTTTAATAAATAAAATAAAGTTTTCAAATCAAGAAATTCAATTTAAAATAATTAAAATATACAATTAAAATAATCACAAAATACAGGGTTGTTACATTTATTATAATCAATTTATTATCCAAACATCCTTTAATCGTGTGTGGGTTTCAATTACAATAAGATGCAGATAATAAGAACAAATAGACTTTCAAATCAAAGGAGATTCAACCTATATGAATAAATAATTATAAAACAAAAGGTGATACAACTGAACTAAGTAATATGTTAAAATCCTTTGTACAGTTAAAGAAGGATAATTGTGATGTCAAATAGCGTAACAAATTTAGAAATTAATTGTAATCAATTTATTATCAAAACATCATTTAATCATATGTAAGTTTCTATTATAGTAAAAATGCTAACAATAAGAACATGTAAACATTCAAATCAAAAAATTATATTCTGATTTGAATGTTTAAACATAGATTTAAAATTAAAATATTGTCTAATCATATATAAGTTTCGATTTTGATTTATCTAAATAAAAAACCAATCAATTCATATAATAAACAATTTGAAATACATAAACCATTTTCAAATCAAATGAGACAATATTATACACATATAATTTAAGATATTCAATTTTTTTCATTAAAACATAATATCAAAATTATTAGAATAAAAAGATCATACCTTAATTCCAAAGACTTGAATTACACCTTGAAACATTGAATTTTTCCTCTAGATGTAGCCAATGAATCGTACCTTGAATGATGAATCAAATCTCCTAGATTCAGAAATCAGCCTCCAGATGTTGCAAGGATCAAGAGGAATAAACCACTTTTCATAATTGATTTTATTTGTATTTGATTTTAGGAATAATTAAAGCATTGGAAGGTCTCATATTTTCAACCATTAGAGAAGGAGAGAACCAGAAAAGTTACCGAAAGAAGAATGAAAAATGAGAAACTCAATTGTACGTACAGAATGAATTAGAGAATATGTTTTATTTGAAAGAAGGAAACCTTTCCGATTCATTAATTAAAACTTCTCTAATTAATTCTTTTGATTAACTTTCTCTTTTCACACCTATTTCTTTACATGGTATCGCTGAAAATTACATGCCATCAAATGACATAAGATTCCATAAATTAAAGCATGTAATTATCTTTTATTTAATTACAATGATATCATATATCAATGCGCACAAATATAACTTTTATAAATGCATTCAAATAATTACAAATAACTCCCAAACATCAAATAAAATAAATAATAATTAATATTTCTCAAATACTAATTAATTTAATTAATTTACAACTTTTTGTAAATTAATTAAATCATGTGGTTTTTAGAAGAATTCATCATTATGGTTGTGCGACTCAAAGGTGTAAATTCAGTCAGCAATTAATATTGAACAATTCAAATATTAATATTCACACGTTACTTAGCAGGTGGTGTGACATTTTGGCTGAATTCATCGCTTACACATCTTTCAGTAAAATCCAATTTACTTATTATAAGCGGTACCTAATAGTGACAACTATTTACACCAATTCTCTTCGTCAAAACTATATCACTTTGGATTTATGGAATTTGTTAATGGTCAAAATTCCATTATCATCCATATTCAACTTTATAGTCCAAACACAAAGTCATTGGTTCAATAATAATAATTATTATTAACCGAAATGCTCTAGCCAAAGACTTTAACTTTAAGTTGACTTCAGTTGACTGTGATATTAACCTCATATAACTAAGGAGACGAATCCTATCTTAAATAGTGTTTCACTTCCAATGCTTCCACTCGACCCAACTATAGTTGTTCGATGGACGATGTGCCATGATTTAACTATAATCAAAGCGGAGCTTCCACATTGAAGATAAACAATATTCTTAAGTCGAGAGAACTGTGTAAATTAGTCACAACGATATTCTCTGCTTGACCATAGTTATATTAACCAACAAAAAACTATCTAGTGAGTCATTCCATAGTTATCCAATAACTATCAGTACGTAACCCCTTGGTTCCCCCAACGGTCATGAGTAATACACTGCCCAACATTTAGAGAGCGTTACGTACTCTTCTCAACGGAAACATCGATATCCAATCTCGATGTATCTTGACTAGGAATATTTAAAATGGTATATTTGTTTCATCGTGATAAATTACTCACGGTTACAACACTTTGTAACTACTATCACAAAACATACCATTTGTGGATTTTCTATTAAATATACTTTTAATTAAATTGATTAATTAATATAACTACATTATATCAAGTATATAATAAAAATAAAATACCTTTATTTCGAACAAGATTGGTTAACGAGTTAGATATATGTAGCAATTACATACTTGCCCCTAGGGCATACCCTTAAATCTATCAAAATCGTCGCGAATAGAATGGTGCACATTTCAAAGCCAAATTCTAACATTTGTAAAAAATCTATTTTTGGCATTACTAATTATTAATTAATTTCTTTTCAGTTAATTATCCTTAAATTTATGTGGTGCTACACAAGTGATTCTACTTTGGTCCACTGTGTGAAATAATTCACCACTGCTATTGCGTATTTAGCTCCTCATTTAGCTATTGGTAGCACACCAATTATATCAATTCCCTAAACCGCAAATGGTCATGGGCTAACCATTTGCGTAAGCTCCATTGATGGGGCTCCTGGTATCATCACAAATCTCTAACAACATTCGCATCGTTTAGTGTAATCAGCCACATCTCAATTTATTATTGGCCAGAAATATGCATAGCTAAGTACCTTTTTTGCTAATATCTACCACCCATTGTGGTTGCCACAACGACCCTCATGGATTTCAATCAGGATTTTCCTAGCCTTATCCATAGCTACACACCAGAGCAGGGGAGTAGAGAATCCTCTTCTATACTGGACTCCTTCTTACATCATGAACTATGGAACTTTTCGAATGAGTTTCTTCCATTTGTTCCGGTCTCTTGGGAGAATCCCCTTGAGTAGATAATCCATGATTAGAGTCATCCACGTTTCCTCTTCCTCCACAGTCTCCAAAAGCCACTCGACATCCATTTGGTCGATATTTGGAGCCATCAAGAACTCCACTGTAACCAAACCCACCACCTGTGCCACCCTAGAACTAGTCAGCTTGGATAATGAATCAGCCTTCGCATTCTCCACTCTAAGGATGTGTGTAATCATATAATATTTTATATCATCCAATAGTTCTAGTGCCATTGTATGGTAAGGAACAAGTCTTGCACCCTTAGCCTGATATTCCTTCCTCACTTGACAAATCACCAACTGGAAATCATTGAATATCTGCACTGTCCTTTTGCCTAGCTCCTTTGCCATTTTGAGCCTCGCTATCAACGCCTTGTACTCAGCCTCGTTGTTAGTTACGGGAAATTCCAACTTTAACCCATAACAAATTGATCATTCCTCTGGAGTTACAAGCACTACTTCTACTCCTGAACCATGTTCATTCGACGCTCCATCCACAAATAATTTCCAATGAGGAAGTGTGACCATATCGTCCTCCTCTTCGCCATCACATGCGGTAAACACAACGATGAAGTCCGCTAGCGCCTGCCCGTTTATCGCTCTCCTCGGATGGTAAGTAATATCATATTGACCTAGTTCAATATTCCATTTCAGCCATCTCCACAAGGTCTCGGGTCGATACAGCACCTGCTTCAAGAGCTGATTCATTAACACCTTAAATGGATGAGCCTGAAAATATAGTCGCAGCTTCCTCAATGTAATAAGCAAGCAATATGCGATTTTTTCCAATTTCGGATAATTCCTTTCAATTCTAGTAAACTGTTTTTTGATATAATAAAATGGCCTTTGATTCCTTGTATGCTCACGTACCAATGCTGCAATAAGTGTGTAAGCAGATACTACCAAATAAATGAACGAGTCCTCTTCGTCCAACGGTTTGGTTAGAACCAATTGTGTTTCCATATGCCTAAATAACTCCTCGAAGGAACTCTTACAATCCTCGTTCCTTTAAAAATTCTTCTTACTCTTTTTTTAGGGGCATCGAAGAACAGTATGCATTTGTCCGTTTCCTTTGAGATAAACCGACTCAAAGCGGCAACCTTCCCGTTTAAGCTCTACAACTCCTTCTTCGTGGTCAAGGCTCTCATGTTCCTCAATGCATTAATCTGCTTTAGATTAGCTTTAATGCCCCTTGAATTCATGATGAATCCCAGAAATTTCCCCGATGCAACTTCAAAAGAGCATTTCAACGGATTCAACTTCACTCCTACCTCGGCAATACCTCAAACATCTTTGAAAGGTCGTCTATGTGATTCCTCGATAGTCGTGACTTCATGAGAATATCGTCCATGTAGACCTCCATTGTTAATTCGGTTTTATTCTAAACATAGAATTCACTAAACTTTGGAATGTAGCTTCTATGTTCTTTAAACCAAACAGTATCACTCGATAACACCGTGGTCTCAAATCCATTATAAAGCTAGTTTGCTCCTGATATGGCATATGCATCGAGATCTGGTTGTAGCCTGAATAAGCATCCGTAAACAGGAGTTACTCATGTCCTGCAATCCTGTCTACTAGTTGGCCAGTCCTACGCATAGGAAAGCTATCCTTTGGGCATGCTTTATTCAAGTCAGAATAGTCAATACATGTCCGTCAGTTTCCGTTTGATTTCTTGACCAACACAGGGTTCGATACCCATTCCGGATATAAAGCATCTGTGACAACCTGCACCCCAACGAGCATGGATTTTCGCTAAATTGAAATCCCAAGTCCACCAAAGCACGGATCGTTGGTTTGTGTATCCTATGAATAAACATATGCATATCAGAGCACTACTGATTTAAACTCACGGCAGAATAGTAAAGTATAATAAAACATAGCTACTGACCAAGATTGACACTTCTGATATCTAGTGTCCTTATCAATGTCGAGCGTGCATAAGGAAATATGTCCTTCCACCATTCCTGCCTTGCACCGGTACCTTCCCAACAAAACTATGATATGGGTTGTAATGAGGAGGGGGTTAGAACAACGTTCTGGTGAATGGTAAATTACACACTTCATACACAACACTAGTTCATGTCATTTGCCTTCCATTACATTTATGTCTTTTATTTTACTTAGTTGTCTCAACTCCACATACGCATATGATAAGCCCCATCTACCCTAGGTAGATAATAACTACAAATATATATATATATATATATGTATGTATGTATGTATGTATGTATAAGTACAATAGTCCCTCTATGGACAAGATTGTATCCCCGCTAGTATCTGTAACCAGTACCTTGTTAGGATCCATCATCAACGCAGTATCATGTCCTCATCGTCGTGCATACCAAGGAACTCCCATAGTGCCTAATAATAGCATCATAACAGTTTGGTCGTATTCTATCTCGTCCTGGGGATTTACCTAAATGCTTCATATAATGGACTCAACTCCACGACCTATTGAGGACTTGACTCCTTAGAATACCCCAATCGTTTGAAAGACCTCTCTTAAGGGTTATCTAGCCTTGCTTAATAACAATAAAACTAGCAAATAACCATGGCGGTGTATAATCTAAATGTGATCTATACTAGTAGGAGGTGTAGAACGTTTAGGTGTAACTCTCATCTTTCCGCTGACCGCTCAAGACCAATGACATTCTCGACCTATGTGCAACTTTCCTGAACTTAAAAGATTTAAGTATCTTTTACTATTTAATTTCTTCTCTTATTATTGAATCTTTATTTCTATCCTTTTAACCCTTACTATCCTTCCTTGTCTAGTGGACTTCGCATACCCGTATATTTTATTTACTTCTTGCCTTTATTCATTTTATCACTTGTCTACCTTTTTATCATTTACTATTTGATTTATGTCTTATCCTTACTGCATATATGTACATATTAATATTACAATTTAACTGTTATTATCATCACAACTACAATTCTTTAATTCATACTTAGAGATTTCTGCATTTTAATGCATTGGAATTACATCGCCCTCAAAAGGAAAGGTTAACACTGTAATCTCTATATCTTATCCAAAAACGGAATTTGTGTTACTTTTGGAATTACAAGGTGTTTGTACCAAAAATGGGCACAACACTCTTCAGAAGTTTTTGAAGAGATAAAAGTGAAGAAAGCAAATTGAAAATGAGGATTATCTAACAAAAACTCCAAATAATAGAAAGTGAATTGCACAGAAGACAACAATTTAGAGTGGTTCGGCGTTTTGCCTACGTCCACTATGAAGTTTGATGATTTTATTGCTTGATACTTGAAGATCACAATTTCTTATAGTCTAATACAACAGATTTTATGATTTAAGTCTAAATCTAAGGCAGCAATGGTGATCTGGAGTAAATCTGGCAGGGTCTGGGCGCTCTTTAGCTCTTAAAATTGTCCGACCCCTTTTCTGAATGACCAGGGGCTCTATTTATAGGCGTAGGAGGCTGATATTTTGCCTAAATTTCGGGAGACTATTTCTGGCATGTGAGGGGGCCCGTGCACCCGTCTTCAGGAAATCTGGGCCCACTTCGGGATCGATTCGAACTCCGTTCGAATCGATCAAGAAAACGTCCAATCGAGCTGAAATTTGGTGTGGACATTCTTCAACATGTGCGCGAGCTTCTGTGAAAATTTAATAGCATTTGGACTTATGGATCTCGAGATATGGTCGATTCAAGATGATGATCTTCGCCAGACTGCCTCGTTCGAATCGATTGCTTCGAATCGATTGCTTCGAATCGATGGTGTTACACGCTTGTGTGATGACGTGGAGCGCAATCTTCGTATCGATCCACCTTTTTTGCCGAGTGGATCGAGTCGTTCCGTAGACTTTGCTGCTTTGACTCGATGGATTCGAAGGCATCAATAATACCTGGATTCGAACAGGACTTTGCTCGTATCGATCGTGATATGCTTCGATCGATACAAACTCAATGTAGCTGGATGGATTCGAAGCAAGGCACCTCGATGGACTCGAGCATACCACTTATGCATGGATTCGAAGCAGATCATCCTGTTGGGTACGAAGTAGGGCGTCTTTATGGATTCGAATAATTGCCATATTCGATGGATACGAACTAGGGATGACTGAGGGATTCGAACATGGCTCCGACCAATGGATACGAAATAGGTGTTGCTGATCGATACGTGGTCAGACCATTTGGTGGATATGAAAGCATTTCGATACGAAGTCAAGCTCTTCTGATGGGTATGAAGTTGACGACGGTTGATTGATGCGAATCGAGTCTAACTGCTGATGGACTTGAACAGAGATGTTTCCTATGGATTCGAATAAGGGTATTCTTCTTCCACATTTTTGCCTCGATGATAACTCAAGCATACGAACTCGGATTGTCTTGAAATTTGGAATGCTGGCTTTCCTGGCCTCGCTTGTCATGTCTGAGCAATTGTGGCTCATTCTGACTCAGATAAAATTCACCGATATCCATGGTGAGCCTGTGTATAACCGATCTCTAAGACGAACCGTCATTGGTCACCAGTCCAGTTCTTGGTGTCACGGTATTGCCAAAAGGCGGGATAACATTTGCCCCCCAAAGTACGTCTTGTGGAAACATGACGTGTTTTGAAATGCTGCATCCTTCATCCTGAAAAAGCTCTATCTAATTCGTTGAGTAGTTACTATCTTTTCGTCAAAAGATGTAACCATCGATTGATTTCCAGTAATATGAATGCTGATTTGCTGGTTGCCAATGATTATGTAGTGCATTGTTGTTGCCGAGTGCCGAGTGCTAACGATTTGTTGTTCACTTTGTACACGTTGCACGCTTACAAATTATCGTCAGTTTATGGAATCGAATACTGTATCGATCGTCTCTCGGACCGATGTAGAAGTTCGATAGATTGCTCTCCAATTAGTGTGCACTGGTTTGATGGATACGAAATTTTTTGATGGGTATGAAATTCCGGTTCATATCGATGAGTTCTTGTCGCTGTGGGTCAAGCATTGATGGATTCGAATCGATGATTTCGAATCGATGGAGTCGAGTATTTTCAAGACTATCTTTATTTTTCATTTCGTATCGACGAACTCGAGGTATGATGGACGAAGTCGAATCGATTGGTGGTTTCAACCTGGTGGGCGCAAGTTTCTGTTTCGTCTCGGTCAAATGCTCAGGTCGATGGATTCGAATAGGGCGCTTCGAATCGATGTAGAACTTTCTCACTCGTTACGGCCGGTCATTTGTACCGGGATGCGAATCGTCACATGAACCACTATAAATACCGAGGCCCTATTCACTTTTTCACTTTTTACTTCTGTTTTGTTTCCTTGCGCGTCAAATCAATCCCAGATCTCGAGAACAAAATTGAACAAACTGCTCTCTCCTTCGAATCGAACTAGCATCCAAATCCTTCTTAATCCAACTTTACATTTAGGTAGGCAATTTGACTAAGTATTTGAGGTTCCAAGATTCGAAACCCTCTACCATTCCTGTTCGTGTCGATCTGAAATGATAGTAGTCGAATCGATTTGGGATATGAAATTTTGCCATGGCGTTCGCATCGATCTGGATGCATGAAGTGGAGGATTGGGGGTCGGGTCGATCACAAATGGCGAGATGTCGCATCGATCCGTTGAGATCGATACGTGGAGTTGCCCCTTGTGATCGATACGAAACTTTTGCTCTAACAATCGATACGAAGCCTGTGTAACTTTAACGATGTGAAGTTTTATTTCTAGAGATCGATGCGAAACCCAGATTGATGATGGATACGAAACCTAGGGTTCCTGATCGATTCGAAAGTTCCGTTGTGATCGATGCGAACTGTATCGATTTATCCGAGATCGATTCGAAAGTAACGCTTCTCTGGTCGATTCGAAATCAAAACCCCGACCTTGATCGATACGAACAAAGCCTCATGGATACGAGCTTTTACACGATCGATAGCATGATTCCGACGAGCTTCATCCTTGCATATTTACACTGAACTTGTTAAACTGCATACTTGACCGCCCTGTGAAGTTCGTCGATGGAACTGTATCTTGACAAAACATACTCCAACTTGACTCGAATTCTATGGGTTTGGATGGTATGGTTGTGACGGTCAGCGATGACGGTCACTCCGACTGGGTTTTCGAATTTCTTGTTGTTTTCATACTTTCTTCAACTATGCTGAATTTCCTAAGTTTTAGCTGCACTGCACTGCACAACACACACTTTGCATGAGGAAATGAACGGGTTTTTCATTTGCTTAATGTTATTTTCTGATGAGTTAATCAGTGATGGAATCCTCGAGCTCTCAACAGCAAGAGATTCTGAGTTCTCCCCCTCCGGTCCTCGAAATTCCAGACATCCCAGCGGAGATAGTAGATCCAGCTCCTGACGAGCTGCAAGATGCTATATTTATTGAGGACCCTATAGACTCCGTCCAATCCAATATTTCCGAAAACTTGTTGGGCAGGATATGCACAAGTCACAACATTTCTTCGGACGATGTGCTATTGCCGGGATCTAGTGACAGGCCTCACTGTCCGCCCGAAGGGTACACCACCTTTTATCGCCATGCTTATGCGGCTGGAACAGTCCCTCCATTCAATCAATACATTAGGGAGATGTTATCATTTCTTGGAATTGCTCCCTCTCAATTACACCCCAACGGGCACGTGCTATTGAACAGTGCGTTCATCGTATTTATGGACCATCTCTTCCATCCACCAAGGCCAACGGAAATCAGATACCTATTTAATTTCAAGAGTAGAGGTGATAGTCCATCCTTTACGTTTTTGGAGGCAGTCAGGAACTACCAGGTTATAACCAGAGCTTGGACCAGACTCAGCTACTTCAAGAACGAATGGTTTTATATCCGGTGTCCTCCAGGTTTTGCCAGGCGGTGGCTGTCTAGGCGTAAGTGTCGTAACCCGTTCGATGATTTCCTTGATTAATGGATTTCTAGCACTGGTATTGACATCCTACTTTTCTTACAGCCATTATCTCCAGACCCGACGGCGGGTGTTACAAGGGCATAGTTCGGAGCCTTCAAGAGATCCCGAGCGATTTGAGACACATCGACTTGGCGTTGACTGACTATAACTTAAGAGCCCTTGGCTTGATTGAAGTAAATCAAAGCATAGTCACCGAAGGGATGCTGAGGCCCGTTCCAAAGAAGAAGAAGAAGAAGAAAAAGAAAATGGCGAAGAAAACGCTCGGAGTCGTGATAACCGAAGTGAGCGACGAAGAACGGACTCACACAGACGTCGAGCCGATGGCTGATTTTTCGGGCAATTTTGAAGAACTGGGAGAGAGACGGAAAAGCAAGGCTGTCGTTTCCAAAAAACTTAAATCTAAGGAATGGAAGTCTGTAGATGTGTCTCCTCCCACTTCCGGAATCATAATTTCCGAGGCCGCCCCTTCTCAATCGAGAGATATTTTCAAGGGGCTTGGTGATTATTCTATGCTTTTGTACAATGCCTGGACTAGGCTGATGGAGGAAAAGAAAGCAGCGCGTCCAGACGAAGCACTGGATGATTTTGAACTTGAGACGCGCTTGCTCACTGAGGAGGAGAGGAAGGTTCTCCACGAGGCGATGATTTCTATGGAAAAGGAGAGGCTTGGTGTTCGGCTGATGGAGACCGGTGAGGGCTCGGGGGTCGAACATCATGAAACAAGTGCTGAAGTTTTAATTCCGACACTACCCGAAGCCACTGCCGCGGTTGATCTCCAGCCTGTCCCTTCTTATAATCCAGATCAGCCGCAGTTGTCTCCCATCGGAGCATCTGTCTCTGCACCTGCCCACACTCCGGGTCATGCTAAGGAAGGTATTTTAACATCCCCCGCATATACTTAGAGTGGTGAATCTGAAGCAATACATTTAGCTAACAATCTTCGCTTTTTCACATTCAGTGACCGAGGCTGTTATCTCTGTGCCTCCTGCATTCAAGTCCTTTATCAAGCGCAAGAGGCCGTTGTTACCGAGGCGATTATGACAACTGCCGTGGTCGGCGAAAGGGGAGAAACGAGCATGTTATCTATCGATGCTCATATGATTGAGGAACTTCTTAGTCAATCCAGCGACCCCTTCGCAAATCCATCTTTTGCCATGAGCGGGATTCCTCCAGCTATTAGCTCCTTAATGCCAGCCACCAGTACGTCCAGCGCGGCCCAAGCACCTCGTGAGGATGAGATTTTTGCCGAGATCAATGCTGAGATGGCGGCTACGACATCAGGTAGTATTTCTGGGGGTGGTATGGCTCCATCTGGCCCAACTCCATTAATGATGATATCGCCGGGCAGTACTGTGGTTATCGCAAGTGCTCCTGCTCCACTTCCTGCTTCAGCTTCTATGCCTTCAATTCCATCCTCCAAAAGAATTTCTATCGCCTCGAGCTCTGAGGAGGATGTTAACATCATGCCAAAACTGGGAGACAAACCGGAGAAGAGCAAAAAATTGCGAAGGAAGTCGGGTAGCGGATCCAGCGGTACTACCCCGAAAAAGAAACCGAGGAAGAAGAAAGATTGAGCGCTTCTTTAGTTCGCTCTGTCGTATTCGGGGGTAGCGCTTTGTTTTGTCTTTTTGGTTTTTCTATAGCCGTGTATAGATGCGGGCTTGGCCCCTGCTAGTAGGAATTTTTTGAATTAGCTTGTAATTGGAATCCTTTTGTTGATAATTGAAATGAAAACATATTCTCTTCTGTCTTCAATTCAATATTTGTTTTGGTTCTGCCCCCAGCCTTGGGGATAAGCCGTAATAGGCGTTGTGCAAAATTATCCATGGTTTAGTGTTAACATCCATACTTTGGGGATTTATATACCCACGTTGGTTGTTGATCATGCGTCTTCATGTGTTCAGTTTGTGTCCGCGCTCTGGGGATTTAGAGTTGCTTCTTTGGTTAATAAATTGGTTCATGAACATGTGATGCAACTCAGTTGAGGTGCGGTTGAGGTCGTTTGGCGGACGGATCCTCCTTCCTTGAAACCGCATTTGGTTATTTATTCTCTGGTTCGCACTCTCAGACTCCGGAGTTCGTTAACGCTTATACCCAGCTCACGCTCTCGAAGTACTCTGGGGTTTGTTTTATGTTTATACTCCGTCCCGCACTTTGGGAGGACGGAGTGGTTTGATGTTTATACTCCGTCTCGCACACTAGGAGTACAGAGTTGACGTATGTTTATACTCCGTCTCGCACTCTGGGAGCACGGAGTTGAGTAAAGTTTATACTCCGTATCGCACTCTGGGAATACGGAGTTGATGAATGTTTATACTCCGTCTCGCACTCTGGGAGGACGGAGTGGTTTAATGTTTATACTCTGTCTCGCACTCTGGGAGGACGGAGTGGGTTAATGTTTATACTCCGTCTCGCACTCTGGGAGGACGGAGTGGTTTAATGTTTATACTCCGTCTCGCACTCTGGGAGTACGGAGTTGAGTGAGGGATTGTCGTGTATCACCCCATTTTTAGCCTTGATGTGATGGCTTGCCCTCGAGCTCGTGTTTCACTTAGCGAGTGGCCGATCGTATCACAGCCACTCCCTACTTGAATAAATTCCACTGCATGATGGAATTCGGCTCTCCGTGCATCGTGACGCTGTACATTGTATTCAATGAATCACAGCTCTGGCTCGAAGAAATGGCATTTTATTGCTGAAATAAGAAAATATGGCAAAGTCGGTTGCCTTATTACAAGTTCTAATTTTGAAATGAAAAAACGAAATTGCAAAATGGAAAGATATAATGAAACAAATAAAGCCTGTCATGTGTAATAGCGATGGAGACTTTCGCTGTTCCAGGCCCTTGGAAAATCAAGACTGTCAACTGTCGATAGTTTAAATGTGCTATCTCCGAGTCTTTGTGTAATCACGTATGGTCCTTCCCAATTTGGTTTCATGTGCGAAGGGACCGGATATATTCTTTTGAGGACGAGATCTCCGAGTTCAAAGGTTCGAGGTCGAACTTTGGCATTGTACAATCGAGCAACTCGACGTCGATGTGCGGCCGCTCTCAAATCAGTCTCTTCCCGCTTCTCATCCAGTAGATCCAAAGATTCAACAAGCAATATAGTGTTTTTTTCGGATCATAATAAGTCACGCGATGGGAAAACACTTCCATTTCGATTGGAATAACGTCTTCTGAGCCATAAGATAGGGAAAACGGGGTGTGTCCGGTCGTAGTCTTGTGAGTCGTTCGATAAGCCCATAAAGCCATAGGCAGTTCGTCAACCCATTTGCCCTCGGCTTTTTCCAGTCGTTTCTTTAGAATGGATTTTATGACTTTATTAACAGCTTCAACCTGACCGTTTGCCTGAGGATGTGCAACTACCGAGAATTTCTTATGGATATGCAACCGTTGACAGAAATTCTTGAATTCCGTACTACTGAATTGGGTTCCGTTATCGGTGATGATGGTATGCGGGAGTCCAAATAGACAGATAATGTTGCGAACTACAAACTTGATTACTTTCTTTTTCGTAATGGTTGCGAGGGGTTCGGCTTCAGCCCATTTGGTGAAGTAATCAACTCAACGATGGCATATCTTGCCCCACCTTTAGCCAGTGGTAGCGTGCCGATGATATCGACGCCCCACATCGCAAATGGCCAGGGACTGACCATTTGGGTTATCTCAGTAGGTGGGGCCCTTGGAATTCGGGCGTGTTTTTGGCACCTATCACATTTTCTGGCATAGTTCGCTGCATCTCGGTTCACAGTCGGCTAGTAGTATCCGTATCGGAGTATCTTCTTAGCGAGAGCTTGCCCACCGATGTGATCGCCACATTCTCCTTCGTGTACGTCATGTAATACTCGTTTGATTTCATCGTGCGTGATACATCGGAGGAGAGGAACAGAATACCCTCTTCTGTACATGACTCCGTTCTGCATGACGAACCGCGAAGCTTTTCTTAGAATTTGTCTTTTCTCATTCCTATGTTCAGGCAATGCCCCATTCTCGATGTAATTTCGATACGGAGTCATCCACGATTCTCTACTGGGAGCGGTTTCAAACACAAAATTCGTCCCTATTTGATCAATGCTTGGGGAGGACAAAGTTTCGACGGGGACAAGTCCCATTTGTTGTGCTTCACCTGTACTTGCCAGCTTTGCTAATGAGTCAGCCTTCTGATTATGTTCTCGGGGTATATGGTAAATAGCATAGTAATCAAATTGACTTAGTGCTTCCTGAACTCGGGATAGATAGGCAGCTAGTCGTCGATCCTTGGCCTGATATTCGCCCCAAACTTGATATACAACTAACTGGGAATCGCAATAGATTTCCACAGCAACGATCTTCAGATCACAAGCAAGTTTTAACCCGGCAAGCAAAGCTTCGTATTCGGCTTCATTGTTGGTTGTGCAAAATTCGAACCTCAGAGCGTAGCATATGGATCGGCCTTCGGGAGTTTCAAGTACTATTCCGGCACCCGAATACTGATCGTTCGATGCACCATCGGTGTGCAGCTTCCAAATGCATTTAGGAGGTATACTGGTTTCAGGCAGATCCTCTGAAACAGTAAATTCGGCTATAAAATCCGCTAGGACTTGTCCTTGAATGGCTCTTCGTGGAGCATAAGTGATATCAAATTGACTCAGTTCAATGTTCCACTTGAGTAGCCTACCAGACGTCTCAGGCCGCATGAAGACCTGTCGTAACGTGTACACAGTAAGGGAATGAGCTTGAAAATAAGGACGAAGCTTTCTTGAGGCAATGACTAGGCAATAAGCCAGTTTCTCTAGTCTTGGGTAATTTCTTTCAGCTCCTGTTAGTCGTTTACTAACATATATAGTAGACTGGTTTCTGCACTCGGTCTTCTTCCCGAACCAAAGCAGCGCTGATTGCATGCTCCGATACTGCCAGATAAAGGTACAATTGTTCGTGGTCAACCGGCTTTGACAAGATCGGTGGTGTGGAACGATGTTGAACCAGCGATCGGAATGCGTCTTCACACTCGATGGTCCATTCAAAGTTTCGCTTTCCTTTCCGGATCAGATCGAAGAAAGGAATGCATTTATCGGTGGATTTTGAAATGAACCTGCTCAATGTTGCTACTTTCCCGTTGAGACTCTGGACTTTTTTTATGGTTCTTGGAGTTTGTAAGTTCCTTATCGCCCAGATCTTTTCGAGATTTGCTTCTATCCCTCGAGCGTTAACGATGAACTCGAGGAACTTTCCAAAGGTGACACCGAAATGACACTTTAATGGATTGATCTTCATTCCATATTCTCGAAGGATGCAGAACATCGAATCTAAATCTTTGACGTGATCTGTGGAGAATCGAGATTTCACTAGCATGTCATCCACATAAACCTCCATGGTCTTCCCGATCTAGTCGGCGAACATTCGGTTGACCAGGCGTTGGTATGTTGCTCCAGCATTTTTTAGACCGAAAGGCATGACTCTGTAGCAGTAGAGTCCCAGATCGGTCACGAAGCTGGTATGTTCTTGATTAGGCAAATGCATGGGTATTTGATTGTAGCCAGAATAAGCATCCATGAAAGATAATAATTCATGCCCAGCTGTTGAATCTACGAGCTGGTCAATTCGAGGAAGTGGAAAACTATCCTTTGGACAAGCCTTTAAATCAGAGTAGTCAATGCATGTTCTCCATTTCCCTTTCGGTTTTCGAACCAGTACGGGATTTGACACCCATTCTGGATACAAAGCATCTCGGATGAACCCATTTGATCGTAACTTATCAATCTCCTCTTTAAGGGCGGTAGATCTCTCTGGATCCATACCACGCCTTTTCTGCTTGACCGGGACATACCGCGGATCAATATTCAGAGAATGACTTGCGATGTTCGGCGAGATCCCGCACATATCAGAGTGTGTCCAGGCGAAAACGTCGAGATTTTCCCGGAGAAATTCAACCAATTCCTGTTGTGTCTGTTTGCCCAGTTGAGATCCAACTTTTAGCATCCTCGAATCATCACCCTCACTGATTGGGACATCCACAGTCAGTTCGGCTGGGGAAGCTTGATTCTCTTTAGATTCGTCTTTATCTTTGTTGTCTCTAGGGTCAAGGTCTTTATGGAATTGGTCGTGGTGCCCGGGCCAGGGCCCAGGCACTAATTGTCAATTATCAGCAAAACAGACGCAGAGAGATTCCTCTACGCCCTTTTTCTTCTCCTTTCATTGTACTCCTCGTAGTTCAGCAACATAGCAGGCCCTCCCCGCTGCCTGATCTCCCTGAATGACTCCGACCCCGTGATCAGTGGGGAACTTCAGAGTCAAGCACCATGGGGCAATGGTTGCCCTGAATTCAGTAAGGGCCGGTTGGCCTAAAAATGCATTATAAGGTGAATCAATGTCCAAAACGACAAACTGCAACATCTGGACTCTCCGGCGTTCTCCAACCTCCAACTCCACTGGTAGTTCCGTCACTCCAGTGGGTATTGTAGCACTTCTGTTGAAGCCGTGAACTCGAGATTGGCAGGGTTTTAAGTCCTTCGCTTCCATTTTCATTAAATCATAAGCCCGTTTAAGTAAGATGTTTACGGAGCTCCCACTATCAACCAGGATCCTCTTCATCCAAGCAGGACCTACCTGGGCAGATATGACCAGTGGGTCAATTGTGGGGGCTTCGACCTTATCAGCATCTCGGTTTCTGAATACGATATCATCAGACATTATCTTTTGTTGTTTGGCCGGGGCCCCATCCTCACAATTACTGCAGCAGCCGAAGTTCACATGCCTGATAGAGCTAGCATATGACTCCATTTCCCTCCAGCTTCTGTCTGTTGGGTGGGGACCACCACTTATTGTGTTTATAACTAGCCTTCCGCCCGTACGAGCGGGTTCTTCCTGTCTTTCTTTATTTTGCACACGATTTTGATTTGAAGGGCCCGCACCACCAGACTGTGGCGCCCGCACAAACTGGTCTAACTTTCTCTCCCTGATCAACTTTTCGATGAGGTCCTGCAAATGTCGACACTCATTGGTATTGTGGCCGTAACTCTCGTGGAATCTATAAAACTTCCCTGTTTGAACCTGCCTCTCCGACGATGGTTTCGGAGCAGGCTTCTTATATTGCACAATGTTGCAAGTTAGTAGATATACGTTTTCCAACGACGTATTCAACGGTGTGTAATTATCAAACATTGGAGCCCTACGTCGTGGGCCTCGGTTTTGATCTCTTTTCTTATCTTGACCACTGTTGCCTCTCGGTTGGGTTTGTTTGTTCTGTATATTCAACTGAACTTTTCCGGAACTCTCACCGGACTGTTTAACTGCTACGTTACTTTGTATCCCTTTATTTTTGGGCCTCGCATCGTCCTGCTTCCTAGACTGCTTCGCGTCCTCTTGTCGTAAGAATTGAGCGGCTTTGGAGTAGAAACGGTCCAATGATGCGGGTGGTTTCCCAGCTAACCAATTTCCAAACTCAGAATCGAGATCGATCCCTTTGGTTAATGCCATCAAGATAGAGTTATCGTTGGGATTACTAATCTCCACACATGTTGCATGTAATCTCTTTAAATAACGTCCAAGTGTCTCTCCATGAGCTTGAGTGACACTAGACAGGGTGTTAACGTCTTTAGGTCTAGCAACATGCATACGAAACTGTTCGACAAATTTCTTAGCCAGTTGATCAAACGAAGAGATAGATCTAGGTGGCAACCTTGTAAACCACATTGTTGCGATTCCTCCTAGAGAGATGGGGAAACTTCGGCACTTCACTGCGTCATCAGCCCTTTCAGCGCTCATTGACCACTCGTATTTCAAAATATGTTGACTGGGGTCACTACTTCCTTCGTACATTGGGAGAGTTGGCATTCTGAATCGCCGAGGGGGATCAGCGTATAATATCTCGTTTGTGAAAGGGGTATGACTACGGAATATTCCCCAATCGTCATTGGTAAGCCCCTGACTTTCGAGAATCATCTCACGTATCATGGTTGAAATATCGGGCATCATCGCATTCTGTGCATGCTGAGCTAAAGCGTGGTCGGGTTCCACAGCGCGAGTTTGGACCGGACGCTGTCGACGGTCCATGTCTCGCCTCCTTGGCTCGGCATCTTCCGGGACGTATGGTTCAGGAGTACGCCCACGTTGCTGATTATTCGGATCTGACAGGTTTTGGGTATCAACCCTTGTTTCTACCATGGCGGTTGTAGTGCGATTGTCCATGGTATACTATGGAACAGTACCTCTTCGTGATGAGGGCCCAGTCTGGAAGCTGGTTAACGGCCCAACTCTCAATCGTCCAACGGTCAAGGCATGTTGATGTCCGGTAGCTTGCGTGTGACTTCTGTCTAATCGGGGACGGGTAGATCTGCCGTGATAGTCAGATGAGGCGGAACTTTTAGTGGACGAGTGGGAAACATCATCCCTCCTGGTCCTCCTGCGCCTTCGACGGTTTAATTGGTTGGTCAATTCAGCGTTAGCGCGCAATTGTTCAGTCAATTGTTGCCGACTTTGAGTCAGTTCTTAGAGCAGCACTTGGAACTCTTGTCTGGTGACTGCACCTAATGGATCTGAGTGAGCAGTGTTGTCTTGATTGGACGGCGGCTGCTGCGTAGGATTCTGTCTATCCCGACCTTCTTGATCAGCAGCTGTAGAGGCAGTTCTTGTACTAACCATCTTGAGTGGTGGAGTCCTTTCCTAGACTTTACGCAAATCTAAATAGGATGGAAGGATTCCGGATTAGAGATCTGGATCTTCCTCTTGGATTTTGCAATCCGGTGTCGATGGTAGATCCAAGGAGCAGGAGAAAAAAAAACTGGTTTTTCTCAGTGAAAGCCCCAAAGTGTTTGTACCAAAAATGGGCACAACACTCTTCGGAAGTTTTTGAAGAGATAAAAGTGAAGAAAGCAAATTGAAAATGAGGATTATCTAACAAAAACTCCAAATAAAAGAAAGTGAATTGCACATAAGACAAAAATTTAGAGTGGTTCGGCGTTTTGCCTACGTCCACTATGAAGTTTGATGATTTTATTGCTTGATACTTAAAGATCACAATTTCTTATAGTCTAATACAACATATTTTATGATTTAAATCTGAATCTAAGGCAGCAATGGTGATCTGGAGTAAATCTGGCAGGGTCTGGGTGCTCTTTAGCTCTTAAAATTGTCCGACCCCTTTTCTGAATGACCAGGGGCTCTATTTATAGGCGTAAGAGGCTGATATTTTGCCTAAATTTCGGGAGACTACTTCAGGCACGTGAGGGGGCCCGCGCACCCGTCTTTAGGAAATCTGGGCCCACTTCGGGATCGATTCGAACTCCGTTCGAATCGATCAAGAAAACGTCCAATCGATCTGAAATTTGGTGTGGACATTCTTCAACATGTGCGCAAGCTTCTGTGAAAATTTCATAGCATTTGGACTTATGGATCTCGAGATATGGTCGATTCAAGATGATGATCTTCGCCAGACTGCCTCGTTCGAATCGATTCATTTGAATCGATTGCTTCGAATCGATTCATTTGAATCGATTGCTTCGAATCGATGGTGTTACGCGCTTGCGTGATGACGTGGAGCGCAATCTTCATATCGATCCACCTTTTTCGCCGAGTGGATCGAGTCGTTCTGTAGACTTTGCTGCTTTGACTCGATGGATTCGAAGGCATTAATAATACCTGGATTCGAACAGGACTTTGCTCGTATCGATCGTGATATGCTTCGATCGATACAAAGTCAATGTAGCTGGATGGATTCGAAGCAAGGCACCTCGATGGACTCGAACATACCACTTATGCATGGATTCGAAGCAGAGCATCCTGTTGGGTACGAAGCAGGGCGTCTTTATGGATTCGAATAATTGCCATATTCGATGGATACGAACTAGGGATGACTGAGAGATTCGAACATGGATCTGGCCGATGGATACAAAATGGGTGTTGCTGATCGATACGTGGTCAGACCATTTGGTGGGTATGAAAGCATTTCGATACGAAGTCAAGCTCTTCTGATGGGTATGAAGTTGACGACGGTTGATTGATGCGAATCGAGTCTAACTGCTGATGGACTTGAACAGAGATGTTGCATATGGATTCAAATAAGGGTATTCTTCTTCTTCATTTTGCCTCGATGATAATTCAAGCATACGAACTTGGATTGTCTTGAAATTTGGAATGCTGGCTTTCCTAGCCTCGCTTGTCATGTCTGAGCAATTGTGGCTCATTCTGGACTCGGATAAAATTCACCAATATCCATGGTGAGCCTGTGTATAACCGATCTCTAAGACGAACAATCATTGGTCACCAGTCCAGTTCTTGGTGTCACGGTCTTGCCAAAAGGCGGGATAACACGAGGAATTATATTTTTGTAGTTATTGAAATAGATAGTACAAAATCCAGTAAATATCCCTATTTAACACATCATTTTCTTTTAGGTATATTCCTTATTATTTCAAACGATAAACATTTCTTTATGAATTTGAATCTGATAATCTATAAAAAATTACATTACAACACCTAACATTCCAACGAATTAACATACTACTTAAATCTCAATAATTTATTGTGATAACTTCTAATTTGCATTTACTTGCATAAACCACTTAAATAACAAATCTGGAACTACTACATAATTTATCAAATTAAAGGACTACTACTACCCTATGTTTTCCAAATTCAAGTACATGCAATATTAAATCTATTTACATTTACTTACATAAACCACTTAACCAAAAATTATGGAACTACTGTATAATTTATCAAATTCAGAGACTACCACCACCCAATGTTTTTCAAATTCAAGTACATGCAATATTAAATCTAAGTTATCAATCATAGAATATGTAGGTAGGGTTTACAATTGGGCTTATTGTAACACCCCATAAAATTTAATAAGAAATTAAAATAAGGATAAAAATGGAAATATTGTAAATATCATAATTTGATTATGGAAGTTTCACTATTGCGTCCGTGGTGATTTTTTGATCAATTTCCATATTATAATTTGATCATGGAAGTTGCACTATTGCGTCCATGGTAATTTTCTGATCAATTTCCATATATAATATGTTGAAATTGGAGTTAAAATGAAAAAGTTATAGGCGTTTGAAGTTTTCAAACTGAATTAATTCAAAGAGTTTAGATTTGAATATTTGAATTTGCAATTAAAATTTTGAATTTTGAATTTCAAAATATTGGCTAAGATTAATATTTGAGAAACATTTGAGTTAACATGAGTTAACATGAGTTAACATATAGACTATTGAGCAATTAATATATTAATTAAAAGTTAACTAAAATAGAAAATCAACGGTCACAAAAGGGGGATCGATCGAGCGCCCATAATCAGCGATCGACCGGCGGGAGTGAAAATCGTTCAATGTGGAAGGTGATGGCTAGGGTTTTAGTTATTTTAAATGGTCTAGATTTGTTTGATTTTGATCTAACGGTTTTGGTTCCTTCTTAGCTTTATAAATAGACCTCTAGACCCCCATTTTTCCTTCATAAAATTTTGGAAATGCTAACGAAGCTCTGTCAAAACCTTTCCACTTAGGGTTATAGAATCAACAAACTTTTCTGGTAAGTAATATTAGTTTCTAATCTCTAATTTAAATTAATCCTTCTTCTCCCTATCTTCTGATTTCTAAAATCTAATATATATATATATATATATATGTGTATGTATGTATGTATGTATGTATGTATGTATGTATATGTATATGTATATGTATATGTATATGTAATATATTTGTTGTATATTCAAAAAGGGGAAGATCTAATAGAGGATTAGGAGAAGTATAAATCAGATCTCTTCTTCTTCTTTAGATTCCAGAAACAGTTAAGACTTTTAGGTAAATGGTTTAGATGTTAATTCTTTTGATTCTTGATTCTATTCCTTTAGTTTTTTATTATTAATCTAATCTCTATATACAATTCACCTTGTTGTATAAAGAGGGAGATCTGAAAGAGAATAATGCGTGGTGGAATCAATCCAGTAAGGAAGCAAATAATTCTCTGTGAGTGAAAATATCAAGTTTTTCATATTTTCGTAATTGAATGGTATTTATTTGGATTTGATGTATGCCTTGGGAAATTTTGAAAACAAAAACATAACACTTAACACCCCCAGAGTTTCTTAGTAAATATCAATCTTTGTATATTTTGGAATTATAATTTTTTTTGGTATTGGTATATTAGCATTTAATTAACTGTTAGAATTAGATAATCTATAACATATTTTCCCTCTTTTGAATTGAAGTGTTAAAGGGTTCAAAAAGAAAATAAATTAGAAATGGTGTGTAAGCTATGAATTGAATTGTTTCTAATTTGCATCGCCTATTTCTACCACTTATATAAATAAGGAATTCCTTTCTCACTTCAAAATGTTGTATACGAAGGTCGAATTGAATATACGCGATCTAATTTGTGATGATCTGTTCTTTAAAACATAAAAGGGATTCTAGTGTATTAATATGGAACAAGTGTAGATATTTCATGTTTGTACATAATTATTTAATTTGGCTATGGTAGTAGCGGTTCTTGTTGGAATTATAGGTTTGTTTGAGATCGATATTTCAAAATACCTTGTAAGCAAATTATTATCGAATTATTGTAACGTAATGATTAAACTTTAAATTCTGTACGTAAAAACATACGTATATAATATTAACTTGTTGATTACTAAAGTTAATAATGACGTAATAATTATAGCGTATTGAACATATTAATTAGAATTAATAGGGTAGTAAATAGAAATAATTTGTAGGAAGTAAGTTAGTGTAAATTACGGAGTTAATCCCTAATTAGGGGTGTAATAAAGGCATACCTTATATGGCCTCAATTATTATTCATGTAGGATGATGTATGTATATAGTGGATATACATATAATTTATGATTAAGTTATAGCGATGCGAGGTTAGTCCAAAGCTACATGAAAGTCTGCCCAGTAAAATCTAGCTACCAACGGTGTGGCTTTACGGACTAATATGGGACATCGCCTATAATAAATAACCATAGTGGATGCGAGGTTAGTCCCAGTTTTGTAGGCTAAACCGGCCCAGTTAATTTGGCTACCAGTACCTATTAATGGTCGGACTAATGTGAGACGTTGCGAGTGGGTTATGGGTCATAAATTGCATTTTGGATGCGGTAGGCGAAATCCTTCAAAGGGGTCCGCTTCGGGTTTGAGGTATTAAGTGGTTATGATAGGGCCCGCTTCTTTTTAGGAAAGTATTAAGTGACCTGATGGGATTTCTTACGATGTCAGCTAGTGAGAACCATGTAGGGACCCGCCTTGGGTTAGGTCCTAAATGATTGGGACCTGCCTATTTTATAGGTCTTAAATGGTCAGAGTCTGCCTACGTCCCATGAAAAAAGTATTAAGTGGTTTAGAGGTTCTTTCCCTTCCATCGTTAATGATAGTTGCATTAGAATTTTAAAATGTGTTAGGTATTAAGGATGGGGACATGCCTATTTTATAGGCATTAAATGGTTAGCATCTGCCTAAGCACTAATAGAGGGTATTTATAGGTTTGGGTTCTTTCTCTTGCATCATCGATGTTAGCTGTGTTAGAATTTTGGAATTGAACTAGACAGGATTTTAGGCTTACAGTTATAGTTATTTGTAGTACCACCATTTAGGATGACTGTTACATTTGGTATAATCTTAAATACATAAAACATATTTATTATTTAAATAATATTGCCCAATACAATTATGGTAAAGTTTGAAATTTCCATTTCACCAAACATTTAATGTTTTGACCCGCTCCTTGTTACAATACACAGGTTAGAGAAGGCAAAACTGATTTTAGGAGGCAAAGGTGGATGAAGACTTATAGCAGTTATATATATCTATTTATGCATTTTAAGTATTTTTATTGTACCTAGTTCAGACAGTTATGTTATTCTGAGATATTGTACTATGGAGACTTTATATAAACATGTTGTCTTTTTAACATGTTATGTTTTTGAAATGATTTTCTTTATGGGTACATATTTATGATGTTATATTTTATCCATTCTGCTATGAGATTTGTAACGACCCGTAATTTTCAATGATTAAAAATATTTAATTAAGTAAGATTTTGTAATTTAATATTGGGAGAAGTAAAAATTTGTGATTTATTAATGAGAGAAATAACTAGAATGTAATTGTAATAATGTAAATGTAAGGCAATCGATGACTATTTTAATGTGATTCCAATTAATTGAAATGGTTAAAAAGTTATAATTGGTTATAGATTGTAAATAAGGAAATAATTTAAATGTTATATTAATTGGTGAGAAAATATGAAATAAATTGTAATTGGATAAAATCAGTATTGTGTAACATTTTTTTATAGATAATAAACTTATAAAAATGATTAAATTAAGTAAAAGGCGACAATTTTTATTTGTTACCTATTTATTTAATCTGTTGAATTAAATTGGAAATCAATTGCAGTTAATGTGAATTAAGAGGATAACTATAAAATATTGATGTAATAAAATGTAAACCAATGTTAATTTTATCCATAGAATAACAATGGATTGAATAAAAAGAGTGAAATCAAATTAAATCAATTTATTGGAATTTAAATTATAATTGATGGGTTTATTATAATTGAAATTGGAACGCTGTAACTAGACCAATATTAAAAATTGAGATTGACCTGGAAAATTTGTTTTAAAGGATTATAAGTTTATATGTAGTCAAAATGATAAAAATGGTTGACTTTTAAATATAAAATTTAAAGGGTGATTTAATTAATATAGTAATAATTTATTTAATTAACGTGAAAATAGCCATTTTGGCCAATGTCTCAGATTTCGACGAAACTAGTTTCATCGGATCCGTAACAGTGAATTATTGTAAGGTGTCAAGTTTCGTAGCAATCGGACTTGTCGTTTGCTCGTACAGACTTGAAACGCGTAGAAATCAATTTAATTGAATTCAATTTGAAATAAGCCGATTTTAAAGCTAACTTCTTCATACGATGGAATTAGGACTTGAACCGGTTCCATTGAGTTTAAAAATATCAAAAACATCTATTTTGATATATGGGATGACCTATTTTTGTTTCGGGGTCAGAATGGGCTTTTTGGGCCGCGTAGTCGTTTCGATCAATCAAATCTGGTCCATTCATTTCTAATTCAGTTCTGCCTATATATAGGCAGTTATAAACCCTAATTTTTCCTCATTCTTATTTCTGTACATACTATTACTTCTACCCGTTCCTCCTTCTCAAACAACAGAATATGAAACCTAAATCCCAATTCAATTTCAAATTTCAAATCAATGTCAAAATTCAAAATCCTCCAAACCATGACATATTATATACCAATTTGAAGCTCTCGATAAGCGCAATTCAAATCTGCAGTTTGTTTTTCGATTTGGGTCTCTGTGTGTTCAGAATTTGACAATTAAATCTCGGTCGTTCATTGGGGTTTGATCAACTATGACGGATCGTCGAATCAAGGATACCGTTGCGTGGAGAGTGTCTTGCGGAGTGCATCGGTGGTGTTCTTGTAGTCGTGTGATGGTCAAGTCATCGGCTAAAATTGGATTAGGGTTTGAAAGACTTGGGGGCGGTTGGAGTTTTTGCACGTCGATCGACGTGGCAGGAGGGTCTTCGATGGTGGAGGGGGTTCAGGCGAGGTCGGCGCTCCATCTGGTGGTGGCGCGAGGCAGCGAATGCGGCTGGGGTTGATAGGCATTCTGGCAGCATTTGTGGGTTCGTATTCGATAGTAGGCTATAGGGTTTGCGTGTAGAGGGTAAACGTGGTGAATTCCTATTGGCTCGTATATTTTATTTAATTTTAATTTAAATCGTATAACTTCTTATATCGATATCTTTTGCATACGAGGTCGGATTCACGTGCGGTTTGCTCCACTGCGATCGTATTGAAATTTCGGACATTTTGGAACAAGTTTGGACGAATTCTAAGACTATTGAATTTTGGATTTCAAATCGATTTGAAATCAAAGGTGAGTGTTTTAACCCACTTACAACTACTAAATTTTCTTATGTTAGTTAATTTAAATTTATGATGTGATTAGAAATTGATTGGTTGATGTTTGGTATATTTAAATTGTCATTCCAGTTAAATATGACCTTTATTGCATTTAAATCTCCATTTAATTTAATATTGAATTTAATTGTCAATTGAATACATGTTGATGATAATCAGTTAATTGATGTTATTTATTGGTTGATTGAATGATGATTGTGATGGATGTTTGAGTATTGATATTGGATGACTGGATGTTATATTTATATTGTTATAACATTGCAAGTTCACTTAGTTTATTGTTAGAAAATCCCTATGGGTTGAAATGATACATACCCGAACGATCTATAGATTAAGGGAAAAATCGTTATGGGTTGAAATGATAAAATCGGGCGATCTTATGGATTTTGAATTTTATTCGGGATTGCGGGTTGAAATGATATATCCGTAAATATAAAATATTTATGGATTGAAATGATAAATATCCTTATCACTTGACCATATGGTAGAAAATTATATACGGACACCGGATTGGTTAAATTAAATGATTTTAAATCCTTAAATTTAGTTAAATGATATTATAGAGAAAATTTGATTTATATAAACTGAATTATTTTTTGAAAATCCGAGTTTTAAATGTGAAATTGGAATTGGTTTAAATTGAAATTTTAAAGTTAGATTTGAAGTATAAATGAAATTTATTGAAATTGAGTTATTGAAAACGTTTGAAAATGTAACTTTGAAATTTACTAAATTTGAAATAGTTTGGATTTATTGTTCAAACTTGGATTTGAAATTGATATTGATTAAATGGTTTAAATGAGAATATGAATTGAAGGACAAAATTTAGTTTGTTGATTTGAAAGTTGGACATGGTCCAGATGTGTTGAAATGAAAGAAATAGTTTAATTTGATATTAATTTCAAATTTACCATTTTATTTATAAACTGTTTAAAAATATATTATTTTAAATCCTGATTATTAAGATTTTCAAACTATTAAACTAATTTAATCTATTTTAAACTATTTTAATCAATTTAAACTATTTTAATTTATTTTAATCTGTTTAATCCAATTTAATCTATTTTAACCTATTTTAAACTAATAAACCCATTTTTATCTATTTTAAATCTATTAAATATATTTTAAATCTATTAAATCTATTTTAAATCTATTTAGACTATTTTGAATCTATTTATTCTATTTTAAATCTATTTAAATTATCTTAAATACATTTAAACTATTTTTAATCTATTTTTTAAAACTATTTTAGAGTATTTTAACTATTTAAAAATTTATTTAACTATGTTAAACTTTTTATAGCTATTTAAACTATTATCTAAATTTCAGACTAAGTAAAGTGGAAGTGCTTATATTCAAATCCTTGATTTAAAAGCGAATACGGTTAAATTATGTTATAACATAAGTTGGGATTTAAATGACATATTTGATTGAATATGATGATTTTGAAATGAGGGTTTAACCTATTTTGGAAGTATGATTTTGAAAGAAAATATGATTTCGGTGGTGATATGATTTCAAGTGTGATATGATTTTGAAGGTGAATATGATTTCGAAAGTGAATATGATTTCAGAAAGTGATATGGTTTGAATTGAATATGATATTTTGATATCAGTTATGAATCGGTTTTGAAAATGTAAAAGAACTCTGGTGTGAAATAAGCGTTTGGTTGTTAAAGAGACCGAGATCGGATATTGTCATACTCTCTGCCAATACTGAAAACCACTTTAACAACTGTGTACGTGGTGGAGATTCCAGAATGAAGTAGGATGGTTTGGAGAACGGTTATGTATGAGGTATTAACGTAGCCCTGACTCCCGCGAGTCAGCTTGATGTGACTAAAATAGGAGCTATACCTGGGCCAAGTGAGGTCGCACCTCCGATCGGACATGCTTCTTCGATACCATATTATGACTTTATGATTGATTTGGTGGCCACCCCTCGATTTGATTATGGGAGTGTATTCCGAGGTGGGCGGTAGTAGCTGTTATGCATTACCACCAGCCCGGTTCTGCAAACAGTAGAATCCTACCCTGGCATTGCCCCGCGTGCCTTGTCACATGCCTTATCGCGCCCACTACGAGTTTGTTTTGTACCGTACCTATGGAGTGCCCTCTGATATCCCTCCAGTTTATGGAGGAATTAAGGTACTGTATAGACTACGGGAATATATAAAATGTGTTAAGGGGGATATGGGTAACGCCTTAACGCTATTTTAATACTTTAGCTTGTAGACACTATTATAATAGCGTATTGTACTGCATAGTAGATAGTTTAACGAATCCTTAGGAGATGACAATACTGAACATCTCTTAGGTTATTACACTCACGTTGACATTGGATAGGAGATGTCAAACCCCGTAAACATCTTTGAAGCCGTTACACCCATATTTATTTACTGTTGATTTAACTTACATAAGATCTTTTAGTTCTAAATCGAGTGTTTTGTCTTTTCATTACGCTCGGGTCAGTCTGAGCTTTTCAGTATATCGAAGACTACTTTTGGAGGAAGAAGACGGAGACTTGTATATTATTATTATTTATTATATTATTTCCACTGCATCATGTTGTTCCGCTGCATTATTTATTTATTTCTGCTGTATGTACTCTGATTCTGTATTATAAAAGTGTAATCAAATGTCATTTGTAAAACAGCTTCAAACTGTTTATTTGATTATTATATTTCTGTCATTCCGCTGTGAGATTCTGTGTTTGTTTCTTTCTTTCTCTGCTTTTTCTTATTTACCCCATAACAATCCTCCCTTTTGAATGGTTTAAGTCTGACGTGTGTGGTTTATCGTTGATTTAAACCATCCAAAACGGTGGGTCGTTACAAGATTCTGAAGGTATAGATAGATAGCTCTGTGTATTGTGCATTGTTTTAATTTTATCAACCCAACAGCTCGCCTTGAGATAGGGCTAAGGTTCGACGGGTTTTTATTAGATTAAAATTGGGTCCATTTTGGGGCGAGTTGTTAATCTACAACTCCAAAGTCACATTTAGGCATACCGGAAAAGATTTACAACGATATAAATCCAATATTACATAAAAATATATAATTTCTCACTCACCTTTTTAGCTCTCCAAATCTCCAGATCCAATCCCTGTTATTCAGTTTGACTTCCTTTTTCTCCCTATTGGAATACATACACCACAAGCATACATATATCTATCAGAATCTAGATCTGAAAAGAGATTTGGATTTAATTTAAATTTGGATCTGGATTTATAATTTACCTTGGCTTTGACGATTTGATTCAACCCTATTCTTCTTCTCAATTATCCTCTGCTATTTTCCACTTACATATATATATATATATGAACTATAATTTTATTTAGAATTAAGAATTTATGGAGAAGAGAAAATGGCAGAGCTTCGCCGTCGCTTCAGAAAATATAAGAAGAAAAATGAGGGGTTGGGCCCATATTTATAGGGGTCCAAATCAATGTCTGTCATTATATTAAATTATTTTAAATCTAGGTCGTTCGACCAAGTTAAAATTCACAACCGACATAAACCAGCGGTCGACCACTAGATGTTGACCGATCAAAAATAGGGGTCGACCGGTTGTATTGAACTACGTTAATTAATTATTGACATTTATTTATTGATTTAATTTCCTATAAAACTATCCAAGAAAAATTCTTTCTTCCTTAAGCTTACTTAAACACTAAGCAATTGTCAATGTTAATTTATTTCATTAATATATATATATATATAATTATTTCCAATCAAAAATATTCAAACGTCGATTACTTTCACATTTGAACTTCGATCAAAAAACTTTATATATAGATACACACACACACATATTGATCAGAAAATCGCCAAGAACCCAACGGTGTAAGTTTCATAACCAAATTCTGACATTTGTAAAAATTCTATTTTCGACGTCACTAATTATAAGTCAATTTCTTTTTAATTAATTATCGTTAAAATTACGGGGTGTTAGATTCTCCCTTTCAAAATAATTTCGTCCTCGAAATTCCTCAAGGGTTGAACCATATAACATAACGTGCAACCATTCTAAGCTAACCAACCAATTCGTGTGTAACCAATTTTGCAACCAATAGTGTACAAGTGCACGATGTATCATAAAATATATGGCATGTATGCAGAATAATTCTAAATCAGCGCCTCCTATGTGAATGCATCTTTTAAAAGAATTTTGAAAATATGATGCAAATAACCTATATATACTGACAGTTCTATAATTATGCAAATTTTGAAAATCAAAATCTTTGTTTTCGCATCCAAGTTTTCTCACACTTCTATGAGTAGAAGTATAGTTCAACCAATTTTGCATCCAATCCCTACCATCTAATATCTAGCACACAATTTTCTAACATCAAAAATTTTACAAATTCGATTTCCTAAACCTATACTTTTATGTCGGAAAGGGTTTAGATGGAGAATTCCATTTCCATCCTTCTCTTATGTACCCTTTTCCGATGTATGTTAGAATTTCTCTTTTGCCCCCAATCCTTTTCAAACTTTTCAAGTATAGTCCACATAATAAAATTTACTTTTAAAATTTAAAAGTTTTAAAACAGAGTTATTTTAAAAAAAAGTTTGGTTCTCCTGTCGACAAGGTATGGACAAAGGGATTCCATAGCTAAAATGGCTTTTCCCTTGTCACCAACTATATCTTGTTTTACTGTCACTTCTGCTGCACTATAAAATCCCTATTTCCTAACCCATCGACTGCTTCCCTTACTAAGTATATGGCATTTCAAAAATAAAAAAATTCTGCTTTTTCTGCTTAAAATCTTTTTAAATTAAACTTGGAGATATTGGGAAAATATTTAAAATTTCACCACCATTTTTTTCAAAACTTTTCATAAAAGTATTTTATCTCTAAAATCATGAATTCTAAACAAAACTTTCAAAAGTATATTTTTTTCAAAATAATTTATGCCACATCCTACGTAGTTGTGATTTTGTCAATAGTCTAACGTCCATAGTGGACTCTATTCTACTAGCCGGTAAAATTTTCAATTTTAAAAACCTTTTATTTTATATTAAAATGACAATCGGCACACAAGTTCACTTATTTCAACTTTTAAGGCATAGGGACAAAGACCCATAGTTTCGCAACAACCTTTCCCCGTTCTTCGTTCGCTAACATTTATCTCCCCAAATTTTAACACTTTTTGGGACTTAACTTTTCCCTTAGTAGCTAATTAAATAAATTTTCTAGGTTATTTTATAAACTTCCAGTCCTACTTAGTTAAGTGTCTGCATGAGATTTCCTTGCTTACACAGTTTTCCAATTAATGCAGCGGTCAAGCCAGAAAACCAATTTCAAAAGGAATATTTCTCATAATATCGTACGCGTTGTATAAAACAGAAATAACTAGTGCTTACAGCCCAAAACCTAAAAGAAACAATTGCTAGAAGCTTCTCTTCAACATCAAATGACATTAATGATGTTGTGGCCCTGTCACTTATTATTTAAATTAAATGGACCCTTCTAACATGTCATTTTACTGTAACCTACATATCTTAACTTTCCTTTTTGGCCTCTAGTAAATATGGTTCACTCATTACTTTTAACTACCACCACCAATTATATGCCAAATTGTGCATTTCCACATCATAGTAGGCTATGGAATACAAACTATGTACATTTAAAATGACTTATAGGAAAATTTGGCTGGATGAACTAATTTTTCTACCTTCCATCATGCCCTCTTTAATCCTAAGCCAACCAACATCCTTTATGTGTATTTTCCATCTCATTACCCTTTATTACTATCTTCTTTTAATCCAACTATGTTGATAGTATTACCAATTTTTGGTGTTTACTTTCTTTTTCTTGACCTTCCATTTGAGTATACTCTAGAACTCACAGAAGTGTATATTGATACCATTTATCATTCCTTTGTAGGTTTTTTTTATGGCTTGCACTCATGTCTAATAAAACATTCATAGGTTCTTACCAAAATTCCTTACACTCCACGGGGATTCTTTATTGCTACTATATTAGCAGTCATCACTATTTTCTTCATAGCCTTGTCTTTTACCTCGTCTTGCCTAGGCAATCATACCTATCTATTCCATATTAAAATTGGGGTTGGTTTTCGCCATTTTTTTCAAAAGTTAAAACTTCGCAATTATGAAGTGCTTAATTCTAAAACTTTTATCTTTAAAACTACAAACTTAGAAATTTTCTATTAAATTCAAAACTAAATTGGTATCTTAGCTCTTAAAACTATAATTTATAATTTATCAATTGAGTTATTTATTAAGGAAATGTTTGCGACTTTTTTAAAACTTCATTTCTTTCTCCTTCAAATCAACTTTTCCTTCAAAACCGTTGCACAACAAAGATTTTACTTCTTAAAAAGTGGGATTTTTAGCTCAAACTATTTATTAAGTTTTATATTCCAAATACTCAATTTTTTATACCAAACCATTTTCTTCAAAAAATGCACTTACAATGTTTTTAAAACATCTTTTATAACTTTGACTAAAACTAGAGTAGATAAAGAGAACATCCATCATATTATTTTCCTAATACACGTGCTATTCCCACTTTCAACCTTAATGGAGGTTCCAATAGCATTTAAGGGGGATTTTTAAAAGGCATGTGCAATTACTGCATATATTTATGGAAACTATCTTTTAATTTCCTGTTTTATTTCTAATTACTAACATATTTTATATAATTTCTTACATTGTTTCTATTTATATTTTGCAATATCACAACTATTTAACTTTCTTCTTCCTAAATTACTCTTATTTAAATGACACCTCTTTATATAATTTTTTTCTCAACTTACTGTCTTCTTTATTGAACCATTGTAGTGCGTTTGCATGTTGCTTTGTTTTCGAGTTCTAACCTTATTTCCATTCTTTTTACCCCCACTTAAAACCAATACCACTTCCTATTGTCCACCCCAAAAAGGAATTTTACAACTTAAAATTTTCATTTCAGAAAAATTAACGAGCTATATACACACTACTATTTTTTATTTCAAAAGAAAAACTTTTTACAAAATCCCATTTGCTGAAATTTTCGATTCAACTTATTTTAATTTCTACTAATACCTTTTATTTAATAAAATATAAATATTGAATTTTCTCAAAAATTTAATATTCGCTTACTTTTCAAAAATGGAGTTTTTCTTCCTTCAAATAATTCCTTTGAAAATTATTTCAAATACATTATTTATATATTTTTCTCAACTTTTATATTGAAATTGTTTCAACTTTTATATTAAATTCTTTCATATGGGGTCGAACTCGAAGTGGATTTTTATTTGTCTATTCTTTCGGATTTTTCTTCTTTTCTACATACTTACTGACTTATCTTCCCCTAGAATATTAAAAACCCACCTATTATCTTGGAGTGATTAATACACACCTTCACTTAGGAAATTATTTAATTCTTACTTTAGGATATCTACAACATATAGGTTCTTACTTTCCCATTTATTTGGAAATACTGTACATCATCAATCGGCTACCTTGCGAGGGTCTACAACCATAGATCAATCCATCCTCTACGAGGTAGTCAAGTACTATTCACTTCAGGGACCCTTCCATATGTCACATTCATGCTCATCTTAAATCATTGCCTTCTAATACAACTTATTTCCCGTGGGGTAATTGGGATAGGTGTATACCATCAACTTTATCTATTGTTCCAGCTCATAGTCACATTATCCATCTTTTTAGAATATGGTTGCAACTACTTCTATAGTCGGAATTTGTAGAGTTTGGCGTAAAATATGTATAATTATGTGAAAAAAATACAAACACGTTCACTCACCGTATCTTAATTCTTAAGATTGACTAACCCAAGCTCTGATACCAAATGTGATAACTCACACCCCAATGGATCCAAATTTTTGCTAAATTAAAATCTCAAGTCCACCGAATTATGGATTGTTGGTTTTGGTATCCTACAAGTAAACAAATGCTTATCAAAGCACTACCAATTTAAACTCACATTGGAATAGTAAAGTATAATAAAACACTACTGACAAGGTTGACACTTTTGATATCTAGTGTCTTTGTCAGTGCAAGCATGCATAAGGAAATTAGTCCTTCCACCATTCCTGTCATGCACTAGTGCATATCCCTCTAAAGCTATCCCCTGGGCTGTAATGAAGAGGGGGTCAGCACAACGTTCTAGTGACTAGTAAATTACACACTTTGTGCACAACATTAGTTTATGCCATTTGCTTTCCATTACATGTTATGTCTTTTATTTTACTTAGTCGTCTCGACTCTACATACGATCATACGCCCCATCTACCCTAGATAGACAATAACTACATACATGTGTATATATAAGTATAACAGTCCTCCTTTGGACCAAGATAGTATACCAGCTAGTATCCATAACCCAGAACCTCGTCAGGATCCATCATCAACGCAGTATCACATCCTCATCATCATGCATACCAAGGAATTCCCACGGTGCCTAATAATGGCATCATAATAGTTTATCCGTGTAAATGAATAAATTCGCAAACTACCAAAAGTTTGTACAAAGTGGCATATTCGAAGAAGTTCCAAATATGCCCCTTGGTTTTGTGATAATTCACAAGTTAGTTTAAATCGTAGTCCCTAAGTCCAAAAGATAGAATATGCAAGTTCAGTAGTCAATAGACAAATAGTCAAGTTAATAAGTCAAATATGCAAGCTCATAAGTCATATATGCAAGTCCATAAGTCAAATATGAAAATTGGCTCAAGTCAAGCCCTTTATTCAAATTAGGAATATGTTACAAGATGTGCAAATATGCAATTTCTTAATTATTCTAGGCCTAATTGACAAATGTCACTTTCTCCTTCTTTAACCATTCTAATAAGAAGATATTAGGAGAGGGAAAGAAGTTAAACGCCCCTTTCCATGAAGGGGTAAATTTTTATTTATAGTGGTTGGAAGGATGTTGGCTTGCTTAAATTAGCAATGTAGGATTTTCGGTGCCATGGAGTATGTATTGGAATATGAAGGTTTTTGAAGCTTTGTGAAGGAAAATTTATCAATTCATCTTAAACTTGCTTTATGATTAATTATAATCCTTTTTCCTTGCATTAATTTCAACATGCTCTAGCATTGATGCTGTGCAATCATCATTAACCATGAAATACGTCTTTGATTCATGGTTTTCGACATGCTTTTGGTTAATATCCTTCACGGGTTCGATAATATGCAACTTCAATTATGCACGATGTGAATGATATATTACATGAGCTTGTGCAATGTAGAATGAACATGGTATTACTTATGAATTGATATTGAAGACAGTCGGCATGGAATAGGAGTAGCATCAGGGAGAAGGCGACATTGATTAGGCATGGCTTCGACAACATGCATTGTTGGTCATGTATGGCATATATTGCGTGCAATATCCATAGAAGGCGACATCATTTAGTATTCCTTTAACATTGATAATCGTTGGTGCTAGCATAGAATAGTATTTTTGAAGTGCTGTGAAATGCAGTGTAGCTTTATATAATGTTGATAGGATTTGTGACAATTGACAACGAGCTTGTTGCGAAGAACATTAGTGAATAGCGATGCCACTGGAATATTGCATCAATGAAATGCGTCATAGGTCACTTCGACACTCATTGATGGCTTATGAAGTTGATTACATTCGATGCCCTTATCTCTTCGGTTACATGCGACATCGTTTACACTCTTATATTGACGAAGCGCGATCTTCTATTCTTTCGATGTTGTTTCATCCTTATGTCTCCAACAATGATCATTGAAGCCACAAGTGGAAGCTGGTCTCGGGTCTTCCACAACAATGATGGCATGCAATGTGAACAAAGAGCTATTACTCCACCATGAAAGACGATGCTACTGAATTGCGAAGTGATGAAGCGTGGAGTGAATGAAGTGCAGCACTACTAATCTCCGATATAGAGTTTAATGGCACCGACTCCTTCATGATGCTATCATTTTTGGCACTACTTTTGATATTGAAACTATATGGATAACATTTAGCACCAACCTCCTTGTATAAAGGAAGCTTTTTACGCTTTAGGGTAAAACTAAGAATTCTTTTGCATTGCCAATTCTTCATGAAGCTTTCCATCTAATCATGTTTTCCTGCACAATACAAAACAAACAAAAATTCTCATTATAACTTAATATTTAAATTTTCAATGATCCTTTTTGGACCTTATCAGGTCATGAATCAACATGTAGTTGGGGAATTTCCTGTATTCTTTTATGCTAGTTGGGATTATTTTCAATATATTATTGAATATTAATGATTTCTCGATTATAATTTTAGGAAACTATGTGGTGATCTTGATTTCTTGAACAAATAAATTAGAAAGTTCTTTGATAATATTATAAAAGGAAGGACTAGCAATTCATTTTGGCCATGGGATAAAATATCCCAATAGAAGTCCGAAAAATCGTTTGGCAATAATAATAGAATTCTAGATATTCATTTGATAATTATAAAATACCAGAAATCCATCTAATAATTATAAAAGACCTAAAATCCATCTGATAATAATAGAAGACCCGTAAACTTTGTCTGGAAATAATAAAGGAAGACCAAAAAATCCCATTTGGAAATGATAGAAGAAGACAGAAAATCTTATCTAGAAATAATAATAGAAGACCAGAAATCCATATCTAGCAATAATAATTAAAGACCAAAGGTTCTTATTAGGCGATAATAATAGAAGATCGGAAATCCATATCAAGCGATAATAATTAAAGACCAGAAATTTAAATCTGAAAATATTAATAGAAGACCAGAAATTCATATATAGCGATAATAATTGAAGACCAAAAATTCTTGTCTAGAAAAATATAGGAAGACTAGAAAATCCCATCTGGAAATAATAGAAGAAGACTAGAAAATCTTATTTGGAAATAATAATAGAAGACCGGAAATCCATATCTGGCGATAATAATTGAAGATCAAAAATTCTTATTTGGCAATAACAAGAGAAGACCAGAAATTCATATCCGGCAATAGAACGTTGCATTTGTTAGGGAGCATAAATAGCTCACATATAATAGAACCGTCCTTTAGGAGATTGAATGACAACGAGCATTACTTGCCTTGGATTTCGATTGATTAGGAGCACTGCTTGTCTCTGATTTTGATTGATTGGAAGCACTGCATGGCTCTCACTACAAGAAAACATACGATTTCCAATGGCTGGCAGCCATCGACGGCTGTCGAAAACTGACACAAAAAACTGTCGCAAGTTCTCCCGTCGTCGCCCAGTTTTTCCGATGGCTTCCAACAGCGTCCGTCGTAATCTTTCCGATAGCTACCAATAGATAGCCCGACGGCTCTAGACGGTCGTCGAAGACATGTGGTTGTTCAAGAGGTAGCAAAAAAACCACCATTAGCCATTAGAAGCCACCGGAAATTTTTGAGCTAAAGGCCATTGCCAACCGTCGGAATTGCTGAAGCTTTTTTGCCAGTATTATGCTGCATTATAGCCTAATATATACAATCCATAAACCTAATATACTCATACACGAGCACATATCGAATTCAGATATTCAATATAATATCAAATCATATAAATATACTCAACTCGCATAATGAAAATTAAAGCAAGCATAACTCGTATAAAATAAAACCAACCAACATTTCGTTAACATAATGTATATACATGTCATTGTACAAAATATACACCGTCGAACACCAACCCCCCACCATCAACTCACAAATGTCAAAATTACCATCACCAAATGTACCATCAAATGATATACACAACATCTCAAAGTATCCAACTCCATCATCAAAAAATACTTAACAATGATGCAAAACAAAAAAACATACCTATCACTCCTGTCAATCACCTCCAGAACCTCCGGAACCAGCTGAAGATGGAAAGCGGCCACCATACTGCTGCATGTACTCAACAATACACTGGTCCAGCAGCTGTGTCATCTCAATGGCCTGCCGACGGTTCTGCTCCTCCAGCTGCACCACCCTAGCTCAATTCCTCGATCTCTACTAGATCGATCTGAGCTTTGTTTTGGCTGGCTCTCCTTTGTCTACCCTGCAATACTTATTTAATTTAGTAAAAGTTAAATTACTATAATCTTACTATCGAAGCTACAACATAATATGTTAATTGTTATATCTATAAACTTATTATTGAAACTAAAGCCATGTGAAGTTGTTTAGAATTGAAAGATTACTAAATTTTTATTTCTAAATATATTATTCATTACCACTTGATTGCCAAAACGTAATGCCTGTTCCGTGAAGGTGGATCTATGACTAACTCAAAAATGACATCCTCCTCGTCCGTAGTTAGCTGCTCTCGACCAGTTTCTTCTAGGAGTTTCTGCCTTGGTTCCATAAACCGTGCATGGATGAACAAATAAAAATAAATTTTAAATTAATAGCATGATATCTTAATTCATTATACTTTAATAATTAAAACAATTACTAATAGTATATAAACTAAAATATGCTTACATGGCTCTTCCACGATTTATCATCATGCCATGTATATGAAACAGTCCCGTTTGGATTTACATGCTCGACGGCATGAATACGGGTAAATACATCCATGTACGATATAGGACCCTACGCCTCGGCTTCCTAAAATTGATTATTATATACTATTATTGTATATTCAAAACACTACGCCATAGATGGCCTATTGCAACGAAATTACAAGGTGTTGCTAGCTACAATGTAACGATAGCTATGCTGATTTTTGTCTATTGCAATATTCACTTCAATGTGTTAGCATAGATATCAGCAAAATGTTGCAGTAGCTATAAATATATTCAAATTAATAAAATTAATAAAATTTTACACCTCAGCGATCCACACCATCATTTAAAACAAAATCTCAACCATCAATCCACACCTTAGCAATTTCCATTTCCCGCTTTACTTTTCTTTCTCGTTCCTCTTTGTGTGAAAATTAGGGCACGGCATTTTTCTTTCTCGTTCCACTCTGTGAAAACTAGGGCACGCGATTCCAGTTGCTTTGATGCTCTGATTGATCGAATCTAGTGTGAGAAACGTTTCTGGTAGCTTGCTCCTTCATTCTCCTTGATTGATTGCTCGAATTGCTTTGACTTCGTCGTCCGGTGCGATGTGATATTATTTGGTATGTTTTCTGCCTTCTGGTTTACTTGATTATTCTCGATTTTGGTTACACTCGCACGCTTTTGCCGATGATGAATTGGGATTTATTTATAGGCTTTATTTCCTATAATCTCGAGTTTAATCTTTCTGTTGGACTTTGAGAAATCTGGTATGTTGGATTGCGATGATGTATTGATATGTTGGATTTTGGTTCACTGGCTTGATTTTGCTTTGCCGATGATGAATTGCGATGTGATATTATTTGGTATGTTGGATTTTGGTTCACTGGCTTGTTTTTGATTTCTGATCTGAGCTTGTTAGCTCCTTTCTGCTGCATTTGTTAAACCAGAACTTGAACCTTTGTTAAACTTGTTCACATACCTTTGTACCTTGCTGCATTTGTTAAACCAGAACTTGAAGTATTTGTATTCTGTTGTCCTCTAGAAAACTGCTTCACTTGAAAACTTCTGCATTTTTGAAAATCAGAACTTTGAAAGTGATCTTTGGTTTTCTAAAACTGTTGACTAATCTGAACATTGAGTTTTGATTTCCACGATATATACAAACATATGTGTGTTGAGCTTTGTTGGTTTTTCTTGGTCTGGACTGAACTGGTACCATGCTAACCTTGTTCTTTAACATGAACTGATGCTCCAAGTCCTCTGTATATCATATTACTGCCTATGTTTCTCTTGTACATTCCTGATGCATTCACTGTTTTTGCTTGATGGGCTGCCTATGTGTACTGCTGTGTTTCTTGCACTGGCTTGTCTACATTTTGCTGAACCTGGTTCTTGTTTGTTTTGTTGGTTGCTTGGCCCTGAGTTGAATCCAGTCGATGACTCGGGTTTGACCTTGTGCCGTGTCCATTTTTTGGCTTGTCTACATATCTGGCTGCACTTGAGTATGAACTTGCACTTGAGTAGTTGCACTTGAGTAGTTTCTTGTACCAAGTCTTATGATGCATGTATGTTCATCCATGTACATGCATTTCTTGATCATGTTATGTTGCTTGCTGTGTTGAGTACTACTTTGTGCACTTGGCTTCTCCTTTGTGCATTTTTGCCCGAACTGTTGCTTGGTGTCTTCCATACTGTGTATATCACAGGTTGTCCGTGCAAATATTTGGTCCCTGTCAGAAAAAAATATGAAAAGAAACAACCCAAATACCTGAGGCAAATAATATAACAAAAATATTTTCATTTTCTGTTCAAGTTAAATATTATTTTCCAAATTACTGCTTTTGAATTATATGTGACAGGTATTGAAGACTGGACAGCTGGATACAAGCTTGAAGACAGAGTCAAATCAAATGTGCATGAGTGTATGAATGCATGAGCTTGAAGACAGGTTTCAAAGAAGGCTCGATCTTCCGAAATCGGATGAATCGGGCGGTGACCGCCGGGACTGCGGTGCCCCGGACCCCCGCCGGCGCTGCGCCCGGACCCGCTTCTCGGCTCGCATTCGGCTCGGCACTCGGCTCGTCATATATTTGTCAGTGTCGGTGTCTGTATAAATTGAAACTGCATATGTAATGAGTGAACTGAGTGATGTAGTGAGGAATATCTGTATATGTAAATATCAGTGTTATATATCATTAAATTGTAAAATAGTGGAGTCGGGAATTTGTACTATTTCAAATGTTGAAATAAAATATTTATTTAAATAAATTAATGTTTGAATATCAAATTCTGTGCAATAGCATTTTATTAAATAAATATTTATTTCTATTAAAAAATCAAATATGCTCTACATTGTGGGCCCCACAAATTCAGAAAATTAATATCTATAGCAACATTTTTGAATGTTGCTACATGCACCTATGGATGTTGCTATAGACCCAAATAGGATTCTATTGCAACAATATTTCTTATGTTGCCTTAGATAGTCAAAATGTTGCCTTTGAGGTCTGCGGCAACGCGGCAAAATGCATCACCGAGAAAGTGTTGCCTTTGCCCTTTTTTAGCCTATAGCAACATTTTTTGGCACTTCCTGCATCACTTCTTTGGTGTTGCAGTATGCAATCTATGGCGTAGTGAAATTATACGGCATAATAACTATTTACAATTCACATTTAATAAATTTACCAACTCCTGGCGATATTGTTGGAACGACTCAAACCCTCCTCGATGAGTGATAGGATTTTTGTTCCTATTTGTAGAGTTTCTTTACGACTCTACCTGTACATTTAAATAAATAATACATTATTTACTTACCAAATATTTTTTGATATTTACATGTCAATCAAATAATTAATAAAATATTAGTACACTTACCTTCGCTTCGTCACTATCCCAATGCGTCAGCCACCCTTCCCACACACTCGCTCCCATCCAGTTCGGCTTCTCCCCTTTATGCTTCACAGCCGACGTAGAATCCTGGTAATTCTTCCTCATCTTCTGCATCCAGTAGTGTTGTACCGGCTGCATGTCGTCTGCTTGGACATCGACTGCGGCCTACATTTCATGATAAACAAGCGACAAATAATTAAACAATATAAGTGAACAATAAATAAGCGACAAAAAAATTAAGAATCACTACGCCATAAATGACCTTCTGCAACACTTTTGCAAGGTGTTGCCAGCTAAAATGTTGCGACAGCTATAAAATTTTGGTCCTACTGCAACGTTGCATTTTTGGTGTTACCTTAGCCATAAAAATGTGTTGCTCTAGCTAAACAAGTGTAACACGATGCAACATTTTTATATAGTGTTGCAATAGATGTATTCAGATTAAAAAATTAATAAAATTAGCAATCCGCGTGAATACGATCCAACGATCTACATTTAATCTGGTTGTTAAAATGGATCACCACTGCAATTTGGCCCAAAATTTCGTTTTCCCGCCTAAACTAGTTCAGATCCCCTTTTGGTTTTCATTTCAATTCGTCTCCTCCAATTCGCCTCCTCCCAGTCGCTCCCATTCGCCTCCTCCCAGTCTCCTCGCCTCCTCCCATTCGCCTCCTCCCAGTCGCCTCCTCCCAGTCTCCTCGCCTCCTCCCATTCGCCTCCTCCCAGTCGCCTCCTCCCAGTCGCCTCCTCCCATTCGCCTCCTCCCATTCGCCTCCTCCCATAACCGAGCCCAAAGGCGTAAATCTGAATTATGAGGAGCTTTGAAAGAAATTTCCCTTTTACCTTTTTAACGCTTCATTGACCAGTCAAAATAAATTTCCTCCCAAATGGAACAGCTCATGTCTTCACCAATTAATCACCATTCAAAAATAAAACAGTTCAAAAGAAATTGCTCTGCCGCCTAGATCTGCCGCCGCTTGAAGATATCGCAATCACGCTAGGGCTGTTGCAAATTCGCCTAGCTAATATGCTACCTGCAAATGCTCGCTTGGAGATTCAAAACACCACCATGAGTTTGAAATTCTTCGCTGTTTGAAAATCTGGTAATGAAGATTCTCGATCGAAACACAGCCTTATCGAAAGCCTCGAGTTGCTATGTTGGTTGAACTTGTGATACGATCTTATAGTCGAGTTAGAGATGACTTTAGATTTGAATCGTGACTGCAACTTTGAATTAGTCTCTGTGGAAATGAAATTGTTGCCCCGTAATCACTTAGAGATGTTGTAAAATCTGGTTGATGCTAGACGTCAAAAAGGAGCAGCCTGCTAGGAACGATGATGTTGGAGTTAGTGCAATCGATAATTGAATAATCCGAGATGCAACTGTGAAATGATCATGGATGAGTATGAAGCCTGTTGATGTTCTTCCCCTATGATTGCGGTTGCTTCACTTGGTACTGGTAATTTCAATAAGATAGTATGCCCCCCATATGTTTGTGCAAATGCTCCTTTAACACTTGTTAATGTTTCAGAATCTGGCTGGGTATGTACTGCTTCTGGATGCCCTGTGCCTCCATCGCAAGTCCATCGCAAGTTCATAATCTGGTTGGTTGGTTCACCATTGAATCTGGATGTAGTTGTATTGGTTGAAGGTTGGTTGGTTGGTTTGGTAAGTTATGGAAGTGATGGTGGAAGTTGGTGATGCAGAGGAGTTTTAGTTGGCAGTGTGATGCCTGAATGTTGGCAGAGAGATGTAGACGGAGTTTGGAGTTTGACAATGGTAGAGTGCTGTTGTGTATTGGTTACGGAGAGAAGCTAATGTGGTGATTGGAAATTGAAGAGTTTGCAGTAGAGTTTTGGTGTTTGGCCGTAGGGGATTCAAGCAGATTTAGGCGAGGAGATGGAGGATAGGAATTAAGCTCAGTCTTCATTTGTGCATCATTTTACGTCATTTCAAAGAAGGCTCGATCTTCCGAGGTCGATCCCCGCCGGGACTGCGGTGCCCCGGACCCCCGCCGGCGCTGCGCCCGGACCCGCTTCTCGGCTCGCCTTCGGCTCGGCACTCGGCTCGCCTTCGGCTCGGCATATATTTGTCAGTGTCGGTGTATGTATAAATTGAAACTGCATATGTAATGAGTGAACTGAGTGATGTAGTGAGGAATATCTGTATATGTGAATATCAGTGTTATATATCATTGTATTGTAAAATAGTGGAGTCAGGAATTTGTACAATTTCAAATGTTGAAATAAAATATTTATTTAAATAAATTACTGTTTAAATATCAAATTCTGTGTAATAGCATTTTATTAAATAAATATTTATTTTTATTAAAAAATCAAATATGCTCTACATTGTGGGCCCCACAAATTCAAAAAGTTCATATCTATAGCAACATTTTGGAATGTTGCTACAGATACCTATGAGTGTTGCCATAGACCCAAATAGGGTTCTATTGCAACAATATTACTTATGTTGCCTTAGATAGTCAAAATGTTGCCTTTGAGGTCTAAGGCAACGGCAAAAATTGCATCACCCTAAAAGTGTTGCCATAGACCTATGGCAACATTTTTCGGGCCTGAGCCAACATTTTTTTTGTGTTGCAGTAGGCCATTTATGGCGTAGTGAATGGAAAACAGAAGATTATACTTACAATGAAATCCTGCCATATACACTCCATGATGTGGGAAGTGATATTATCCCACTTGGGCCAACATGCCGTCATCCTACTCTTATATGAATCTCTTAAAATTGGTAGAACTATAGCTGACGGCTGTAGGTCAAATCCCCTGTGTTAAATATGATACAAATTATTATATTGTACACAAAATATTTATGATGCTGAAAAAAAATTAATACTTACCCCTCCGCTCTAGGCACCATATACACAGCGGGACGCTGTGGCGGCTGCGATGGGCCGCTGCGATCGCCTCCGGATGAATGGAATAAGCTCCTCCTTCTGGACGACATGATACCTGTCACAGGCACTTCATTTTAATAATAGCATAATAATGAAATATATTGTATACTAATGACATAAATGACATAAAGTGCAAAATATGCCTGATTCATATTGGGTCTCATATTCCGACGATAAGCAGAATATATGGCATTTTTAACATAAATTGCTAAATAAATGACAGAAATGGTAATGACATAAATGACGATAAGTAGATTCGGTTTCATAAATGACATAAATTACATAACTTGCAAAATAAATGTCATTAATTACATAAATTGCATAATACATCAGAATTCAACATAATATTTATATGAATCCTCATCGTCTTCTGATTCAGTTTCAAAAATAAATGTCCATTTTATGACAAAAACCAATATCTATATAACGATCATGTACAACACTTGTCGGACGAGGCCAAAAACTCTCTAAGAGACGTAATAAAAAGGTAGTTTATACAAAAATTGGAAGTTTTATAGTTTGTCTTCTTACTTAATATATAATATATTATTGTTTGTAAATGGTTGAAAATTTACTAATTTTATATATTTCAAAAAATATTAATTTACCACATTATTCCGCTTATTTTACCGAATAAGGTTGCTTCAATATTCCACGTTCTTTACGGTTTCTTGACTTTTTAGCTCATTTTCCCCTGAGCATATTGTTGTCATTTTCCAATGCAATCAATTTCTCTTGGAGACTCATGCATTCATTTTTACAAGTCAAGATGTTTAGAAGCAATGGACATGGATGATTCTAACTCCGACTGAAGTAGAATGTATCTCTGTTTTTCGATAAGTAACTTGTTTACAAGTTCTATGGCTTTTAGTTTGAGCATAGAGGGAGATTATTCCAATTAACGCAAGACAATGCTAGAAATAACACATATATAATGGTTTACACATATACACAAATTCACAAATTATACCTACTCTTCACAATTTCAAGTAATAAATGAAATAGGTATTCCATGGGATAGTATAAAACATAATTAGGTTATTAGAAACAATTAGAATCACTAATTAGCCCTAATTTATCAACTTAGGCAAATCTAGATTTTGGGTAAAAAATAGATTTTTCGCAAAAATAAGAGATTATACCTGAGATTGGAAGCAATAGAGAGTGGCTAAGCAGCCATGCAAGATCCGGAAGCTTGAATTTGGGGTTTGGAAGCAAGAAATTGGGTTTTAAGGGTTTGAACTTTTTTTTTGTTTGCTGAAATGAGGAAGAAAGGTCTCGGCTAAGACCTGCATATCGCGAATTTCCAACGGCTTCCGACGGCCCGTTGAAAGCTGTCGGAAATGCTCCGTCGAAAGCCATCGCCAATTGTTGTCGGTATTTCATCCTTTTCTAGTAGTGTTTGATTTTGATAGATTGAGAACACAACATGGCTCTGATTTTGATTGATCTTCCTTTTTGAATATTTCGGTGGTTTAGTGAGGCCTTTGATGAAGGCACTAAAGGCTTACTCCGTCCTCCCTCTAGGAGGTGCATCAGTAAGGCCTTTGTTGATGGCATTGATGGCTTTCCTGATGTTGTAGTGAGGCCTTTGATGATGGCACTAAAGGCTTACTTCGACCTCCCTCTAGGAGGTGCTTCAACCAGGACACATAGGCAGGAGTTGAAGGCTTTCCCGGTACTTTAGTGAGGCCTTTGATGGCGGCACTAAAGGCTAACTCCGACGTCCCTCTAGGAGGCGCTTTAGTGAAGCCTTTGATGACGGCACTAAAGGCTTAAGGGCCTTTGATGGCTAGGGATCCCTTGCGGTCATGAGCCTTTGATGACTGGGGCCTTTGATGGCCAAGGAGCTCTTACGGTCATGAGCCTTTGATGGCTCGGGCCTTTGATGACCAGGGGCCTCTTGCGATCATGAGCCTTTGATAGCTGGGGACCTCTTATGGTCAGGGCCTTTGATGGCCAGGAGTATCCTACCCTTTCCATGATTGAGATGATAAAATTTCTTTTATTCATCAATTATTGAGAAAATGGTCATAAATGTTCAGCATTTCATGTTCTCGTTATGACATTGCTATCTTGTCGGCATAGTTTATAGGTCCTAGGTGAGACTACTTTGTGTATGATTGGGGGTCCTTCCTAATTTGGCCTGAGTGATCCATCCACTGGATTTCTTGTATGAGCAAGGTAACTCTCCTTTTTGAAATTATTGTTCTCTTATTTTAGAATCGTGATACTTGGATATTCTTCTTTAATGTTCGGACATTTACTTTGCAGTTTTAGTCCATTGACCAAATTCGAAGATGTAGTTTTATATCTCAACCCTTTGGTGGGATTAAATCTTAACTTTGGTTGGAAGCATGACTTGTCATATATAGGAAATTTATCCGGTAGTGGATTGATATGTCCAAAGTACGGGTGGTAGTTATTTTATCCAATTTGCTTTATAGAAGAGCTCGGGGAGTGTCCCTTTATATATATATATATATATAACTCTTTAGTGAATCCATGCAGAATAATTTTATCTAAGTAGGAATCAAGATTATAAGAGTTTTGAAATTTGAATCGGGCTATAATCCGAGATATCTTTTTCTGCTCTGCAGTCTTATCTTTTTTTAGATTATTTTTGTAGATCTAGTCCGAACCTTGTCCTCAATGTAACAATCATCTTGTCAATGATTTCTTGTCTTCTTGTTTTGTTCTAATTGACTGAAATAATTCAAAAAAATTCTTTCCTAAATCTTTCCTTTCTCAATAAATTCCAGTTTGATGGATTTGTTCTCTATTAACTGCTTATGGTTATAATTCTTGATGAATACTTTTCCATTCTTTGGAAGTTGTTTAGAGCATCCTTACAGCCAAAATAAGAGATTATGTTTTCAATGTTCAAAGTTCATAGGAAATTTGGTAAAACTTGTAATCTCATAATAGAAATGCACATCTCGAATGAGGGACTGAATGAACATGATAAATGAATCGATGGTCCTTTAATTGAGAATAAACTCTCTTAATTGAAGTTTGATAAAAATAGATCATGATAGCTTTGAAAACTTTTCATAGTTACCAATAGTATATATTATTTTAAGGTCTTTGCAAATATCTTTTATGACATAGATAGATAGACATATGGAACAATCAGTAATAGCTATTTTGATTCGCCAAGAATATTTTTCTCAGAGGTATGTGTGGTAAAGTTCTTTTGAGTAAAATTACTTGCTAAGATGAATATTATTATAGCTTCGTAAAATTGTAGCACTTCAAGTTTTACTAAGCAAAAAGAAATATCTTGTTTGTAGGTCTGAAAAGTCATGATTCATGAACTGATAGACTATATAGACAAGAAATGCCTTTCTATAAGAATTCTTTCTTTTGAAATAATTTTTGTCTAAAAAATAAATTCATAATGAAGAATCGTTACATAAGTCTAGGTTTGGGATAGAGGATTAGAATTCTATATATCATCAAAAAATCCACTGCTATAAGAAGGCTTAATTTATAGAAATTTACATATTTGAAGTTATATTATACAAATTTGTATATGAAAAATAATATGTATTTGGGACAATGTGCATGAATATGCTGATGTAGTCTAGATCCCTCGATGTCATCTAGTATGGTTGAAGCCATCTTTTACTTGCGAACATGGATCTATGGGTAATACCTCTAACCATTATCGGTATCATCCATTATCACTCGTCATGTCTCAAAATTCTCGATGCTTATGACATCATTTAACCTAATAAATCATCACTTATCCATACGACATTACTTGAGCCATGCAATATTACTTGCTATTATCCGAAACCACTTTACCTTTGTGTCTTATCCGAAACCTGAAGTCTTTCCTGGACTTGGAATCTCGTATATTCCTTACAGTTATGCATACTTGAGACCGTGCACGTGTATTAAACCACTTTTGTCTAGAGCTTGATAGGGTATATATCTAAAATTGATATGCATGTTTGGAATCATATATGCACAAAATCATGTATACATAGGAAATTGACATATACGTTCGAAACTTAATAAGTATTTGAAAACCTACGTATGTATAGAAATGGACATTCCTTGGAAACTTAGTATACATATATAAATGTAGTATATTTGAAGTTATATAATTTCAAAACTCAAATGCACGTGGTATTATGTTCATGAGAAGTCTAATACTCTTGAAAACTGAAACTTACATACATCTAAAAGCTTATAACTCTGAAATTATATACTCAAGTAATTGCATATGTATATGAGGCTCTTGCGCCTTTGAAACCACACTTTTACATATATATATATATATGTGTGTGTGTGTGTGTGTGTGAAACTAAACTCATTCATTCAAAAGTTTGTACAACTGTAACTGCGTATATTCGTGTTGGAATCAAGTATGTGTGTAAATGAAATTTTATATGAATTGGGATCTTGTCAAAAACTGTTATTTATCTAAAACTCGCAAATAAATTTGAGAATGTATTTCTATAAACCTTGATATATAAGGAATTTTATATTCAAAAATTAACAGTCCCAAAACCGATATGTGTCCAAAGCTATGCATTATAGAGAACTTATTATATATTCATAAAACTATGCATCATCCGATATGTATTCGGATCTTATATATATGAAGCTTAAAAATAGGTGTTGTAAATAGATGAACTCCGGCTGAGTCGTGTACTTTGTCACTGTCTTGAAGATGTTTCGGCGTTCTGCTCAGGGGTGCAAGCAGTCAAACAAACGCCGTCGTCTCTAGGATAAAACAGCCTCTCTTCGATCGGTTTTTAGTATCGATCCGTCGGCACAAATAGATTTGACTCAGTTGCACTCAAAAAATTCTGCTCGGGTTTTTGTTTTTGTTGAAAAAAATTGGTTTCGCGGAGAAGAGGAATGGCTTGCAGAAAAATGTCGTTCTGCTTTTGATTTCGTCTATCAATTAATTAAAATAGATGGAATACCAAGTCGAAGGTATTACTGAGTCATAGGATGACGTTGGCTCAAAAATCGGACATGAAGTTTTACCGTTTCAAATAAAAAAATGGTCAGAAAATGTTTAATAATTTTGTCCAAAAATATAAGTGCTACACCATAATAAGCCAAAGCCCGGCCCGGGTCGGGTTGAGTCGGTCGGTCGACGCGCGCGTGTGGTGGTCAAGCATGGTCTCCTTCCTCACAAAAGAGCATCATTGGGTGCCCAAAGGGCCCAATTTAGCTTCTAAGAATCACGTATACATACTTGATTCTTTTCTATAGTCCTACAATGTGGGACTATTCACATAGGAGCATTTACACTTATTCATTCTTAATAATTCATTTAAAATTTTAAAAACATTTCCAACAATCCCCCACTTGAATTTAAAAAAAAATATTTTTCTTTCGAGCAGCTTCTGGAAAACATAAGATTGTGCATAAACAAAGGTGTCTTTCGACTTGAACCATTGCATAGTGAATAATATTCAGTTTTTACTAGAGTGACACGTAGTCTTGAACTCTATTCCTGACATTATACCACGCATAATCTTTCTAGAGTGCAATCAAATAAGCCTGTGCATTTATGGCCATGCACGTCTATCCCGGTTTAGTGAATGCTATAAGAATTTTGCCCAAAATTCCATAGAAACTGCCACATTTCCACATCCACGTAGGTGAGTCTATCAAGAGCACTCCTGAAGGTAGGTACTCCACTCTATATAGAGTATAGATCTCGTGAAGAGTTTCTATTAACTCATCCTCTAATCACTTCAGGAATTCATGCTTCAAAATATATAAAAATAGCATGTTCAACTCATATCACTTCACAACTTGTTCTTACCCATGAAACCTAGTTCTTGGGATCTCCAGTCATTAGGTCGGGTTACCATTGTGCATAACTCAAAAATCTAAGGGCAATAGTCCCATTCTTTTAGAGGTTCTAAGGATTTTCTCTCTAGCTAGTCCTTTCGTCAAAGGATCGGCCAAATTCTCATCACTGCGTATGTGATCCACACTAACAGCTCCTAAAGAGAGTAGCTCTCTAACAGTGATGTGCTTATGATGTATATGTCGTCTCTTACTATTGTAATAACGGTTATGTACTTTTGTGATAGCCGCGGTACTATCGCAATGGATCAACACAGCTGGTATCGGTTCTTCCCATAAAGGAATCTCAGCTAGCAGATTTCTTAAGTAACCCGCTTCTTCGCTAGTTGTGGATAGTTCTATCATCTCAGACTCTATAGTGGACTGAGCTAAAATAGTCCGTTTCTTAGATTTCCAAGAAACAGCTCCTAAAGCAATGCTAAAGATATAGCCACCGGTTGCTTTCAAATCATCAGATAAAGTATTCCAGTCTGCATCGGAGTATCCTTTAAGGACAGCTGGAAACTTTTCATAATGTAACCCAAGGTTCATAGTTCATTTTAGGTATCTCATGACCCTTTCGATAGCATGCTGGTGCTCTATACTAGATCTACTAGTAAACCTGCATAATAATCCTACGACATAGGCAATGTCGGGTCTAGTACAATCAGTGGCATACTGAAGGCTGCCAATGATGCTCGCATAATTAGACTGTCTTACACCTTCACCAGTGTTCTTAAATAGTTTTACACTAGGATCATATGGTGTACATGCAGGTTTACAGCCAAAGTAATTGTATTTCTTTAGTATCTTCTCAATGTAATGAGATTGATCCAAAGAAATTCCCTTTTCTGACCTAGTAATCTTAATTCCAAGGATTACACTCGCTTCACCTAGATCTTTCATATCGATGTTGGCACTTAACAAAGATTTGACATTGTTTATAGCATGAATGTTTGACCTAAATATAAATATATCATCTACATACAGACAAATAATAATGCAAATTTCATTCTCAGATTTATAGTAAATACATTTGTCACTTTCATTAACTTGAAAACCATGCGAGATTATTAAATTATCAAATTTCTCATGTCATTGCTTAGGTGCTTGTTTTAAACCATATAATGATTTATCTAACTTGCAAACTTTATGTTGTTGACCATGAATTACAAAGCCTTTAGGTTGGTCCATATAAATTTTCTCTTCTAATTCACCATTTAAAAAAGCAGTTTTAACATCCATTTGGTGTATTATTAAACTATGAATAGATGCTAGTGAAATTAGTACTCGAATAGATGTAATTCTAGTTACAGGTGAAAAAGTGTCAAAAAGGTCTACATTTTCTCTTTGCTTAAACCCTTTAGCTACTAAACGGCTTTATATTTATCAACCGTTCCATTAGGTTTTAATTTCTTTTTAAGTACCCATTTACAACCTATAGACTTACAACCAGGTGGTAAATCTACTAAGTGTCAAGTCTTATTGGGTTGCAAAAAGTCCATCTCATCATTATAGCCTCTTGCCAAAAGTCGACATCTAAAGAAGATAAGGATTCTTGGAGGTTTAAAGGATCCTCCTCTATAGTAAAAGTGCAAAAATATGAACCATAATTTTTTGTAATTCTTGCTTTTTTACATCTTCTAGGTCTGTTTTCAGAAGATTAATTATGTTCTGTTCTAATAGGCATAGTATTACTTGATGTGCCCCCACTATTCCTTAATTTAAAAGGAAATCTCAATTCATAAAAATCAGCATCATTAGATTCTATTATATTGTGTGTATTCAAATCATAAAATCTATATGCTTTGGTATTAATAGCATAGCCAATAAATACACATTCATATGCTCTACTTGCTAATTTTATTCTCTTAGGGTCAGGTATACGAACATATGCTAAACATCCCCAAGTTCTAAAATAAGACACATTTGGTTTATAATTTCTTAAGATTTCAAAAGGTGAAATTTTGCTTTTTGACTTAGGGATCCTATTCAAAACATAACACATGGTCAATAAGATTTCCCCCCACCAATGTGATGATGCAGCAGAATTAAGTAAAATAGCAACTACTAATTCAGTTAATGTTATATTTTCCTTTCAGCTTTACCATTCATTTCATGTGAATATGGTGCAGTTCTTTCATGTATTATTATTCCATGTGAGTTGTAAAAATCAATAAACAAACTTGATCCATATTTAGTTCTTATATCACTACGTAATCTTTTAACTTTCTTATCAGACTGATTTTCAATTTCAGTTATGAAAGATTTAAACATCTCAAATGCATCGCTTTTATTTTTCATAAGTTATACATAAGTAAAATCAGAGCAATCATCAATGAAAGTGATAAAGTAGCGGTGTCCATTTCTAGTCAGAGTGCCATCAAGCTCACATATATCAGAATGAATCAAGTCTAAGGGTTCTGATTCTCTAATTACAGATTTATGTGGAGTTTTAGTTATTTTTGCTTGACTACAAAAATCACATTTTTCAAAATCATTTAGTGACATATTAGGGATTATACCTAAGCTACTCATGTTCTTTATTATTCGTTTATTAACATGACATAGTCTAGAGTGCCAGATATTAAAATCACACAACATATAAGTAGAAAAAAACATTTTATTACATTCAACATTCAGTTTAAACATGTCATCGGTTGCATAACCCCTACCCACAAACATACCATTCATAGTGATGGTGTACATATCAGCTACAATAGTCTGTGTAAACCCAGCCTTATTAAGAAGATAACCCAAAAAAGATTCTTTCTCATCTCTGGAGTGTGCATGACGTGTTTCAGAATGACGGTCTTTCCAGAGGTAAACTTTAGCTCTACGCTTCCAATCCCAGCAACAATAGTGGTGTGAGAGTCTCTTAACAGCACTTTCTTGTCATCAGTCTCCGTGTATGTTTTAAACATAGCACAGTCATAGCAGACATGATGTGTAGCGCCAGTATTTACCCACCAACCCTCTGATTCGCCAACAAGGAGAATCTCATCAGAAATCATAGCCGTAAGAGGCTCCTCGGTTAGGTTAGCATTAATGCAGTGCTTGGCCTGTTTCGACACTTGCATGCCATATGACCTGGTTTTCCACAGTTGTAACAAAGAAACAACTGTCCAGAGTCATTCTTTTAGGGTGGTTTCTGTTGACCTCTATGGTTTCCATGCGAATTAAAATTTTGTTTGTTGCGGTTCTAATTCTTAAAGCTTTTGGGATTCGGTTTCAGAACTGCAGCTTTCTTAGTGTTGCCTGAAACAGCAAGCACTTCTTCCTTCATATCATGTTTACGAGATTCCTCCTTAATTCGAAGATGGGTTATTAGACTTTCTAATGAAAATTCCTTAGTTTTATGTCTAAGATTATTTTTAAAATCCTTCCAAATTGGAGGTAACTTATCAATCAAAACTGCCACTTGAAACTGTTCATCTAAACTCATACCTTCGAAGATGAACTCATGAGCTATTTTCTGAAGCTCATGAGACTGCATCTCTACTGACCTATCATTTGTCATCTGGTATTTGAGATAGCGGCTGATGGCAAACTTCTTTGCTCCTACTTCCTCCATATCATACTTTTTCTACAGCGCTTTCCAGATCTCCCTTGTTGTTTTGTCAGAGTTGTAGTATCCGTAGAGATCGTCACTGAGTCCGTTGAGGATGAAGTTCTTGCATAAGTAATCCTGCTCAGTCCAAATCTGCAACTGGTTTGATTTCTCTGTCCAAGCTTTCAGCCGATCTGTGTCTGCTTCGTCGGGTCTGTCTGGTAGCTGCGGCTTATCTGTTGTTAGGACAGCGACCACTTTTCTCATTGTCAGAAAGAACTCCATCTTCTGTCTCCAGCGCTTGAAATGGAGGCCCTCGAACCTGAAGGGCGCAATAGACACTATGGGGACCTGGAACAGCGATGCGGGGGCAACATCATCCAAATCTACAGCAGAAGTCATCGTTGCTAGCGCCGTCTTCAAATTTGTTGTAAGTATATGAACTTCGGCTGAGTCGTGTACTTTGTCACCGTCTTGAAGACGTTTCGACGTTTTGTTCAGGGGTGCAAGCAGTCAAACAAACGCCGCCGCCTCTAGGATAAAACAGCCTCCCTTCATTTGGTTTTTAGTATCGATCCATCTGCACAAACAGGTCAAAAAATTCTGCTCGGGTTTTTCTTGTTTAATAATTTCATCCAAAAATATAAGTACTACACCACAACAAGCTCGACACAGGTCGAGTCGATCGGTCGGCGCGCATGGTGGTCAAGCATGGTCTCCCTCCTCACAAAAGAGCATCATTAGATGCCCAAATGGCCCAATTTAGCTTCTAAGAATCAAGTATATAAACTTGATTCTTTTCTATAGTCCTACAATGTGGGACTATTCACATAGGAGCATTTACCCTTATTCATTTCTAATATTCACTTAAAATTTTAAAAACATTTTCAACAATAGGTATATATACTAACTCCTTCAAAAAAAAATTCTTTTGAAACTTGGCACCTTTTAGTTGTATTCATTTTCAAAGTCATGTATTTATTTGAGGTATGCATATACAAAATAGGCGTAGATCCCAAAAGCATAAACATATACTCGAAATCAATGCATTTTTGAGACCTGATGCCCTCAAATTCATATGCATTCAAAGCTAATGTTTTTTTTCGAAACTTACATATATTTTTAAAATTATATATGTCGTGATCTGAATCCCGTGAAAGCTTTTGCCTTTCCAAACCATGATATATAAATTTTAGTCAGAGTAAATACTCACTCAAAACTTTTACATTTCAAACTGTTATTTATGAACTTCAAAATTTATATTTTTCAAAAGGCTAACTATATAAAACTACTTAAGAGCTTTAAATCCAAAACTAATGTATACATCTAAATTATATTGTTTTAAAATCGAACATATATCTAAAACTGTCACACATTAAAAACCGTACGTACTACCTTATATATTTGAAACTTATCCTCCTTGAAACTGCAAACTCTTGAAACCCATATGCATAAAACTATACATATAGGAATTCTTATATGCATTTTCGAATTCAGATATGCTCATAACTTTAAATCTATGTATGTATATACAAACCTAATGCTGATATAAATTTGCAGTTTTATATTTTTGAAGATTTTCGTATGCATTTAAATCTGTGCTTTTGGAAATTAAGATGAATACGAATCTAGCATATCTATATATTTGAAACTGGAATCTAATGCATATTCAAAAGCATTATACATTTACTTTTAAAATCATTCATCTGGTATTGATTTACATGAGACTATCATGTATAAAAGTTATAAATCCACAATATTCAAATCATGCATGAGACGTATATATATGAAATCAATACATAATTAAAGCTTCATATAACTAAAATAGTATGAATCTGAAAGAGGCATTCTTATATAAAACCATCGTATATTTAAGACTATGTATACTTAAAGCATTTGAAATTGACAGTTTCATTTAAGAGATAATCGGCACATATATTTGAAAACCAATGCATTTGAAACTTGTATACAAATTTCACTATACAAAATCTAAAATCTTGTATATGATCACTGATATGGGACCATACACTTTATGAAACTTATGCATTCCAAAATCCACTTATGTTAAAAAACAGCGTAAATAAGACTAATATGCATTCAGAAAATTATATATAGTGTTGTGCTTTCTTGAAAAATGTGTGTGTGTGTGTGTGCGTGTCTTCCCAAGACTCAAAAACTCATGTATAAGAAACTGGTACTTTCAAAAACAATATACCATATATATCTAGAGCTCACGTATGTAAGAAACTATGCATATAGCAAATTATATACATACTGAAATTGCTGATGTGAAACTATACTCCAGATTTATATATTCGAACTAGCCATATAGGAGGCTTCATGCTTTTGAAATAGAGACATTTGAAACTGAATTCTTTAAAACCATGTACTTCTTGGAATCATGCATATATAAAAGTGAATATGCATATGAGACCTTATATACATTTAAAATCAATATATCTTTGAAAAGTTATACATATGAAACTACTATATGAAGCCAATGTTCATTTAGAATTCGAGTATATTTAAAACTATCATATGAAATCGCATTATAAACTTCAAATCCTTATAATGAATTCGTATACTCAAACTTGGTATGTATCAAAGTTTAACACATAAGATATTATACTTATTTAGAGGCTTGTGCACCTGAAGGTATATATCTAAAACCGAATGTGTATAAGAAACCATTTATTCAAAAGCCAACATATATTTGAAAACTCAGTTGTATACAGAGCCCGGTATTACTGAAAACAGGATATACATGAAATCATGTGTGTACATTTGGACACCTTAATATATATTCTCAAGATCCAAATATAGGAAACTCCTCATTTTCAAAAACACGTATTTCAAAGCTTGGAAACATATACTAAAAGCCAACTATCTCCTTAGACCAATGTTTCTTTGAAAACTAATAATGTTAGGATACTTGAAATTTGATGAAATCAAAACAATAGATTTGAAATTTATATTCAAAACCGTGTACCTTTGACACCAATATGCATTTAAATCCATGTGTACTGATAGGGTTAAAACTCAAATTTGTGTGATATCATAAGCTTAAAACCTTATAATTTTCGAATTCTGTGTATTTCTAAAATTTGAAATATCATTTTGAAATATTCGAAGGACTCATCAATTTTTGAAATCTACAAAAATTTGAGTGAAGCTATTAACCTTATGTAAAAGTCCTATACCTTGAGATAGACCATCGGGATAGATTTTTGGCAACATTAAGGCATGGGCGGTAAGGATTACCTTCAACGCTTGCGGTATCTATAACATTCGAAATTGATTCCTCTTCGACACTCACAGTATTATTCACTCTTGATGTTACCTAATCCAGATCCAATAACTTCGGTAATCATTAACCTCTTGGAAGCCCCTTCTGGTGAGAATCGGTCCGTGGATCATTGAACAACTTTAGGAATATCCAAATTGTGTTTGAGAATCATTGAATGACTTCGAAGATCCGCTTATTGAATGACTTCGTGAATCCGCTTATTAAGTGACTTCGTGAATTCTCTTATTGAGTGACTTCATGAACCATCAACCGCTTCGAAGATCACTTTGGTTCTAGAATCATTGAATCATTTCAAAGATCACTTCGTAATTATTGAACCACTTTGAGAATCACTTCGAGATTCACTGGACCTCTTCGATAATCGCTTGGAAATTAACTGAACCTCTTCTGAGAATCGTTAATTGCTTCGAACATCACTGAGTCACTTTGAGAAGTATATGGTCTAAGAGAGGGAAGTATTGATAGTCGAAGAGGAGGCAGTATACTGAATTGTTGAAGAAGAGAGATGTCATTTTTACAAAAATGGGGTAATATAAAATAACAATATGGAATAATCCAATGTCAAATGTGATCGACAAATGAAGAACATCCAATAGTTTTATACAATATGGAATGGATTAGCAATTCGATACCAGATTCGTGTTGCATGATGACCATTCCTGCAAACATTTAAAATGTTAATTCTAAATTTTGAATTGAACAAAGATTATATTTAAAATTATTTCAACATACGAAATCCAAATCTCTTTAGGATATTTTGGTCATTTTTCTAACATTCGAAGGTTCAAGATCACCTTCTAGCACCAAAAATTTAACGATTAAATTTGTAACAGCCAAAAGGTTGTGCTGGCATATTTGAAGAAGTTCCAAATATTTCCTTGGTTTTGTGATAATTTACAAGTTCTTTTAAAACCATAGTCCTTAAGTCCAAAAGATAGAATAGGCCAGTCCAATAGTCAATACGCAAATAAGCAAGTTCATAAGTCATATATGCAAGTCCATAAGTCCAATATGCAAATGGGCTCAAGGAAAGTCCTTTATTCAAATTATGAATATGTTACGAGATGTGCAAATATGCAATTTCTTAATTGTTTGAGTCCTAATCGACAAATATGTCTCTCTCCTTCTTTAACCATTCTAAGAAGACGGTATTAAGAGAGGGGAAGAAGTCAAGGACTCCTTTCCATGAGGGGGTAAATTTTTATTTATAGTGGTTGGAAGGAGGTTGGCTTGCTCAAATTGGCGATGTGGGACTTTTGGTGCCATGGAGTATGTATTGGACTACGAAGGCTTTTGGAGCTTTATGAAGGAAAATGCACCAATTCCTCTTGATCTTGCTTTGTGACTGACTCTAATCCTTTTTCCTTGCATTATTTTCGACATGCTCTGACATTAATTTTGTCCAATCATTATTAACCACAAAATACATCTTTGATTCATGGTTTTCGACATGCTTTTGGTTAATATCTGTAACACCCCTAATTTCTAATAACATTATTCAGGAGATTTAATTAGAAAAATTAAATAGAATAATGTAAATGTTAAATGATAAGGGGATTGAGATATGAAAATAAATTAAGGTCGTGCTTAATTTAATTAATTAAATGGGTTATAAGCTAATTAATCTACATAAGGGTATATTAGGAAATAGCCGTACACAACCCTTACCCTTATATATTCCATTCATGTTTCATTTTCCCCATTCACAACATTTTGAAAACAAAAATAAAAACGTAAAGAGGAGCCAACCATTGCTAGAAAGAAAAGAGGAGAAATTCAAAGTAAATCTAAGGATTAAAGTTAGGGGAATTAATCTTAATCTCAATCTAATCTCCTTATCTTAATCAAGGTGGATAATAGTTTATACCATCTCTATTTTGTTTTATGATTATATGTTTTTCGGATTTAAGATTAAATTCGTTTCTATGATGATTTGGAAGATGATATGCTTGAATTACAATTTGTTTTATTCAAACAAGAATGTTTAAATAAGGTTATATGCGGTTTTAGGTCAAAACAAATTGAGACTAATGTTTAATTGTCATGGAAAAAATTCATGTTATGTAAAACATGATTTTGGAGTTGGATTTTAATTTTGATAATTTTCCAAGCTACAGAAAAATTACTATGAATTTCCAAATGAAAATATGGTTAATTGGGTTTATAAATTTATTTCAGAAATTATATTAAGAATTTGGGTCTGAAATTTTGATATGTTAGATAACATGACTAAAGTGAATTTCTGGAATTTTTGAAAAATTTTCCTAAGTGATTTGCTATGCAAATTAAATTATTTTAGAAGAAGGACTTATTTGCAATATTGGTTTTGCTTAATGGAAGGGCTTATTTGCTAACTTAACCATGGTTCCAGATGATGAGAACTTGAGGAAAGAAGTTCTTGGAGAATGTCATCGATCCAAGTTTACGACTCATCCTGGAAGAACTAAGATGTATTAAGATATGAAGAGGAGCTTCTATTGGGAAGGTATGAAGAGGGATGTTGGCTTGTGGGTTAGACAATGTGCAAACTGTTAACAAGTGAAAGCCAAACATCAGAAGCCGAGTGGGTTACTTCAACTTGTAGAGATTCCAGTTTGGAAATGGGATTCGATATCCATGGATTTTATAGACGGGTTGCCAAGGTCAAATAGGGGAAATGAAAGTATATGGGTTATAGTGGACAGGTTGATCAAGAGTGCACATTTCATTCCAGTTAAGTCAACCAAGAAGGCACCTGTTTAGCTAAGTTGTTTATGAAGAACATAGTTATAATTAATGGAGTTCCTAGTAGCATAGTCAGTTATAGAGATGCTTTGTTTACTAGCAAATTCTGGAAGAGTCTACAAGATTTGTTAGGCACTAAGCTCATGATGAGTACCGCATATCACCCTCAGACGGATGGGCAGACCAAGATAGTCAATAAGGTACTTGAGGATTTTTTGAGAGCTTGTGTATTGGACTTTGGTGGATTTTGGGAAGATCACCTATTTTTGGTTGAGTTTTCCTATAATAATAGTTATCAGACTAGTATAGGAATGACGCCTTTTGAAGCTTTGTATGGATGGCCATGCAAATCACCAGTGTGTTGGTTAGAGACAGGCGACAGATTGGTCTTAGGTCTAGGTTTGGTTAGGGAGGCGTCAGAGAAGATTGAGTTGATCCGGAAAAGGATGAAGGAAGCTCAATCCAAACAGAAGAGTTACACAGATAAAAGGTGTAGAGACCTAGAGTTCTCAGTTGGAGATAGGGTTTTCATTAAGGTATCACCGATGAAGGGTGTGGTAAGGTTCGGGAAGTCGCGGAAACTAGCACCGAAATATGTTGGTCCTTTCCAGATTATGGAGAGGATTGGAAAGCTCGCATGCAGAGTAGAGTTGCTGAGCAGTATGGCAGGTGTCCATAATGTATTTCATGTGTCTCATTTTCGCAAGTACGTTCATGATATAGAGACTACTATTCCTCGGACTGGGTTAGAATATTTAGTAGTAGAGCCTAATTCGACTTTTGTTAGACAACCAGTTCGGGTTGTAGCGAGAGATGAGAAAAGATTGAGGAACAAGACAGTCAAGTTGGTGAAAGTTCAATGGAGCGACAACGAGAAGGGTTGTACTTGGGAGACAAAGGGCGGGATTCGAGATACTTATCCTGATCTGCTTTGAGGGTATGTCTATATTAGATTTATATAGATAATAGCTAGTCAGGTAGACTAGTATGGTTGTTATGAGTCGTTACAGATGATTGCTATGTTTAGTATTTAGTCCTTACTGAATTTCGAGGACGAAATTCTTTAAGGAGGGGAGCCTATAACACCCTTAATTTTTGATAACATTATTCAGGAGATTTAATTAGATAAATTAAATAGAATAATGTAAATGTTAACTGATAAGGGAATTGAGATATGAAAATAAATTAAGGCCGTGCTTAATTTAATTAATTAAATAGGCTTAAGAATGAGTTATAAGCTAGTTAATCTGTATAAGGGTATATTGGGAAATAGCCGCACATAACCCTTACCCTTATATATATATTCCATTCACATTTCATTTTCCCCATTCATGTCATTTTGAAAACAAAAATAGAAACGTAAAAAGGAGCCGGCCATTGCTAGGAAGAAAGGAGAAGAGAAATTCAAAGTAAAGCTAAGGATTAAAGCTAGGGAATAAATCTTAATCTCAATCCAATCTCCTTATCTTAATCAAGGTGGATAATAGTTTATACCATCTCTACTTTGTTTTATGAATATATATTTTTTGAATTTAAGATTAAATTCGCTTCTATGACGATTTGGAAGATGATATGCTTGAATTACAATTTGTTTGATTCAAACAAGAATGTTTAAATAAAATTATATGTGGTTTTAGGACAAAACTGATTAATATTGATGTTTAAATGCCATGGAAAAAATTTATGTTATGTAAAACATGATTTTGGAATTGGATTTTAACTTTGATAATTTTCCAAGCAATTGAAAGATTACTATGAATTTTCAAAGGAAAATATGGTTAATTGGGTTTATAAATTTATTTCAGAAATTATATTAAGAATTTGGGTCTAAAATTTTGATATGTTAGATAACATGATTAAAGTGAATTTCTGGAATTTTTGAGGATTTTTCCTAAGCGATTTGCTATGCAAATTAAATTATATTAGAAGAAGGACTTATTTAAAATATTGGTTTTGCATAATGGAAGGGCTTATTTGCTAACTTAACCAACGGTTTAGATCTGAAATTAAGCGGTAGTTATTTAGTAAAGAATTTTAAAAGTTGAGGGAACCAATTATAGGTTTACACGTGGCAGGTTAGTTAGATAAAATTTGCTTTTAGTGGTATTAATCAGCTTTTACTAAGAAAAGCAGGTTCCGCCTCTAATAGAAGTACCTTTCGACTCAGAGCTTCCGCCTTCAATCAAGTCAAAGCCCCACTAAGCCGAAACTAATACACAAGGTATCACTTAGATGGTACGTGGGGATTGGAGAAAGGCGGGAAGGCATGGTGTCAAAAGCATTGCTTCCGATGGGGTCGATACCAATTTGTTTGTTTTAAAAAGTGAAGCGTCTGCCTTTATTTTATTTAAGCCTTCGTAGGAGTCGAAGCATATGTTTTCGAAAGAGGTTTCTAAAGGCTTTCGAAGGGGTTGCCATTTATGTTTTATATAATAAACTTTCAAATGGATTTCTTTACTTATAAAAATAAAGCTTTCGAAAGAAGGGTTTTTGACCTAGTCGAAGCCATGCTGCCGTTCTTTTTCCTTTCGAGTATATTGAAGTCGTCAGTGCCTTCGAAGGGTAGTTTTGTTTTAAAGCTGTTTTAAGTTGCTTCCTAAATGCTTTCGAAAGGGTCCAAAGGTTTCGAAGGCAATGGCTTCAAAAGGAGGTTTCGATGCTATCCTTCAGTGTTATGTTCAAATGATTTGAAGCTTTCGAAAGGGATGGTGTCGATGCCATCAAGTTTTCCCCAATACTTTTATATGATATAGAATGATTTCGAAAGATATACTTTCGTTTATATTCACTTTGAGCCAAATGATATTGTTATATAAACCCAATGGTTTCGAAACGGGGACTTTCAATGGTTTTGGGTTTCGAAAGGGATACTTCCAAAGGTTTCGAAAGGGAGACTTTCAATGGTTCTGAAAGGCAGGGGCCTAATGTTTTGAAAAGAGATTTATATGCTTTCGAAGGAGGTTATCCAGTGAGGTCGAAAGTAAGGTTTTGAAGGTTTCGAAAGCCTTAGTTTTTCAAAACAAATAACCTAATCTCATTAAAGAAAACCATGGCATAAATAAATAAAGTGTTTTGAAAAGGAGTTTTTGAAAAAGTTTCTTTGATTAAAGGGTTAAAGGGATTAACCAAGTTATTGTGTTTACTTCTTCATATATGTATATATTCACATTGTTATGGACCCATAACTGTATTTTGGGAAAGGGCGGAATAACCAGCTAGGTTGACCCAGTAGTGAATATAAATTAAGTTAACTCCTAAATGAGTAGAATTGCATCCAGGAGGTCAGGAAGACCAGTATATAGGATGCTAAAATATTAAATGAAGATATTGGCAGGGGCCAATAGGTTCTTAGTAATCCCATGAAAACTGTGTATAAATGAAGATGTTAGAAAGACAAGTTCATAGTTAGCCCGTGAAAAATATGATTTGATATTGGCAGGGGCTAATAGGTTTATAGTAAACCCATGATAACTATATCTGGATTAAGATATTGATAGATGTCAATAGGTTCCTAGGTTCCTAGTCAACCCATGAAAACTAGGATGAGAGTAAAAATATTGGAGTTACTAATAGGTTCTTAGTGATCCCATGAAAACTATGTAATTGGATAGGGAGTCCATAATCATTTTTACCGGTTATTAGTCAGCCCATGAAAACTAATAAGTTAATAGTGACCCTAGAAACTATAATTGAGACAAATAGTCAAAATGAATGGGGATGGGTAATCTAGAATTGATTATGTAACGACCCATATTTTTAACTATTTTAAATTATTAAATTTAGTTTAATTAATGAATAAAAATGGTTAAAAATAATTTTTTTAATGATTTATTAATATAGTTATTGAATATGAACCTAAACAAGATTTTAAAATAAACAAATTTCGAAGATTTAAGTGATAACAAGTGCTGAAAGGAGATTTTATGTACTAAATGTGTTTACAATCAATAGTTGAATTGAATAAAAAATGCCGAATTCATTAGATGTAAATAAAGTAATTGGTTGATAACTAAAATTCATGAGAAAGCTAATATTAAAATTTATTGAATATTGGACAATTAAATTGTTTAAAATTTAATCTTGAAAATTATATAAATAACTGAATCCTAAATTAAATATGAATGAAATGATTTCAAAAGTTGATTTAGATGTTATTTAAACATGGATGAAGATGGTCAACACTTAAAAATTGAATTTAAGTGATTAATTTAAAATTTGGAAATTTCTGGTTTTAATTGACGAGTAAAAATAGCCATTATGGCCGCTATCTCGGATTTTGACAAAACCAGTTTCATCGGATCCGTAATAGTGAATTATTGTAGGATTTCAAGTTTCGTAGCGATCGGACTTGTCATTTGGCCGTGCGAGCTTAAAACGCGTAGAAATCAATTTAAGAATTTAATTAAATAATTCGATTCAAAAGGCTATCTTTTCCATACGATCGAATTAGGCCTTGGAACTTGTTCCATTATATTCGAAATAGGGGTATAACATTATAAACGCCTGGCGGCGTGCTTCGTTTGGAGTTCGTCCGGAAAAATACGTGAATAGTGAGAATAATATTAAAATAATATGTTTACACGTATATATAAACGTATACACAGTAAACCCTAGCTATTATCTTCCAGCCGCGCCTCTAATTATTTCAATGGCCGAAAACATGCTTGACTTCATCCCCTCCGATCTCTTCATCCATGTGATATTAGCCAACGAGTTCTAAAGCAAAGTTGTAGAGTACATCGACCTCTTGACATCCAACGATGGATCTAGGCTATTATGTCGCGAGGAGGCAGCAAATCGCCACGAACGGCGTACTGTTCGAACGCGTTTTCCGAGAGCTAGGGGCACCGAGCTTGGGGAGGTCATAGCCGAAGGTGGAGCTCGCATAGGCCGTTCAAATGGTGGCCTCCGATCATTGTCTCGATCACCAGAGGAGGAGCGGCGATCGCTTTTGCGTAGGCGGCGATAGGTTGTGTGCACTCGAATTTGCCTCGAATGAACGCAATCAACGAAGATAACAAGAATGGTCGTGATTTTCTTTATCCAGAATGAACGGCCTTGATGAATGGTAAAAAGAAAAAAAAAGAAATTTATTTAATATAAATTGTATTCAATCTTAAAAAGTGTATATCTTTTACATACGAGGTCGGAATTGGACGAAATAAGCGACGATGGGATCGTAGCGACGAATACTACATTCTGGAACTGATTTGGTGACGATTGGAGCTAACTAAAATTTTAGGTTAAATCGAACGTTGTTCGATTTGATTTAAAATTTAAAACTCAAGGTGAGTGTTTTTAACGCTCACGACGTACTATAATATTCTATGTTCGTTAAAATTGAATCGTGAAGATTATCTAATTTTATTGACTGTTAATAGAAAATGAAATTTACATATGAATTTACTGTAGATATTAAAATCGACAGTTAAATTTGAAATTGGAAATTAATTGCCAGTAAATTACCTGTTATCGATATCTATGAAATTTTTCTGAATTATTGGCTGATTTGGATGTTGATTGTGATGGATGCTATTAGATTATATTTTGGATGATTTGAATGTTTATTTATTTTCATATGTCCTGTTATCACCCTGAAAATTAATTACACTATATAAAACTGTAAATTGAATTATTTTAAATAAATTAAGAAATAGGTTGAAGTGATATATACCTATGACATTGTGATTTGGATTGAAATGATGTATATCCATCCCTGAAATTAAATTGAAATAACTGATCACTTGGCCGTAAGATAGAAAATTATATATGGACACCAGTTTGGTTAAATTAAATTATTTCCAAATTTTTGATTTGAAATTAGTTAAATGAGTTTGATTTAATGAAATAAAAATTGAATGTATGGAAATCGAATTTTTTTCGAACTTGAGCCTAAATTATGAAATTGAAATGTGTGAAACAAAATTGTTTAAAAATGAAATTTGAGATTTTGAAGTTATAATTGAAATATGATCTGAGTTTCGGAATTTGATTTGCTTTAAAGATTTGGATTTTATTCCAATTTTGAAATATGGCTAAGTAAACATAATTTAAATCGATATTTCAAAATTGGGCTCGGAATTGAATTATTTTGGGAGATTTGAATCTTAAATTGAATATTGAAGTTAAATTTGATTTAGATAATTCAAATCGATATTTTGAAATTGAACTTGAAATAGATATAAAATGAAAGGGTTTAAAATTAGAATTGAATTGAGATTTAAACCGTTGACTCGAATTGTTGAATCCAATCTGAAGTTAAAAATGAAAATCGAAATTGAAATTGATTTGAATGGAAATTGGAATCGAAGTTAATCGGAATTGAAATCGGAATGGAATCGATTAAGTTGAAATGGAAATTGAAATTGATTTGAATTGGAAGGTTGGAATTGGATCGGTTTGACTTTAAAACTATTTTTCAAAATTAATTATTTTATTATATAAACCGTTTAAAAACCTATCTTTTAGATGTTTAAATTACTCTGATTTTCCACACCATTTTGCTATATAAACCATTTTAATACTTAAACTATTTTATATTAAACTATTTTAACCATTAAACTATTTTTAACTATTTTAACCATTTAAACTATTTTTAACTATTTTAATTATTTAAACTATTTTAAAAATATTCAAACTATTTTAAAAAAAAATCAAACTGGTCAAGGGTGGAATGTTTATTTTTAAATCATGGATTTAAATACGAATTAGGTTGAATGAAGTTATAACCCAAATGGAAATTTGAAACAATTTTGGAACTGAAACCGAGATATTAAGGCGAAAATGATTTTGGATTTGAAATAGTATATTTTGAGTAAATATGATGATTTCAAAATGGATTTGATTTTGAAGCGAATATGATATTTTGATATCAAATATGAACTGTTTTCGAAATGTAAAAGTACCAACCGGTGTGTATAATGACGTTTGGTTGTTAAAGAGACCGGGGCCGGATATGGGCATACTCTTTGTCGATACCAGAACCACTTTAACAACTGTGTACGTGAAGTGATAATCCAGAACAAAGTGGTTGGATTTGGCGTACGTTTGCTGGATTTGAAGAAAGAGAACGATGATGGATTAGCCCGGCACTTGTGCCAATTTGAAATGACTAAAACAGAAGCGGAACCGGCCAAGTGGGTTTGCTACCCCGAGCGGACACGCTTCTTCGTATTACCATCATTTACATTGTGATTGATTGGTGCGCACCCTCGGATTTTGGGAGTGTTGGACGCGGTGGGCGATCGTGGTTCTGATCTATTACCACCAGCCGGGAAGGGTAAACTGGTAGTATCCTACCTTGGGCATTGCCTCACACTACAAGAAAATTTGCTTTTAGTTGCACTTATTAGTAGCGTTTGAAGGCAAGTGCAACTATTATCGTTTTATGCCATATTTTCAACGCTGCCAAAAAAATTCGCTCGCCCCACCTTTGCGTTTTCTTTACTTCTGCCAAAAGTTGCCGCCAACTTTTTACCTGTTACGTTTTTCACTTTAGTTTCCGTGTTTCATTTTGATTCACTTCCAAAAATTTACACATCCAAATTCCTCCTCATCATCATCCTCTTCAATTTTTCCTCCATCCTCATCATCGCGCTATTCCTCTGTGACGCTGCTCCTCTTCATAGTCAATCAAATCCTCCCCGACGCACTGCCGCTCTTCACAGTCGATTTAATACGTGCTGATCCTCTCCATCAATCAAAAGGACAGTGATTTCTTCCATGTAAGTGACGAGCTTAAGAAATTTGCATTCTTTCTAATGCTGATTTTGAATTTTCGGGGTTTAACTATGGTTTTAGGTCTTCAGGGAGAGGACAGCGAGCTGTTTCGATAGAAAAGTTCACACTTCTTACACTCAAGAGGTATAATGACTGTATTCACTTCCTTGGTTCTATAAATAAACTTAACAATATTTTATAGAGTCTAGATCAATTTTAGGTCAATATTATTTCTACAACCACACACAAGGTGTTTGGTAGAATGTAGATCTATTTTAGGTGCTTCTGTATTTCACAAGTTTACCTTCGATTATTATCATGTTATTTTCTTTTTCTTTTAGTATTTATTTACACTGTAAATCATGGTTATATTGGTCATAACACACTTATTCTATTTTGAAGTTAGTGGAATGATTAATTCATTTTATTCATGAATGTAAGTTGCTGGTTTTTGATGTCCAACTATTTAAGAACATATGAAATGTTCTTTATAGGATACAAATACACTTAACAATATTTCATTGTATATACAAATTAATGTCATACTAGCTACCCTTGGTAATCAGGCTTTGAACTGCGTATATCAGTATTATGGTGTTGTTGAAAGTTGTATGAGTTATATTAAGTTTAAATATTCCGTTTTCAAGGTGTGAAAGTGTCGGTGAAGAAGAAAAACCAGCGCAAAAGCCTGGTGGTACCCGTAATTAGCAGGTTCAATCTTAGAACTTTTACTTTTTATCTCCCTTTAAAATGAATTATATTTGTGATAGATTGGCATTACATCACAGTAAACTCATTTCTCTAGTTCCTCTCTAGTGACTTTCAAGGTGTGAAAGTGAATTTCATCGAGTTACTTCTTAGTACACTATAACCACTTGAAAGTGATTATATAGATTTTTTTTTCTTATTTTAAGTTATTATATAAAGTGTTTGCATGTAAAAAGAAATGGCATACATTATAATAACCATATTCGTTTCTAATAAAGCTACCAGAATGTTTAACTCGCCCAATTATAATAACACAAGATAACCATGGGACCAGATTATCCATATACATAATATATTTAATTACAGTAAACATAGAAAGAAAGATTATCATTGAAATAAGTCATGTAGTGATTAGTTAATATGGGCCTTGGTCATCGTCCTCATAGCATAGACCCATGGGTGGTTTAATATATTAGCACACTTCAAGTAGAAAATGTAGACATTTCAATGTGCATCATATATATGTAGTTTCATTAGCGTAGAAAATGTAGTCACTCCCAATGGTTTCCAGTATTATGTTATATTAATATGAATTTATATATTGTTTCACTAACAGAAAATGGCCTACTGCTATTGTTGTTTGAGTTTTAATGGAAGAAGATGTTCTTTTGGTTGTAGGAATATATATAAGTATTACATCCGTTTTGGTTAGATAGAATTTGAAATCTATTCTTAAAACTTGCCTGCTATATGATTTTTTTACCTTGTTAAACCTCCAAAATGCATTAAAGTTGTTTATGCCAGGTTGTACAGTTATAGTATTAGAAATCCAAAATAATTTTTGAACGCTCTATCTACCCCCAATAAGTATGGCTGGCTCTGTCTATCCCAACTTGGTTGACCTGTGTAGGTATTAGTGAGCTAACTTTTGTCTATATAAGGAACATCAAAGTGTTAGTATAGTTGCACTGTAAAACATTGCGGGCATGCAGTTTTAAAACATTATGCATATGCAGTTTTAATGTCTTGCACTTTTAGTTTACAGCAAATGCATATTGTTGCTCAAATGATGCAGCCCTTTAATTTTAATATAAGTAGTATGTATATGAATAATATGAACGCAAATTCATTGTTTCAATGAGTAATGAGACTAACCTTAGCTCTCCTTCTTTCAGTAATTGACTAAATGGAGTGGATATTTGATGAGAAGCAATTTTCTTTCAATGAGGTAAATATCAGTGAAATCAACAATATTGTAGAGAATGAAGAAAGAAAAATGCTTCTTATTATGCTTCATACTTTATTCTATTCTTTGTAATATCAAGTGTTGCTAGTACTACTTTTTTAAAGAAAGGACACTTTCCACCGGGTTCATCTTTGTTGCTGTTACCTCTGCTTTTCAGGCACTTTTGTTTTATCATTTTTTAGAAAAGAGTGTTATGAAATGCATGCTTATCACTTTTAGGTTCCATGACTGTTTCACACAAATAATTCTTTTTCATCAAATAGTCTTGCAGCATTATGGTTTCTTAATCTGTAGCCTTGTGAATTGTTATATGCAAAGAAGTCTACATGATATATCATTCATCGTCATCATGGTAATCATAAACATAGTGCAACAGTGAAAAAGAAAAATTCATGAGCAAACATGAGCAAACTTTCCTTCATAAAAGTTTTATTGATCTTACTCCGAATAGGAAAGCTTTTACCACTTCTCTAAGAGAAATTGCTCCCTGATGAGTTTTTCTCCTTAAGACTTGAGACAGTAATGCGATCATCTTAAGTCATTATTAAAATTATGTGTTGCTCTGTCTACCCCTTATTCTCTCTTAATAACACAGTTTTTAATTATCGTAATATGTGTAGAGAGGATTTCAAAGAATATGCAGATGTGTATTTCAAAAAAGTTGGAGACACGGTTTCACATTGGACAACTACAAATAAACCAAATGGAATAGGTCAAGCATCTTACGATACTGGCATATTTTCTCTGTAAAGATGTTCTTACCCATTCGGTAGTTGTTTAGTGGGTAACTCCATGATCAAGCCTTATATTGTAGGTCATAAACCATGTTAGCAGAAGTTTACCACCTATTTGAGTTTGTTTCACTTATTTTAGCGAGTGCGATAAATTTCCAAGTAGAGCATGGATGTGTGTGTGTGTCATAACTTATAAGTGTTCACTTAATTTTTCTAGATTACCACTTCTTAGTTGTTTTAAGGTTAACAAGTGATTGGGTACTTTCTGGTGGTATGTTCATGATGCCTCATTGATTCTCATTGTTCTTTTTTGTTATATTGCAGTCAAATATTCTGTCTTCTGTAGATCCTGTTGATACACTTGGATGTGTGTGTGTGTAATAACATAACTTGTAAGTGTTCACTTAATTTGTCTAGATTATCACTTCTTTGTTGTTTGCAGGTTAACTAGTGATCTAGTACCGTCTGGTGGTATGTTCATGATGCCTCATCGATACTCATTGTTCTTTTTTGTTAAATTGCAGGCAATTTTTTTGTCTACGGCAGATCCGGCCAATTCACTTAGATACGTATGGGTGTTCACATTCCTGCCTGCCTTGATTTTACAAAAATGGTATTGTTTGCATCTTATCCTTCATACGGCACCTACCTTTTTTTTATTGATATAAACAAGAGTTATGACATGAGGGAGTTTTGGATACAAACTGAAGAAGAAAACAACATAAGCTATGTATAGTAAATATACCAAATGGTCATTGTCAGCATATACAATCGATGTTCATTGTCAATGAAAGTTGCTAACCAGGCGAGTTTTGTCGTGGAAAACAAAAACCTCATATATGGATTTACTGTATCTAATGGATAAATATCTCTTTTCAAATATGAATCCAAATAAACATATTAAGTATGTTAGTATATAAATAGAATGTTTTTTTATTTGCGATTTTGACTAAGTTTGGATCGGAATTAAATCGAATCGTTAAGGGAAAGATCCGATCCGAATCGGGATTTAAATCGTAGGATTTTAGGATTTTTGACAACAATGGTTGTGGGATATGATCGAAGCTGATAAACTATGCACTGAAATGAGTATCCTATTAGCTAAGTGTACAGTTATTTAAAACTTTTAAGGTGCTAGTAATGTTCCGCTGCCCCGGTGTCTATATATATTCCAAACCCATTTCATTCGTTTCCTCATCACCACTGCATGCAAATTATCCAAGTTAATAGGCATAGAGGCTATACTCTGTTCATCAAAAATTATGTTCTCTGGCAATTTGCTACAAATTAAGAGACTCGGTCCAATGTATTTACCTTCCAATACTTTTCCCTGCCACAATGAAAGATTCAATCTAAAGAACATGGCTACTGTCATCGATAAGAAAAGTTGCACTTTAGAAAAAACTTTGATCAAATCTTCACCGTCAGTAGAACTATTCAAAACCGATAAGATAGTCGACCTTACTCCTTGGGAGCTCCAGCTCCTCTCCTACAACTACATCCAAATAGGTTTTCTCTACCCCAAACTGCTAATCAATGACACCATTGCTCGCCTGAAAAGCTCACTTTCCCTAGCCTTGTACCACTTCTACACTCTAAACGGACGTTTCATCACAGAAAGAAAAGACAACGGTATCTGCATATCATTAGATCCAAATGGTGGCGATGGATGTGTGTGTGTGTCATAACATTTTTTCATATGCACTTTGCGTATAAACTGAATCGCTTGTCTATGCCCTATAAACTGTCATCCTATGTCTCGCGAAATCCATTATGTGAAACCTTTTTACCTACCGAGGTACAACTGGAATTGTTGACTACACAAATTATGATGACATGAAATATGCAGCAATTGCTTTATCAATTTGAATAATTTTGGTTGGTTTCCTCAAGTCTTAATCTCATTTGATATTCGATGACCTTCTTGACATTTTTTGTGCAGATAAAGACACTAGATGACTCTGAGTTCCTTAAGGCATTTTCACAGGGCTATATAAGGATAACTTTATTAGAAAATCCTTAAAAAACATATAGAAGGAAAGCCGACATTATATGAATTGGGTTGCATGCATTAGACCAAGAATTGATATCGGTGATCTGGTGGGGTCAAGTGTTATAAGAGGAATGGTAGGTTTCTTCTTGAGTTTGGGTGGTTCCCTGTGCTTGAGGTGTTTCTTGCTGAATGTTTTGGTGAAGGATTTCATGATGTAGCTGGTTAGGTGACTTCTTCAAAAGGTGAAAGTATATGAGTTTGCAGGTCCTGAATTGTTGTGGTCTTGAATCATTGTATGGTAAGTGAGTTTCTTGTATTTGGGAATAAGGTATTTACTAATGGATGTAGCTGCTAACTTGGTAAATTTAGAAAGATTTGTTTGCTTGCATGTGTGGAAAAGTGCTTGTTGAAGTTTGCTGAGAGTGAGTAGTTGATTTAGGGCAGTTTTGGTTTGAATTTTGCAACATGCACAGAAGTGTACACGTCTGAAGTGAGCGATGCTTTACTGGAACTAGATTCAGTAGAAGGATGAGATTTAATGAATTATTTTCAGCATATTATACATTTATTTGTTTTTTCATTAGTTGTTTTCTCTCTGTATGTCGTATATCCTATTGCTAGGAGTGTTGTTTAGTAATAAATACAAATACTAAACTTGAAGTTGAAAATTTTGCAAATTCGTTTCAGGTGTATTCTTTCCAGTGTCCACTTGCTGCCTTCCTCTTTTGTTTGAAGTAAGAAAATGAACTCAGGTTAGCTCTGTATTTTAATATTTTAAACCAAACGATCTACATTTAGTGAGTACAATGTGTAAACTTGGCTGATTTTTAGGTAAGGATATTTAGGATACAACATTGTTGCTTGCAGTTTGTATATAGAAACTTAAAATTCAACGGGCAAGTATTATACAGTTCATTACGTATTCTTTGAAAATTGAGAGCACTACTACTGTTAGGAAGTTACCTTGTTGCTTTGGTATATTTTGTGTAGCAAACAACTAGAACTTGTTCCTTCGCTAATTTTGAATTCAGTCGATTAATCAACAATATATCAAAACATCTAATAAGTAGTGTATGTCAATTTACACGATGATTTATTTGAGTAGTGATTGATCCTTGTCATTTTTACTTACTACTCTGTGCTTATTTGGAAATTTGTCTCTTTCAGAACATGTTTTATTTCCCAATCTTTTCTTGTTTATTGTTCCAAATAGTGTTAATTTTACGTCTTTTGGTTTATTGTTCCAAATAGCGATGCTTTGCTGGAAGTAGATTCAATAGAAGGATGTGATTATTCATGATATTACTTAGGGAATTATGTTTCAGTTGGAATTATATATCTACTGATATTGTGTTTATTCATGATTACTGATATTGTGTGCTAAAGCTACCGCCTTAATGAATTTACAGATGCAAAACTACTTCAGGATTCTTGTACGTGCTTAATTTTTTTGCTTACACCTTATTTTCTAGCATTGTCTAATCAAACTATACCAATTGTTTTTCATTATTTCAGGGTTTTTTTAAGCAACATACTTCCAGCATAAAAGATACTCATGCTCATGTTCAGAATTTCAAAATCCAGTAAGGACTCTTATTGAGAATTCATTTTCAAGTATGCATCCTACTACTTCATCATCGCCTAAGCATATGTGTAGGTGCAGGTTTTGTTCCACTCAATTAGTATACAAGCACCAGCACTTCCTACTCTCAATTATATCTTTTTTGTTTACGGAAAATTTATGTTTTAAAACTTTATTTTAGTAAAATTTACATCATAGTTTTACTTTAATTTTCTTTACTTATTTTTTTCAAGTAAATAGTTGATTCTTTCAAGGTTAGAGCAGGATATTTAAATCATTGTACCTAACAGCCATTATGATGTTTCAATTCAAAACGAATGGTCAGAGATTAAACATGCATGAATTGAAATAAGTTTAATGAAAGATCGCTACCTGAATAGTAATACATACATATATATATATATATATATATATACATATATATATATATACATATATATATATTGTTGATTGTTAAACTCGTTTGCAGGTAATTAGCTATTTCGAAGCGAAGACTCTCGACAACAAAAAACTATTGGTAATCAAGCAACGAACATGAATTTAATTGTTATATATGTTGTCGTATTTTGTTAGTACCATTTGTGGAAACTTGTCTGTAAATGCTTGTAGTATGTGACTTATTTTGTTGAAAAACTACTGTCGAATTGATTATGGATATTATATTTGATTGTGAGATTAGCTTGTTTTTGCAATTATTTGAATATGATGATCATATGATTGATTGTTTGTATATGCTAATTATGTGATTTAATTGTTTGTTTGAATATATGAAAATTATGCGATTGATCGTTCGTTTTAATATGAATAGTATATAAGCGATTGCTGGAAATGGTATAAACCATCAACCGTAAATAGTAGCATTTAAAATATGCTACCAAACAACCAATAACTTTTAGTAGCGTTTCAGAAATGCTACAGAAACAAATATAAACTAATATAAAAATTATACAGTTGCATTTTAAAAACGCTACTGAAAATCAAAAAAAGCATATAAACAAAAAATGCAACCAAAAAATGAAGACTTATGGTAGCATTTTTTTAACCCTACAGAAAAAACCTATAGTTGCATTTAAAAGTGACTTTTTGTAGCGTTTTTTAAATCCTACAGAAAATACCTATAGTTGCATTTAAAAGTGACTTTTGGTAGCGTTTACTACAATGCAACAAAAAGTTTTAGACTTTTAGTTGCATGTCGTATAGCAGCGTTCTCTAAAACGCTACCAAAAGTCTTTTCTGGTGTAGTGTCATGTGCCTTGTCATACTTTTATCCCTATACGAGATCCATACGATTTTGGTTTAGTGTTGTCGTATCACGGCGCATCCCTGACTACCGACGTGCTACTGGTGGTGTAAAATGAAAACTGTATGCTAATGCTTAAAAACGCGTTAAGGGGGATTAATGTAAAGCCTTAACCCTAAGAAAAATATTTATTTTACTGATTAGATATTATATATGTAGCGTATTCTACTACATATAAATATTTTGACGGATCCTTAAGAGATGGAAAATCCAGTAACATCTCTTGAGTTATTGCATGCACCTTATACACCGGATAGGAGATGTGAAATCTCATAAACATCTCTGACGCTATCACACTCATGTTATATGCGATATTGATTTGACTTACATAAGGATATTTTAGTCCTGACTCGAGTATTTTGTCTTTTCATTACGCTCGGGTCAGTCCTGAGTTTTTCAACTTATTGAAGATTTATTTTGGAGGACAAAGACGAAGATTTGGTGTATTATTACTATTAGTATTCTTGCATCATGTTTTCTGCTGCATTAGTTATTTATCCTTAATGTATATATATAACTCTGATAAATGTTGTATAATTATAATCTAATGTATAGTAAACAGCTTCATGAGTTGTTTATTTTATTATTATATTTTATTGTTCCGTTGCGAGATTCTTTGTTTGTTTTCTTCTTCTTTTCATATTTTTCTTAATTAACCCCATTGATTATCTATGTTCCGAATTGTTTAATTCGGACATGTGTGTTTGCTTGGGCACCTAGCGGGTGCCGCATGATAGGGGGTTCTCGTATTTGGTTTGGTAGGTAGCGGATGACTCTTACTCCTACATGTCCTTGTGTTGGTTTAGTCGAGAGGCTAGCCGTAAAACCAAAACACATGTACGGCTGTTTGCTATGGTGGGTTTACTCACTGGCTGGTGATGGGTTCAAAGCCTAGCTGGCTTGTCACAGCTGGTATCAGAGCTTTGGTTTAGCGATAACCTTGGCTTTTAGGGGTAACTCACTAGAGATAGGGTCAGTAGCACCCTATAATGAGTTTGAGTGTATTAATAGATATGAGTGCATATTTGTTAGTGAATATAACAATTGTTTTATATTGTGTTGGTTGATTTGTCGAGTGGCTTATGGATCCAGTCAATACGAATAATTAACGTTATTGATAGGGATCTCTAAACACTTGAACAGAACAATTCGACATAGTATTGTTTTGAAATTGGGTAAATGAAATAATTTTACCCTGGTTATATTTTTTATATAAAGGAATAATTTTCTAAAATTATTATGGTATATATAGTGTGAATTGGTTGTTAGAAATGATAATATCGATCATTATCATTATTTGTTTGACTAGTCAATATTCCTAAACTATTAGCTATTATATGATTATAAGAAAATGAAACGGTATAAATGTGATTTATAAAATATAATTTGCATTTGGAGAATAATACCGGTATTGTTTAAAAGTATATACAAATACAAATTGTTTTCAAATAAATTTTAAAAGGGAATGAATTCAGTACTCCCCTCTTCTGTCACTGGAAAATAATTTCGCTGATGACTGCGCAGCATCATCGACGTTCATTTTCGAGTCTCAAAGTGGCGGAGACTTCTAAGAAGCTTTCCTACGAAATTGTTTTGATAAACGAATTTTTAGTTTAAACTCCAAATGTATGATTTGATATATAAAAGATATAAGTATACATACTTATTTTAAATGGCTTGAAATGAACCGGGCATTTAAAATTTTTAAGTTCTGTTAATTAATAACCTTCAAATTATTTGAATGAAATGAAATATTTGAATAACCAGAGCTTATAAAATAAGAGAATTAGGAAATCTGAGTTAAATGTTTTGAGAAACTTTAGGGTTGAAGTTTGCAACTCTAAAATTAAACGTAAAGAAAATTTAAACAAGTTACAATAGTGAACATTCTAATTAAGTAAAATGAATCAGATTAATTTGTATAATACCAAATTGCATTCTAATAACATATAATAAGACTTACCAAATGTTAAAAGTTAAAATGATGATTTGGATATGTAATGGGATATTATACAAGTAAATAAAAATTAAAAGTAATTAAAATGTATATAAATGGAAATTTGGTTGTAATAATAAATGTTATATACTTAATTAGTATATTATGAAATGATTAATGACTAAATGGAATAAGTAAGTGGAACTTAAGAAAGTAGACAAATGAAATAAGTAATATCTTTGTAAATTGGTTATAGAATTAAATAAAAATTTGCAAAGAATTTCGAAATTGAATTTGTAACTTTTGAGATAATTATAAACTTAGATAAAGTCATATATAAGAAGTTGGATTTTTATAGAATGATTATAAACTAAAGTAATGATTAATAAAATGTTTCACAAATAAATTTGTTATTAAATGAAATTGCGAAAATAAATGTGAATTAAGTTGTAAAGAAACTTAAGTAAGGATATAGGGAATAATTCATTAATGATGTTGATGCTAAAAATGGAGATATGAACAGTATAATTCAAATGTTTGTGAAATGTAAAGTAAAGTTTATAGTTTATAACTTTGATAAATGTTAGTTAAACAAAATGTTAAATTAATTGAATACAGATGTTAAAGGAAGGAAGCCAGTATTGAATTATGAAATGAACTTTAACTTATGAAAAGCTAACCGAAATGAATAAATGGAAGAAGTTAGTGAATTGTATTAATAAAATGAGTAAACGAAATAACATTGACTTAAAATGAAAATGACCTTAAGTGTAAAATGAATATGAATAAATGAATTGATATGGGATGTTGCTAAACGTAAAATGAAACAATTGAAATTTAACAAATTTAATTGAATAAATTAAATGTGAATGGAATAGATGTGAATAAATTGGAAGTAAACCAATTAAATGTTGATAAAAATTGAATGTTAATAAGAAATGAAGTGTATTAATATAATATTGACATTGGATAATGTAAATTCATATCATTGTGAATTATATGGATGAATACTAATAATTAAATGGTTTCTTTTGTGTAAATCGTCATTATAACTATTTTATTGTATATGATTGTTGTTTGTTGTATATTAATGCTTATGTTATGGTGTGGATTTAAAATTCATGTTATATGCTTCTATAAAACTCATATATGCTTTCTACATCTTCTATAAATGACTAATATTCTAAATTGAGTTGAGATAGGTGCATACGAAGACCGTTGGACGTATACGCAGATTATATTTTGCTTTTGCTTGCTTAATACGAGCGAACTCGCTCGTATTAATAATAATAAGGTACATATCTCGGATTACATACCGCACTTTTATATTTTTCCCTACGGGATGCCTCACCATTGAGATGAGATGTATATTTGATATCTATTGGCATATTTGGGTTATATATTGTATTGTAAAAAATTTCCGATCGAACCGCGCAAAGGAGACTCTTTCAAAATTTTCCGTAAATCCGGGTGTTAGAAAATTTTTGAAGTTTTAAAATTTTTATAACTTGTTTTCTTAAATAAATTGTAAATTCCGTAAGCTGCTCGGTGTAGCGTAGAAGAAACATAGTAAAAGTTTTCTAATGGATTTTATGTTTTATAAGTTGATATTTTTTTTAAATATATCAAATGTAAGATTCTCTACTTAGTTCCTTTTCGAGGACGAAAAGTTTTGAGTGAGGGAGATTGTAACGACCCAAATTTTTAACTATTTTAAATTATTAAATTTAGTGTAATTAATGAATAAAAATGGTTTAAATTTTTTTAATGATTTATCAATATAGTTATTGAATATGAACCTGAACAAGATTTTAAAATAAACCAATTTCGAAGATTTAAGTAATAACAAGTATTGAAAGGAGATGTTATGTATTGAATGTATATACAATCAATAGTTGAATTGAATAAAAAAATGTCGAATTCATTAGATGTAAATAAAGTAATTGGTTGATAACTAAAATTCATGAGAAAGCTAATATTAAAATTTATTGAATATTAGACAATTAAACTGTTTAAAATTTAATCTTGAAAATTATATAAATAACTGAATCCTGAATTAAATATGAATGAAATGATTTCAAAAGTTGATTTGGATAATATTTAAATATGGATGAAGATGGTCAACACTTAAAAATTGAATTTAAGTGATTAATTTGAAATTTGGAAATTTCTAGTTTTAATTAACGAGTAAAAACATCCATTTTGGCCACTGTCTCGGATTTCGACGAAACCAGTTTCATCGGATCAGTAATAGTGAATTATTATAGGATTTCAATTTTTTTAGCGATCAGACTTGTCGTTTGTCCGTGCGAGCTTGAAACGCGTAGAAGTCAATTTCAGAATTTAATTAAAATAATTCGATTCAAAAGGCTATCTTCTCCATACGATCGAATTAGGCCTTGGAACTTGTTCCATTGCATTCGGAATAGGGGTATAACATTATAAACGCCTGGCGGCATGCTTCGTTTGGAGTTCGTCCGGAAAAATACGTGAATAGTGAGAATAATATTAAAATAATATGTTTACACGTATATATAAACGTATGCACAGTAAACCCTAGCTATTATCTTCCAGCCGCGCCTCCAATTATTTCAATGGTCGAAACCATGCTTAACTTCATCCCCTCCAATTTCTTCATCCACGCGATATTAGCCAACGAGTTCTAAAGAAAAGTTGTAGAGTGCATCGACCTCATGACATCTAACGGTGGATCTAAGCTATTATGACTCGAGGTGGCGGAAAATCGCCACGAACGGTGTACTGTTTGAATGCAATTCCGAAAGCTGGGGGGCGCCGAGCTTGGGGAGGTCATAGCTGAAGGTGGAGCTTGCATAGGCCGTTTAAATGGTGGCCTCCGATCATTGTCTCGGTCACTAGAGGAGCAGTGGCGATCGCTTTTGGGTAAGCGGCGATGGGTTTGTGTGCACTCGAATTTTCCTGGAACAAATGCAATCGAGGAAGATGAAAAGAATGACCATGATTTGCTTTATCCAGAATGAAAGGCCTTGATGAAGGGTAAAAATAAAAAAAAGAAATTTATTTAATATAAATTGTATTCGATCTTAAAATGTGTATATCTTTTACATACGAGGTCGAAATTGGACGAAACAAGTAGTGATGGGATCGTGGCGATGAGTACTACGTTCTGGAACTTATTTAGTGATGATTGGAGCTAACTAAAATTTTAGGTTAAATCGAACGTCGTTTGATTTGATTTAAAATTTAAAACTCAAGGTGAGTGTTTTTAACGCTCACGACGTACTATAATATTTTTATGTTCGTTAAAATTGAATTGTGAAGATTATCTAATTTTATTAACTGTTAATAGAAAATGAAATTGACATATGAATTGACTGTAGATATTAAAACCGACAGTTAAATTTGAAATTGGAAATTAATTGCTAATAAACTACCTGCTTCGATAACTATGAAATTGTTGTGAATTATTAGCTGATTTGGATGTTAATTGTGATGGATGCTATTGGTTGATATTTTGGATGATTTGGATGTTTACTTATTTTGATATAGCCTGCTATCACTTTGAAATTAATTATATATAAAACTGTAAATTGAATTATTTCGAATAAATTAAGAAATAGGTTGAAATGATATATACCCATGACACTGTGATTTGGATTGAAATGATATATATCCATCTCTGAAATTAAATTGAAATAACTGATCACTTGGCCGTAGGATAGAAAATTATATACGGACACCTGTTTGGTTAAATTAAATGATTTTCAAATTTTTGATTTGAAATTAGTTAAATGATTTTGATTTAATGAAGTAAAAATCAAATGTATGGAAATCGTATTTTTTTCGAACTTAAGCTTAAATTATGAAATTGAAATGTGTTAAACAAAATTGTTTAAAAATGAAATTTGAGATTTTGAAGTTATAATTGAAATATGATCTGAGTTTCGGAATTTGATTTGCTTTGAAGATTTGGATTTTATTCGAACTTTGAAATATGGCTAAGTAAACGTAATTTAAATCGATATTTCAAAATTGGGCTCGGAATTGAATTATTTTGGGAGATTTGAATCGTAAATTAAATATTAAAGTTAAATTTGATTTAGATAATTCAAATAGATATTTTGAAATTGAACTTGAAATTTATATAAAATGAAAGGGTTTAAAATTAGAATTGAATTGAAATTTAAACCGTTGACTCGAATTGTTGAATCCAATTTGAAGTTAAAAATGAAAATCGAAATTGAAATTGATTTGAATGGAAATTGGAATCGAAGTTAATCCGAATTGAAATCAGAATGGAATCGATTAAGTTGAAATGGAAATTGAAATTGATTTGAATTGGAAGGTTGGAATTGGATCAGTTTGACTTCAAAACTATTTGCGAAATTAATTATTTTATTATATAAACAGTTTAAAAACCTATCTTTTAGATGTTTAAATTACTTTGATTTTCCACACTATTTTTCTATATAAACTATTTCAATACTTAAACTATTTTATATTAAACTATTTAAACTATTTTTAACTATTTTAAACATTTAAACTCTTTTAAAACTATTCAAACTATTTTTCAAAAAAAAATCAAACTAGTCAAGGGAGGAATGTTTATTTTTAAATCATGGATTTAAATACGAATTGGGTCGAATGAAGTTATAACCCAAATGGAAATTTGAAACAATTTTGGAACTGAAACCGAGAAATTAAGGTGAAAATGATTTTGAATTGAAATAGTATATTTTGAGTAAATATGATGATTTCGAAATGAATTTGATTTTGAAGCGAATATGATATTTTGATATCAAGTATGAACTGTTTTCGAAATGTAAAAGTACCAACCAGTGTGTAAAACGACGTTTGGTTTTAAAGAGACCAGGGCCGGATATGGGCATACTCTCTGTCGATACCGGAACCACTTTAACAACTGTGTAAGTGGAGTGATGATCCAGAACGAAGTGGTTGGATTTGGCGTACGTTCGCTGGATTTGAAGAAAGAGAACGATGATGGATTAGCCCGGCACTTGTGCCAATTTGAAATGACTAAAACAGGTGTTATCCCACCCTTTGGTCAAGGTTGGAATATCAACAAATTAGTTGGAAAAGGATGAATATCAGGATTGGAAATCGATTGGAAACAAGGTTGTGATCGATGTCGTCAAAATTTGACCGAGCTCCAATCGGGACAGAATCGATAGGGAATGATGATCAAGGCTAGGAGAGGCTACGTTTCAAATTTCAGGTCAAACGGAGTTCGTATGCTCGAAATATGGATGGATCAATATTGGAAGGGACTGGTTTGGTATCGATACAATTCGTATCCATACATTTCGTATCGATGGAAATTGACTCGACTGTGCACTTCGAATCGATATTATTCGTATCGACCAGCATGGATACAAACAGTGCGTTTGTATTGATCGGGTAGGAGGGCCAAATGGATTTCGACACGATGGCAGTGGACCCAGATTGGATAGGTAAGCGTGCGATGGTTTGTTCGACTCGATGCTGTTCGACTCGATGTTGTTCGACTCGATGCTGTCCGACTCGATGCTGTTCGAATCGATGTTGTTTGACTCGATGTGGGGATGTTCGACTCAACGTTGTTCGACTCGATGCAAATTCGTATCGATCAGGTCACATAATCGATACGAGGTAGTGGATACAGGTTGATGGATGCGAGCGAAGAATGCACACAATTTGAGGGAAGAAACGTTCTACACGGTATGAAAAATGGATCACGCCCTGAGGATAAGGCCACGTCACTAGCACGCACGTGAAGGGCATCGATACGAACAGGTATCGATACGAATTGATCGATGCATACCAGACGACGTTGAGGAAGCTACATTTCGTATCGATCATATCTCAAGATCTATAGTTCCAAATGCTATGAAATTTTCACAGAATCTTACGCACAAACTAAGGAATGTTCACACCAAGTTTCGACTCCATCGGACAAAATCTTGATCGATACGAATTACGTTCGTATCGATCACGGATCGAGTCGAAACTCCATGGGATCGATCGCGTGGGCCCACTCATGTGCAAGAAGAAGTCTCCCAAAGTTTGAGCGAGATATTTGCATGGAATGCCTATAAATAGCACCCCAGAGCCTACAGAAAAAGGATCTTTGGGCTTGTCAACGTCCAGACTCTGCCTGATTCAACTTTGTACTCCATAGCTTCTGTTATACTCGAATTTTATCATTATAATCTGCTGTAATCAGTTGTAACCAGCAAGGAAAGTCAATAAAAGATTAACATTTAGAGTGGACGTAGGCCGGAGATAGCCGAACCACTATAAATCCTGTGTCTCTATCTATTTCTTCCCATTTTAAGTTTATTATTCTTCATTTTTTATCCTCCACATTACTTAGATCTGTGATTTGTGGTCATTTATTGCTGATCTGTGTTCATACACTGGTGCTTTCATGATATTTGGGGTTTGTGACCATTTTTGGCGCAAACACTTTGGTGCTTTTACTGAGAACAACTAGCGCCCGCTATACCAGATTTGAAGTTCAAATTTGAAGGCTTAAGGGCTCAGATCTAAGGAGCTATGACAAGGCAATCAAGTAGAAGACAAAGAGCCGAGAGAAGTCAGCATAAAGGAAGCCAGGAGGCATCATCAGGGGCTAATCAGACTTCTGCTTTCATTACCAGAGAAGAGATGGAGATGATGATGAGAGCTATGCACGAAGAGTTTTTGAAAAGGCAGGAGGAACTAATGTAGAACCTTCTCAGACAGTTTGGACAAGCAGGAACAGCTGGAGCTTCAGGAGTTCAGATCCATGGAGCCGGAGTGGAAGGGCCAAACATGCAATCAAATGGAGCAGCTCAACAAGGCACAACCCCGGACCAGCACACGACCATAAATCTGGATGGATCCGGACATGGGGGCATGCCACCCAGCAACGATGGACCAGTTCATGGAGGAATTCCAGTTAACACCACACAACAGGATGCTGGCAGGAATGTAGGAGCACGGGATGAGGAGTACGTACCAGAATTCCCTTGAGGACTCGGGGGGCAACCCTTGATGGACAACGCTGGATTGGCTGAAATCATCAGGAGAACTATGCGCGGAGGTTTGACGAACAGAGATCTGGAAGGAGTAAACAGGAGTTCGTTTACTCGTTAAATCAGAATGGCTCGGAACCCACCAGAGCTCAAGCTACCCACGCTAGAGGTATACAATGGCAAGGTCGATCCTACTGATCACTTGATGAGGTGCACGCGACATATGGAAGTGTTGGGGGGATCGGAGGAAGTGAATGCCCGATGCTTCCCTCTATACTTAACTGATATAGCTGCGATGTGGTTCAAACAGCTGGAGGAAGGATCTATCAGGACATGGACAGAATTGGTGGACAGGTTTATGAAGCAATTTCGGGTTCATATCAAAAGGCCGAAGAACGTGATGACACTAACGTCAGTAAAGCAAAGGACGGATGAATCGCTCAAAGCTTTCCTAACTCGGTTCAATGCAGCGGTTGCTTCGGTGGATCGGCCGGATCCATCGATGGTTTTAATGGCAGCAGTATCAGGAGTCAGAGAGGATTCAGATTTCAAAGTATCTCTAATGCGAGACCCACCAATGGATCTCAGAGAATTCTTTCACGAAGCTGAGAGATTCCTACGGCAGGAAGATGCATGTTCGGATATGAAGTTAAAGGAGGTGAATGCAGCTGAGGATGGTGGGCCATCCAGCGGAAGCTCGGATAAAGATAAAGCAAAATGGAAGCTGGATGACGAATCAGAAAAAGCTAGGAAGCGGTGGAGGGAACCGAAGTTTTCCACTTACACAGGATTAAACGAGACGTTGGAACGGATATTCATAGAGACTCGGAATCACCTTCCCTACCAGAGGCCAGCTAGGATAGAACCCTCAGAACGTGAAAGAGCATCAGGAAGACACTGTCTCTTTCATGATTTGGACGCACATGATACCAACAGTTGCAGGCATCTAAAGGACATTATTGAGGAGCATGTAAGGAATGGACAATTACGACAATATGTCGGGGCTCGGAATGCGGCGGTGGAGCAGGAGAAACCACCGTCTACCTCAAACAACGATGGCGCGAGACCCAGGAATGATGGTCGATTGGTTATCAATTGACTGGGATGATATGAAATAAGTAGCAAACTACTGGCAAACAGCCATGTCATTTACTCATGTACGGGGACGGAGATGGCCCTTAGGCATGCTCTGAATGATGATAAACCGCGATGCTATGGTTTGTGAAATCTGCTTTTTCTTTTGGTTTGGACATTTGTCTTTTCTGGCTTGGTTTTGGAGTTTGGTTTGAACTCCTGATTCTGTTGGTTTTCTGGTTCGGACTTTCATTTGGATGATTGTTTTCTGTTTTGGGCATTGATTTGGATTTCTGGTATGGATTTTTGGCTTTCCGATTTGATTTGGATTTTGGTTTGGATTTTGATTGGATTTTTATTTGGTTTTTGGTAAATGGTCGTCAGGTATGGATTATACATGGCAAGGGGTAAGTCACTTTGTCCGAGCATGGAAAATCGACTTATTCAGGTCGTCGAGTATGGACTATGCTCAACAAGGGTCCGAAGAGACCGGGATTCGGCCTAGGACTTAGGCCCTATATTATCGATTACTATTTCAGGTCGTCGAGTATGGACTATGCTCGACAAGGGTCTAGAGCGACAAGGATTCAGCTTAGGACTTAAGCAATGGCAATTATTTAACGCCCAGAGACACTGGGCCACGCCCGTCAAGTCAGGATTGCGCTTGGCAAGAACCCGGAGAGGTTACGGATATGGATATCGACCCGGAGAGGTCCTGGATTCGGTTATTGGTTATTGGATAAGGATGGATTAGAACTCGGCTGCTGAGTTCGGATGGATATGGAATTGGCTGAAGCTTTGGTTAATGGATTCAAAATCAGACATCGACCCGGAGCAGTCAAGAACGATGCACTTGGATGATATGGCTATGGACTTTAGATATCAGATTCTGGACTATTCAAAACTCACCTCCTTATCACAAGGCATGTTTTGGGGGGAAAATGTTATCCCACCCTTTGGTCAAGGCTGGAATATCAACAAATTAGTTGGAAAAGGATGGATATCAGGATTGGAAATCAATTGGAAACAAGGTTGTGATCGATGCCGTCAAAATTTGACCGAGCTCCAATCGGGACGGAATCGATAGGGAATGATTATCAAGGCTAGGAGAGGCTACGTTTCAAATTTCAGGTCAAACGGAGTTCGTATGCTCGAAATATGGATGGATCAATGTTGGAAGGGACTAGTTTGGTATCGATACAATTCGCATCCATACATTTCGTATCGATGGAAATGGACTCGGCTGTGCACTTCGAATCGATACTATTCGTATCGACCAGCATGGATACGAACAGTGCGTTCGTATCGATCAGGTAGGAGGGCCAAATGGATTTCGACACGATGGTAGTGGACCCGAATTGGATAGGTGAGCGTGCGATGGTTTGTTCGACTCGATGCTGTTTGACTCGATGTTGTTCGACTCGATGCTGTTCGAATCGATGTTGTTCGACTCGATGTTGTTCGATGCGGGGATGTTCGACTCAACGTTCTTCGACTCGATGCAAATTCGTATCGATCAGGCCACATAATCGATACGAGGTAGTGGATACAGGTTGATGGATGCGAGCGAAGAATGTGCACGATTTGAGGGAAGAAACATTCAACACGGCATGAAAAATGGATCACGCGCTGAGGATAAGGCCACGTCACAAGCACACACGTGAAGGGCATCGATACGAACAGGTATCGATACGAATTGATCGATGCAGACCAGACGACGTTGAGGAAGCTACATTTCGTATCGATCATATCTCGAGATCTACAGTTCCAAATACTATGAAATTTTCACAGAAGCTTACGCACAAGCTAAGGAATGTTCACACCAAGTCTTGACTCCATCGGACAAAATCTTGATCGATACGAATTACGTTCGTATCGATCACGGATCGAGTCAAAACTCCATGCGATCGATCGCGTGGGCCCACTCACATGCCAGAAGAAGTCTCCCGAAGTTTGAGCGAGATATTTGCATGGAACACCTATAAATAGCACCCCAGAGCCTATAGAAAAAGGATCTTTGGGCTTGTCAACGTCCAAACTCTGCCCGATTCAACTTTGTACTCCATAGCTGTTGTTATACTCGAATTTTATCATTATAATCTGCTGTAATCAGTTGTAACCAACAAGGAAAGTCGATAAAAGATTAACTTTTGGAGTGGACGTAGGCCGGAGATAGCTGAACCACTATAAATCCTGTGTCTCTACCTGTTTCTTCCCGTTTTAAGTTTATTAGTCTTCATTCTTTATCCTCTACATTACTTAGATCTGTGATTTGTGGTCATTTATTGTTGATTTGTGTTCATACACAGGTGCTTTCACAATATTTTGGGTTTGTGACCATTTTTGGCGCAAACAACAGGAACCGTACCAGCCAAGTGGGAAAGCTATCCCGAGTGGACACACTTCTTTGTATTACCATCATTTACATTGTGATTAATTGGTGCACACCTTCGGATTTTGGGAGTGTTGGACGCGGTGGGCGATCATGGCTATGATGCATTACCACCAGCCGGGAAGGGTAAACTGGTAGTATCCTACCATGGGCATTGTCTCATGTGCCTTGTCATACTTTTATCCCTATACGAGACCCATACAATTTTGGTTTAGTGTTGTCGTATCACGGCGCATCCCTGACTACCGACGTGCTCTGGTGGTGTCAAATGCAAACTGTATGCCAATGCTTAAAAACGCGTTAAGGGGGATTAACATAAAACCTTAACGCTAAGAAAAATATTTATTTTACTGATTAGACATTATATATGTAGCGTATTCTACTACATATAAATATTTTGATGGATCCTTAAGAGATGGAAAATCCCTTAACATCTCTTGAGTTATTGCATGCACGTTATACACTGGATAAGAGATGTGAAATCCTGTAAACATCTCTGATGTTATCACACTCATGTTATATGCGATATTGATTTGACTTACATAAGGATATTTTAGTCCTGACTCGGGTGTTTTGTCTTTTTATTATGCTCGGGTCAGTCCTGAGTTTTTTAGCTTATTGAAGATTTATTCTGGAGGACAAAGACAAAGATTTGGTATATTATTACTATTAGTATTCCTGCATCATGTTGTCTGCTGCATTATTTATTTATCCTTGATGTATGTATATAACTCTGATAAATGTTGTATAAATTATAATCAAATGTATAGTAAACAGCTTCATGAACTGTTTATTTAATTATTATATTTTATCGTTCCACTGCGAGATTTTGTGTTTGTTTTCTTCTTCCTTTCATATTTTTCTTAATTAACCCCATTGATTATCTATGTTCCGGATTGTTTAAGTTGAACATGTGCGAGTTATTGTCGATTTAAACCTTCCAAAATGTGGGTCATCACAGATTCGCTGGTTTTGCATATCATCATATCATAATGTTTTGAATTATTTTAACCATTGTGGATGTAGGAGTACAATATAAGGTTTTATAAAGGTTTTAAGATACTAGTGAGAGGAAAACCCATTTCGCTAAGCGGCGTGGTCTCACTAGATATCTAAATGGTTTGAGATGGTAGATTATTATTCATACCAGGCTTTATGTATGACTCGAAGTTTATGTTTCCCCCTTAAACTCTCGGGTACTCAATTGATTTTGAGTAGCTTGAGAGTTGAGGTTTTCAGGCACTTCTTTAGACGAATAAAGCTTCCGGAGACGTGTAGGAGGCATGATAGCTATCTAGAGTTCTATTTTATTTTTGATTCCGCCGTGTTGTTTGTAATGGCAAAGTTGTTAAATTGCATGTATATACTCTGATCATCCAAGGGGGCATCTTCATATGTCACTCTTGGTGTACGATGTAATAAATATATTTTCTCTGAATGAGGCAAACGATTGTGGGATTATGTAATGAATTAGAAATGTTTTGAAATGGAATGTGATCATGTTTGATGTTTTAATTTTTTTCCATATTCATGTGTTTCTGTGTATCAATGAATCTAACATTGTCGTATTTGGTCGCCTAGGATTAATAACTATGGATGACTACAACATCCGTAGCCATTAGTTTTACAAGTTGGTATCAGATCATAGGTTTATGAAACTTAAAAGAAATTAAACCTAGAAGCTTTTTGAAACATAAACCAATTAATCAAAAATATGATCAGGGTTTGGGATAATGCTATAGTAATGTACTTGTATTTGATATATAGATATATATATATATAAGTACGTATTTCCCTCTCTCTTAGACCATTCTTCTATATCTTACTAAGGCTCGTATGTAGATTTATGAGAAAGACGATATGGAAGCAGGAAACGAAAGAGAAAATCTTGGTGGAGGAAGCACCACAACCAATGGAAATGCTTGACCTAATACCAAGAGGAACCAAGGTTGACAGGCTAATGCTAACTAAAATGCTTATGCCAATGTGGGTGCTAGAAATCCACCAGTAGATATGGGGGCGATGTATCAGTTCTTCGTTAATATGATGCAAGCAGGAGCTGCTGCTGGAGTCGCTGGAAATGTTCGAGGAGCTAACCTGTGGCACCAGTTGGGAATAACTATGCTAAGTTGAGCAGAGACTACACCAGTCTTGGTGGGAAAACGTTTATGGGAACGGAGGATTCTATTGATGTAGAGAATTGGATGTTGCATTGTGAACGTATCTTTGTTGATCTGGGTTTGATGAGCAGAAGAGAAGGCTGGCCTCTAGACATTTACAGGGGTCAGCACTTCATTGGTGGAATAGTGTTACTACCGAGGTTCCAGAGGAAGAGTTGAAATGGGCTGAATTCAAAAGGAGATTTGAGCAGAGGTTCTTATCTGAAGTTGCTAAGTCAGCGTTGATGAGAAAGTTTATGGATCTAGTTCAGGAGGAGATGTCGGTTATCGAGTATGCTACTAAGTTTGATGAACTGTCTCAATATGGGTATGCTACTATAGACACTGACATCATAAGAAATGAGAGGTTCATTCGGGGTTTGAGACCGGAGCTTGCTAGGGCAACCCTGACACACATTCGTGATCCTTGTAATGTGGTTATGGAGATGGCAATCCGCCATGAGGAGATGCTTGCTGTTTGTGCTAGACAGAAGCCAGTTGAAACCTAGGGTTCTCAGGGAAAGAAAAGAAAGTTCATTAAGAAGAAGGGAGCCTAGAAGGGAGATGCTGCCAAGAAGGAAAAGGCTGATTTAGTTTGCTACAAGTGTGACAAGAAGGGTCATTATGCTAATTAGTGTCGGTCAGGCAAGGGGAAGAAGGCGGCGGATAAGAAGAATGTGAAGTGCTTCAACTGTGACCAAGTTGGGCATTATAAGAACCAGTGTCCAGAGCTAGTCAGGGCGGACAAGGGAAAAGTTTTTGCTGTTGGATCATCTGCTAAGCCAACTGCAGCTTAAAAAGGGAAGACTGTGATGGAAGGTACGTTTTTGATGTAGAGTATACCAGTTAGGATACTATTTGATACTGGTGCATCGCATTCATTATATCCCAGTGTTTGGTTGATAGGTTATGCTTAGAACCCACATACCTTGTTACTTCCTTAAGGGTTGCGAATCCAATAGGAGGGTATGCAACTCTGGAGATGAGATGTGACCAGTTAGAACTTGATTTGTTATGTCATAAGTCTACATGCAGGTTGTATGTTTTCGATTTCGTAGATTTCGGAATCATTTTGGGTATGGATTGGTTGAGCAAGTATGAGGCTAGGATATTTTGCCAGGATGGGGAGATATCATTAAGACACCCTGATAGTCATAACCGAATTATATTCTCAGTGGAGAATTTTGAGTAGTTGTGCTTTGTTAAGTGCAATGGAAGTGGGAGAAGAGTTAAGTCAGGTTCGAGTGGCAAGAGAGTTTGAAGATGTCTTTAAGCCAGTCATAGGACTACTACCGAAACGAGCTGTTGAGTTTCGGATGGATCTTGTGCCAGGAGCTGAACTTGTGAGTATATCACCTAGCAGGAGGACACCTACTGAGATGAAGGAATTAAAGGTGCAGCTAGTGGATCTAGAAGGAAGAAATTTTATTAGACCAAGCAGTTCGCCTTGGGGAGTAGCCGTGGTGTTCGTGAAGAAACCGGATGGGTTGTTGAGGATGTGTATCGACTATCGTAATCTAAACGAGAGGACATGCAAGAATAAGTATCCTTTGTCGAGAATTGATGACCTATTTGATCAATTGTGTGGAGCCAGAGTGTTTTTTCAGTTGGATTTGGCGACGGGTTTCCATCAGTTGAGAGTGGCAGAGGACAACATTCCTTTGACAGCATTTCGGACTAGGTATGGTTCGTACGAGTGGTTAGCAATGCCATTTGGGTTAACGAATGCACCTGCTTCTTTGTCGATTTGATGAACCGAGTCTCCCGAGAGTATTTGGACAGATTCGTTTTGGTGTTTATAGATGACATTTTGGTATATTCTAAGGATGAAAGAGAGCATGAAGATCATCTTAGAGTTGTGATTGAGATGCTGAGGCAGCATCAGCTAAAAGCGAAGTTTTCCAAGTGTCATTTTTGGAAGTAAGAGGTTAAGTTTCTTGATCACGTGGTTTCAGAGAAGGGCTTTTCAGTGGATCCAGATAAGATCGAAGCTGTTAATAATTGGAAGAGACCAGAGACGGTGACTGATATTAGATGTTTTCTTTGACTTGCTGGCTATTACCGGAGACTCATTAAGGATTTCTCGCAGATAGCAGCGCCTTTGACTAAAAGCTTACCATAAAGGAGGTGAAGTTTTTTGGTCCGACAAATGTGAGGAAGCATTCCTTAAGTTAAAGAATTTGTTGACCAGTGCACCAGTGTTAGTAGTTCCAGACGAAAACCAAGGGTTGGTAGTGTATACTGATGCATGTGGGACTAGATTAGGAGCTGTGTTGATGCAGAAAGGTAAAGTGTTTGCATATGCTTCACGACAGCTTAGACCGCATGAATTGAGATATCCTACACACGATTCGAAGTTGGCTACGGTGATCTTCGCATTGAAGATTTGGAGACATTATCTCTTAGGGGAAAGATTTGAGCTATATATAGACCATGAGTCTTTAAGATACTTATTCTCTCATAAGGAGTTGAATATGAGACAGAAGAGATGGCTGGAGTTTTTGGCTGCTTATGATTTTGGTATAGAATATACACCAGGGAAAGGTAATAAGGTAGCGGATGCTCTTAGCAAAAGACATCAGAATGTGGTGTTAGCTATGTTGGCAGAATGTGGTTTTGCATATCACCATACCATAATGTTTTGAATTGTTTTAAACATTGTGGATGCAGGAGCACAATATATGGTTTATAAAGGTTTTAAGATACTAGTAAGGGGAAAACCCGTTCCGCTAAGCGGCGTGGTCTCACTAGATATCTAAATGGTTTGAGATGGTAGATTAGTATTCATACCAGGCTTTATGTCTGACTCGAAGTTTATGTTTTCCCCTTAAACTCTTAGGTCCTTAATTGATTTTGAGTAGTTTGAGAGTTGAGGTTTTCAGGTACCTCTTTAGATGAAAAAATCTTCCGGAGACATGCAGAAGGCATGATAGCTATTTAGAGTTCTATTTTATTTTGATTCCGTTGTGTTGTTTGAAGTGGCAAAGTTGTTAAATTGCATGTATATACTCTAATCGTCTAAAGGGGCATCTTCATATGTCGCTCTTGGTGTATGTTGTAAATATATTTTCTCTGAACGACGCAAACGATTATGGGATTATGTAATGAACTGAAAATGTTTTGAAATGGAATGTGATCATGTTTGATGTTTTAAATTTTTTTCCATATTCATGTGTTTTTGTGTACCAATGAATCGAACATTGCCGTATTTGGTCACCGAGGATTAATAACTATGGATGACTGTAGCATCTGTAGCCGTTAGTTTTGGGCCTCCAAGTAGGGGGATGTTACAATATCCTTCATGTGTTCGATAATATGTGACATCAATTAAGCACGATGTGAATAATATGCAACATGGAGCTTGTGCAATGTAGAATGAACATGGTATTACTTGTGAATTGATATTGAAGAGAGCTGGCATGGAATAGGGGCAACATCGGGGAGAAGGCGACATTGATTAGTCATGGCTTCGACAACATGCATTGTTGGTCATGTATGGTGATTGGATGCGATATCCATAGAAGGCAACATCATTTAGTACTCCTATGACATTGTTAATCATTGGTGCTAGCATAGAATAGTATCTCCGAAGTGCTGTGAAACGCGTTGTTGCTTTATATAATGTTGATAGCATTCGTGACAATTGACGACGACCTTGTTGCGAAGACCATTGGGGAATAGCAATGCCACTGGAGTATTGCATCAATGAAATGCGCCATAGGTCACTTCGACACTCATTGATGGCTTACGAAGTTGATTGCATTTGATGCCCTTATCTCTTCGGTTACATGTGATGTCATTTACACTCTTATATCGACGAATTAAGGTCTTCTATTCTTTCGATGTTGTTTCATCCTTATGTCTCCAACATTGATCGTTGAAGCCACAAGTGGAATGCTGGTCTCAGGTCTTCGACAACAATGATGGCATGCGATGTGAACAAAGGGCTATTACTCCACCATAAAAGAGGACACTAATGAACCGCGAAGTGATGAAGTGCGAAGTGGATGAAGTGCGATGTATGAAGTGCGGCACTACTACTCTTTAATGTAGAGCTTAATAATGTCGACTCCTTTATGATGCTATCACTTATGGCACTACTTTTGATATTGAAATTATATGGATAACAAGTTGTATTATATCTCGTATTAGGGATTTACCTAAATGCTTCATATTATGGACTCAGCTCCACGGACTATTGAGGACTTAGCTCCTTGGATAACCCAATCATTTGAAATACCTCTCTTAATAGTTATCCAGCTTTACCTCCTAACAAACAAACTAGAAAACTACGTAGGCATGTTAGAACCTCCAATTTATGTTTCAATGATAATAACTATACAAATCATATACATATATAGACCTTATCAAGATTGTAGGTATATGCTACAAGAAGACACCATGCTCGAAGATATTGAGACTCGAAGAGAAACGAAGATTCATTGATCATACTAAGGTTATTCTACTATAAAAGAGTCCTAGATATAATATTGTTAATGTCTCCTTGAGTGTGAGTGTGTATATGCATACGCGAGCACACACAATTTCATGTACACCAAAATTAAGGTGAAAAACTGTTTTTACACCTCACATACGTCTATGATAAAACCACAGACGTCTGTGACAATTCTCGGGTTAAAATTTGGCAATCAAAAACTAAAAAACAATCACGGCCAATCAGCGAGCTTTAAACAGAAAAATGACTCGATTGGAACGTTCTTTTTCCATTGGGATGACAAAGATGGAGAAGACTTTGGACAAAGTGGTCGCCACTTTAGGTAAAGTGATGCGCAAGGTAGGTGGTCGACTTCCTCCCGCTAATCATCTTCGCCTTTCGTAACACCTCCACCTTGGTTCAAACACCAGTTTATCGCTCCCAAGCCTCGCTCGAAGGTACGTCGCATGATAGAGGTGACCGAGGAAGACTCCTATTCACACATAAGTCGAGGAAGAAGAAGAAGATAGTGATGAAATGTACGTATCTGATACTCCACATTTTCAACAACTACCTTACATGGCATTTCAAGGACTTTCAATTCACGAGGATGAGGAGTACAACGACCAAACGCAATGATCGGGTACATATGAGCAGGATCCATCCTCTTACTGGGAGTATTACGAGAACTACGAAGGCTTATCCTATTCTCAAAATCAGTACAATTAAACTTTGTTTTCTTTTATTCTGCGACTCTTATGCTTGTTTGTTTTCCTATGTATAACTTTTGTTACAATTGCTTCTAAATTTTGCTTTGAACTTTCATATTTAATTTTCCATAATCTGAAGTGATGACATGCTATAACTATTTAATATCTCCGTATCTTATATCGTTTCCCTCCATTTTGATAATGACAAAGGGGGAGAAATTTATGCACATACATAGGGGGAGAAGCATATGCATAGGGGGAGACAAACATAAACAAACATAATAATACTTCCATTCTATAGTTGATATTTTGATCATATAGTTAATATTTCACTGTATAGTTGATATTAGATTGTATAGTTGTCATCATCAAATATGGTGAGATTGTTTGAACCTCCAATTTATTTTTCAATGATAGCAATTATACAAATCATATACATATATAGACCTTATCAAGGTTGCAGGTATATGCTATAAGAAGACACCATGCTCAAAGATATTGAGACTCAAAGAGAAACGAAGATTCATTGACCATACTAAGGTTATTCTACTATAAAAGAGTCCTAGATATAATATTGTTAAGGTCTCCTTGAGTATATATGCATACACGAGCACACACAATTTCATGTACATCAAAATTAAGGTGAAAAACTGTTTTTACACCACACGGACATCTGTGATAAAACCACAGACGTCTGTGACAATTCTCGGGTTTAAATTTAAACAAGTCGCAGACGTCTGAGGATTTTACCATAGATGTTTGTCATGGGCTAAAACTATCAATATGAATAGACATTTCTATTTTGAAACAAAAGGAAATCATCTTTCAACGAAAGGTTGCAGCCATTAAAATGAATAGACTTTCTCAAATAGTAACAACTCTTCATCTGCACCTTTTTAAATCTATAAATACCACTTTGATTGAGAAGTAGAAATCATCTAACTTGAATTAATCTATTCTTTACTCTATTGATTTCTATACACTCTCTTGCATATACATTGTTCTCATACTCTGAATCTATTATAACCAAAATAGAATTTTGGTTAAATCACTTCCTACAACTCAAAGCATTCATATTCATATACTCAAAGGAGATCATAGGAAGGTTTGTACTATAAGTCAAAAAATGTGTTATTTGGAATACACGGTTGTTAGAGATACTTTTGTATCAGCCTATTCCTCCTGGCGAAGTGAGGGTAATTTGTTTAAAGAAATATCGAAAGGGAGCTTCGGGACTGGACGTAGGATGGGAGATCCGAACCAGTATAAAAACTCTGGTTTGCACGCTTTTTATACTTTACCATTTATTGTATACTATTGCATTAACTTATACACTTGCATATTATACACAAGTTAGATAATATACGATCCACATGACTTTCAAGGCAGTGCATGACCTAAACGTGATCTACACTAGTAGGAGGTATAGCCTGTTTAGGTGTAACCTCGTCTTTCCACTGACCGTCCATGACCGATGACGTTCTCGACTTATGTATAGCTCTTACACCGAAATATGATACCAAACACACTGACACAGTGCCGAGCCTTGCTCACCGTCCTATTTAGATTGCCTAATGCAATCAAGGCAGTACCCTCTAAAGGATTAAAGCAGACTCTACTTGGGTATTCCTTCACTTATATGCAAACATATAATTCCACAGGTCCTACAATTTGATAAGTCCCACATTAGTATAATGTATACACAACTGCTGGTAGCCCCCTGCAGTCGGCAGAATCTATTGTGTAACACTACTGACCTCGCATTCCAACCCATTTTAATGACTATGTCATTCTTATCTAAGCTAAGCTTTAGCCAAATTTGACAATCCACACCCGTCGTAAACATATACTTAAGACTGCCTGTATATATGTATATATATTCATTCTTATTTCATTATTACGCTTCTAATGTTTAACTACTCATATCCAGTTATTTTTATTTAACTGACTCCTTGTTTCATTAATCATGGTTTAATAACATTCACGCTGTCCTTGAACTTAAAAGATTTAAGTATCTTTTACTATTTACTTTCTTCTCTTATTATTCAAACTTTATTTTTACCCTTTTTAACCCTTATTATCCTTCCTTGTTTAGTGGGCTTCTCGTGCCTGTATATTTTATACACTTCTTGCCCTTATTCATTTTATTACTTGCCTACCTTTTTATCATTTACTATTTGATTTCTATCTTTTCCTTATTGCATATATATACATATTAATTTTACAATTTAACAGTTATTATTATAACTATAACTCTAATTCATACTTAGAGATTTCTACATTTTAATGTATTGGAATTACATCGCCCTCAAAAGGAAAGGTTAGCACTGTAAATCTCTATATCTTATCCAAAAAGGGAATTTGTGTTATGTTTGAAATTATAGGGAATTATATTTTTGTAGTTATTGAAATAGACTGTACAAAATACGGTAAATATTCTTATTTTATAAATCTCTTTCTTTTAGACATATTCCTTATTATTTCAAACGATACACTTTTGCTTATTAATTTGAACATGATATTCTACAGAAATTTACATTGCAACACCCAACATTCCAATGAATTAAAATACTACTTAAATCCCAATAATTTATTGTGAGAACTTCTAACTTACATTTACTTGCATAAACCACTTAACCGACAAATCTGGAACTACTACATAATTTATCAAATTTAGTGACTATTACTAACCAATATTTTCTAGGTTCAAGTACATGCAATACTAAATCTAAGTTATTAATCACAGAATATGTAGGTACGGTTTATAAATTCATTATATGTATACAATTAGGCTAAAACTCCAAAATTACGTTTAGGTATATAAGAACAGATTTATAACGATATAAATCCAATATTATATAAAACTATTTAATATCTCACTCACCATTTTAGCTTTCCAAATCTTCATATCTAATCCCTGTTATTCAGTTTGATTTCTTTTTCTCCCGTTCAGAATACATACACTGCAAGCATACATATATCCATCAAAAATCTTGATCTGAGAAGAGATTTGTATTTAATTTAAATTCGGACCTGGATTTATAATTTACCTTGGCTTTGATGATTTGATTTAACCTTATTCTTCTTCTCAATTATCCTCCGCTATTCTCCACTTGTATATATGTATATAAACTACAATTTTATTTAGAATTAAGAATTTGTAGAGAAGAAAAAAAGGTAGAGCTTCGCTGTCGCTTTAGAAAATATGAGAAGAAAAGTGAGGGGCTAGGCCCGTATTTATAGGGGTTTGAATCAATGTCGGCCATTAGATTAAATTATTAATCCAGGCCATTTGGTCATGTTAAAATTCGCAACCGACATATACTACAAGTCAACCGCTAGGTGTCGACCGATCAAAAAGAGGGGTCGATCGGTTGGATTGAATTACGTTAATTAATTATTCATGTTTATTTGTTAATTTAATCCCTTTAAAATTATACGAGACAATTTTTTCTACGTTAAGCTTACTTAAACCCTAAGCAACCATTAATGTTAATTTATTTCATTAATTAAATTTTATTTTCCTAATTACATATATAATTATTTCCAATAAAAATATTCAAATATCGATAACCTTTTCGTTTGAACTCCAATCGAAAGACTTTATATATGAAAATTACTCAAAAAATCTCCATGAACCCAACGGTGTAAGTATCGTAGCCAAATTCGGAGGTTTGTAAAAATACTATTTTCGACGTTACTAGTTATTAGTTAATTTATTTTTAATTAATTATCGTTAAAATTAGGGGGTGTTACAGCATCGTGGATAAAGCCATTCGCCATCAACTTATCCACTTACTCCTTTAATGCAATGGATCGCTTTAGACTCAGACTACGTCTTTTCTGCTCCACCAACGGAAACCTTGTATCCACATTTAGTGCATGACATGCTACCACCAGTGATATCTCGCATATATCCAAATGCGTCCTAGCGAATATGTCCAAATTCCCTCAAAGGAAATTAACCAATTCCCACCTCAGTCCAGTGTTGAGATGAGGTTTAATTTTGAGAGTCTGTGTAGGGTCATCCATATCGACCAGAACATTAATCATTAGTTCAGCTGGTGCCACCCACATTTTCTCTTACTTCTTCCTGGGATCCATAGACTTATCGAACCTGTTATGGTTCCTAATCCAGGGCTTGGGCTTTAATTGCTCTGCATCCAATTTATAATGCAAAGAGTCTTCTCTACCTTCTTGCCTTTTTCCCATCACTTTTTCTCCCTTAGCTCAGTGACATAACATCCTATACCTGCACTCTGGTCTCCTCTTACTGATCTGACCCCGTTCTCCATGGGTAACTTCATCATTAAGTATCAAGGAGGCGGTACTATTATAAGACTAGCTAGGGTCGGTTGGTACAAAAAGGTGTTGTACACAGCATATTCATCTACTATAACAAACTTTTTAATATCCACCAACCTGCGATCACTGCCTCCTAACTCCACGAACAAATCAATTATCCCAATCGGTTATTTTGCCTCGCATGTGAATCCTTGAATCTTGGAGTTACAAGGCTTGACATCCTTCATACCGATCTTCATCTAATCAAATGTTCTTTTGAATAATATATTTAAAGGACTTCCATTATCCACCAAGACCCGATGTACTATAGCCGGACCAATAACAATCGTAATCACTATGGGGTCGAAGGTTGGCGCTTCAACTCTATCGAAATCCCTATTACTAAACACAATGTCATTTGTTACCATCCTTTGTTGCTTTATCGGAGCTCCATCCTCTATGCTAAAGCAAATCTCTGTGGTATATGCTTTAACGAGCTCCTGTATCGTTTCATTTTCCTCCTGCTTTTCTTTGCTGGATGGGTCCTCTTGTTATGGTATTTATAAAGATCCTTCCATCAGTTCACATGGGCCTCTCTCCATTAGGTCTAGGCTGGTTTCCTTGGGCAGTTGGCCCTTGAGGTCTCACATTCTATCCACCATCCTAAGGCTTTCTCGTATACTGTTGCAACTTTTTCTTCTTTAACAGTTCCTCGATAAAATCTCTAAGATGTCGGCACTTATTCGTGTTGTGTCCATGAGTTTCATGTAAATGACAGTACGTGCCTAAGTGTCATTCTTCCATAATCGCCTCCTTCCTAGGCGGCTTTTTATACCTTTACATGCCTTGCGTGGCAAGGTATATATTTTCCAGTGTATCGTTCAAAGGCATATATTCATCAGGCCTCGTATTCCTCGAATGCTTCTTGACTTCATTCTGCTTGCCTCCAAAGCCCTGATTTCTCTTCTCCTGATTATTAGAATTTCCAGTGTACCATACATTACCGGAACTCTCATCGGTTTGTTTAATTGCCACATTACTCTGAATAACCTCCTTTGACTGTTCGCTACCAAACTTTTGCAACAACTCAACTTGCTTCTTCCAATCGCTAGAACTGATTGGCCTATGACGACCCACCTTTTTGACCCCTAGGAACGACACTTAATACATCCATGGTATTCGTGTGTCGTTTCCTAAGCATTCAAAAGACGAGTTATCCTGGGGTAAAAAAAGAATTGAACAAAAAATCTCACAATGGAGCGATTAATTATAATATAACAATACGATAGTAAGTAAGGTTAATCCTTAACATGGAGTTATCAAAGTTGCAACAAAAGTACTACCATCAGCCTAGGCAGTTATAACAACCTACCTTTATACATGCTGATAAAAAATACACAAATATAAATAAACATAACAACGAAAATAGATAACTAGATAGATAAGGAGCCTCATGCTCATCCATCATCTTTAAAAGAGCCCAATGAAACCTACTACTCTCGGACTACTCAAATATAAATGACTACCCTAGAGTTTAAGGACAAACAACTCGGGTTGGACAATAAGTCTGGTATGAGTAAAATCTAAACAAAGGGTGGAAATAAACAACAATATGTGAGTCCATACCGCCAAATGCAGAATGGGTTCCCCCGCACAATAAAAATATCCAACTACAAGCAATGGGAACCATTTAGAACAAAACAAGTATGGGCCTAAACAAGATCAAAATCCAAACTTAGAGAATGGATACAAATAATCAAATATTGAAAAGAGTCTAGTCGCTTCTTGATGCAATTAAAAAAACAAATTCAAAGGTTTGAATCAAAGGCAAGGAAAGGGAAAATTTCCAATAATGACTAGGAGGGTGCACCCCCCTTACGAAAGTATACCTCTAGACAATATACTTGAGAGGGTCATTTTATCTGTGACTCTCTCGAGAATGTACAAGCCAGACCCCACTAACATTACCGAGTATCTGAGTATTTCACATCTCCGTGCGCATCCAACCGAATCTAATCTAGAGTAGATATAAAGATACCTTAATGGGAGCAACCCCACATAGCTTGACGTCCACCCGCTTTATGGTTTTAGTCATTTCCGACAAAGAATATCAACACTCAAATGAGCAACAAATCGTCTTAGATTGATGATACACAAAGAAGATAGCAGAATCGATAGTTGATAAATCAACTATCAGGAATAATTAAAATGATCATATATGGAAATTAAATCTCATATCCTTACCACTACTCATCGATTTTAAACTTGTACTATCCCTCGATTAAAAATGAAGCTGGTTTAATATGTTATGATATAGAAGAAAGGAAGAAGTTTTTTAGCAACTTTGCTTAAGGAAAAATGGAAAAAAGAAGTGATTTTTAATTTCAAATCTTTTTGGAAGTCGTGGATGGAAACTTGAAAAGCTTGGAAAAAGAAGATGAGTGTTTGAAAATGAAAATGAGAAATGGAAAAAAATAAAGAATTACTTTTATATAAATTGAATAGGTGAAATGTCACAAATACCCTTAATGATTTCAAAGTACTATACCCTCCATGCTTTTGTTGCCACATCACCACCTTCCATTTACCATGTTCCCCACTCAATCCCTAGAACACTCCACTCACATTCCATCACTTCACCACTTCACATGACAAGATGTTACATTTTTACATTTTTTTCTTTTAAAATTTTTAAAAATAAAAGTCAACTTTACCTTATTACTTAAGGTAAATATTTAACTTATTTTAACTCTATTTGTTTCATATCTTATTTATATAAGTGTGTGTGTATTTACACTCTAGCATGCATAACATGTTCTGAAAACTTTTATGTGACATCCCATATCTGGAGGCCAAAGGCTAAGCGCTACAGATGTTGTAGTCATCTATAGTATTAACTTCAGGTGACAAAATACGGTAATGATAATGGTATCCATAATATCAGAAGCACTTGAATATGAACAAAATCACAGATTTCCAAAAAACAACATTTTACTGATTACATTTCAAAACAAATTCATATCCAAGCTACGTAATCCCATATTGTTTCCCAGGTAAAGATTAATTATAATCATTCAAAAAATACGCCAAGAGCGACATACGACGATGCCCCCTTGGTTGATCAAAGCAATATAGTCATATCTGACTTAATGCACAATGGAAATAAACAAAACAATCTACAACTCCTAATTAGCTATCTGTCAGCCACCTGCTCGCCTCTAGAGGCTTTATTCACCAAAATGTCTAAACCTGAAAACCTTAACCCTCAGCCTACTCAAATTAATTTTGAGCGCCCGAGAGTTTAAGGGAAAAAAACTTCCAGCTAGACATAAAGCCTGGTATGAATAATTCTGTTACATCTCGGTTTACTGATATTAAATGAGACCACACCGCTTAGCGGAACGGGTTTCCCCTCACTAATATCCTCTTTAAAACATATATTTTAAAAATCCTTTCCTGCAACCAAACCGGTTAATCAAACTGATTATATCAAAATAGCAATATCCTTAAAACAAGTAATAAGTGGACTATCTGTCCACAACATAATAGCAAGGTCCGTTATGCTAACAAATGGACTATCTGTCCATACAACTGGGTTGACTGCCCGTAAACTAGACTAACTGTCCTGATCAAAATGGACTAATTGTCCGAATAATTTTCTTAGGGTTAACTACACTTTATCTTTTTTCTTGAAAACCTTTTCAAAATGATTTAACCTCTTAAATCATACTTATACAAGGAAAATATATTCTTAGCTTTACTCTAAGCTATTTTTGTTAGGAACCGGAGATAGTGGTTTTGATGACAACAACCTTTGTAACTTATTTTATTATAACTTATATACTAACACTATTGTCTAGATATATATGAATGTTATTATACAGGATATATATAAGGCAGGTACTGATTATTGAAGACTGTACAGTATAAAGATCAAGAATGAAGAAATCAAGTTTGAAGACTCATGAGTATCCAGATCAAGATTTCAAGATAAGTGTCTAGTTTTGTTAAAACTTCATAATAGTATGGAAATCTTCATTCCAAATTTCATTTGGGATGGAACCCATTTCTACCTTCTTAGTGGCTTACAAACCCACGACAAGTGGCTTACAAACCTACGACAAGTGGCTTACAAACCCACGAACATCCTGGTTTTGTACAAGTTCTCGAGTCCTGATGTGATGGGATATTCTGCAGGAAGAAGCTTGCAAAACTACTTCAAAATGGTTTTTCAAAATGATTTTCAAAACTGCTTTTCAAAATGTTTTAGCTTTAAAAATTATCTTTTCAAATGATTTTCAAAAGGATGTTTTAGCCTTAAAATATTCTTTGTTTTTCTTAAATAAACTCTTGTTTTAAAATTCATTTGTTTTTAAAACTATCTTCTGATTTTTAAATATTCTTTTATAATATATATATATATATATACTTGAGATTCAAAATCAAATTTATATATACATTCTAAAAATATATTTTTCTACTCTTCTTTATTTAAAAACATAGGAAAATTAGTTTATTTTACTCAGAATCATTTCATCTTGTTTTCCTTTCAATACCATTTTCAAAACAAATTTTATATTGTTTTTAACTAAGGGATGTCGACATCATGGGATACCCCATGTCGACATGGTGGCCGTTAAATTCAAAAGTTTCAATTTTCAAAAGAAGCGTTTATTCATTTAAATCTCTTCACGAATGGTTATGACTGTTACTGATCTATAAATAGCCTTCACAAACATATTTTTAACTAACTATTTTTCTAATTTTCTTCACTCCTTCTTCTCCACAAATCCATATTCTAAAATTTTCATATTTTTAAGATCGTGCCGAAATTATGCAGAATTCTCAAGTGAATCAAATTAGAATCTCATTCTTGTTTGATTCTCTGCCCTCTCTCGAAGATCAAAGTGTTATTCAGTGATAGGATCAATTTGTGATTAAAAGTTTATCGAGTCTCTCTATAAGGTGTGGTTGTGCCTAGAAATCAATTGGGTGATCTTGTGTCCCGTAAATCAAGAGAGTTTGCCCCGGACTCGAAGACAGGAGGGTACCTCAAGGCCTTTAGAAATTGAGGATTGTAATCTCGACATTGGTATAATAAAAATCTGTACGAGGTGTTTGCCTTATTGCAGGACTAAACGTAGGGTAACTCCGAACCAGTATAAAATCTGGTGTGTTCTTTCCTTTTACTGCTTTTTATTTACTTTCTGCATCTGTGTTTGATTCTGTGATTGTTCTATGATTAAGTTCTGCATTTGTTTATATCATAATTTTTAAATTAGTCCATATAAGTCTTAGAATCCATTAAACACTATTCACCCCCCTAGTGTTAAATTAGCCATAAGATCCTTAATCCGCACTCCCTTTCAGTTTTTCTATGATATATATATATATATATTACTCAAAATAATGTTGATGGGTTTAATGAGGATTAACTATCCTTCCAAAACAAGTTAAAACCTTTTTAACTTGAAAATACTTAGGCTATATTGCCTATTTAATACATTCAAAACCTTTGTTTAAAACGTTTAAACAACCCTTTCGAAACCATTGAAAGACCCTTTCGAAACCATTAAATGTTGCCTTTCGAAAACATTGGGAAAACATTTTCTTTCTTTTCTATGAAAGCTTCAAAACATTAGATATCCTCCTTTAAAACCTTTAAATATTACCTTTTGAAAACATAGGAAATACCTTTCCTTTCAACCCTTTCGAAACCCTGGGGAACCACCCCTTTCGAGACCATTCATTAAAACCTTTCGAAATAGTCAAAACTCAATCCTTTCGAAAGCACTTTGGGTTCAATTAAAAACATGTGGAAACCTTTCGGAACCATTCAAAATTTCACCCCTTCGAAACCTTTGAAAATCGTCTCGGTCGAAACCATTTGGATTCTGCCTTCAAGTAGAGCAAAAGGATTGGAAACCCATTAAAGTCAAAAGCATCTGTTTCGAAACCATTTAAAACTATCTCTTTCGAAACCATTTGGGTTTTACTTTGATCATAGAAAAGGTCTTTAAATCATATAAGTCGAAAGCATCTGTTTCGAAACCATTTCCTAAGTAAAGAAGTGATGGTGTCGAAACCATCCCTTTGAAAGCATTGGAGAAGTGGCCAAAATTTTAGAAAATAGAGTAAACAACCCTTCCGAAACCATCTGGTTCGAAAGGTAGAAAGCGGTAGTAAAAAGGCTTCGACTTAGTCGAAAGCACTTATTTAAAACAAAATCTCAACCCAATCGATACCATTTCTTTAAATCCATTAAACCCATTCAAAAGCTAACTGAGTCTAAAGCTACTAAGTCGAAAGCCATTTTAGTCGAAAGCAAGCAGGCGCACTTTTAATTTAGAAATAAAGTAATGCCTCAACCCCTTCGGAACCCCTGCTTTCGAATCCATACCTTCCGCCTACATCCAATTCACTACGTACCAGTTCCCTGATACCATGTGATTGGTTTCGACTATGTCGGAAGCGAAGATGAGGAGGCGGAACCGGGTGCCGACGGTGTCGAAACAGAGAAAAACATGTAGCAAATAGTTCTTTTCACCTAACCCGCTTCATGTGTCTAATTTTGATTGGTTTCCTCTATCTTTACCAATAAAAAGTACTGCAATTTTCAAAAGTGCTGCCGACTTTCCAAAATTAACAAATTTAAATTAATTTACAAAATGCCCATTCTCCTTCCTTAATTATATAAAACATTTAAGTCCCATACCTTAAATAATTTTATATAACCATTAAAACACTTAGGAAAAATCTACAAAAATTCCAGAAAATCCCTTTTAATATGTTTTCCAACATATAAAAATTTCAGATCCAATCTTTTATTATTTAACCGTAAATAATTATTAACCCAAATTAACATTTTCTTTACTAGAAAATCCATATAAATTCCACAATTATTCAGAAAATTCTGAAAATTAAAACCCATCTCTAAAATATCATTTAGGATCTTCATAAAAATACGCAATGCATTTGGATGTCATTTTATAGGGTTTCACCTTAAAACATATCATAAATTCAATATAAACAACCATAATTCATCAACAAGTATATATAATCATTCTATCATTCAAAAACATGGCAAATCAATGAAAAATATTCGGAATTCACCTTAAAACCGAAAATAATAAAAATTTGAGATGTAAACATTATTCACCTTAGCTTTAGAGATTAAAGAGATTGAGATGTGAATTGATTTGATTTGAATTAGCTTCTTCCTTAGCTTTTCTTCCTCGTTTCCTTGTTAATGGTGGCCAGCCTCTTTAAAAAAAATTAAAATGAAAAGTGAAAGTGTATAGGGATACACGGCCATGTTTTAGGGATATAGGAATGGCCTCTTTCCTATTTACCCCTCCCCTATTTCAATTTAACTCTTATTTTAATTTATAGGTTAAATGACATGGTTACCCTTTGATTATATCAAATCTCAATCCCCTAATCAATGCATTATTTTATTTAATATAACTAATTAAATATCCTAAATAATGTTACCAAAAATCTAGGGTGTTACAAACCACCTTGTTAAAGAATTTCGTCCTCGAAATTACGATAAGGTACACAACAAATCAAACAAGAAGGTAAAACATGCCATCAAATAAGTCAGGATAAGTATCTCTAATCCTGCTCTCAATCTCCCAAGTACAGGCCCTGTCATCGACACTCCACTGGACTTTGACTAATCTGACCATCTTGGTTCTAAGCCTCTTCCCATCTCTCACAACAATATGATAGGCTCCCTCACTATAGTCAAATCCGGTTCTACTACCAAATCATCTAGCACAGTCGGTGCAATAGCAGTCTCTGGGTCTTTAACACACTTTCTGAGATGAGAAATGTGGAAAACATCGTGGACCCCTACCAAACTTTCTTGATTTCGCAAATCTAATCACACCCTTCATCGGTGACACTGACGAAAACCTGATCTCCAACTGAGAATTCTAAATCTTTTCGTCTCTTATCTGCATAACTTTTTTGCTTAGACCGAGCCTCCTTCATTCTAGCCCGAATGACCTCTATCTTTTCTGCAGCTTCTCTAACCAAATCTGGACCAAGAACCAGCCTATCCCCGTTCTCTAACCAATATACGGGAGATTTGCATGGCCTTCCATACAAAGCTTCAAACGGTGCCATCCTGATACTAATCTGATAACTGTTGTTATACAAAAATTCGACTAAATGCACATGGTTTTCCCATGATCCCTCGAAATCTAAAACACAAGCTCTTAACAAATCTTCCAAGATTTTGTTAACCCTTTCTGTTTTCCCATCTGTCTACGGATGGTAAGCGGTACTCATCTTGAGCTTGGTTCCCAAAAATTCCTATAGACTCTTCCAGAACTCGCTAGCGAATAAGGAATCTCTATCACTAACTATGCTACTAGGAATTCCATGCAGTCTAACAACATTCTTCATAAACAACTTTTCCAAAACAGGTGTCATTCTGGTTGACCTAACAGGAATGAAATGGGCACCCTTGGTCAATTTGTCCACTATGACCCATATACTATCATTTTCTCTATTCGACCTCGGCAACCCGTCAATAAAATCCATAGAAACAGAATCCCATTTCCATACCAAAATATATAATGGTTGAAGCAACCCACTTGGCTTCTGGTGTTCGGCCTTTGCCACTTGGCAAATCATGCATTGGTTTACACACAAACCAATATCCCACTTTATACCTTCCCAGAAGAAACTCCTCTTGATATCCTGATATATCTTAGTACCACCCGGATGAATAGAGAACTTTGAATGATGGCATTCCTCTAAGACTTCTTTCCTTATGTTTCCTACACTCGGAACACATAATCTTCCTTTCTTTCTCAACCTCTCATTCTGGTCAAGACTGAAATGTTTCAAGTCATCGCTCTCGGTTCCATCTCTTAACTTCCTGATCCGCTCAGCTAATACCGGATCCTCTTCCTGTTTAGAAGCAATCTTTTCGATCATCACTGGTCGAACTTCCAAACAAGATAACACTACATGTTCTCTGCAAGACCCAGCCTCAGATCTCCACTGCACTCTACAATCTACTAATGCTTCCAAATCTTTCCACTCAACGATTATTGCCAATACTTCATTATGATGTTTCCTGCTAAGTGCATCTGCAACCTTCTTGCCTTTCCCGGTGTGTACTCAATCCTACAATCATAAGCAGTGATAAACTCTAGCCACCTCTATTGTCTCATGTTCAAGTCCTTCTGAGAAAACAAATATTTCAATGACTTATGATCGGTATATAACTCAAACCACTCTCCCAAAAGGTAATGTCTCCATACATTCAACGCAAAAATCACTGCAACCAATTCCAAATCATGCGTCGGATATTTGACCTCATGCGACCTAAGCTGTCTAGAAGCATAAGCAATCACTTTACCTCTCTGCATCAGCACAGCTCCTAATCCTGTTCCACACGCATCTGTGTAAACTACCAAATCATGATTCCCTTCCGGAACAACTAACACAGGTGCATGGGTCAATAAGTGTTTCAAACTCTGGAATGCTTCCTCACGCTTATCGGTCCACACAAATTTTACATCCTTTCTCATTAGCTTGGTCATCGGTGCCGTTATTCATGAAAAATCCTTAATGAACCTCCAATAATAACTAGCCAACCCAAGGAACTCTTTATCTCCATCACTGTCTCGGGTCTCTTCAAACTATTCACCGCTTCAATCTTAGTCGGATCTATAGACAGCCCTTCCTCTAAGACTACATGATTAAGAAACTTCGCTTCTTCTTCCAGAAATGACACTTCGAAAACTTCGCCTTCAGCTGATGCTACCTCAGCGTCTCAAGCACCACTCTAAGATGAACTTCATGCTCCCTTTCATCCTTAGAGTATATCAAGATATCATCTATGAAAACCAATACGAACCTATCCAAGTGCTCTCGAAAAACTCGGTTCATCAAATCCACAAAGAAAGCTGGCGCGATAGTCAGTTCGAACGGCATAACTAACCGTTCGTACGATCCATACCTGGTTCTAAATGCCATCAAAGGTATACTATCTTCTGCTACTCTGAGCTAATGGAAACCTGTCGCTAAATCCAACTGCGAGAATACCTTGGCTCACTCAAATGGTCGAACAAATCGTCAATCCTCGGCAATGGATATCGATTCTTTATCGTCCTCTCATTCAACTTACGATAATAGATACATAGCCTCAATGATCCATCCAGCTTCCTAGCAAACACTACGGCTTCTCCCCAAGGCGAACTACTCGGCCTGATAAAACTCTTGCCTTCTAAATCCACCAATGCACTTTCAACTCCCTCATCTCAGTAGGGGTCATTCTGCTCGGCGGCCTACTCACCGGTTCTGCTCCTGGAACCAAATCTATCTGAAACTCAATGGCTCGTTTCGGTGGCAATCCAACTATAGGCTCAAAAACATCCGCGAATTCTCTAACCACGAAAAATCGACTCAACTCATCATCCAATTCCATAGCACCGATCAAGGCACACATCTCACTGCAAGAACATTCTACGGCGTAAACAATCTGATCACTACAATCAGGGTGTCTAAGCGATATTTTCCTATCCTGGAAAAATATCCTAACATCGTACTTACTTAACCAATCCATCCCAAGAATAATCCCGAACCCCACAAAATCAAACACATGCAAACCGCTAACAAAAGTATGACCTAACAGGTCAAACTCTAATAGGTCACATCTCAACCCTAGAGTTGCATACCCTCATATTGGATTCGCAACCCGTAAGGAAGTAACTAAATATGTGGGTTCTAGGTTAAGTTTATCTATCAAACGTATCAAATAGAACGCTTACAGACATACCATTAATCAGAAGCGTACCTCCCAAAATTGCATTTCCCTTCTCCTGGGCTATTGGCTTAGAATCAGTAGGCTCCAATGCATACACCTTGCCCTTTCCATCCTTAGCAGGCTCCTTGCACTGGTTCTTGTAATGGCCAATCTGGTCACAATTGAAGCACCTGACATTCTTCTTTCCAACCACTTCCTTAGCCTTTCCAGCACGACACTCATTAGCAAAGTGCCCGTTCTTGTCGCACTTGAAGAAACAATCTCAGACTTCCCTTTCTTAGTTACTCCACCCTTCTGAGCACCTTTCTTAGGAAAGAGCTTCATCTTCCTCTTCTTCCCAACCTGGACTTCTTTAGCCTTACTCTTCTCTAGAGAATCAAGAATCTCCTCATGCCTTAAGGCCATCTCCACTACAAAGTCAGAAGGATCTCTAATATGAGGTAATGTAGCCCTGGCTAACTCAGGCTTCAACCCCTTGATAAACTTCTCATTCCTCTTCATCACTGTATCCACTGAAGCATACCCATATCTGGCCAACTCCTTAAACTTTCTAGCATACTCCAAAATAGACATCTCCCCTTGCTCTAACTTAGCAAACTTTCTGATCAGAGCTGACTATGCTATTGTAGACATAAACCTCTTCTGGAACCTTTCCTTGAAATATGCCCATGACAAAGTTTCCTCGTCTACACCAGCCGTTACATTGTTCCACCAAAACAAAGCCGCTCCCTGAAGCTGTCTAGATGCCAACCTCCTCTTCTGCTCATCATTGAGCCCAAATCTGCAAAGGTTCTCTCATAGTGCAACAATCTTTTTTCCACCTCTATAGCATCCTTTGTCTCCCAAAAAAGGCTTCCCTCCAAGCTTAGCGGAATCTTCGCTCGGCTTAGCATTATGGTTAACTACCGGAACTTTCGGAACTCCTGTCCCTGCAGCATCTCCTCCTAACACTCTAGCTGCAACTCCCACTTGCATCATATTCATGAAAAACTAATACATAGCTTCTATTCCAACTTGTAGGACTCAAGCAACTACATTCTCTGCTCATGTTTGAACTTGGGTCCTCCTTGTACTAGGTCTGGCATTCCCATCGGTGGCCTCCCTCCTGGGTTAACTCTTCCTCTTCTACCATTCATATCTGTATTCAAACCTCATGAGATACGGAAAAATAACCTAACAAGGATAGGAGACTAGAGATAAAGCGTTTACTTATATATAGCAAATACAAGTACGTTACTATAGTGTTATCCCATACCCCAATCTTACTCTAATTCCTTAGGATTATGTTTTAAAAACCATTTTTAGTTTAAAGTTTTTTTTCATAAACCATGCTCTGATACCAAGTTGTAACATCCCGTATTTGGAGGCCAAAGGCTAAGCGCTACAGATGCTACAGTCATCCATAGTATTAACTTCTGGTGACAAAATACGGTAATGATAATGGTATCCATAATATCAGAAGCACTTGAATATGGACAAAATCATAGATTTCCAAAAAACAACATTTTACTGATTACATTTCAAAACAAATTCATATCCAAGCTACGTAATCCCATATTGTTTCCCAGGTAAAGATTAATTATAATCATTCAAAAAATACGCCAAGAGCAACATAAGACGATGCCCCCTTGGTTGATCAAAGCAATATAGTCATATCTGACTTAATGCACAACGGAAATAAACAAAACAATCTGCAACTCCTAATTAGCTATCCGTCAGCCACCTGCTCGCCTCCAGAGGCTTTATTCACCAAAATTTCTAAACCTAAAAACCTTAACCCTCAGCCTACTCAAATTAATTTTGAGCGCCCGAGAGTTTAAGGGAAAACAAAAACGTCGAGCTAGACATAAAGCCCGGTATGAATAATTCTGTTACATCTCGGTTTATTGATATTAAGTGAGACCACAGCGCTTAGCGGAACGGGTTTCCCCTCACTAATATCTTCTTTAAAACATATATTTTAAAAATCCTTTCCTGCAACCAAACTGGTTAATCAACTGATTATATCAAAATATCAATATCCTTTATGCTAATAAATGAACTATCTATCCATAAAACAAGTAATAAGTGGACTATCTGTCCACAACATAATAGCAAGGTCCGTTATGCTAACAAATGGACTATCTGTCCATAAAACTGGGCTGACTGCCCGCAAACTAGACTAACTATCCGGATCAAAATGGACTAACTGTTCGAATAATTTTCTTAGGGTTAACTACCCTTTATCTTTTTCCTTGAAAACCTTTTCAAAATGATTTAACCTTTTAAATCATACTTATACAAGTAAAATATATTCTTGGCTTTACTATAAGCTATTTTGCCATAATATATATACTTCACTCGAAATAATGTTGATGGATTTAATAAGGATTAACTATCCTTCCAAAACAAGTTAAAACCATTTTAACTTGAAAATACTTAGGCTATATTGCCTATTTAATACATTCGAAACCTTTGTTTAAAACCTTTAAGCAACCCTTTCGAAACCATTAAATGTTGCATTTCGAAAACATTGGAAAAACCTTTCCTTTATTTTCTCCAAAAGCTTCAAAACATTAGACATCCTCCTTTAAAACCTTTAAATATTGCCTTTCGAAAACATAGGAAAAACCTTTCCTTTCAAACCTTTCGAAACCCTGGGGAACCACCCCTTTCGAGATCATTCATTAAAACCTTTCGAAACAGTCAAAACTCAATCCTTTCGAAAGCACTTTGGGTTCAATTTAAAACATGTTGTAACTTTTCAAAACCATTCAAAATTTCACCCCTTCGAAACCTTTGAAAATCGTCTCGGTCGCAACCATTTGGATTCTGCCTTCAAATAGAGCAAAAGGATTAGAAACCCATTAAAGTCGAAAGCATCTGTTCGAAACCATTTAAATCTATCTCTTTCGAAACCATTTGGGTTTTACTTTAATAATAGAAAAAGGTTTTTAAATCATCTAAGTCGAAAGCATCTATTTCGAAACCATTTCCTAAGTAAAGAAGTGATGGTGTCGAAACCATCTCTTCGAAAGCATTGAAGAAGTGGCTAAAATTTTAGAAAACAGAGTAAACAACCCTTTCGAAACCATCTGGATTGAAAGGTAGAAAGCGATAGTAAAAAGGCTTCGACTTAGTCGAAAGCACTCATTTAAAATAAAAGCACAACCCAATCGAAATCATTTCTTTAAACCCATTCGAAAGCTAACTGAGTCGAAAGATACTCAGTCGAAAGCTATTTTAGTCGATAACAAGCAGGAGCACTTTTAATTTAGAAACAAAGTAATGCTTCAAACCCTTCGAAACCCCTGGTTTGACTCCCTACCTTCCGCCTACATCCAATTCACTGCATACCAGTTCTCTGATACCATGTGCATTGGTTTCGACTGTATCGGAGCGAAGATAAGGAGGTGGAACTTGGTGCCGACTGTGTCGAAACAGTGAAAAACATGTTGCAAATATTTCTTTTCACCTAACTCGCTTCACGTGCCTAATTTTGATTGGTTGCCTTAAAAAGTACTGCAGTTTTCAAAAGTGCTACCGACTTTCCAAAATTAACAAATTTAAATTAATTTCAAAAAGCCCCTTCCCCTTCCTCAATTATATAAAAAAATTAAGTCTCATACCTTAAATAATTTTATGTTACCATTAAAACACTTATAAAAAATCTATAAAAATTCCAGAAAATCCCTTTTAATATGTTTTCCAACATATAAAAATTTCGGATCCAAATCTTTTATTATTTAACCGTAAATAATTATTAACCCAAACTAACATTTTCTTTACTAGAAAATTCATATAAATTCAACAATTATTCAGAAAATTCTGAAAATTAAAACCCATCTCTAAAATACCATTTAGGATCTTAATAAAAATTCGCAAGGCATTTAGATATCATTTTATATGGTTTTCACCTTAAACCATATCATAAATTCAATATGAACAACCATAATTCATCACAAGTATATATATAATCATTCTATCATTCAAAAACGTGGCAAATCAATGCAAAATATTCGGAATTCACCTTAAAACAAAAAATAATACAAATTTGAGATGTAAACATTATTCACCTTAGCTTTAGAGATTAAAGAGATTGAGATGTGAATGGATTTGATTTGAATTAGCTTCTTCCTTAGCTTTTCTTCCTCTTTTCCTTGTTAATGGTGGCCGACCTCTTTAAAAAATTTGAAAATGAAAAGTGAACGTGTATAGGGATACACAGCCATGTTTTAGGGATATAAGAATGACCTCTTTCCTATTTTACCCCTCCTCTATTTTAATTTTACTCTTATTTTAATTTATATGTTAAATGGCTCGGCTACCCTTTGATTAAATCAAATCTCAATCCCCTAATCAACACATTATTTTATTTAATTTAACTAATTAAATATCCTAAATAATGTTACCGAAAATCTGGGGTGTTACATTTTAGACGATGAAAAGTCAAAAATTTCAAAAACGATTTTTTGTCAAATTTTCGATATTTCTACGAACTACTTATTTTTGTAAACCAAAATTTAAAACAACTTTCTCATCATTGGTTATTACTTAAAAGAGTCTATTTGAGTTATAAAATCCATTATCTAAATATTTAAAAATATTTTAAATATTCAAATTTAAAGTGATTAGCCTTCCGGTGGAATTCCTCCATAGTCGCCAGTTGCTTCATTTCAGCCATTTTCCAGAGTTTGTGTTTGGATGTATGCCCCGGACCAATGCCATAAAACCAATTCTTCATTCATATTATTAACCTCTGTTACTGCAATGTTAAACCTATTTAAGAACTCCTTCAATGACTCCTTGGGCCCTTGAGAAAGGTTCGACAAGGCATCACGTTCTTATGCCAAGCAGTATGGGTCCTAAGCTGCTCAAGAAATTTCTTTGCCGACTGATGAAAATTAGATATAAATTTCAATATGAGTCGAGTAAACCACATCGATGCAACACCTTCTAGGAAAATAGAAAATCATCTACATCGAACCGTGTCCGTTGCCCCGACACAATCCATGTGACATTCATACTTAAACAAGTGCTGCTTAGGATCGATAGTCCCGTTATATGATAGCATTGTTGGCAACATAAATCTCCTGGGATACTCCTCACTTAGAATATTCTCTATGAATGGAGTTCTGCTTGGCACGGAACCCCATTCCTTATTCTTTCTCAATTTATTATCTTCTACCAACCATTTAACCACATCTGCTATGTACTCCTTACTAGCTTAGAACTCTGAAGGTCGACTATCAGGAGCTACACCAGGTGTTTGACTCTACAAACTGTCTTGGTTTTCTCGTTGACATCTAGGTTCTCTAGTTTCTAGGAGTACCACTTTTTCAGGCCTTCTCTGACACATGATTGGCTCCATGGCCGTTACTTGTGCATCAGCATCTCGAACGTCAACATCCAGCTCATAATCGTTACCATCATGCTACAAATCATCCTCTGAATCAGATAGGTCAACTGCCTCAGCACCTGGTTCCCCTAAGGGTCCAAGATTTTTCTCGGTGTCGACATGATTGTGATCAGTATCAAGCCGAATCCCCTTAAATGGAGCCTTCCTACTTCCTTCATCAACTCCTTTTGCTTCCCCAATAGCTTTTCCTTCTTCTTTAGTTTTTCATCTCTTTTGTTTTGACTAGAACCATATGAGTTCTCTTCTTTAGATCCAACAGATTAAATCTCTCTCCTACTCCTTCTGGTTCTCTATGACTGCTGGGTCAGCAAAGTTATTCTAGCATCCATCTTTGCCAATAGAGCCTTTAAGTATCAGTCATCTTCTGATTCATCTCCTACATCATCTTGTCAAACTCAATCCTTCTTACCATCTCATGAGGAGAAGATGATCCTGGCATCAGCTGCTGGTTGTTATCCTTCGTATGAGAAGCTCCTTCATTTGCACTAGCTAATGATCTTCTAGATAACCTAGGTGACAGTGATTCCTGTATGGAAATCCTTCAAGTTCCTTAGTAATAATCTTTTGGATCTAACCTTTGGATACTCCAATCCACGGGAAATACCTAGATCTACACCTGAGAATCTCCTTTCTCAATGAAAGCACCAAAATGGTGAGCCTCAAAATGGTACAACACCCAAAGCAAACTGAAATTAAGAGAGATCTAACAAGAGATTGTAAATAAGTAGAGAGAACATTAGAATTTTTATAGTGGTTCAGTAAATATATGGCCTACATCCACTATATTGTTATTGATTATAGATTATTGGTCATTAGTAAAAGGATTTGTCAAGTTCTAATAGCTTAGAACAACCAATAGTTACTTCCTTAGTGACTTTGCTTGAGGAGAGATGGAAGATGAAAAAAGCAAAGTGCCAAAAGTTTTTTACCATATGCCATTGGTGTCGTATTTATAGGGAAATCTTCCAGCATAATCGTAAAGGTCTCAGTATACTAACTCTTACTTTAGATCAGAAAAAGAAAGAGGGGAAGACGGAGTCCCCAGAGCCATAAAAATAGCTCAGCATCGACCAGAAGTTGGTCAATAACGACCTGATTTTTAGAGGGTGGTTACTTCTTTTTCCCTCCTTTGGTCTTCTATCTTCGATTCAATGAGCTTCGAGCACTTTTCCTTAGAGATCGTGTTGTTTTCAAGAGGTTTTGATACTACTTGTACTTGTCTGCTTTTATTCAAAACTTCCTTGAAGTTGTTCATTTATTCCCTAGGAAATGGACTTCATGGGATCACTCAAGTCATAGTTCCCAAACAATATCTTTGGGACCCATAAGAGGCCAAAAAAGTAGTCGGTACCGAGTAGATTAGTTTGGTACCAAGCTCTGTCCTTAGCTCCTATTTTGCTTCAATTTCCTAGGTCTATTCCTACTGTCCTTCCAAGCATGTTCCTAAGCCCGGGAATTGTTTTGTCTTCATCCAGACTTTCAGGTCCATTTAAAAGCTGCTTGATTAAAAAGTCGAATAATAGTGGATAAATGAGATTAATTGTAGGATCGATTTCACCCTAGAGGAGGGTGAATAGGGTGATACTATCAATTATAAAAATTTAATGCGAAAGTATATAAAATAATTTCAACACACATATAGTAGAATAGTAGCAGCATAGATAATAGCAGAATAATAAATGCAGAAATAGAACAACACAGATTTACCCAGCTTTGGCAAAACCCTGCCTACATGCTGCCCCCAAGGTTTCTACTAGAAATTAAGTAGTCAGATGCTTACACACGTAAACTCGCGACACCCGCTATCGACTAACCTAACTCTACGCTCAAAACCCTACCACAACTCAGCCACTGAGCTGCGAATTCTCGAACTACACCACTGTAGTTTGTCCCCTAGTCACACGACTAGAATTTACAACGTTTAAAAGAGAAAATACAAATTTAAAAACATTTAAAAACAAAACTAGAAACCCTAGTTTAAAATCACAGCCCAAAGTATTAAACCGGCCCAATAATAATTCAGTAATAAAAAATATCCCTCTTTTCTTTTATATATCTTCGGCCCGCTTTCTTTTTCATTTATGATAATGGCTGCTTCAATTTTCGTTCGTTCCCCTTCAAGTAAATTAGGGCTTCGTGATATTCGAAGGTGCAGACTCCAGTTGCTCGATCGAATATATGATTCAGCGTCCCTTGCTCTGTCGATCGATAGTTTCTCTGATTTGCACACGGCTCCTTCTCAATCGAGTTCACCTAAATAGGTACGTGATTTCCCTTTTTGCTTTTCTGGTTGATTTTCTTTGAACTCGATTTGATTCAAGTTATTGATTTAATTCTTTGCTCTCTGTTATTGCTTAAACTCGAATGATTTAGGCCGATGATGTTTAATCCTTTATATAGGATTCGAATTCCTATTTCTTCGTTCGTATACATCTGATTTGAATTCATCAATTAATATACCTGGCCGTTCGATTTAACTTGATTGTTGATGATTTGTTTAGACTTGTTCAATTGTATATTTTACGATAGCTTGCTCGTCACGGCTTTGAATTGCTTTGACGATGATTTCTTGGTCATCACAGTTTTAATTTTTGGCTTGACATTGATTTCGTTCTTTATTCCCTTTGACTTCGGCATGTGTGTTCATGCCTATAGCATACTCGACCTGATGCTTGTAGTTGTCTGATCATATGTGTTTGTTGAACCAGTGAGTATTACTTCGAGTTGTTCAATATCTCCTGTTATCTTTTTTACTTTGCTCAATTTCTCACGGCTTCATGTGTAGTTGTTGTGCGCTTTTGTTTCACTGGCTTGTGTTTTACATTGAGCTGTACTCAGTTTAACTTGAGTCTTGTTGCACTTTGGTCATTGTTAAAATTATGTAGTCTGCACCTCTGTTGTCTTCACTGGTTTATTCTTGGAATGTGACTTGAATATTGTCACTGCTTGTTTCATGTGATGTTGTATGTGGTCTCAAAGTCTTGATGTAGTATTGAACTATGAATGCATGTACACCACTGTTATCCATGTTTCATGTCTGAACTTGTCTGCAATGTTGTCATATGTGTGAACTTGAAGTTGTACATTAGAGTCTTGTGTATTTGAGTTCATCATGTAATCTGCTTTGGATATGAAGCTCATATATGTAGTCTGAGTTGCATATGGTATCATGTTTTAAACTTGGTTCTTGTCATGCTCTTGTTCTGTTCACTTCGAGTTGTTTATGTATATACATGGTGCACTTGTGTACTTCATGGTCGTTGTTGCTATTGCCTATTAGAATTAAAATCTGTATTCATGTTTGAAGCTTTTTATATACTTGAATCTGATCATAACCACTTGCTGTTCACTGGTCTTAGATATGTTGGTCTTTCTAGTCAAGTAGTTTGCTTGTAGTTGTGTATGCCTCTGATGCAGTCTTGTTTAATTAACATTGTATTTGACTTATGCGGTCTACTATGCTATGCACTACATGTATGTATACATGTGTGTATACACTTGTATATATATATATGTGTGTATATATATATATGTTTGTTGCACCGTGTAGTTTGCTTGCATTTCATTGATGTTGAGTTCATTTGTTTTGAGCTGGTTCGATTTGATTTCACTGCACTGGTTTAATACAGTTGTGACTGTACTTGATCCTTTGGCCTGATTTCTTTGCTTCGAGTCTTGTAAACTTGTTGTATACTTGAATATTTGTGTGCTTCATGGTTGATTTGGGTCTGGTCTTGTTTCTCTTGATCATTTTATTGAACTTGCACCTGTGTTGAATCCAGCTAATAGCTCGAGTTTGACCTTGTGCTAATATTGTGACTTTATTTGTATTTCACTTGAGTTGAACCCGGCTTTTAATTGGATTTGACATTGTGCTCACCTATCCCTGCAATTTTATCAAGTGTATATCAGTGTGCATGGCCTTGTGGCATGTAGAGTGATACACTGTGCATGTCACGAGCTTTTCGTGTATGATGAATTCAAAATAAATATGATGACGAACAACCCAAATAACTGAGGCAAATAACATTTTCAAAAATCATTTTATTTTTTACCGCAAAAATTATTTCCTTTTCAATTTTACTGCGTTAGTGTGTATTTTGTAGATAACTCAGATGTTGGATTCAATCTGGAATAGAGTTGAAGATCGAATACGAGTGAATGAGTGATATGTAGTGAGGTGCAAATGTAAATGGAAAATTGTGATGTAATCAAAATTGTATTGTAATTGAAATTGTATATGTATATATAGTGAGAGCTCAAATTTGTACTATTCAAAATTGTAATAAATATTTGTTTGAATAAAATATCTGTTTGAATTTAAATTCTGTGTTATTTATTTTATTCAGCAAATATTTATTTAATTATGTGAAAAATAAAATAGTACATTAACAAATACATTTAAATGAATATATATATATATATATATGTTTATTATCATCAAACAAAAATCATATACTAGCATATTCAACAATCTCCCCCTTTTGATGATAACAAACATATATTTAAGATTTTGAATTTATTAAATGTATTTGATTATTGATAGATTTTATTTTCTCCCCCTATTTGAATGCTCCCTCTCTACACCAAGCCCCCCTTCATATATGCATGAATAAAAATATGCAAATGAGTCTAGATGCAAATAGAAAATACAAAGTAAAATATTTGATCTTTATTTTCCAAAATCTTAACTTTTCTCTCCCCCTTTTATTATCAGCAAAAGAGTAATAGTGTTAGAAAAAATAGAGATAAAGTGATAGACATTAATACCCAATCGAGTATAACTATTAAATTTAAATAAAAAATCAAACAAAAATCATAAATACTCTATTTGACGCATATTCCACTTTAGAATGATAAGGATGATGTCATCATATAAAACCATATAGTTGTGTCTATTTGTGGTATATTTATATCAGGAATTTGAATATCTACTAACCATGCATAACCGTTAGGACTTTTAAATGAGATTAGTAGTATTCCCATTTTTTTTTAAAAATGAATTCAAGTATCTTCTAACCACGCATAACCATGAGGACTTTTAAATGGGATTAGAATCAACTTGTCTATTTAATCAATCAATTTTGATATGTGTTCCATACATGCATAACCGTGAGGACTTTTAAATGAGCATGGAAGCACATATAAAAAATTCCAAGTAATTCACCCATGCATAACCGTGAGGACATTTAAATGAGAGTGAATACTTTGGATGTTTTTATTTGTTAAAAATATAATGAAATGAAAAACAAATAATTTCCCGTTTAAAATACCACATATTGATATACTATATTTCATTTTGATGAGTGATGGTCGATAGAAATATGATAGAATTAGAGATGGTCATGGAATTTTTACCAACAAAAAGTTTTTATAACTCTCGTTTAAATTTCTAAAGAAATTTACTAAATATACTGTCTCAAGTTATAATATATGATCAATATCAACACTCATCACTTTTTCAATCACTATTTATCTTTTTGATAATCAATATGGAGTCAGATTAGTTAATGTAGTTATCAAATCCAAAAATAATTATAAAATCAAATTTTCCAAAATGACTAATCTGAACAAGGTCAACAAAAATGATTTTCTGGAAGGGGTTTTATAAAAGAAAATGTCTGCTAATTGAAAATTATTTGAAATGAAAAATATGCAGATTTTTCTTTGAAAATGCGTGCAACTAATAAATCACGTTCCACTAGTAATTTTTCTATCAACTAGATTACCAGTGTAAACTGCATCTGAATTTCTTGTTGATTTTAGATTATCGTTAGTTTGATGTCATAGACCAGATCGTGATGTGTGCAACAAAATATCTTAAAAATAGCTTTAACAGTTTGAAATTCTCTTGAATTTGAATTGAAGCCGTGCAAATAAACAAACAGTGACCATAGTGTCAAATCTAGAATATATGTATCAAGAGTAAACATCAAAACAATAAAATACCATCATTAGTCCAAGCGAATTATATGAAATAGTTCAAAGATAATTGGTCAACAATTTTGAATAAGTCAGAATCAAAATCAACATTCATTTCTTTATAACATAACTGGCTGGTTTAAATTCAAATTATGGTGCAGATTATCACATTTAATATATCATTTAAGATGAATATACCATTACCTGTTTTACGTTTATCAATATTTTTTTTGTTGTTGCCCATTGTGATTCTGCCACCTTTATACTAGGCTAAGGAACTTTGATTTTTCGCCCGCTGTGTGCCTGGAACAGCCAGAATCTAGATAGCACTGTTGTTGTTCCTTAGCCTGCCACCATACCTACACGAGAAAAGATTTTTGTGTCCATGGTTGTTAGTGGCAAAAGATTTTGAAAAATAAGTTTGTGGAGACCCAAAACTATTTATATAAGTTCCTTTTGGCACCAGATTTGTTTGACTTTAAGGGATTTTATATCCGTGCCTTTTGGAACCCAAATTGGAATGGTTTTCACGTGTTTGGGTATCACACTTTTCACTTTAACAGTGTTATTAGTTGTTTGTCCATATTTTGACACTTTGGAAAATCCAAATGCATTCCTTTTATTCTCGAAGAGTTCATTTTCTAAGAGTATATTAAATGATTTATCTCTAGTGAAAAATTTCCGAGTAACCAACTCAAGTTTATTAATTTTGGATTTTAAAAGTTTATTTTCATTTATTAGCTTCGAACAACAACTAATGCTACTATCTCTCTTTTCAAAACTATTCGTTTTTAATCGCATATTTTCATTTTGAAGCTCTCTAATTTTATTCTCAATTTCAATCATCTCAGTTTCAAAGAGTTGAAGTTTTTTATATTTAATTTTTTCAAAATCCTTGAATTCTTCAATCTCCTTTTCAAACTCGTGATTTAATCTAATAATTTCAGAATTGCTCATAATCACGTTTTCTTTTTCAAGAGTTTTGAAATTTCCGTTGGTCTTAATTAATTTCTTTTCAAAAGTTACACTTTTAGAACTTTCCGACTTCTTAAAACTACCCAACTCTTTTTGCAAAATATTATTTTTAAAAATCAACTCAGTTTTGTTTTTCTCCTGAATTAAAATTTTGTTTTCCAACTTTTGAATTTTTTCATGAAAACAGGCAATTCCTTTTCATAGTTCAAACACCTTTTGCAATTAGAATTTTCATTTGCCTTGATATTTTTAAGTTCATTTTCCAAATCATTATTTTTCTGATGAAGTTTAGCTTGCTCCCTTTCCAACTTATTATTTTTCAATTCAAGAGCTTTATTACTTTCAATTAATTTTTGGCACAAGAGAACTAAATCATTGAATGGAAAATCACTTATCTCATCGGCTATTGAATCTTCATCTTTGATGTCTTTTGCCAATCCTGTTAAGCATGTTTCTTTAACTGAGTCGATTATCGAGAATTTCTCATCATTATTGACTTTTGCACCATATATTGCATCAAAAGTATTCCAAATTTCCCGTGCATTTTCACAATGAGAAATAAAGTTAAAATTATCTTGATTAATATGAGAATATAGTATATGCATAGCAAGAGCATTAATTGAAGTATCACACCCATTTTCAATAATATCCCAACATTTAAAATTAACAGATTTTAAATAAAATTCCATTTTTAATTTCCAATTCAAAAAATCTGTTCCATCAAAAACAAGAGGAATAATATTAGACCGACCCTCAGCAAAAGCATTATTAAAAGAAGCCATTTTAAAAATTCAAATTTGTAAAACAAAAATTGGTTTTTTGAAAAATCAAATTTTTAAAACAAAAATGGCTTTTGTTCCTAGCTCTAATACCACTTGTAGGATCGATTTCACCATAGAGGAGGGTGAATAGGGTGATGCTATCAATTATAAAAATTTAATGCGGAAGTATATAAAATAATTTCAGCACAGGTATAGCAGAATAGTAGCACCACAGAAAATAGTAGAATAATAAATGCAGAAATAGAACAACACAGATTTACCCAGCTTCGGCAAAACCCTACGTACGTGCTGCCCCCAAGGTTTCTACTAGAAATTAAGTAGTCAGACGCTTACACACGTAAACTCGCGACACCCGCTATCGACTAGCCTAACTCTACACTCAAAACCTTGCCACAACTCAACCACTGAGTTGCGAATTCTCGAACTACACCACCGTAGTTCGTCCCCTAGTTACACGACTAGAATTTACAACGTTTAAAAGAGAAAATACAAATTTAAAAACAATTTAAAAAACAAAACTAGAAACCCTAGTTTAAAATCACAGCCCAAAGTATTAAATCGGCCCAATAATAATTCAGTAATAAAAAATATCCCTCTTTTCTTTTATATATCTTCGGCCCGCTTTCTTTTTCGTTTTTTATAATGGCTGCTTCAATTTTCGTTCGTTCCTCTTCAAGTAAATTAGGGCTTCGTAATATTCGAAGGTGCCGACTCCAGTTGCTCGATCGAATATATGATTCAGCGTCCCTTGCTCTGTCGATCGATAGTTTCTCTGATTTGCACATGGCTCCTTCTCAATCGAGTTCACCTAAATAGGTACGTGATTTCCCTTTTTTCTTTTCTGGTTGATTTGCTTTGAACTCGATTTGATTTGAGTTATTGATTTGATTCTTTGCTCTCTGTTATTGTTTAAACTCGAATGATTTAGGCCGATGATGTTTAATCGTTTATATAGGATTTGAATTCCTATTTCTTCGTTCGTATACATCTGGTTTGAATTCATCAATTAATATGCTTGGCCGTTCGATTTAACTTGATTGTTGATGATTTGTTTAGACTTGTTCAATTCGTATATTTTACGATAACTTGCTCATCACGACTTTGAATTGCTTTGACGATGTTTTCTTGGTCATCACGGTTTTAATTTTTGGCTTGACATTGATTTCGTTCTTTATTCCCTTTGACTTCGGCATGTGTGTTCATGCCTGTAGCATACGACCTGATGCTTGTAGTTGTCTGATCATATGTGTTTGTTGAACCAATGATTATTACTTCGAGTTGTTCAATATCTCCTGTTATCTTTTTGACTTTGCACAATTTCTCATGGCTTCATGTGTAGTTGTTGTGTTCTTTTGTTTCACTAGCTTGTGTTTTGCATTGAGCTGTACTCGGTTTAACTTGAGTCTTGTTGCACTTTGGTCATAGTTAGACTTGATGTAGTCTGCACCTCTGTTGTCTTCACTGGTTTATTCTTGGACTGTGACTTGAATACTGTCACTGCTTGTTTCATGTGATGTTGTATGTGGTCTCGAAGTCTTGATATAGTATTGAACTATGAATGCATGTGCACCATTGTTATCTCTGTTTCATGTCTGAACTTGTCTGCAATGTTGTCATATATGTGAACTTGAAGTTGTACATTAGAGTCTTGTGTTATTGAGTTCATCATGTAATCTGCTTTGGATATGAAGCTCATATATGTAGTCTGAGTTGCATATGGTATCATGTTTTAAACTTGGTTCTTGGCATGCTCTTGTTATGTTCACTTTGAGTTGTTTATGTATATACATGGTGCACTTGTGTACTTCATGGTCGTTGTTGCCACTGCCTATTAGACTTGAAGTCTGTATTCATGTTTGATGCTTCATATATACTTGAATCTGATCTTAACCACTTGCTGTTCACTGGTCTTAGATATGTTGGTCTTTCCAGTCAAGTAGTTTGCTTGTAGTTGTGCATGCCTCTGATGCAGTCTTGTTTAATTAACATTGTATTTGATTTGTGCAGTCTGCTATGCTATGCACTACATGTATGTATACATGTGTGTATACACATGTGTGTGTGTGTGTATATATGTTTGTTGCACCGTGTATTTTGCTTGCGTTTCATTGATGTTGATTTCATTTGTTTTGAGCTGGTTCGATTTGATTTCAGTGCACTGGTATAATATAGTTGTGACTGCACTTGATCCTCTGGCCTGATTTCTTTGCTTCGAGTCATGTAAACTTGTTGTATACTTGAATATTGGTGTGCTTCATGGTTGATTTGGGTCTGGTCTTGTTTCTCTTGATCATTTTATTGAACTTGAACCTGTGTTGAATCCAGCTAATAGCTCGGGTTTGACCTTGTGCTAATATTGTGACTTTATTTGTATTTCACTTGAGTTGAACCCGGCTTTTAATTGGGTTTGACCTTGTGCTCACATATCCCTGCAATTTTATCAAGTGTATATCGGTGTGCATGGCCTTGTGGCATGTACAGTGATACACTGTGCATGTCATGAGCTATTCGTGTATGATGAATTCAAAATAAATACGATGACGAACAACCTAAAAAACTGAGGCAAATAACATTTTCAAAAATCATTTTATTTTTCACTGCAAAAATTATTTCTTTTTCAATTTTACTACGTCAGCGTGTATTTTGCAGATAACTCAGATGCTGGATTCAATCTGGAATAGAGTTGAAGATCGAATACGAGTGAATGAGTGATATGTTGGGAGGTGCAAATGTAAATGGAAAATTGTGATGTAATCAAAATTGTATTGTAATTGAAATTGTATATATATAGTGAGAGCTCAAATTTGTACTATTCATAATTGTAATAAATATTTGTTTGAATAAAATATCTGTTTGAATTTAAATTCTGTGTTATTTATTTTATTCAGCAAATATTTATTTAATTATGTGAAAAATAAAATAGTACATTAACAAATACATTTAAATGAATATATATATAAATAAATGTTTATTGTCATCAAACAAAAATAGTATACTAGCATATTCAACAATAATTGATTTGAATTTGGGTGTTTAAGAACAAATTAAATCAAGAGAAATAAAATTATTCTAAAATATATTAGATTACTGAGATTATCGAAACTTGAACTTGGATTTTCGTAAGAATATACTCAATCAAGAAGGGTTGAGTATTTTATCTACAACGTAAGGACAAAAATGAAAATTTTGAGACTGGTCCAACATTTATATATATATATATATAACAATATTACCTTTAAAGAAGCAATCAATTATTATATACACACATGCACATAAAAACACGTATACACATACATACATACATATTATGATGTCAAGTTTCAAATAAACATATACCATTACTTCTTATAACACAATTAGGGCGATTAAATGTAGACATATGCTAACACCATTATTATAGGGAAAATAATTTTAGGGTAATTTTTATATGAATCCACATTTTTAGCCTCCTAATCTACCCACAAAAATAGCATCTTTGACCTTTTACATAATTTAAAAAATGATTAGTTTATCCACCACGTATACTTCTTTATCTCCATCTTTTATAGTATACACGCCACCTTTTCTTTTCTACTACAACAGTAAAGATAAATCAAATCTACTACCCCAGATAATTTGATACTACAACAAGTCATGCGCCCTCTATAGCAACTTCACGAATCATCTATATAACAATATACGGTACCTGGCCTACATTAATACTATCGTGAGGTGTATCAATCATATATGCCAATCTACTACCCCGTTATTAGCAAAAGGAAGACTGATAGTACACTAAGCAAGCTCCAGAGACACAGAGTCTTTATAGTCTTTAGTTACCTTATAGTCATCGTGACACGTATCCACTAGTGTCTCGTCAACGCGAAGATCTTAAGTCACGACACTTCAAATACCCCTATAGGTAATAGACTGCTGGTCTAGGTGATACAGGGGCAATGACACAAAGCCAAGAACTAAGCTAAATTGCTAAGCTATATATACACACGAAGCTCCATAAATATAGGGTGTCACAGATCTGGGGCGCGACCCCACAATCAGTCCGCCAGGGTAGATACTGGTCATCTAGTCCTCTCCAACAAACATAATTAGGAGTACATCGTAATAGTGGCATATAGAACTAATAGATATAGACACGAAGTCATGGTCATGGATAGGCACAGAGCCATACTTATTAAATATATGCACGGAGTAATATATCACTACGAATCTTCTCTCTATCCACTCTATTCCCATCGCGTGAGTGTCATCTACTTACAATGAATAACCGAATAAATATCACGACGACATCTCATACCACTGCGTGATACCTAAACGTTTATTCACTGTCATAAAGCACACTCAAACTGTCCAATATTCTGCATAACAAGTCCAAAGGATAACCGGGGAAATATTACCGAATGCCCATCCCGAAAGGTATTATAACTCTATTTATTCAGATTTCTCGTCACACAGAATTAAATACAATAAAATCATATTAAGAATGTCATCATCGTATCATATTAAAATTCCAATCAAATCCGAATCAATGGTGAATCATTCATATGATCTAATTCAGTATAAAGAAAAATGATAAGGAAACTAATATAAAAGTAGGTTATTCAAACAAGTATAAAGTAAACAAATCAGTATTTAAAAATGAATTTTTTACAGCATATAATTTTATATAACTAGGTAAATGCCAAGAAATAGATAACGAATACATATTCCAGAATTAATTAAGGAAATTAATATACTTTAATATTTACAGTAAATATCCAACTTCTTATCGTTGTATAAAATTAATAAATTATTGGACATTTATTAAACTGAAAACTCATTCTAAGTTCACAAAATAGTATTACAAAGCTAAATATTACATATAGGCATTATTTCATAATTTACTATGATTATTTTAAATACTAATAAAACATTCGAATTGGTTAAATTTGTTCATTCTTAATTAAATACGTTCAAAACTTGAATTATATGTAAATAAATTAAAATCTCACTCTTTATAACATGATTATTAAACCTATTTAAATTTCCATTATCAATTTATCAAATTTCTATCACATTCTCATAATTTAGGTTCATTTATATAATAAGAGAAGTAAAATTAAAAAAGCTGAAATAAACAATAAACACATACACTAAGATAATCAAAAATCTAAATTCAATTATAGTATTAGTATTTACAGTAAATATTTAATCTCTTAAACTATTATATAAATAATCCATCTATTAAATAACAGCTCAAATTTACATTAATTAAACTTTGTTTATTTGTTAAATTTAAGTCATACTTATATAAACACATATACTAAGATGCTAATACACATATAGAAGTACTCACGCATAGAGTTAACCAAAGGAAGGTGGAGTGTTCAAGAATGCAGATGGAATCAAAAGAGCACTATATTCAGTAAATTATAGAAAGATATACAATAGGATGTATTAGATTTGTATAATAACAGAGTATTGTAGTATGAATATGATTAAAGATCAGAAGAGAATTGAATGATATTGTATTTGATATGAAAAATGAATTGATACATTTACAAGTCTCTATAGTCTAATTTATATAGAGTACAGAACATGGGCTGAGAGAACTAAGGCCCAGGCCCAAATATAAAGTAAATACAGATTGCTTAATATCTTCAGTAAGATATACGAAGCCATATCATATTCTAACTCGCCCCCTCAAACCAATATTAGGGTTTCCATGGCTGCCACTCCTTGCGCCGCCTCGAGAAAAATAATGATAATCAGATCTGAGGCGAAATACGAGGAGTCCTGGAGTTTCCTTTAATCTCGATGCTTCAACAATGGTGTCGATAACATCTGTCATGGATTTGCTGGTAAATGAGCGGAAGTTTCTGACTTTCGTTCAGAAGCCTTTGATGTATCCTCAGATTCAGTTATATTTGTGGAAGCCAAAGTTACACTGAGATCTTCCCTGAATCTGATGAAGCTTTGCTTTGTTAAGGCCTTGGTAAGTGTGTCAGCCCTTTGGTAAGCTGATGGTAAGTGATTTACTTGCAAATTCCCCTTTTGTATCTGTTCTCTTACGAAGTATAGATCTATTTCTATATGTTTTGTCCTTGAGTGTAAGATAGGGTTTGCTGACATATATACTGTGCTTTGGTTATCACACCATAATATTGGTTTGGATTGCAATTTGATGTTTAGCTCGTGTAATAATGACTGTATCCACATGATTTCAGCGGTTGCGCTTGCAACGCTTCGGTATTCAGCCTCAGTGCTGGACCGTGAGATTGCAGCTTGTTTCTTTGAGCACCATGAAACAGGGTTGTCTCCTATGTATATACAATATCCAGTGGTTGATCTGCGATCATCTGGATCAGTTCCCCAATCTGCATCAGTGTAGCCAGTTATATTTAGATTGTTGCTTTTCTTCATTAGCAGTCCATAGTCAGCAGTTCCTTTTATGTATCTCAGTATCCTTTTAACTGCTTTCCAGTGATCCTCTTTTGGTTCCTGCATAAATTGACAAACTTTGTTAACGCTAAAAGATATGTCTGGCCTTGTAATAGTTAAGTATTGTAAAGCACCAACAATACTTCTGTATTGTTTGGTGTTTGTTATGTTTTCTCCCCTGTTTTTAGATAAGTATTGATGGCTTATCATGGGAGTGGGCTGAGACTTGGCATTATCCATCTTGGCCTTCTCCAACAGCTCTAGTATATATTTTCTCTGACTGAGGATGATCTCTGATTTTGATTTCATCTTGACTTCTATACCTAGAAAGTAGTTTAGTGAGCCCAAATCTTTGATGGAGAATTCTTTGTCAAGATGCTGAGCAAGATTTTTAATTTCATCTTCATTATTCCCTGTAACAACTAAATCATCAACATATATTAGGATATATACACTTGTCTTATTGTTGTTTTTAACAAATAAAGAGTTGTCAGATTTTGTAGACTGATAGCCAAGATAAGTTAGTGTAGCCTTCAGTTTATCAAACCAGACTCTTGGAGCCTGCTTAAGGCCATATATGGCCTTTTTTAGTTTGCATACATGACTTGTATTATCTTTATACCCTTGTGGTTGCTCCATGTATATTTCTTCCTGTAAATTACCATTCAGGAAGGCATTGTTAACATCATATTGTCTGATGTTCCACTGATTATACAGAGCAATACTTAGAATAATTCTTATAGTGGTTGGTTTGACAACAGGAGAGAAGGTCTCATTAAAGTCAAACCCATATTGCTGTGTGTAGCCTTTTGCTACCAGTCTAGCTTTATATCTTGATACAGATCCATCAGGATTCCTTTTTAATTTGTATGTCCACCTGCATCCTATGATGTTTTTATTATCTGGTGGATGTACAAGTTCCCATGTGTTGTTTCTTTGCAAAGCATTGAATTCCTCATCCATTGCTGTCTTCCAGTTGTTGTCTTTTGCAGCCTGCTCAAAATTTTCTGGCTCATCTAGACTTGATGCTGCTGTATATAGCTTTGGTTTAAAGATTCCACTTTTTGATCTTGTAGTCATTGGATGCCCAGTTCTGTTCTGTGGTGAATCATCTATACTAGTCTGATTATTTCCTGATTGTACTTGTATGCTTTCTGCTTCTCTTTCACCATCTGACTCTGTTTGATGTCTTGAATTTTCAAGGATTTGACTGAGATAGCTGGGTGAGCTTGATGATTCATGACCTTGTCTGCTTGACATAGTATGTTGTGGATCTTGACCCTCAGCAGTCCTTTCAATCACTTCAGAATGGAAGTCATCACTGTAGACAGGTATACTGGGTACAGGATTTTTTGGGTTCTGTATCTTCTGAGTTGTTTTTATACCAGTATTTCTAAAAGGAAAGATATTCTCATTGAACACAACATGTCTACTAATTATAATTTTCCCACTTTCATCCAGACATTTATATCCTTTTTGATTTGAGCTATATCCTATAAAGGTACATGGTTTAGCCCTGTAGGACAGTTTGTTGGTGTTGTATGGTCTTATGTAGGGAAAGCACAAACACCCAAACATTTTCAAATTTTGATAGTCTGGTTTAACCCCTAATAACATTTCTACTGGACTGATTCCTTTAAGAACTTTTGTAGGTAGTCTATTGATTAAGTATACAGCAGTGTTAAAGGAATCAGGCCAGAATTTTAGAGGTAATGATGCTTGTGCAAGCAGTGTTAGTCCAGTTTCGACAATGTGTCTGTGCTTTCTTTCTATAAGACCATTTTGTTCAGATGTATAGGGACATGTGATTCTGTGTACAATTCCCTTCTTAGCAAAATAATCTCTAAGGGATTTGTACTCAGTACCACCATCTGACTGAATAATTTTGACTTGATTGCCAGTTTGTTTTTCAGCTAAGGATATGAACTGTATCACAGCATTATAAGTTTCTGACTTGGCCTTTAAAAAATAAATCCATGTGTATCTAGAATAAGCATCAATAAAGGATATGTAATATTTATAACCATAGTCAGAAAAGATTGGGGCAGGACCCCATAAGTCAGTGGCAACTAATTCTAAGGGTTTTGAATACTTGGTTAGAGAGTCATTAAAAGGTAACTTATGACTTTTCCCCATTTGACAATATGTACATATATATGGTAAAGAAATGTCATCAAACACAATATTATTTTTCACAAGAACTTGTTTTACAACATTTGTGTTTGGGTGACCAAGTTTGTAGTGCCACAAGTCAAACACATTTCTCTTTTCCTTTGACTGTTCCATTTCACCTATATTACAACACCTCTGATTACTCTCCCATTTGTTACTGTTATTGAGATTAAATCTGTATAGACCTTTGACTGCTTCACCCTGCAAAAGATTTTCATTAGTCAGTATGTCTTTAACTAAGCAATACTCAGGATAAAATTCAAAATATACATTATTGTCTTTTGCAAATTGTGACACACTCATAAGGTTTTTCTTTATTTTTGGTACTCTCAATAAGTTGTTTAAATAAAGTTGTCTTTTCCCATCAATACTGGTTCTTCCAGTATGAGTGATGTTGACAGACTCACCATTCCCCATGCATATGGACTGTTTACCTCTATATTCCTTATTGCCAAGGTTTAAGTTGTCAAGATTATTTGTTATGTGATTGGTTGCTCCTGAGTCTGGATACCATCTTTCATCATGTATGTGATCTGATGTTGTGATAGTGCTTTGGTTGACTTCACCATTGTTGTTAGTGTCAGTCTGAATTTGAGCCACATTAGCACCAGATTTTCCATTTCCTTGATTGTTTTGATTCTGATTTGGTACATAGTTGGCATTGAATCTAAAGTAGCACTTAACAGCTGTATGACCAATTTTCTCACAGATCTGACATTTGGGTCTGTTGTTGTTGTTATTCCACCTGCCTCTACCTCTAGATCTGTTTGAGCCTCCTCCTCTTTGATAAGGTTGACTTTGCTTATTTTGATTTTGCCCTTTGTTTCTTGAATTGGAGGCATAATTGACAGACAGATCTATTTCTTGGGGTCTTTTATGGTCAATTCTTGCTTCATGTGCAAGAAGTGTGGCATGTACAAATTGTACAGATGGTAAACTTGGTTGTGAGGACACAACTGCAACAACTGCCTCATATTCCTCACTGAGCCCATTCAGGATACTTAGAACTTGTTCTGTTTCTGACACTTTGTGTCCTGCTGCTTCAAGCATATTGCAGATATTGTTGACTTGTGAAAGATAGTCTCTCATTTGTTGATTTCCTTTAGTAATATTTTGTAACTGTCTTTTATAGTGCATAATCTTGGCGGCAGACTGAGTATTGAATATCCTTTCAACTGTGATCCATATATCATTTGCTGATTTACATCCTATGACTTGTGACAATAACTTTGTGTCAATTGAGGATAGAAGCCAGGAACTTATTAATCTATCTTGTCTGTAAAACTTTGTGTATTCTTCATTACTGATCATTTTGTTTTGTGAATCAGTGATGAATTTTGGAGGAGTCGGAATTGAACCGAGAATAAAACCTTCTAATCCATATCCTTGCATGGCAGTTTCAACTTGTAACTTCCATAAGAGATAGTTGTCTTCTTCAAGATGCACAGTGACTAGCTGGCCTTGAGGACTGATGACAGTTTTGATCAACTTTTCGGTTGCATCATTGAATTGCTGTGGGTTGTTGGTGTTGTCAGAGGTTGCTGAAGCATTATCTCCTTCAGCCATGATTAAGGATCTCAAGGATAGATGCAAGAAACTTACTAATTCAGAAAAGATTACTGATTCAAGATTTACACAATAACAGACAGGGACAGGTTTGTTGCAGCCAAGATTCAAATGATGAGAATATTCTGATGAATCTTGGCACGGCAATTACTTTCTTTGAGACTTTGATTGCTTTCTTGAATTGGTTTTCTGATTTTTCTTGAATTTTCTTGCAAGAATTTGCTTGCTTTTGATGAAAAACTTGTTGCAACCAGAAGTCTACGTGATTTTCTGGTATGGTACCTGTTTTTCACAAATATTGCAAATTCTATAATTAACCCAAGTGATGAGATATAACCTGATGGGTTAAGATGCCCTCAAATGATGATATCTTTCTGATGAGGAGATGAGTGTTGATCTTGCAATGAGATCACTGCTGTTTGGCTTCAGAGATAGCTTTGAGTTCCTTGAATTCACTTTCTGAGATTATTGCCGTGAGGCTTGTAATTGCTCTGATACCATATTAGATTTGTATAATAACAGAGTATTGTAGTATGAATATGATTAAAGATCAGAAGAGAATTGAATGATATTGTATTTGATATGAAAAATGAATTGATACATTTACAAGTCTCTATAGTCTAATTTATATAGAGTACAGAACATGGGCTGAGAGAACTAAGGCCCAGGCCCAAATATAAAGTAAATACAGATTGCTTAATATCTTCAGTAAGATATACGAAGCCATATCATATTCTAACTGGATGGAACCCAAATTTTTGTCCAACCGAAAGAATGCACAGTGAAAGTCGTAACAGCGAACACACACGCGAAAAATGAAACACTGTGAATCACCTCTTTTTCCCCTTACACATAACTCATTTCTAAATAATGCATACCTATGAATTTTCATCTTTCACCTTTATCAATCAAACAAAGTTTGAACCAAAATATTAAATAACAAAAGTTTCTATATGGCAAAAATGAATGAATTAATAAAATCAAACTATGAGAACACAACAATTCAAAGTCGAGCATTTATTTATGTTATAAACAACAGCAGGGTGAGACTGATGCATTAACACACAAATTTATATATATTTATGTATCTATGAACACACACTAGCCTACACACTGATGCACACAACAATTATACATATATTTAGGTATACTAAGGCAAACAATTATTAACGCACTCACTTGTAAGACAGTAAACCCATGCATTGAAAACTGGTTTCACTTACAACTTACATAATAATGTCTATGCTTATTTATTTTAATTTATATAATGGAATGGTAATTATACATTTTAATTAAAAAAATTAGTCTAATATGCAGGCATATAAAGACTACATTCACATGAATACTCACACATGTGTATAAATTAAATATTTAAGTCTACAAATGAAAATCGAAGTATACTAACAGGCAACACATACAAATACATTTCCAAACTCACGTAGCTTGCAACAACTCCTATTACATGCGGACAATATGTGCACACTTACAAGCTTTCACTACCCAAACACAACTAATATATACACACGCATTCAAATATATTCAAACACATTCACACGGTACACCTACAAACCATGCAACTTACATATATTCATGCTGTCAAGCATACAAAGCTCAAGAATTTATATGAAAACAGGAATAGAACATGACAATACCCAAGGGATGAAATCAAAAACAGTTTAGCACAAGTAATCCATAACCCAATATTTATTTGATTAAACATATATGAGTGAGTGTGAAAATCGCTCCACAGATGTTCTCTGATGTAAGAGTTCATATTCTCAAGTTTGGAAATTTTTCACAATTTATTGAATTTATATGAATTTTGTTTTTTAAAGAAGAAAATAATTTTGCTTTGATGGCTTTTGGAGGAAGTTTCTATTATCCAGGAACGAAAAAAAATGATCCACTTCTATCAATGTAAGAAAAGATGAGTCTAGAAAAGAAATTAAGCTAGGAATATGGGCTTGGGCCTAAAATGGATTAACAACTAAATTGTAACATCTCCTATCTAGAGGTTCAAAATTAAGCGCTACAGATGCTGCATGCATCTATAGTATTAGCTTCTAGCGACTAAATACGACCATGTTAATGGTATCAATAATATCAGAAGGACTTGAATATGAAACAAAACACAGATTTCAAAAAACCACATTCACTTCGTTACATTTCAATATCAAATGTTTCACATTCACAGCGCATAATCCCCAAATTGTTCCCAGACACAGATCAATTATAATTATTACAAATTACGCCAATAGCGGTATATGAAGATACCCCCTTGATTGATCTGAGTCATATGGTCATAATAGACCTAATACAAACAACACAGTGGAAAATCCATCAAAACATAACAAGAACTGCAAATCCTAAGTAGCTATCTGTTGCCCCCTGCATACCTCCGGTAGCTTATTCATCAACATTCTAAAACCTGAAAAAGAACCTTAATCCCTCAGCCTACTCAAATCAATTTTGAGCACCCAAGAGTTTAAGGGAAAAACATAAACTTCGAGTCAGACATAAAGCCTGGTGTGAATAATATTATACATCCCGGAATAATTATATTAAGTGAGACCACACCGCTTAGCGGAACGGGTTTCCCCTCACTAACATCCTTTTAAAACATATCTTTGTAAAACCTTTCATAAAACCATATATTATGCTCCTGCATCCATAATGGTTAAATACTGTAAAGCAATCATTATGTAAACACACATAAATATCAGATAATAATGAACTACCTGTTCAAACACACAAGTTTTGTTTAAATAACTCTTAATCTTTGACTGACTCGGGCCTACTAGACAACATAATCAAAATTAATCTAACACCTGTTAGATATCCTTCTTCTGGATTATCTATCCTAAACTATCTATTAAACATTTCCCATCTGGATGGTCTGTCCTTAACTATTTGTTAAATACTTCACTTTTGGACGGTCTGTCCCTAACTATCTGTTAAATACTTCACTTCTGGATGATCTGTCCCTAACTTAATCATCTCTCAGGTCTTCCCGATCCTAATGATTTTTTGGGCTCACCAATAACCTATCTGTATACAAACATGTATTTCTTTCAGTGTGTAACCATAATTTTAGTCTACCTGCGACAAATCCCAACACACTGGAATTTTGGACAACAATTAGCTGGGGCTATTAGCTAATGTATAGGGCGCGACCCCATACTAGTCTCATCTGGTTTTCTAATATCTGAGTCATTTTCACTTAAGGATCCCCTCACATAATTTTCCTTGAAAACAATTTCAAAATGATTTAAAACCTTTAAATCAAACTTAAATCAGGAGAAGTATATAATTTTTATGCTTTACTCAAAATCATATCATCATGCCATATATATATGTATATATATGTATATATGTATATATATATGTATATATATTTATATTCTTTACTTAATTCTTAGTTGATGAAAATATTTAAACACTTGAATGAACCTCTTTCTAAACCTTTGAAATCATCTCTTTCAAAACCAATATCAAATCATTCGAAATCATTCCTCAAACCTTTCGAAATCATACATCAAACCTTTCGAAACCATTCTAAACCTTTCGAACCCATTGAAAAGCAAACCTTTCGAAAGCTATAAAACTTTGGACATCCTTCTTTAAAACCACTTTAAAACATTGTCTTAGAAAAACCTTTGGAAAACCTTCCTTCATAAACCTTTCGAAATCATTCAATAAACCTTTCGAAACCTTAGAACTAAACCTTTCGAAATTATTCAACTAAAACCTTTCGAAACCATTCAATAAACCTTTCGAAACTATTGAACTAAACCTTTCTAAATCATTCAACTAAAACCTTTCGAAACCATTCAGTAAACCTTTCGAAACCATTAAACTAAACCTTTCGAAATCATTCAACTAAAACCTTTCGAAACCATTCAATAAACCTTTCGAAACCATTGAACTAAACCTTTCGAAATCATTTAACTAAAACCTTTCGAAACCATTCAATAAACCTTTCGAAACCATTGAACTAAACCTTTTGAAAACTTACCAGGTTCAATTTAAAATAAGTGTAAACCTTCTTTTAAAACCTTTCAAAATCATTGGAAGCAACCTTTCGACTAAGTCGAAAGTTATGTTTCGAAAGCTTTAAACATATCCTTTCGAAAGCTTTCGGTTTTACTTCAATTTATAAAACAAGGGTGAATCGCCTAAGTCGAAAGCTTCCTTTCGAAAGCATGGAGAAGCAGCTAGTTTTTAAAACAAGTAAACCTTTCATCTTTGTTGAAAGGTTCAAAACAAAACATTTATAAAGCGGCAGTAACACTTCGACTGTGTCGAAAGGTTTCAAAACAGAATAGTGTTAAAACAGCAGTAACCTTTCAATTGTGTCGAAAGGTTTGAAACCCTTATTTTAAATATTTGACCTGGTCGAAAGCAACCAAGTCGAAAGCTCTTTTCGAAAGCAAAGCAGGTGAAAGCTTTTGGTTTATAAAACAGACATACCCCAACCTCTTTGGCCATCAACCATTCGACTTAGAACCCTTCAACTACGTTCAATTCATTACGTACCAAGTAGCTTGATACCATATGCATTGGTTTGACCTTGTCGAAAGCTTTGAACCTCTCGACCTTGTCGGAAGGTCTGGGTCGGAAGGTTTATTGCCGTAAAGGTTGAAACATGTAAAAAAATGTGATTTCTTTGTTTTTAACTTAAAAAGGAAATCTTTTCAACTAACCTGTCTTTGTTTGTCAAATTCTCATTGGTTAACAATTACTTTTCAAAAATCTTCTGCCACTATTTTTAAAATTAAATAATCATTTTATTTTACAAAATGCCCCTTCTCCTTAATTAAATATAAAAAAACATTTATGTCCCATACCTTAAATAATTTTTATATTCATCAAAACACTAAGGAAAAATCTAGAAAAATCCCAGAAAATCTATTTTAATATGTTGCCTAACATATAAAAATTTGAACCCCAATTAATTATTATTTTAGCTGAAAATAATTTATAACCCAATAAACAATTTACTTTACTAGAAAATTAATATAAAATCCATATTAATTCATAAAATTATGAAAATCAAAACCCGTCTCTAAAATATCATTTATAACCTATATTTAAAATTTCAATGCATTTGGATGTCATTAAATAGGGTTTTCATGTCAAACATATCATAAAACTAACATGAACATATATAATCCATCAACAACACACACACATATATATATATATATATATATAATTTTAATCATCAAAACATGGCATATACTTGCAAAATCATTTCGGGTCTAATCTTAAAACCGAAAACTAAAAGAAATTGGGATGTAGCAATTATTCACCTTAGCTTTGAGATTATAGATGTGAGATTTGATGTTGATTTAGTTGATTGTTTCCCTTCCCTTGAATCCTAGCTTTAATCTTCTTCTTAAGAATGATAATGGTGGCCGACCTTAGTATTTTAGTTTGAGTAAAATGAAATGAACGTGAGCATTTGATCTCCTAAGGGTTAAGGTATAAGCTCCATCTATTTCCCATATTGCCCTTCTCATATCCTAACACATTAGCTTAGGTTATTTCATTTTAGTTTGCATATTAACATGGCACGGCTACCCTTAGCTAATCAATTATCAACTTATTAATCTCCACATTATTTATTTAATTTACCCAATTAATTATTCTAAATAATGCTATAAAAAATGAGGTGTTACAGACTCCCCACCTTAAAGAATTTCGTCCTCGAAATTACGATAAGGTACACAACAAAACAATCAAAGGTAGAACATACCATCAAACAAATCAGGGTAAGAGTCTCTAATCATGTTCTCTTTCTCCCAAGTACAGTCTCTAGCATCGTCACTCCATTGAACCTTTACTAACTTGAATGTCTTGTTCCTCAACTTCTTCTCATCTCTAGCCACAATCTGAATCGGCTTTCTAACTATGGTCAAATCCGATTCTACTACTAAATCTTCTAACAATGTAGGTGCTATGGTAGTATCCAGGTCTCTAACACATTTCCTAAGATGAGAAACATGGAAAACATTATGGAATCCAGCCAAACTACTCGGTAACTCTACTCTGTAAGCGAGTTTCCCGATCCTCTCAACAATACAGAAAGGTCCAACGAATCTAGGTGCTAACTTCCCTGACTTTCCGAATCTCACCACACCCTTCATTGGTGAAATCTTAATGAACACATAGTCTCCGACGGAAAATTCCAAATCTTTCCTTCTTCTATTAGCATAACTTTTCTACCTGGATTGAGCTTCCTTTATTCTAACTCGGATCAACTCAATCTTCTCTGCAGCTTCCTTCACCAAATCCGGACCAAGAACCAATCTATCTCCGATCTCTAACCAACATACGGGAGATTTGCATAGTCTTCCATACAAAACTTCAAACGGTGCCATCCCAATACTAGTCTGATAACTATTGTTATACGAGAACTCGACTAGATGAAGATGGTCCTCCCATGATCCCCCGAAATCCAATACATAAGCTCTTAACAAATCCTCCAAGATTTTGTTAACTCTTTCCGTTTGCCCATCAGTCTGTGGATAGTAAGCGGTACTCATGTTGAGCTTGGTCCCTAATGCTTCCTATAGACTTTTCCAGAACTCACTAGTAAACAAAGAATCTCTATTACTGACAATACTACTAGGAATCACGTGCAATCTAACTACATTCTTCATAAATAACTTTGCCAAAATAGGTGTCGTACTAGTTGACTTTACCGGAATGAAATGGGCACTCTTAGTCAATCTATCTACTATGACCCATATGCTTTCATTTCCTCTTCTAGACCTTGGCAACCCATCAATAAAATCCATAGAGATGGAATCCCATTTCCACAACGGAACTTCTAACGGTTGAAGCAATCCATTAGGCTTCTGGTGTTCAACCTTTTCCTGTTGGCAATTCAAGCGCTGCTTAACACACAAACCAATGTCCCATTTCATACCTTCCCAGAAGATACTTCTCTTCATATCCTAATACATCTTCGTTCCTCCTGGATGGATAGTGAACTTCGAACGATGACACTCATCCAAAACTTCCTTCCTCATGTCTCCTACATTCGGAACACACAACCTTCCTTTCTTCCTCAACCACCCATTTTGGTCAAGATTGAAATCCTTTAGGTTATCGCTCTCCGTTCCTTCCCTTAACCTTCTGATCCGTTCAGCCAAAACTGGATCCTCCTCCTGTTTAGAAGCTATTTTATCAATCATTACTGGTCGAACTTCTTAACAAGACAACATAGCACTTCCTGCACTTGAACCTACCTCGGATCTAAACTGCAAACTACAAGCTGATAATGCTTCCAAATCTTTCCACTCAACATTCATAGCCAATACTATATTCTGATGTTTCCGTCTGAGTGCATCCGCCACCTTATTTCTTTTCCGAGTGTGTATTCAATTTCGAAGTCATAAGCAGCAATAAACTCCAGCCATCTTTGTTGTCTCATGTTCAACTCCTTCTAAGAGAACAAGTACTTCAACGACTTATGATCAGTATAAAACTCAAATCGCTCTCCCAAAAGATAATGCCTCCGCACCTTCAAAGCAAGTATAACGACAGCTAACTCCAAATCATGCGTAGGATACCTAACTTCATGTGGCCTGAGCTGTCTAGAAGCACAAGCAATCACTTTACCTCTTTGCATCAACACAGCTCTCAATCCAGTTCCACACGCATCAGTATAAACAACTAAATCTTGATTCCCCTCCGGAACCACTAACACCGGTGCATGGGTCAATAAGTGTTTCAAGCTCTGGAATGCTTCCTCACACTTATCGGTCCATACAAACTTCACATCTTTTCGCGTAAGCTTAGTCATCAGTGCAGCTATCCATGAAAAATCCTTTATAAACCTTCGATAATATCCAGCCAATCCAAGAAAGCTCTTAAACTCGGTCGCCGTCTCGGGTCTCTTCTAATTTTTCACTGCCTCAATCTTAGTCGGATCTATAGACAACCCTTTCTCTGAGACGACATGACCAAGGAACTTCATTTCCTTCTTCCAAAAATGACACTTCGAAAACTTAGCCTTCAACCGATGCTCCCTCAACGCTTCGAGCACAACTCTAAGATGAACTTCATGCTCCTTCTCATCCTTAGAGTATATCAAAATGTCATCTATGAAGACCAACACAAATCTATCCAAGTGCTCTCGGAAAATTCTATTATTCAGATCCACAAAGAATGCCAGCGCATTAGTTAGTCTGAATAGCATAACTAACCATTCGTGCGATCCATACCTTGTCCTAAATGCAGTCAAAGGAATGCTATCCTCTGCCACTCTAAGCTGATGAAATCCCATCGCCAAATCCAGCCGAGGGAATACCTTGGCTCCACTTAACTGATCGAACAAATTGTCAATTCTCGGTAATGGATATCGGTTCTTTATCGTCTTTTCATTCAACTTACGATAATCGATACATAGCCTCAACGATCCATCCGGCTTCTTAGCAAATATAGCGGCAGCCCCCCATGGTGAACTACTTGGTCGGATAAAACTCTTGCCTTCCAAATCCACCAACTGCACCTTCAACTCTCTCATCTCAGTGGGTGTCATCCTGCTCGGTGGCCTACTCACCGGCTCTGCTCCAGGCACCAAATCAATCCGAAACTCTATGGCTCGTTTCGGTGGCAGCCCAACTATCGGCTCAAATACATCAGCAAATTCTCTAACTACAAAGACTCGATGCAACTCATCCTCCAACTCCATAATACCCAATAAAGCATTCACTTCACAACTAGGGTTCTCTATGGTATAAACTATTCGATCACTACAATCCGGGTGACTAAGTGATATTTTTCTATCATGGCAAATATCATAGCATCATATTTACTTAACCAATCCATCCCAAGGATAATCCCAAATCCCACAAAGTCAAACACATGCAAACAACAATCAAAAGTATGGCCTAGCAAATAAAATTCTAAATGGTCACACCTCATCCCAAGCGTTGCATACCCTCCAATCGGATTTGCCACCCTTAAGAAAGTAACTAAGTATGAGGGTTCTAGATTAAGCCTATCTACCAAACATTGAGAAATAAAAGAATGAGAAGCTCCTGTATCAAATAAAATGCTAACAAACATACCGTGAATCTGCAACGAGCCTCCCAAAATAGCCTTCCCTTTGTCCTGCACAATTGGCCTTGAGGTTGTGGGCTCCAAAGCATAAACTTGCCCCTTCCTTCTCTTGCAGGCTCTGGACACTTGTTCTTGTAATGACCGATCTGATCACAATTAAAACATCTAACATTCTTCTTTCCACTAGCCTCTTTTCCTTTTCCTTTATCGGTTCGACACTCATTAGTGTAGTGTCCCTTCTTGTCGCATTTGTAGCAAACCACTTCAGCCTTTCCTTTCTTCTGTGATCCCCCTTTCTGAGCATTCTTTTTCTGGAAAACTTCCTTTTCTGACCCTGTCCCATCTGGGCCTCCTTCATCTTCTTCCTCAAGCAAGCTAACGCCTCTTCTTGCCTTAATGCCATTTCAACTACTACATCGCTGGGATCTCTCAAATGCGGCAAAGTGACACTTATCAACTCTGGCCTTAAGCCCCTTATAAACTTTTCATTCCTCCTGATCACGGTGTCTACCAAAGCATACACGTATCAGGCCAACTCCTCAAACTTCCTCGCATACTCCAAGATGGACATATCTCCTTGTTCCAACTCTGCAAACTTCCTCGCCAATGCCTACTGCGCCGTTATAGACATAAATCATTCTGAACACCTTCTCCTAAACTCCTCCCAAGTTATGGTTTCCTCATCAACTCCAACAGTAACTGTATTCCACCAGAATTGAGCAGCTCCATGCAGCTGCCTGGAAGCCAATCTCCTCTTCTGTGCATCATTCAATCCTAATTCAGCAAAAATTCTCTCGCAATGCAGTAGCCAATTTTCCACCTCGATCGCATCTTCAGTACCAATAAACGGCTTCCCTCCCAGCTTGGTGTATTCCATGCTCAAGTTAGCATACTGATTGACCATCGAAACTTCTTGAGCTCCACCTCCAGCAGCATTACCTCCGACAACTCCGGCAACTATTACAGCTTGCATCATGTTTACAAATAACTGATACATTGCTCCCATGTCCATCTGGGGAACTCCTGCACCAACAGTTTCAGCTTGTGCTTGATCGAGACCTCTCCTAGTATTTAGTTGGGCATTTCCATTAGTGGTGGTGCTATCTCCTCCAAGATTTAATCTGCATGTTCTTCCCTCCATATCTGTATTCAAACCTCGTGAGATACAAATGAATATCCTAACTAAGATAGGAGTCTAGAGAGATAGCATATACTTATATATATAGCAAATACAAGTACGTTACTATAACGTTATCCCATACCCCGATCTTAACTCTAATTTCCAAGGATTATGTTATCAAAAATCATTTTTAGTTAAATTATTTCATAAACCATGCTCTGATATCAAGCTGTAACATCCCCTATCTAGAGGCCCAAAACTAAGCGCTACAGATGCTGCAGTCATCTATAGTATTAACTTCCGGCGACTAAATACGGCTATGTAAATGGTATCAATAATATCAGAAGCACTTGAATATGAAACAAAATATAGATTTCAAAAAACCACATTTACTTCATTACATTTCAAAATCAAATGTTTCACATTCACAACGCATAATCTCCAAATCATTCCCACGCACAAATCAATTATAATTATTACAAATTACGCCAAGAGCGGTATATGAAGATACCCCATTGGTTGATCATAGTAATATGGTCATAATAGACCTAATACAAACAACACAGCGGAATATCCATCAAAACATAACAAGAACTGCAAATCCTAAGTAGCTATCTGTTGCCTCCTGCATGCCTCCGGTAGCTTATTCGTCAACATTCTAAACCTGAAAAAGAACCTTAATCCCTCAAACTACTCAAATCAATTTTGAGCACCCGAGAGTTTAAGGGGAAAACATAAACTTCGAGTCGGACATAAATCCTGGTGTGAATAATATTATACATCCTGGAATAATTATGTTAAGTGAGACCACGCCGCTTAGCGAAACAGGTTTCCCTCACTAACATCCTTTTAAAACATATCTTTGCAAAACCTTTCATAAAACCATATACTGTGCTCCTGCATCCACAATGGTTAAATGCTGTAAAGCAATCATTATGTAAACATACATAAATATCAGGTAATAATGAACTATCTGTTCAAACACACAAGTTTTGTTTGGATAACTTTTAACCTTTGACTGACTTAGGCCTACCAGACAACATAATCAAAATTAACCTAACACATGTTAGATATTCTTCTTCTGGATTATCTATCCTTAACTATTTGTTAAACATTTTCCATCTGGACGGTTTGTCCTTAACTATCTGTTAAATACTTCACTTCTGGACCGTCTGTCCGTAACTATCCGTTAAATACTTCACTTCTGGACGGTCTGTCCCTAACTTAATCATCTCCCAGGTCTTCCCGATCCTAATGGTTTTTCGGACTCACCGATAACCAATTTGTATACAAACATACATTCCTTTCGGTGTGTAACCATAATTTTAGTCTACCCGTGACAAAGCCCAACACACTGGAATTTTGGACAACAATTAGCTGGGGCTATTAGCTAATGTATAGGGCGCGAGCCCATACTAGTCTCATCCGGTTTTCTAATATCTGAGTCATTTTCACTTAAGGATCCCCTCCTATAATTTTCCTTGAAAATAATTTCAAAATGATTTAAAACCTTTAAATCAAACTTAAACCAGGAGAAGTATATAATCTTTATGCTTTACTCAAAATCATATCATCGTGCCATATATATATATATTCTTTACTTAGTTCTTAGTTGATGAAAACATTTAAACACTTGAAAGAACCTCTTTTTAAACCTTTGAAATCATCTCTTTCAAAACCAATATCAAACCTTTCGAAATCATTCCTCAAACCTTTCGAAATCATACATCAAACCTTTCAAAACCTTTCGAACCCATTGAAAAGCAAACCTTTCGAAAGCTATAAAACTTTGGACATCCTTCTTTGAAACCACTTTAAAACATTGCCTTAGAAAAACCTTTGGAAAACCTTTCTTCTTAAACCTTTCGAAATCATTCAATAAACCTTTCGAAACCTTTGAACTAAACCTTTCGAAATTATTCAACTAAAACCTTTCGAAACCATTCAATAAACCTTTCGAAACCATTGAACTAAACCTTTCGAAATCATTGAACTAAAACCTTTCGAAACCATTCAATAAACCTTTCGAAACCATTGAACTAAACCTTTCGAAATCATTCAACTAAAACCTTTCGAAACCATTCAATAAACCTTTCGAAACCATTGAACTAAACCTTTCAAAAACTTACCGGGTTCAATTTAAAACAAGTGGAAACCTTCTTTTAAAACCTTTTGAAATCATTGCAAGCAACCTTTCGACTAAGTCGAAAGCTCTACTTCGAAAGCTCTGCTTCGAAAGCTTTAAGCATATCCTTTAAAACAACTCTTTCGAAAGCTTTGGGTTTTACTTCAATTTATAAAACAAGGGTGAATCGCCTAAATCAAAAGCTTTCTTTCGAAAGCATGGAGAAGCGGGTAGTTTTTAAAACAAGTAAACCTTTCGTCATTGTCGAAAGGTTCAAAACAAAACATTTATAAAGCGGCAGTAACCCTTCAACTGTGTCGAAAGGTTTCAAAACAGAATAGTGTTAAAACAGCAGTAACCTTTCAACTGTGTCGAAAGGTTTAAAACCCTTACTTTAAATATTTAACCTGGTCGAAAGTAACCAAGTCGAAAGCTCTTATTCTAAATAATGTTATAAAAATATGGAGTGTTACATAAATACATGTATATTTACGTTCTTATTCTCCTTTGCATTTATAACCAAAATTCTTTAAATTCAAATAAATATTCACTTCTATTTGAAATCGCTTCTTTTCCAAACTACATTACATTTGTATTCTTATCACTTTTTATAGATATTATTTTCAACATTTTTAACTTAATTTAAATTTTAAATATTATAATTTCACGATTTAAAGCCTTCTATTAAATAATTTCAAATCCAATTTCTCAAATAAATCTCCAAATCCCGATTTAATAAATTTAATTACCTTTATTAACTAAAACTAATTATCATTTAAAAATCGGGTTGCTACAATGGTCATCTGCTTCATCAAAACCACCCCTAATACGGATAGCATACAAGTGGATGATAGTACATCAAGAGAAGCTAATGCGGAAGTAGAGGAATCTCATATGCCTACTTATGTGGACGATGATTTTATTGATGGTATTGCAATTAATGAAGAGCATGACAATGCGTTTGATGGAGAGACCGGTGATAATGGTCCTTCTAAGTTTACACCTTGTCCCTCAAATAAAAAATCGTAAAAGTTCAGATGGTGAACCGGTGGAGGAACAAATTGAAGATTTAGTTCGAGTTTTAAAAGTACAAATTGACAAGGAGGCGGCTGACAAGGGACCTTTACCGAATGACGTAATTATTGCTCTAAAAGAGTTGAAGAACATGAGTGTTCTCTCTCAACGTGAATATGTCAAAGCAAAAGTATTATTTTGTGAGAAACCAGAACCAAAGATAGCATTCATGGATGCAGAGAGTATAGTTGAGAAAATTGAATTCTTTGAATTATGTATTAGGCATTTAATAATATTTTATGTTAGATTGCCGTTGGAAAGAGTACGAAGTTGTTAGGTTTTGTGTTTTATTGAATAAGTGGACGAACTATGATAGTTATGTATTCTCATGTTGCGTGTACAAAATTATATCTCACTTGTGTTGGTAAATAAAACATGCATTTAATTTTTTTTCGTCGTTTATTATTGTGTGTATTTAGTGTAAGTTTTAATATTCATTTAGGTAATGCATCATAATTTTCAAATATTCTAAGTTTTATTTTCTCATAGTATAGGATAATATCAAAAAATGGTTATTGGTGATTCTGTTGTCACTTTTATTATGGCTTAAGATAAAGTATCGTAGAAATGTCGACGAAAAGTTTTAACTTCATCGCTTTTTGGAAAAAAGTACATGCAAGAGCTCATCGATGGTTCTTCAGTTGTGATGTGTGACATATTTAGAATGGATAGATCATCCTTTACAAAGTTATGTTGCTACTTTCAACAGACGAATTGGCTTCAAGTAGTAAGCATATAAATGTTAAAGAGAAAATGACAATGTTTTTATCCATCACAAGCCATAATTGTAGAAATCATATTGTAAGATACCGCTACCAACATTCAAGTCCAATGGTTAGCAAGTACTTTCATGAAGTTTTAACTATCATAAGAGATTTAGCTCATCGAAATGATATTTTAACCTGATTTTGACAAACCTACCGTAAATATAGGATCTCATGTGGAACTACGACAAGGACCTTTTAAAGGTGTGATTGGGGCATTAGATGTTACATTAGTAGATGCAAATATCACAATCCGTGATCAAATTCCATTCAAAGGCAGGGGTCAAGGTAATTACTATCAGAATGTAATGGTGGTGTGTGACTTCGATATGAAGTTTACATATGTAATGGCGGGATGAGAGGGAATAGCTCATGATTCAAGGGTCATCAATGAAACAGTTCGTAATCCTGCTAATAATTTCCCAATTCCTCCTTTATATGTAAGTAAATTCAAATATTTTAGTTACCTTGATCATGTTAACATATTGACTTCTCTTCGTGTTTTAATATAGATATGTACTACCTTCGTGATGCGGGCATTATATGAACGTGCTCGGTTAAGAAATATCATCAAACGAAGTTTTGGCATACTAAAAATAATATTCCCTATTTAATTAAAATGCCTCCATACAAATTTTGCTATCAAAAAAATATAACAATTATATGTATGGCAATACACGATTTTCTACGTCGCGTTTCACTCAATGACAAGCTCTTTTTAAAAGCTAAATAAGATGATGATACTGTAAATATTTACGATGAAAATAACAACAGAAATGATAATCAAGAACCATCACAAGTCATAGTGAAGTGTTTTCATCTAAATCAATGATAAAACTATTACCGTTGTTAATAAACCGCTGAAAGCATGTTTTTAGTTGCTTTAGAGGACTATGGAATATTTCTTAAAATTTTAGTTCATTAATAAATTGTTGCATGTGTATACACCAAAAGTATTCAAATAATAAATGATATTAACGATGAAGGGCAAATTTGTCAAAGAAAAGTATATTACAATAGAAGAAATCAAATAAGATTTCAAGTATTCAACATTCAACATTCAGTATCCAACATTAAGCACTAATTCAGCCATTCTACCAAACCAAGTCTAAAATGGGTAATATGATTGGTTTGGAAGTAGAATTTTGGTGTGCCTATTTAAAAAGAAGAAAAGAGCTACATGTCCATGTTTTTGAGGTTGTTATATGAAAAGAGCCTGCAGAAATGAACATGTAAATTTGGTTCCTATTTTTGTAAAATAGAAAACGCAAGGAGCCTTACACTTTTCTGACAGAAAATGCAATGCAACCTACATTTGTCAGATTTTGAAATTTTTTTTGAAAGTTTTGAAAAATTTGAAAAGCTTAAGTTAACTTGCGGTTTCTATTAGGAAAGCGCAGTCTAGTTTGCGTTTTTTGATTTTGAAATTTTTGAAAATTTTAAAATTTTTGAATATCAGAAAAGCGCAAGCTAGTTTGTACTTCTGATTTTGAAATATTTTTTGGTATTTTTGAAATTTTCAAAAATTTTGAAAATTTTGAAATGCATTTTTTATCAAGAAAGCGCAAGCTAGTTTGCGTTTTTTGATTTAGAAAAACAGAACCTAATTGATATACTCATTGCTACGTGGATTTTTCTTGTAAGAACATTAGAACTAGGGACCTTGTGTGCAAAGCCTATTTAAAAATAAATAATACAGAAAATTATTGTCAAGGACAAAATTTCTCAGCGTTTTAGCTTCAAGGACAGACCTTCAGTATTTTAACCTGAAAGACAACTTTATTTAAGTATTAGTTTGTAGTTATCGGTAGCAGTTTTTAGGTATCAGTTTTTGGTTCGGTAGCAGTTTTGGAAGAATGTTTATCCTTATGAATAATTTTGAAAGAATGTTTGTCCTTGTTCTTGTGGTTAAAATATCCCGGGCGTGTTTTTTAGACTACAAAATATACAAATTTTTGTCTCCGCGTTAATTCCCCCTTCAAAATAACAGTCAAACTGTGAGAAACTCCTTACAAAGAAACTAACCCGATCCGTTTAAACTAGTCGTTCTTTTCTTGTAATCTCAGAACGGATCTGCATTGATCCGCGTCACCGCGCCATTTGGTTGTCGTCACCGCCGAATTTAATTTATTGTTTCGGAAACCTACAGAAGATCGTGGTAGATGATTGGATATGGCGATCGAAGCGGACGAACAAGGCGAGAAGGTTCTTTCGGTGAATGGATTGTCGATGCGTGCTTCTGAAGTCGAGGCGAAGCTTGACGAAGGCAATATTCAGGAAGCCGAGTCTTCTCTTCGTGAAGGACTCGCTTTAAATTTCGAGGTTTGTTAGTTTCATTACTTTCCTTTGATGATATTTTTTTTGTAATGTAGGATATGAAAATGATGTTGACTGTGCTCTGATTTGGAATAATGGAATTTAGGTTAAAATATTGTTATTTAATGATAAAATTGAGTATATTTTTTAGAATGGTTAAAGGGAGCAGTATCATGGAAAAGGGGAAAAACGAATATTTATTTGGACCGACAATATATATGTTAAGCAGTTCCACAATAGTTTATGACCCCATTCAAACGATCTTGGAAAAGCCGTCAGCGGGAATTACGTCCGATCTGTTACATCAGCGTTTTGATGTAAAATGTTTGGACTTTTGAAAGTGCAACGGTTGGACAATACGTAAGGCATATGAAGATAAGTCGGATTATAAGTTGGCCGAGAGCTGAGTGGAAAAACATATCAAAACTCTTATCATTTCTCTTTTATAACTTCTAATAATCAAAAATGGCTTCATCATCTTCCGTCTCATCCACAAAAAGCCCATTCAAGAATGGTCAGATTTCGAAAAGTCCAAATTCGTGGACACTTAGTTTTTTGTTGCACTCACTTTTTCGATTCACAAAGAAGACCGAATTCATGTTCGGTGTCCTAAAATATTTGCTCAACCACTACGCCACAGAGTTCATTCACAAATGGGGTAACCATGTCAGAGTTTGCAACATTTTCAAAATTTGATGATGATGGGGCAGCTGTATTGGATGCTGATAGGAAGGTCTTCGCAGGTGACGATGCTTTCTAGGCCCAAGCAAAAGCACATGATGTTATGTTTCTGAAGACTTCCAGAGTTCGTTCTTCAATAAGCTGGGAGATGATGATTATCTTGGGGGCATCTAGTTAATGGAACGTGTTCGTTCTGCAATTAGGTTAATTTCGCTGTCCCTCCATTTTTGTCTTATCATGAAGCTGGCGTTTGATCAGGCCTGTGGGAAGTGAAGAGAGTACGGAAGAGATAATGATAAGACTAGATAGCGTTGGTCTGCATCAGTTTGACGACTTATCTTTCACTTCAAATGATACGTTGAAGATCCCCCGCCTCGTTCTATTGTACAACACTAGCCTAGTAGAAAGGTCAAGCACCGTGGTGCTGCTGGACATTCCACTGCTCTAACTCTTGCTCCTACTAGTGCAACCTCCGACCAGTGGAAGGAAGTTATGACACGACTTCGCGATATGAGCCGGTTATCTAAATATGACATGGCTACTGCTAGTATTGTGTTGTCGGAGCCAAAGAAATTAGACTTAGTTACGTTGATGTGGGAAATCGACGGTCCAGAGACAGTTTTTGAGTTTGTCCGCATCTTTATCGTGGAATATCGTCGTTAGTTGTATTCTTTGTTTTGAAATTGTGGCAGGTGTTTGAATTTATATTGGAAATTGGAATTGAATTTCTGTTATTGTTTATTAAATATTAAATATGAAATATTTATCAATGATAAATAATTAATAAAAATCAATTAATAATTATTGAAAATAAAAAATAAACACTATACATTATACAATAATTCATATCCAACCTCTAATTAAATTTTTGTTCACCGATGACATAACCTCTAACTTCTAATCAAATTTGTCCGCGAACACACCATGTGTAAATTAGGTTTCTTTCCCTCTATTCTCACTTGTCAATTATTTTAACCTATTTATTCTCAATCTTTTAAATAAAACTTCTTATAGAAAAGTCGAATTTATTTCACCGTTAATCGCAATTTTTATATGATTTTCTAATAATATGCATTATTAACACATAAAATTATTGTTTTTTATATCATATTTTTCGTTGCATATTTAACTAACTTTGAGAAAGACCTTTAATGTTTTAACTGTTTTACAAGGTTTCAAGTGTTTTGATTGCAATAAAATAAAGTCATACTTTTATGAATCATATTGTTATGTTGTAAAAATATGATTATATAACTTACATTTTTACCAAATAAAATCATTTTTTCAAATGTGTTGTAAGCTTTCCAATAATATCCATTGTTGATACATGAAAATCAACTTTTGAATATGATATTCTACGAAGGAACTTTTGATTTTCTTTCTAAAAGAAAACTAAACTTTTTTAACTGCAAATTCATCTTGATGCAGTTTTCACCGCAACTTTCATCGCGTCTTGATGCTGTTTTAACTGCATCATGGTGATGTAGTTAAAACCGCATCATGTTAGGTCCTTGGTTTATGTGCATCTCCATGATGAGTTTTAATTGCATCAAGATGCAGTTAATACATCATATTGATGTCGATTTAACTATATCCAAGTGATGTAGTTTTAACCGCATCATTTTAATGCAGTCAAAGTGCATTCAAATGTGTAGTTAAATGTGCAGCTATTGCTACATCCAAATGTGTAGGTAAAACTGCATATGTGAAATGTAGTTATAACTGCGTCGATCAAATGCGTTATAATGCATCTGACATGTGTACTTATAATTGCATCAAAATTGTGCAGTTATAGTTGCATCTCATAGTAATAATTGCATCTCACATATGCAGTAATCATTGCATTAAAAATGTGCAGTTATAACCATTGCATCACTTAGATGCATTTATAAGCGCATCTCACAAATGCAATTTTAACCGTATCGATATGTTGTATTTTTTTCTAGCGATGTCATTCTAATTGCATTACTAAGATGCAATTTTTACTGTTTCAATCTACTGTAGTTTTTTGCTAATGCGGGGCATTGCCCCCGCGACCCTTGCGACCTGACCATCAGGTTGACCATGGAGAGGGGGCTGTTGGCCCTCGACCCTTGCGGGGGTCATTATTTCAGCAAGACATAATTTTAGAAAAATTAGTTAAAATGTCATAATTTTTTATTTTCACATCTTTTATACATATTATTAGAAACATCATAAAATTTGTGATTTAATGGTGAAAATGTTTTGTTAATCCGATTCTACAATAAAGTTATTGTAATTTAAAGATATAAATTAAATTGTGGATAATATATTAATATGAGAGTGAAATTAAAGAACGATGAAGAAGAAAATGATGAAGCATGGACCTAATTTACAATTAATTAAAAATGGAGACTCTTTGTCGATCAAAATTATTAGTAGGGAGCCCAAAACAATTTTATCCACTATTTTTTCTCTCATGGTTCTCCCCTTGTAAAAATGAATTAAAATTACTAGTTTAGCAATATTGTTTTTGAGGATTGTTAAGGGGACTCCATATTTGATTAAGTGGGGGTTTTTTATGAGAGGGTCATAAAAAAATTGATCAAAATATGCCAATTTAGAAAAAATATCGCAATTGAAAGGTGCCAAAATCTATTATCTATCTATCTGTTATGTATTAATAATACCTTAATCACTCCCTTTGAAAGTTCACTTTACCTAGAATGTCTAAGCATCACCTTTGATGATGCGGTACTTTATTATTCTTCCATTTAGTATTTTTTTTACATATCTTTATACACATTTAGAGTTTAGTGGCCACGAGTTCAGGTCTCACCAAAGCTAATTTAGTATATTTTTATCCTTCACAATTTATTATTTATCTTTTTGTTAAATAGTAGTAAAATACAAGCACTTGCTCTTCTTTTCTTAATCCTGTTTCGATGTTTAATATCTAAGTCTCCTATAATTTAAATTCTCATCAAAATTATTTATTTGCACTAATATTCAAGTCGTTAAATATTTTTTGTTCTCATATGAATCTATCATCAGCTTCCAGATTCCCAAATATTTTATGGAAATGACTATTAAGACAAAATAAAATAGAAAATGAGGACGCAATGCATGTTAATCGTTGGATGTCATTCGATGTTGAGTTAGGGTTTTAATGGTTGATATCTCTTATGTTACTACTTGTATCATCTATTTGTATCCAAATAGATGTTACCATATTTTATTTTATCATCATCATCAATATTTTTGTTATCTTATTCACATTACTAAAATTACCAACTACAAAACTAGTTAATAGTAATTACAGTTATAATAGTTGTAATAATAATTAATTGTAAGAACATTATTAATAAAATGCTAACGGAACTTAAAAAATATAAGAAAAATTAAACAAATTTGTCGCTAAATCATTGTTGTTTCTACAATCGCAACAAGAATGTTATATTTTACTTCTTTTGGTTAATCAGTCTAAAAAATAGTATATAACAACAACAATCATTATAACAACGATGACGATGATATGTAAAAATAATATTTATAATTCACAAATGTTCATAGATATTACAACAACTAAGCCATTATTCCCAAACAAGTTGGGGTCGGCTAGAGATGGAACGTAAAACTAAATGACAAAGTCAATTTGAAAGTCATAACAACAACAATAATAATGCATGATAATAATAATAAAGTCAAATAAGCAAACAAATAATAATAATAACAACTAAGTAAAAAAAACAAACCATGATGATGATAATAATAGTAATAATGGTACTAATAGTAATATTGACCGATGATCAAAACTACGTCTTAGGCTCCTATTCACTAGTCCTATAATCTAAAACTTTTAACACTACGCCTAAACTAACCCTAAGCAAAAAAACTCCCAACTCATGGTTCTGGTACGTGGATCGCTAACTTCCAAACACTACTGTTCGACACCGGTTCTTCGGATATATTCTAATCCTTCAAATCCCTTTTTACTACTTTCTCTCATGTCAACTTTGGTCGACTTCTGCCTCTCTTTAAGCATTCGACGTAGCATATAATTTCAACGCGCACAGGTGCCTCGGGAGGCATCCGTTGGAGATGTCCAGACCATTTTAAGTGGTGTTGGACTAGCTTCTCCTCAATTGGTGCTACTCCAAGTTTATCACGTATATTAACATTCCTAATTCGGTCTCTTCTTGTATGACCGCATCTCCATTGCAGCATACGCATCCCTGCTACACTTATCTTCTGGACGTGTTGATTTTTAGCAGACCAACATTCTACACCATACAACGGTTAATAATATTATTAGTGTCAAAAAATTACTAATAATATTTAGTAATTGTAATAACAATAGTAATAGAGGTGATTATAAACAACTTTTAATAATAATATTATTGTACTAATATTATTAATACAGTTAATAATGATAATAATACAAAAAATAGGAGTAATCAAAAATGTTAACAATCATAATTCCAACAGTAGTGTTCATAGACAATAACAATATTTCCAATCATCTTATTAATTCTACAAATTTCAAAATCTCTATTAAGTTCTCTATTGGTAATTTATATTCAAGTTCTTATATATTGCGATTTTTACAATTATCCACAAACTTCTCTCAATTTTCTCCTACCAATTTATATTCGAGTGCATATTATTTATAATCTGTACAGTTATTTAAATTTATCCCCAATCTCTTATTATTTTAAATTTTCCATATAATTAACAAAAACAACCTATACTATTAAAATTTAACGTAATTAAATAAATTCACTTAACTAATTTGCCTAACAATTCCATTTTCTTCCTCCACCAACTCCAAACCAAACATTTCAAGGCATTTTTAGCATTTTCAAGCTTAAATCAAGGCAATTTCTTTTACAACTATGTTTATTTAACATTTCCATACGACATATATCTTTTTATGATTTTGTGAGTTTTCTTTTGAATTTCAAAATGTCAAACTTCACTAAATCTTTGGTCAAAACCATCGTCGATTGGAATGTTGAGTAAACTTTGTATCTCATAGATATATGTTCATCACTAATAGATACTCGTGCTCGACGAGTTGGTAGCTGGTGTCAAGATGTTGCAAATGAGTTTAACCGGTGCTTAGACGCGCTATTTTCACCGCCACTCATATAAAAAACAAACGAGATATTATGAAACATACTTGGCCGCCATGGAAGGATCTACACCAAGGGGTTTTGGTTGGTTGAATAGAATTGCGTTCAAGGAGAACGTGAATGGTGGCAGACAACATCTTCACAATTTCACCATTTCAAAAATCATGCTTCCCCAAATTCAGTCCGTTGGATGATATGTATTACGGTGCAATAAAGAAAGATAAATGTGTTTACAACGTTCCACTATCAACTCCAGCCTAGTTCGATACCTAGTTATACTATGATATTCTTATTGGGATAACGAATGAACCACTCATCGTCAGACATTCGATACCTCTTCATCGTCTTGGGCAAGACAAGTGAGATCCGATACTATGAGAGACAACGATCTGCATTCCGTTGTGTTTAAACAAACTATTGAACATTGCTTAGAATTCGGTCGTCACTTGACAACTATGAGGAGTTGGTATTATATTTGCACACAAACCTACAAATTATAAACCGACTTGTTGTTTGTTGGACAAAGAGGATGAACTTAAACGTTTGTTAAACTAGATGGTTTAGCAATTTAGAGCGAAATAGATGCGATGCACTTTTATTTTCAAATGTATTTTGTATAATAAAATGTATCAGTTTTTAAGCATTTTATATGCAATTTATAATTTAATATCAATTATTAAAATTTATTTTATTAAAATTTATTCAAAAATATCAATTTAAAATATATAAAAAATACAAAATCATACAAACTATCTTTTCCCTTTCGCTGTCCCTTTCGTAGCGCAAAAAACGTATTTCCTTTCACTAAACTTTTCCTGTTCATGCCCCATTCAAAATGCCACTTTCACATGCCTTTTCGCTTAACAAAAAACACACTCTTAATCTCCAATGTTTTTTTGCTCCAAACATTTTTCCAAAAAAAAAAGTGAATTTTATCATTTTAGATTTGACAGAGGATAAGTTTTTTTGATTAATAAAATCAGGATTTGGGAGAGGAGGATGCAAGTTGGTTGGAGAGGAAGAAGATGCGCGATAGGTGGCAGTGGAGGCTCTCAGCAGGCATCAACGACGGATTTGTGTAGGAAGCAGTGGATTTGGTGAGTTATCACATAAGAGTATGTTGGAAAATAAGAGAACTTATTTTATGTAAATGGCAAGTCTAACTTAAACTATTGTCCCTTATTTTTTTCTCATATTCATTCGTCCAGTTATCCAAAATGCTTCTTATTTTAACAGTTTTCTCTATTATTATTATTATTATTATTATTATTATTATTATTATTACTACTACTACTCCTACTATTATTGCTATTACTACTGCTATTACTACTACTATTACTAGTATTATTATTATTTGGAAAGTAGACGGTGAAATTTAGCTAGATTCAGAATATGATGTTTAAGATAAATATAGGTAATTTTTTTCTTTGATGCTTTTAGCTGCATCAAACAAATTCAATGGCGGATAGTTAATAAACAGCTTAGGTTAATTGTTCTATTTTATTTAGTTACTTGGCATAGAACGTGTGTTCTATATGTTTCATAGGGACAAAAATTTACAACGTTTGATTTTGCTTTTGCCTGGTGAATTATTTAAACTCTGTAGAGTTAGTTGTTAAGCATGCAGTAAAAATAAAACGTTTGCTTGTCAAATAGCGGATACCACGTCAATGTTTTGTTTGAGGAAGTCTGATATCTGAAACCTGAATTCTTGCTTGTCAAATAGAGTAGGCATCCCGCTTTTTCTATTGGTTCCTCAGTCACTCTTTTCCTTTCTAGCAATCAAGATGCTACTTTTTTTTTTTAAGCAGGCAATATGTAATGTGACAATAACAATTGAATTTCCATGAAAGGTAGTACTTGCTTTTTTGTTAAAATTGCCTCCTTGGAAGGCAGTTAAAACTGCCACTAAGACTTACCTCCCTTGAAAGCAGTTAAACTGTGCTTTCTTTGAATGAAGTAAAAACTACTTTTATAAACTCTTAATTTTCCTTAATTGGTTTTTAAACTGCTTAACACTGTATTAAATGTTTGTCTTACTAGAAGGCAGTTAAGCTGCGCCCCCCTAGAAGAGAGTTCAAAGACTCATCCAAGGGCAGTTAAAACTGTGTCCGTAGTATAAGTTAAAACTGTCTCAATACTATACAGTTAAAACTTTATTTGTATACTCACACCTTAAATTTGTCTTGAAAATGCATTAAATTGTCGAAACTGCTTAAAACCACTTTAACTATCCCCGAGCAGAACTGAAGTTTTCTTTTGAATAACGATTCCACACAAACAAATTATATACCATTATTAAGCTTGATGCGTAGATTTATGTAATAAAGATATATCATTTCATCTTTCTTCAGGCTATATGAAATATTAAAAATATGTTTTTTTTAATGATTTTATCTATGAATGATGCTTGTTGTTGGAAAATTTACAACATTTGCGATAGCATTGAATTGCATTTTAAAAATTGAAGGTGAATGGGTTGAATGAGTTGGGTAGATTAAATGGGTGGTGGTTAGAACGTAGGAGGACCTTTTTCATAATCGATTATGAGGCGTTGATCCACATTGCAATACGCGTAGTAATCGGCGACCAAAGTTGGTTTTCACATACCAATGACCAATTACATAACTAAAAATATACTAAATAACAAATTATATGATTATACTCAACTCTTAAGTGGTTAAATTGGTATTAATCACTTTAGCTTGTGTCAGTATGCGATATTTAAGAAGTATCAAAGTATAACAAAATACCATCATTCGATTAACAAACTACATGTACAAATTTAAACTACGTAAAAAAACAATCATTATTTTGTTATTTTAACGATACTATACAAAACTACATCATCGTTAACAAATTACATGTATACGTCTAAAACTTAAAAAATACAATCATTGTATTACTATTTCAATCGAAACTATACAAATTACATTTATATTATTTTATAATTCATAATTATGAATCATGAATGAGTGGTGCCAGGTATATGAAGTGCGAGGTCAGTGGTGCCAGGTCAAAGGATGTAGATGTCACTCTGGTTGGACAAGTAGTGCCCAAGAAAGAATCATTTGATATTTAGGATCAATGCTGCAGTATGATGGTGAGATTGACAGAGATGTTAGTTTTAGAATTCGAGCGGGATGAGTAAAATGACGACTAGCGTCTGACATTCTCTGTGATAGGAAAGTCCCATAAAAACTTAAAGGAAAGTTCTACAGAACGGCAATCAGACCTGCGATGTTGTATGATGCAGAATGTTGGCCTACTGAAAGACAACACGTCTGGAAGATAAGTGTAGCAGATATGCGTATGCTGAGATGAAGTTGTGGTTATACAAGACGAGACCGAATTAGAAATGGTGATATACGTGACAAACTTGGAGTAACACTAATTGAAAAGCTAGTCCAACACCGCTTGAGATGGTTTGGACATCTTCAACGGAAGCCTCCCGAAGCATCTGTGTGTGTTGAAATTATAGACCACATCGAATGCTCAAAGAGAGTAGAGGTCGACCAAGGTTGACATGTGAGGAAGTAGTAAAAAAAGACTTGAAGAATTGGAATATATCCGAAAAACTGGTGTTGAACAGGAGCGCGTGAAAGTTAGCTATCCATGTAGCAAAACCATGAGCTAAGAGTTTTTTTTACTTAGGGTTGGTTTAGGGGTAATGTTATAATTTTTAGTTTATATGACTAATAAATAGGAGCTTAAAACCTAACGTTTGATCTTTTTAATTTCTATTGAAGCCATTATTATTGTTGTTGTTATTATTATCATGGTTTTTTTTAATTTCTTTATATATTTACTTTTATTTTTATTTTTATTTTTATTTTACTTATTTATTATTATTGTTACTATTTCTTTAATTATTTTATTTTATTTTATTATTATTATCATGACTTATTTATTTATTATTATTGTTGTTATTATTACTTTTAAATTGACTTTGCCATTTAGTTTTGGGTTCCTTTTCTAGTCAATCTCAACTTGTTTGGGAATAATGGCTTAGTTGTTTAATTATGAATCATGAATACTAAGATTATGTTTTTACTCAAATATGCGAACTACAAAACACAATAATTAAGATTGAAAATTAGGGAACAGATTAAAAGAAAAGAATTATCATATCGATACATAATCTTAACCTTGATGAGATTTTTTTTAGTATAAAAATGAGAAACTTCCGAGTCCAAATGAGCAATAAGAATTAATGGTAAGCAAACATACGAAATTATAATAATTTAACTGAATACTAAATTTCAAATTTCGATTAAAGTTTTATCATCGGGTATGGATAACTTATACCCATAGGAAAATAAACAATTTATATTTCTTGTAAAATTGCATGACAGAATGACAAATTTGAAGTGTTGGTAATCAAAATATTTTTTCTTCATTTTCAACACTTTTAAACAAATTTATTAAAAGACCAATATTTTGAGATATCCACTGATATTTTTCAATAAATGTTGGTTTAATATATATCAGCGAATGTTGGTCGACATACCACTACCAATATTTTGCAAAAATACCGTTTAGTTATTGGTATGTGATATATCAACAATATTATTTCGATATTATCTGATATTAATTACTTATGAATATATTAAAATGCTTATTATAATCATCATAATTGCTTTATAATCCATAAATAGTTGTAACAATTATTATACTAAAATTCTTATAACCATGACATCATAATTCATGTTATAAGATGTAAATATTGAAGCATTCCCAATTCAAATCGAGAAAATTACTAAACTTACTTCTTCATATGCGATTTCCGTTAGATGCTACACAAATTTTCAGATCAGATTGTATAGTTGGATCATTCCTCACACTTCTCATTTCTATTAGTTAAATTGCCTAAAAACAGTGCAATTAAAGTTTTCATGGATCCATAGCGGTCAAGATGTGAAAAGTTATTGCAAGGATATAGTGGAAAATAGCAAATGATTCAAAAGTAACACATAAAAATTCTATTTCTAATCAGTTGCAACATATGCTAGTTGTTAAATGTAAACTTTTTGGATTAGGTTCATCTTCTTAGATTAGATTGTTCAAACAAAGTTTGTTTTTGCCAAGCGTTAGCTTAATTAACAATTTGTATTGGAGCATTTGAGAATGCGTCAATGCAATTTTTTCTAAGTTTTTACACTAGAGCATTTTGAAAATGCACCGATGCAATCTGGTCATTTATTTTAAAACTGGAGCACTTCGAGAGCGTGTCGATGCAAATTCTTCAAAATAAAGAATAAAAAATACATCGGTGCATCTCAAAGTGCTCCAATAATAATCACTGCAACAACGCCAAGATGACAAAATCAGGTCTATACATGTAATGTGTTTTAAAATAGATCTAAATTTGTTATATGTGTTGAAAAGTTGACTAAATTGATAGAAAATCCTGATTTAATCAATCTAATGATCAAAATTAATGTGCAATGGGAGCGTGCTACATTATAGCAGCGCTGGTGAACTTCTCGCTAGTTTTGTTACCATAGATGTGGTCTGAAAATACCAGGTATTTAGATTGTGAATTAAAGTTTACTTGGGCTTTTAAACTCTTCTATATGTTGTCTAAAGGTATTGTGCACTATTATAATGTGTCCAGTATGCACCAAACGGAATACACTCGAATTGACATCAACTTCATTTTACTTGCATACATGATAAATGCCATTTCATCCTATTACCTTACCGCTTTTTAAAATTCATTTATGGGGACAGGAAGCAAGAGCCCTTCTTGGAAGACTTGAATATCAAAGAGGCAATGTAGAAGCTGCACTCCGTGTATTCGATGGTATTGACCTCCAGGCTGCTATAGAACGTTTGCAATCTTCTACTGCACCTCCTTCAAGACGAAACCGTTCTCGCAGCGACTCACTGCATTCTGTTACTCAATCTCAACATGCAGCTGGTCTTGTACTTGAAGCAATATATTTGAAGGCTGCTTCACTGCAAAAACTTGGCAAAGCTTCTGGTAAGTAGGCAGTAATATTTCATTCACACCTTGATGGAAATATTGCTTGGTCAATTTAGACAGTTCAGCTCATCAATCCGTTGAAGACATTTTCTTTCTCTGAAAAGGTGTTTTTAAATAATGATGATGATGATTCATAAACACTGTATTTTTTATTTTAGTGGCTGCTCAAGAATGTAAAAGTGTACTGGATGCTGTAGAGAAGATGTTCCAAAATGGCATATCAGATGCATCAGTCGATGCCAAGCTACAAGAAACAATTGCAAAGACTGTAGAGCTTCTTCCAGAACTTTGGAAACAATCTGGAATGTATCAAGAAGCTCTAGCTTCATATAGACGTGCTCTTCTAACTAACTGGAACCTCAGTAATGATTGTTGTGCTAGAATACAAAAAAGATTTGCTGTCCTATTATTGCACAGTGGAGTTGAGGCAGGATCTCCAAGTTTAGCTGCACAAACTGATGGATCTTTTGTACCAAAAAATAATTTAGAAGAAGCCATCTTACTTTTAATGATTTTGTTAAGAAAGTGTCAGCTTGGCAAACTTCAATGGGATCCTTCTGTTATAGAACATTTGACCTTTGCATTGTCTCTATGTAATGAGACCACTACATTAGCAAGGCTTTTTGAAGAACTCTTACCTGGAATTCTTCTGCGGTGTGATAGATGGAACAATATGGCCCTATGTTATGTTGGAGTTCAACAAAACACGACTGCTTTGAATTTGTTGAGGAAATCATTGAACAAACTTGAAAATCCAAATAATGTAGCGGCTTTACTACTTGCTGCAAAGATATGCAGCGAAGATTGTTTCCTTGCATCAGAAGGTGTAGAGTATGCAAGAAGAGCTTTAAAAAATTGTCTGGTAAATGATGAACATTTGAAGGGTGTAGCACTACATCTTTTAGGCATTTGTTTGGGAAAGCAAGCTAAAGTTGCTTCCTCGGATCAAGAAAGGTCTCAACTGCAAACTGAAGCTTTGAAGTCATTGAATGAAGCAATCACTCTTAATCGACATAATCCGGATTTAATTTATAACCTAGGATTTGAATATGCAGAACATCGTAATATTAATGCTGCCTTAAGATGTGCTAAAGAGTTCATTGATGCAACTGGTGGATCAGTTGCTAAAGGTTGGAGATTGCTTGCTTTAGTTTTATCTGCTCAACAACGGTTTTCGGAAGCAGAGGTTGTAACTGATGCAGCATTAGATGAGACTGCAAAATGGGAACAGGGGGAGCTTCTTCGAATAAAAGCAAAGCTTAAAGTTGCTCAATCTTTGCCTACGGATGCAATTGAAGCATATAGGTCACTCCTTGCTCTTGTTCAAGCTAGAAGGAAGTCACTTGGATCTCTAAAAAGTAGTTTGCAGGTCTGCTTTTATGCTCTTTAGAAGTATTTTGACTACTAGTCAGTGGGCTTGGCTCATTCCCACGTCTAATTCAGAGAATTTAGTGAGGATATTATGATAAAATCATACCATATCCATTATTATTTCACATAAGCAAACTGAATCGGTGAATGGTGCTCAGCCTGCAGGACATGTCACAATAATGCATGTTTTAACCACCACAGCCTGATTTTTGGACTTCTGTGGTTGGGAGTTTTAGGCATGTAAAGCGAATGTTCTAATAGGTGTAGGAAAGTGGCGTGTTATCAGTTACTAATTGTATATCATCTTTTCAGGGTGGGTATATGTTAACCCATCGTGCTCCTGAATGGGTATTGAGTAGCTAGTTATAGCTGATTTTAGGTAGATTCCCTGTGATAACTCTTAGTACCATCAGGGAGATTTTGGTTATGTGATTCATTTTTCCGACTTATCCTTTGTTTGTACCAAAAATGGGCACAACACTCTTCGGAAGTTTTTGAAGAGATAAAAGTGAAGAATGAAATTTAAAACTGTGGATTATCTAACAAAAACTCCAAATAACAGAAAGTAAATTGCAAAGACAAGCGATTTAGAGTGGTTCGGCGTTTTGCCTACGTCCACTATGAATTTTGATGATTTTATTGCTCGATTACTTGAAGATTACAGTAGTTAATAATGTAATACAACTGAATTCAAATGCTAAGTGTCAATCTAAAGCAGCGGCGGTGTTCTGGAGTAGATCTGGCAGAATCTGGGCGCTCTTTAGTACTTAGAATTCTTCGACCCCTTTTCTGAATGACCATGGGCTCTATTTATAGGTGTAGGAGGCTGATATTTCGCCTAAAATGAGGGGAGACCAGTTCTGGTACGTCAGGGGGCCCACATGGCCGAAATCTGGAGATCCGGGCCCACTTTGGGATCGATTCGACCCTTGGTTCGAATCGATCAAGAAATCATCCAATCGAGCTGAAATTTGGTGTGAACATTCTTCATCATGTGCTTAAGCTTCTGTGAAAATTTCATGTCATTTGGATTTGTAGATCTTGAGATATGATCGATTCAAGTTGGAGTCTTCCGCCATCTGAAGTCGTTCGAATCGATTCGTTCACATCGATCTGTTTTCATTGGTCCGTTCGAATCGATTCTCTTTGCATGCGTGCGCTTCGAGTCAGTCCTCCACTTTCTCCGAGTATTCTGGGCCAAACCCCGGGTTTCAGGCGCTCCAACCTAATGGATTCGAAGTGAGGGATTCGAAGGAATGTTCCTTCGAATCGATCAAATGGAATGCTATTCGAACCGATTAGGTTGTATCGTAGCCTGATGGGTATGGAACTGCGCTAATGGGACAGACTCGAAGATGGTGGATTCGAAGCTTTCTCAACTGTGTGGATTCGAAGAATACTTCCTTTGTGGACTCGAAGCAGGGAGTCAGTCTGATGGATTCGAACCAAGGGCATTTGGAGGAGGGATTCGAGGCAAGGCTCTGGGAAAATGGATTCGAAGCAAGGACTTGCTTTATGGATTCGAACTGTAGATGGATTCGAACTAAAGCATACTTCTTCCATTTTCCAACGACGATAGCTTGAGCATACGAACTCGGATTGCTCCGAAATTTAGGACGTTGGTTTCTACTGCTTTACTTGACGTGTCTTATCAATTGTAGCCAGATCCGGACTCGGACAAAATTCATCGATATTCATAGCGATCCTTGCGCGTAGCTGGTCTCTGAGACAATCTGTCACTGGTTTCTAGTTAAGTCCTTGGTGTCACGACCTTGCCAAAAGGCGGGATAACATTTGCCCCCCAAAGTACGTCTTGTGTAAACATGACGTGCTTTGAAAAGCTGCAGTCTCTCATTTCATAGCTACAACATGCTTTATCGAAAATTGCATTCTTTATTGCAGTAATCGACTGTCGTATAACTGTGACTGGCTGTTGGGCTTTTGAGTCATGACGAGATGAACATTTGATTCCTGTTGATGATAAAGATCAAAACATTAGTCAAAAATACGTGTATACGTGTATTATCTTGACCTTAGTTAACGTTGCGTGATCGCAAGTTGTTATTAGTTCGGTTTGCTATCGAAATCTGCATCGGTCCTCTCCTCAACCGATTTGAGATTTGAGTTAAAACATTGCTTTTATGATTGTCTATGATCATCCTCTCGTATCGATCCTCTCCTGAATCGGTATAAAGAGTAGACAAGCAATTTTTCACATTGGAACGGTTCATCCATTTGACCGGTGGTATTTGATGGATGCGAAGCTATGTTTTTTGATCCGCTTCGAGTTGAGGGTTTCGAAGTGGGTACTTCGAATCGATGGTTCTCTGAATCGATACTGCGTGGATTTGAATTTCTCTGAGTTGGTGGAGTCGAAGTCACTAGTGCTCGAATCGATGTTGCTTCGTTTCGATGCTGCTAAAATGGATTCGATGTTGTAAAGGATTCGAAACCGGATGGATTCGAACTAAGGGATGGATGCGTAGCAGTTGAACGACTCTGTATCGTGAGTGATTCGAAGTAGCGGTTTACAATGGTTTCGAACTTGCTGCGACGAATCGATTAGTTTCGATTTTCTTACCTGTAGAAGCCGGTCAAGCGTACCGGGAGGCGAATCGTCCTATTTCCCCTATATAAACCGGGGTCCTGTTCATTTTTCACTTTCCACCATTGCTTCAGTTTCTCTGCATCTTCGAATCGATCTAGCACTCGCGTGAATCGAAGCCATCTGCCCTTCTTTGAATCGCAACAATCCTTTCTAGTTTCATCTCGTATTTAGGTAGGCGATCCGACTAAATACTTTTAAGCTTCGGGCTTCGATGTAATTCCCTTTGCTTACGTTCGTATTGATCTGGATGGAATCGAGTCCAGGGATGAAAAAAGAAACGACTTCCTCGCATCGATCTTGGATGGTGGTTTTCAAATCGATCTCAGATAACCAAATTTTTTGCGGCGTTCGCATCGATCTGTGGAGGTATGTTGATCGAATCGATCGTTGGTGGTGAATCGATCGTATCGATTCGAAGCGACTGATACGAGGAGTTGTGGTATACTTACCTACGATCGATTCAAAGATTATACTACCATGATCGATACGAAGCTTCGTCCATTCGACACACGATTTTTCCAGAGATCGATTCGAAGGATAAACCACCTCAGCCTGAACTGCATCGATTCGGATTGTATCGGTTCGAATCGCCTTGACTTGAGTTCGTATCGATTCGAACCTGTACCGATTCGAAGGCCCACCTTTAAGATCGATTCGAAGCTGTATGGACTCGAAACTTGATCTTTACAAACGAGCTTCCATGGATACGAGAACTTCACATGATTATTGGCACGACTCCGACGAGCTTCATCTTTGCATATTCGGACTAAATTTTTGTTGTGCATATTTGACTGCCCCTCAAAGCTCGTCGATGGAACTGTAACTTTGAAAAAATTAACCTGAACTAATCAATCATGGATTCTGAATAACATGCTTTAATACGGTCAGCAATGACGGTCGCTCTAATTAGCTTCATAATTTCTGAAGCTTGCATCTTGTTCTCAGTTTTGTTAAATCTGTTAAGTAACGCACAGCACTTGCACTGCACGACACGTTCATACACACTACACCGGGGCATGCACGGGCTGTTTATGAACTTAACGTTGCTTTCTGATGAGTTAGCTGATTATGGAATCTTCGAGCTCCCAACAACAAGAGGTACAGAGCTCGACTCCTCCGGTGCTTGAGATTCCTGACATTCCTGCCGATGTAATCGATCCGGCTCCAGATGAATTGCCGGAGGCGATATTTATTGAGGACCCTGTTGATTCGGTTCAGTCTAACATCTCTGAATCCTTATTGGGACGAATATGCTTACAGCATAACATATCTCTAGGTGACGTATTATTGCCCAGCGCCACTGATAGACCGCACAACCCGCCTGAAGGATATACAGCATTCTACCGTCATGCTTGTGCGGCCGGAACTCTTCCTCCTTTCAATCAATATATCAGAGGGATGCTGTCATATTTAGGAATCGCTCCTTCACAACTTCATCCCAACGGGCACGCGTTGCTGAACAGTGCTTTCGTAATATTTATGGACTGTTTCTTTCGCCCGCCGAGGCCCTCCGAGATCAGACACATATTTAACTTCAAGAGTAGGGGTGACAGCCCGTCCTTTACATTTTTGGAGGCAGTCAGGAATTGCCAAGTTGTAGTTGGAGCTTGGACTCGACTAAGCTATTTCAAGAACGAGTGGTTCTACGTTCGGTGCCCTCCGGGTTTTGCTAGGCGATGGCTGTCTAGACGTAAGCGCCTTAACCTGTTTCCTTGACCAATAGCTCTTCGGTGTTAAAATTAACATTTCATTCCTTTTACAGCTATTATCTCTAGGCCCGATGGAGGGCGTTTCAAGGGTACCGTTCGAAGTCTTCAAGAAGTCCCAAGCGAGCTGAGGCATATTGACTCGGTGTTGAACGATTACAACTTAAGAGTTCTTGGTTTGATCGACATCAATCAAAGCATAGTCGTTGAGGGATTTTCAAAGTCCGCCTCCAAGAAGGAAAATAAGAAGAAACCCAAGAAGAGAAAAGCGAAGAAGTCACTCGGAATCAAAATAATCGAAGCGAGTGACGAAGAAAGAACCCATACGGATTCAGAGCCGATGGCTGACCTTTCGGGAAACTTGGAGGAATCGGGAGAAAAACGGAAAGGCAAGGCCGCCGTTTCCAAAAAACTTAAGTCAAAGGGGGGAAAATCTGTAGATGTGTTTCTTCCCGCTTCCGGAGTTACGATTTCTGAGGCCGCCCCTTCTCATTCGAGAGATTCTCTCAAAGGGCTTGACGACATTCCTATCCCAGATTATATATCGATTTCTCATAATCCTGGGTTGGAGGAATTGCAAGATGTCCTAAACATGAACGAGCCCTTTCCTTTAAGTGCGGTCAACACTTCCGGTCGGTTTGGGGGTTTACACATTTACACACACTTCCACGGCACTTCATGACTTCTGCATTGTAAACATTGTTTTATGGGATTTTAATCCGTAATTCTTTCTTATCGCAGGTGAGATGTCAGGACGTGGCTCTACTCTAGATAGGCTTCGGAATGTGCGCCAATCTTCTCCATTTTACGATTCCCGTAGGAGAGAGACAGATAGGGATCATGGGCAAGGCTATTCAAGTCAAGAACGTTATGATAGAGACAGAGATTACTCGCGTAACCGTTCTGGCTATGATTACTCTGACAGAGACCGGGGATACCAGTACCGACCCCGATCTCGTTCTCCTCCGCCTCCCAGGGCTCCAGTAGACCTCCCAGGGCCATCTCATCAGCAACAGTTGCCTTCTCAATCTTCTCGGCCTGATGCTCAACGGCCAAGAATGGAACCAACGGCAGCCGCTATAATTGAACAAGCTCCGGCTGAGTTGACAAGCGAGGGAGCTGCTAAACTCGCCCAAATGAAAAATGACTACCCGGAAATTTGCATGGATGGCTATATCTTCCCTCCTAACTTTAAAAGAATCCCTCCGGAAGCTGAGACCACTGCTTATAGTTATATCCATGACTTCTACGCTCAATATAAGGAGTGGTATAAGACAGCCATGAAGGCTTCTAGAGTAGCTTTCGACAGGGAGAAGGTCATTGCCGAACGTGATGTTGACATTGCGAAGCAGAAACGCATCATTCAAGTTCTTCAATCCGAAGTGGAAACGTCCCGAAAGTCAGAGCTTGAAACACTTCAGAAACATGAGGGTGTCGTGGCCAAACTAGCGAGGATGCAGCAAGAACATTGCGCCACGGTGGAAGAGATGGGCCATCGCAATACCACCATTGCAGCTGAGCGAGACTTAGCCGTTAAAGAGCTGAACGAGCTCAAGGCCAAATTCGCTGAAATGGTGAAGAAGAAGGATGATGCGAACGCCACTGCTCAAGAGGCTTGCGACCAAGCAGTATCTCTCAGGACCGAACTTGCTGCGGCGGCGGTCAAGGCTAAGTCTGTGGAAGCAGAGATTCAGGAAAAGATCTTGGAGGAGAGGTCTAGGCTAGATGCTGAGTTTGACGATCTCTTAGTCACGTATAACGCTAATGTGCTGGAACACAGAAATTTAGCGTGGCTGGGAGATGACTCCATGATCTTGTACAATGCCTGGACCCGGCTGGTGAATGAGAAAAGAGCAGCGCATCCAGATGGAACACTTGACGACTTTGAACTGGAGATGCGTCTGCTTACCGAGGATGAGAGGAAGACCCTTCATGAGGTGGTGATCTCCATGGCGAAAGAAAAGCTCGGCGTCCAATCTCTAGAGACAGGCGAAGGCTCGGGGATCGTGCATCACGGGACAGGTGTTGGAGCTGTAATTCCAACATTGCCCGAAACCACTGGTGCGGTAGATCCCCAATCTGTTCCTGCCTATAATCCTGACCAACCATTATTATCTTCTGCCGAGGATTCTGCCCACGTTTCGGCTCAGACCAAGGAAGGTATTTGAACGTTTCCTGTAGTTTAGTTGTGAAGAACCTTAAGCAACACACTTGGCTAACAATCTTCGTTTTGTCGCATTTCAGTGACTGAAGTTATTGTTTCTGCGCCCCTTGCTCTATCAGTTCCTCATCAAACACAAGGGGTTGTTTTTTCCGAAGCCACCACGACTTCTACTTTGATTGGCGAGGAGGGGGATGCAAATATGTTTTCTTTCAGCGCTCAAATGATTGAGGAGCTTCTCAATGAACCCATCGATTCCTCTGCCAACCCGTCTGATGCTGTGAGTGGGGCTGCTCCGGCCGTTAATTCATCTATGCCAGCTATTGGCACATCCGATGCGGCCCAAGTATCTCGTGAGGACGACGTTATTGCTGAGATTGCCGCCGAGATGGCAGCAGGGAATGTTGGTACGAGTCCTCCCGGGCCCGCCCCGTTAATGGTGATTTCACCGGGCGGTACCGTAGTGATTGAAACTGCTCCTGTCCCTCCTCCTGCTACTACTCCTATGCCTCCAGTTCGACCTCCTAGAAGAACTTCCGTCGCCTCCAGCTCTGAGGAAGACGTTGACATTATATCGCTGCCGGAGGGCAAGCCTGAAAAGAGTAAGCGATTGAGGAAAAAATCAGGCAGTGGATCTGGTGGGGCTACCCCGAAGAAGAAGATAAGGAAGAAGAAAGATTGAACTCTTTCTTTAAATCTTTGTTGCGTAGGGTAGCATTTTGTTGATTTTTCTATTGCCGTGTATAGATGTGGATTCGGCTCCCACTAGCAGAATTTTTCGTAAACACTTTGTAATCAGATTCTTTTTGTCGATAGTGGAAATGAAAATCTATTCCCTTTCTGTCTTCAACTTGTTATGTGTTATGGTTCTGCCCCCGGTATTGGGGATAAGTGTGGAGTTGACGTATGTTTATACCCCGTCTCGCGCTCTGGGAGTACGGAGTTGAATGGACGTTTATACTCCGCCTCGCACTCTGGGAGTACGGAGTTAGATGAATGTTTATAATCCGCCTCGCACTCTGGGAGTACGGAGTTAAATGAATGTTTATACTCCGCCTCGCACTCTGGGAGTACGGAGTTAAATGAATGTTTATACTCCGCCTCGCACTCTGGGAGTACGGAGTTAAGTAAAAAGCTTGTTCCCAGCTCGCGCTCTCAGAGTACTCTGGGGTTTAGGAAAAATGTTTATACTCCGCCTCGCACTCTGGGAGTACGGAGTTAAGTAAAAAGCTTGTTCCCAGCTCGCGCTCTCGGAGTACTCTGGGTTTTAGGAAAAATGTTTATACTCCGCCTCGCACTCTGGGAGTACGGAGTTAAGTAAAAAGCTTGTTCCCAGCTCGCGCTCTCGGAGTACTCTGGGTTTTAGGAAAAATGTTTATACTCCGCCTTGCACTCTGGGAGTACGGAGTTAAGTAAAAAGCTTGTTCCCAGCTCGCGCTCTCGGAGTACTCTGGGTTTTAGGAAAAATGTTTATACTCCGCCTCGCACTCTGGGAGTACGGAGTTAAGTGAAAGTTTATACTCCGCCTCGCGCTCTGGGAGCACAGAGTTTAGTAAAATGTTTATACTCCGCCTCGCACTCTGGGAGTACGGAGTTGGATGAAGGGTTGTCGTGTATCAACCCATTTCGTGGTCTGATGTGATGGCTTGCCCCCGAGCTCGGGTTTCATTTAGTGAGTGGTTGATTGCTTCACAGCCACTCCCTACTTGAATAAATTCCACTGTGTGATGGAACTTAGCTCTTCGTGCATCGTGATGTTGTACATTGTATTTAATGAATCACAGCTCTGGCTCGAAGAGATGGCATTTTATTGCTGAAATAAGAAAATATGGCAAATCAGTTGCCTTATTACAAATTCTAATTTCGAAATGCAAAAGTAAATTGCTGAATAAAAAACATAATGAAATAAATGAAGCCCGTCATATGTAGTAGCGACGGAGACTCTCGCTGTTCCAGGCTCTTGGTAAAACTAGACCGTCCACGGTTGATAGTTTGAATGTGCCATCCCCAAGTCTTTGTGTAATCACGTACGGCCCTTCCCAATTTGGTTTCATGTGTGAAGGAACCGGGTAGATTCTCTTGAGGACCAGATCACCGAGTTCAAAGGTTCGGGGGCGAACTTTGGTGTTATATAACCGGGCGACCCGACTTCGGTAGGCGGCCGCTCTTAAATCAGCTTCTTCTCGTTTCTCGTCCAACAGATCCAAAGATTCAGCGAGCAATATAGCATTTGTTCTTGGATCGTAATAAGTTACGCGGTGAGAAAATACTTCTGTCTCGACTGGAATAACGGCCTCTGAGCCATAGGATAAGGAAAATGGGGTGTGTCCAGTTGCGGTTTTGTGAGTTGTTCGATAAGCCCATAATGCCATAGGAAGTTCATCGACCCATTTGCCCCCAGCCTTTTCCAGTCGTTTCTTTAAGATGGATTTGATAACTTTGTTAACAGCTTCGACCTGACCGTTTGCTTGTGGATGCGCGACTGCAGAGAACTTTTTATGAATATGAAATCGTTGGCAGAAATTCTTGAACTCCGAACTTTCGAGTTGAGTCTCATTATCGGTGATGATGGTATGCGGGAGTCCAAATCGGCAAATGATATTGCGGACCACAAAGTTTATCACTTTCTTCGATGTAATCGTTGCGAGAGCTTCGGCCTCGGCCCATTTCGTGAAGTAATCAACTGCGACGATGACATACTTCGCACCACCTTTTGCCAGAGGCAAAGCGCCAATGATATCGACACCCCACATAGCGAACGGCCAGGGACTGACCATTTGAGTTAACTCGGTAGGTTGGGCTCTTGGAATTCGAGCGTGTTTTTGGCACTTGTCGCACTTTCTGGCGTAATTGGCTGCATCTCGATTCACTGTCGGCCAGTAATATCCATATCGGAGTATCTTCTTAGCAAGCGCTTGTCCACCGGTGTGATCGCCGCATTCTCCCTCGTGTACATCATGTAACACTCGTTTGACTTCGTCGTGAGCGATACACCGGAGGAGTGGAACAGAATAACCTTTTCTATACATGATCTCGTCCTGAATGATGAACCGCGAAGCTTTTCGTAGAATTTGCCTTTTCTCATTTCGGTGTTCAGGCAATATCCCATTCTCAATATAATTTCGATACGGAGTCATCCATGATTCTCTGCTGGGAAAGGTTTCCAACACATCATTCGTTTTGATTTGATCGATGCTTGGGAAAGGCAAAGTTTCGACCGGGACGAGTCCCATTTGCTGTGCTTCACCTGTGCTGGCCAACTTTGCCAATGAATCGGCCTTTTGATTGCGATCTCGTGGTATGTAGTAAATAGCATAATAATCAAACTGATCCAGCGCTTCCTGAACTCGGGCTAGATAAGCAGCTAACCTTTGATCTCTTGCTTGATATTCTCCCCGTACCTGACACACAACCAACTGTGAATCACAATAAACTTCTATAGCGATAATTCTCAGATCTCTGGCAAGCTTTAACCCAGTCAACAGGGCTTCATACTCGGCTTCATTGTTGGTTGCGTGAAAATCAAACTTCAAAGCATAGCATATGGATCGACCTTCGGGGGTTTCTAGTACAACTCCAGCGCCCGAAAACCGATCGTTTGATGCACCGTCTGTATAAAGTTTCCAGACATATTCAGGAGACTCGCTGGTTTCGGGTAAGTCGTCTGGAACAGTAAATTCAGCTATGAAGTCAGCTAGGACTTGCCCTTGAATAGCTCTCCGCGGAGCATAAGTAATGTCAAATTGACTCAGTTCGATATTCCACTTGAGTAACCTTTCAGACGTCTCAGGCCGCGTGAGAACCTGTCGTAACGGCTGATCGGTATACACAGTAAGCGGATGAGCTTGGAAATAAGGACGAAGCTTTCTCGAGGCGATGACCAAACAGTAAGCCAGTTTCTCCAACCTGGGGTAATTTCTTTCAGCTCCGGTCAATCGTTTACTAACATAATAGACCAGTTTCTGCACTCGGTCCTCTTCCCGGACCAAAGCGGCACTGATCGCATGCTCTGATACCGCCAGATAAAGGTATAATTGTTCATGATCAATTGGTTTCGACAAAATCGGTGGCGTAGAGAGATGCTGAACCAGTGATCGGAATGCGCCTTCACATTCCATGGTCCATTCAAAGTTTCGTTTTCCTTTCCGGATTAGATCAAAGAAAGGGATGCATTTATCAGTGGATTTCGAGATGAACCTGCTTAGCGCTGCTACCTTCCCATTGAGACTCTGGACTTGCTTTATGGTCCTTGGAGTTTGCAAATTCCTTATTGCCCAGATCTTTTCGGGGTTTGCCTCTATCCCACGAGCGTTGACGATGAAACCTAGAAACTTTCCGGATGCGACGCCAAAGTGGCACTTTAACGGGTTAAGCTTCATTCCGTACTCACGTAGGATGCGAAACATTGAATCTAAATCTCTGACGTGATCTGTGGAAAATCGGGACTTAACCAACATGTCATCCACATAGACTTCCATGGTCTTCCCGATCTGATCAGCGAACATCCGATTAACTAAGCGTTGGTAAGTTGCTCCGGCATTCTTTAAACCAAAAGGCATGACTCTGTAACAGTAGAGTCCCAGATCAGTCACGAAACTGGTATGTTCTTGATCGGGTAGATGCATGGGTATTTGATTATAACCGGAATAAGCGTCCATAAAGGATAACAATTCATGGCCTGCAGTTGAGTCTACGAGTTGGTCAATTCGAGGAAGTGGAAAACTATCTTTAGGACAAGCTTTGTTTAAGTCGGAGTAGTCGACACAAGTTCTCCATTTCCCATTCGGTTTCTGAACCATTACCGGATTTGACACCCACTCTGGGTATAGAGCATCTCGGATGAAACCATTTGATTGCAACTTGTCAATTTCTTCTTTAAGGGCGGCAGATCTCTCTGGATCCATACCACGCCTCTTTTGCTTGACCGGAACATGTCGCGGATCATTCAAAGAGTGACTTGCAACGTTTGGTGAGATTCCGCACATGTCTGAGTGCGTCCAGGCAAAGACATCAAGATTTGCTTGAAGAAATTCAACCAATTCCTGTTGTATCTGTTTTCCCAGTTGAGATCCAACTTTTAGCACTTTCGAGTCGTCATCCTCACTGACCGGGACGTCCACAGTCAGTTCGGCTGGAGACGCTTGATTCTCTTCTACTTCATCTTTATCTTCGCTATCTCTATGGTCAAGATCTCTAAGGAATTGGTAGTGGTGCCCGGGCCGGGGCCCAGGCGTTAGTTGTCAATTATCAGTAAAACGGACGCAGAGAGATTCCTCTACGCCCTTTCCTTTCTCCTTCTTCTGTGCTTCACGCAACTCAGCAACATAACAGGCTCTTCCTGCTGCTTGATCTCCTTGAACGATTCCTATACCATGATCGGTTGGGAATTTTAAAGTCAAACACCACGGGGCAATGGCTGCCCTGAATTCAGCAAGGGCTGGTCGATCCAGGAATGCGTTGTACGGTGAAGCGATGTCAAGAACGACGAATTGCAGCAGTCGGACTCTCCTGCGTTCTCCAATCCCCAGTTCTACTGGTAGTTCCACTATTCCAGTAGGTATCGTTGCACTCCCATTGAAGCCATGAACTTGGGATTGGCAGGGTTTCAAGTCTTTGGCTTCCATCTTCATTAAATCGTAAGCTCGCTTGAATAGAATGTTTACAGAACTCCCACTGTCAACCAGGATCCTCTTCATCCAAGCAGGACCAACCTGGGCAGATATGACCAGTGGGTCAATTGTTGGAGCTTCGATTTTGTCAGCATCCCTGCTTCTAAATATGATATCGTCAGACATCGTTTTTTGTTGCTTAGCCGGGGTTCCATCCTCACAATTACTGCAGCATTCGAAGCTCGCATGCCTGATAGAGCTAGCATACGACTCCATTTCCCTCCAGCTCCTGTCTGCTGGATGAGGACCACCACTTATGGTATTGATAACTAGCCTCCCGCCTGTACGAGCGGGTTCCTCTTGTCTTTCTTGGTCTTGCGCACGGTTTGGATTCGATGGGCCCGCACCACCAGACTGCGGCGCCCGCACGAATTGATCTAACTTCCTCTCCCTGATCAGCTTTTCTATGAGATCTTGCAAATGGCGACAGTCATTAGTATTGTGGCCATAACTCTCATGAAACCTACAAAACTTTCTTGTCTGAATCTGCCTTTCTGATGACCGCTTCGGAGCGGGTTTCTTATATTGTTCAGTGTTGCAAGTTTGCAGGTACACATTCTCCAGCGAAGTGTTTAACGGTGTATAACTTTCGAACATCGGAGCCCTACGCCGTGGACCTGGATTCGGATCTCTCTTCTTATTTTGACCATTGCCACCTCTTGGTTGAGTTTGTTTGTTCTGTATGTTTAACTGGACTTTTCCGGAATTGTCACCGGACTGTTTAACTGCTACATTGCTTTGTATTCTCTCATTTCCGGGTTTCGCATCGTCCTGCTTCCTAGACTGTTTCGCGTCCTCTTGCCGTAAGAATTGAGCGGTTTTGGAGTAGAAACGGTCCAACGATGCGGGTGGTTTTCCGGCCAACCAGTTTCCAAATTTAGAATCGGGATCAATTCCCTTTGTCAATGCCATTAAAATTGAGTTGTCGTTGGGATTACTAATTTCCACGCATGCCGCATGGAATCTCTCCAAGTAACGCCTTAATGTTTCCCCACGAGCCTGGGTAACATTGGACAGGGTGTTAACATCTTTGGGTCTAGCGACATGCATACGGAATTGTTCAACAAATTTCTTAGCTAATTGGTCAAATGAAGAGATAGATCTTGGAGGTAGTCTTGTAAACCACATTGTTGCAATTCCTCCCAGTGAAATGGGGAAGCTTCGGCATTTTACTGCATCGTCGGCCCTTGCGGCGCTCATTGACCATTCGTATTTCAGTATGTGCTGATTGGGATCAGAACTTCCTTCGTACATAGGGAGAGTTGGCATTCTGAATCGCCGAGGAGGTTCAGCGTATAGTATCTCGTCCGTGAAAGGAGTATGGCTTCGAGAAATCCCCCAATCGTCATTGGTAAGACCTTGGCTTTCACGGATCATCTGACGTATCATAGTCGAGATGTCTGGCATTGCTACATTTTGAGCATGCTGAGCTAAGGTGTGGTCGGGTTCCACAGTGCGAGTTTGGACCGGGCGCTGTCGACGGTCCAAGTTTCGCCTTCTTGGCTCAGCGTCTCCCGGGACGTATGGTTCAGAAGTACGTCCTTGCTGTTGATTACTCGAATCTGGAAGATGTCGGGTATCAACCCTTATTTCTACTGTGGCAGCTGTGACATGATTGTCCGTAGTATATTGTGGAGTGCGGCCACCTCGTGCTGATGGCCCAGCCTGGAAGCTGGTTGATGGTCCTACCCTCAATTGCCCGACAGTCAGGGCGGGTTGATATCCAGCAGTCTGAGCATGATCTCCGTCTAATCGGGGACGGGTAGATCTATGATGATAGTCAGATGAGGCAGAACTTTCAGTGGATGAGCGGGAAACATCATCCCTTCTGGACCTCCTACGGCCCTGGCGGTTCAGTTGATTTGTCAATTCAATATTGGCTCGCAACTGTTCGGCTAACTGTTGCCGACTCTGAGTCAACTCTTGAAGTAACACCTGAAATTCTTGTCTAGTGACTGCTCCAGACGGATCCGAGTGGGCAGTGTTGTCCTGGTTGGATGGCTGCTGTTGAGCAGGATTCTGTCCATCCCTACCTTCTTGTCCAGCAGCTGTAGACGTGGTTCTCGTGCTAACCATTTTGAATGATGAATCCTTTTCCTAGATTTTATGCAAATCTGAGTAGAATTGAAGGACTGTGAATCGAAGATCTGGATCTTTCTCTTGGATTTGTGCAATCCGGTATCGATGGTAGATCCAAGGAGCAGGAGAAAAAAGCTGGTTTTTTCTCAGTGAAAGCACCAAAGTGTTTGTACCAAAAATGGGCACAACACTCTTCGGAAGTTTTTGAAGAGATAAAAGTGAAGAATGAAATTTAAAACTGTGGATTATCTAACAAAAACTCCAAATAACAGAAAGTAAATTGCAAAGACAAGCGATTTAGAGTGGTTCGGCGTTTTGCCTACGTCCACTATGAATTTTGATGATTTTATTGCTCGATTACTTGAAGATTACAGTAGTTAATAATGTAATACAACTGAATTCAAATGCTAAGTGTCAATCTAAAGCAGCGGCGGTGTTCTGGAGTAGATCTGGCAGAATCTGGGCGCTCTTTAGTACTTAAAATTCTTTGACCCCTTTTCTGAATGACCAGGGGCTCTATTTATAGGTGTAGGAGGCTGATATTTCGCCTAAAATGAGGGGAGACCAGTTCTGGTACGTCAGGGGGCCCACATGGCCGAAATCTGGAGATCCGGGCCCACTTTGGGATCGATTCGACCCTTGGTTCGAATCGATCAAGAAATCATCCAATCGAGCTGAAATTTGGTGTGAACATTCTTCATCATGTGCTTAAGCTTCTGTGAAAATTTCATGTCATTTGGATTTGTAGATCTTGAGATATGATCGATTCAAGTTGGAGTCTTCCGCCATCTGAAGTCGTTCGAATCGATTCGTTCACATCGATCTGTTTTCATTGGTCCGTTCGAATCGATTCTCTTTGCATGCGTGCGCTTCGAGTCAGTCCTCCACTTTCTCCGAGTATTCTGGGCCAAACCCCGGGTTTCAGGCGCTCCAACCTAATGGATTCGAAGTGAGGGATTCGAAGGAATGTTCCTTCGAATCGATCAAATGGAATGCTATTCGAACCGATTAGGTTGTATCGTAGCCTGATGGGTATGGAACTGCGCTAATGGGACAGACTCGAAGATGGTGGATTCGAAGCTTTCTCAACTGTGTGGATTCGAAGAATACTTCCTTTGTGGACTCGAAGCAGGGAGTCAGTCTGATGGATTCGAACCAAGGGCATTTGGAGGAGGGATTCGAGGCAAGGCTCTGGGAAAATGGATTCGAAGCAAGGACTTGCTTTATGGATTCGAACTGTAGATGGATTCGAACTAAAGCATACTTCTTCCATTTTCCAACGACGATAGCTTGAGCATACGAACTCGGATTGCTCCGAAATTTAGGACGTTGGTTTCTACTGCTTTACTTGACGTGTCTTATCAATTGTAGCCAGATCCGGACTCGGACAAAATTCATCGATATTCATAGCGATCCTTGCGCGTAGCTGGTCTCTGAGACAATCTGTCACTGGTTTCTAGTTAAGTCCTTGGTGTCACGGCCTTGCCAAAAGGCGGGATAACATCCTTGATTCAATTATTGTCTACGCCTCTTTCATATATTGTACCAACATCCAAAGCAAACCAGCCTATCACATTTATCTTTCCATATGAGCACTATGCTTTGCATTCTGCCACATCTTCCATTTACATCCATTCTAGCCTATCATACATAGGGTAAGTCTTCAGAATGTGTTAAGTTATGTTGTTCGAGGTAGAGCGGAGCGCTAGGTGCAAATGTCTTCAAGTCTAGGCGGAGCCAGAGCGAAAATAAGTGATCGCCACATAATTTGGTCCATTTTTTTTTGCATTGACTAACTATAAAAACAGTAACCACATACACTGAGAAACTCATTTTGTATTAATTAAATCGTCATTATTTATTACTATAATATGAGTGATATGCACACACAATTTAAGTTTATCGTCAACAAATAAAAAATAATAATACCATTATAGCTTATAAAAGTTATAAACTTTATACGTAATAAAGTTTATATATAATGAAACGTATGCCGTAACTATAACTAAATATTTGTGTACCTAATGATGATGACTTCATAAAAAGACAATAATTGTGAACAACATAGTTTTTTATTTATAGTAGATTACTTTAGGTTATACTCCAAACATATTCAAAATAAAAAGATTAAGAAAGTAAAATGAAAAACCATTAAAATCATATTTCGAAGAAGTGAATAGTTAGTGAGTAATTATTTTGTACTTTTTTGTTTGAACCAAAGAACCAATTAAACAAGCTTTAGGAAACCTGAAATTTGTTAGTACATTTTTAATTATAAAAAAGAATATTTGTTTATAACGAAATATATAAAGTGTGAACAAATTTGAAGAAGATGAAGAGCTTCGATAAATAAACAGAGTAATTGAGTTTTTTTTAGTGTAATTATATTTTATTTAGTCGAAGTAAAAAAAGTTATACCAAAAACGCATATTTTCTTAGCAGCGTTTCAAGAAAAACTTAGCGCTCGGAGGGCACCTCAGACAAGGGGTGGAATAAAGCGCGAAAGCAAAAAAAAGATGCGCCAAAATTACAAAACATCGCTTAAATGGTACTCTGTGGCGCCCTTAACAATAGAGGGGTTAAGTTAGCAATACAAAGGCATTTGTATACTGTGCATTTTTAAGTCACTTGTTCGTGCATTCATACACTTGCTCTGTATCTTAGACATTTTAGGGTAACAGGTTTGGCTATAGCCGTATTTAGTTTCTCACTGCATCCTAGTTTACTCATATTTCCTGGTATCTCATCGTCACCCAGTACTGATGGCTTGCCGTTTTGAACACCCACACAAGCGCACACACACGCATGCGCACGCACATACAAATGCACACGCACATACACACTGTATATTAGACATTTTAGGGTAACAGGTCTGGCTATAACGCGCGTGTGTACACACACACAGAGGGGCGAATCTACCCATGCTGCAGGAGGAGCAGCTGACCCCTCTCAAAAATTAATACAATGGTACTATTTTGTGTTTTATGAATTACCTAGCATAGTATTAAGCACATTTTCACTAAAACTTGTATTAAAACGGACCCCCCCCCCCCCCCCTCAAGTTTTGATCCCTCTCGATTTGCCCCTGCACACACAACTCATCTTCTGTTGAATGGCTTTGCAGATTTGCCTCCATTTTATTGTACCCTTATAGTGGCAATTAAAATTCTGTAGTGTAAGCTCAGATCATAAGAGCACTTAAGTTTCTTTCTTTTAATCGGGTCCAAATTGTAAGCGATCGGAGGAAGTTTTATTTGTTTGTTTATTGTTTTTTATATTTATATTTATATGTCTGGACAGTGCTCTTTTTCTTTTTGCCAGGTATCCAAGTGGGGACTGGTAAAGTTTTTGAGAATGCTAGCGTCTTTTTTTTTCTTCTTCTTCTGAAAAAGATTTATATTCTCATTTGTTCCATTCATGAGATATTTTATTAGTAACGGGGAATCCAGCAAACGACATTATTGTTAATCCAAATCAGTAAAATGTTCCTCCCAATAGTTTTGTTATAAATCCAGCCCCAATAGCCATTTTAATTACAAAATTACAACTGCCAATCACAACAATGCACCGCCTCTTACATTGCCAACTTTAAAATGCAATAACTTCCTAAAAATTGTTCGAAATTACAAATCCTTTTTCAGCAGTAAATCACAAATTATGCTCTTTCCAATGGGAGACATTATGCATATATAATAATCAAACTTGTAAAAGTCATTTTTAAAATTCAATTATTTTGTGAAAAATAAAAATAAATTTGTTCGAATTAACGCATCAAAACCTTTCTAGCGATTTATAATTTGATTAATATACTTAATTCATCAACAAGAAAGGTAATTATATCCACAGTTTGAGAAGAAAGATTATTATCTTCTTTCACAGTTCAAGAAGAAAGATTTTACAGTCCGATAAGAAAGGTACTATTTCTTCTTGTTAAAAAAAGATAGCATTTCATCCAGAGAAGGATGATAATCTTCTTTTAAGGGAAATAGTCTTTCTTAAGAAAGATGCTCTTACTCCCTAGAAATGAAGATAGTCTTCCTTCCTATAAAGGAAGATACTCTTCCTTCCTAAAAAAGAAACTTTTCCATCACTTTTTTCCTTTCTTCCTTCATAATTCAGCTCCTCCTGGAAAGGAATACTATCTTCCTTGTTGGGAAAGAAGACTATCGTCTATCTGAAGAATAATTTTTACAAAACAATATTTTACATCTACACAACTCCTATCAGTTAAAAGATAGCAAAATTTGTGATTTAACTTTTCCATGTTTGAATGGTGCATCAATCTGGGTTCTCTTTAGAAACTTGTTTCATTTTGAAGATTGGAAGTAATAAGGTTAAAATATAGAAGGGGATAAATTAGAAAACAATATATTATGTACATTCAAAATCCCTGAGCTGGAAGGAAGTGAAGATCAGGTTTGAAAGAGTTACTAGTGGAGGTACGAAGTGTACAAGCTGATTATCAAATATGGGCCGACTTTAAATTGTCTATAAATAATTATATTAAACCATTCAGTATCTCGATGTTTATACTTTCTAATCTCCAAATCATGAAGATTATATTATCCTAGATTGATCAGTAGTACATAATATGTACTGCATATAACACACGTACATGTGGGATAGGTTGTGTGGGGTTTTTTTTTGGGGGGGGGGGGGGGGGTAGGTTGTGTGGAGTCTTTGGGTCTTTGATATAGCTGTTAAATTCGATATCCCTCATTATTTTCTGAGAGATAGTTGGACATAGCATATGGAAATCTTTCGCATCTATTTGACATCAAGCTCTGTTGTTCGAATTTCTCCTCAAATCACTAAACCGTGTAGCTCTCCTTTTTTCCGAACAAATACAATTTGTAATTTATATATGCTTGATCTCTTACAACTAATATAATTTCTCTGTTCTTATGGTAGGTTGAGGAGGAAAAACTGAGAGAGTTTGAAGTCTGGCAAGGTCTTGCAAGTTTGTACTCTAATCTTTCCTACTGGAAAGATGTCAACATATGTCTGGAGAAAGCTAGGGCATTGAAACCATATTCTGCTTCTATTTTACATACTGAAGGTAACGATCAAACTTCATTGTATTGCAATCACTTGATTGTAAAATACCGACTACTGTGTTACATTTCCCCATATCTTACACCATGTTGCTGTCTATTCACTCCCTTCTCATTTATCTTTGCAACAAATGTTCTATTTGAATTCCTGTAATATTCTTTGGTGCTCGAGGCCTCTCCAGTTCATTAAAAACATTGGTCAGAGAATGAGTACCATAAATCTCCTCAAATGTGAACTTGTAGTCGTTCAGGAAATTTTTTCCTTCTGTTTTACGTTTCATGAAAATGATATTTGTTTAACCAACTGGGCTTTTTTAAGTGGACGGTCTTGTTTGTATGGTTAGCAGGTTATATGCAAGAAGCTCGTGTGCAGCTCCATGAAGCCCTGGCTTCGTACACCAATTCACTCTCAATGGAAATCGACTACGTGCCATGTAAAGTATCAATAGGATGTCTGTTATGGAAAATGGGTTCGAAATCTCTACCCATTTCTAGAAGCTTCTTGTCGGATGCTCTGAGACTGGAACCGACAAACAGAAAGGCTTGGTATTACTTAGGGATGGTTCACAAAGAGGACGGAAGGGTACCCGATGCTGCTGATTGCTTTCAGGCTGCAGCAATGCTCCAAGAATCCGATCCCGTTGAGAGTTTCACTTCTACCTACTGATCTTCTTTCTTTTTTTGCTAATCACATGTTATTCTATCCGAATATTTTATCGTATATATCATTGTGAGTGCCGTAGTTTTTTAATTTTTAATTTTTTTTGGGTACATAATTGAGGGATTGGATTGAGGTAAAATTTGTATCTACGTCGAGGGATTGTCTCTTTGTAATATAATCATGATGTTTTTATTGGTAAATACCTTCATTAATTTAGGGAACATGAGAAGTTAATGTAGTCCGTCTGCTTTATTTGTATTTGTGGTCATCCCAGATGACTGCTAAAGTCTCTTCATACGGGAAACGAGCTATGTAAGAATTACAGACCAGACCATCAACCAACCGCACAGACTCTGTTGGCTTTAAAGTTTGGAAATTATGTGGTAGTTCGTGGTTGTACTATAGGTCATAGGATGTATATATAATACTACAAGCCAATATACATCCCGTCGTTCAATTCACTGTACACATGATTCAAATATGTCACCATAGGTACCAATGTCGTTCAATTCATTTAAAATCATTTACTTTTTCCACTTTTTAAGTCCATTCCTACTTGTAAATTTCAATCGAAATCCAATGAATTTAGTCATTATTTTAAATAATTGAGCACTATTTTTATTCAACTTTCATTTGATCAATATTTTAAAATATAAATTTTATTGGAAAAAATAACAAATTTTTAGTTAGTTATGATAATATTAAAAATAATGGAAGAATAAAACAAATTAGAAAATGAAAAATAATAAACTAAGACAAATGCATAATTTGTATATTTATCAAGTTCGAGATCGACAGCTTTATCTGAATTTTTTTATTTATTCAAACATTGATCTAATGTAATATATAAAATATAGAATTGATTAATTCTTTTTATCTGGATTCAATCATTGATATGAACTTATTTTTTGTTATTATCTTATACTATTTATTATGGATGCGTTCTTTGCAAAGCGAACACATCAACCAAAAGAAGCATTTTGAACTGAACACGAACAAAGAAAGTTCAACGAATGAGAAATGCGTTTATTGTGATGCCAAATTGTTGAGAAGTGGGCGGTGAAGGTGGAATGAGAAATGGGCCAGATTTCCAATTTTATGAAAATAACACTTGGCGTCGGACGATTCGGATGCGCGGACATGTCAGACATGAAATGTTAATTTTTCTTGCACGGGTAAAATGCTTTCATTTCATGATTCTTAATGGAGTTAAAGGTGCCTTAGGGACACGTTGGAGCTATTTTTCGTCACTGCCAACAATCTAGTAAGTTGAAGTAAAAAAAAGTAGTTCAACCGATTGTTGTATGTCTAGGTCAAAAGTAGTATAGAAATAAAGTGTTGGAAAATAAAAGGATAAGAAGATTTATAGCTGCTTGGGATTCAGGTCCATATGCCCATTGTTGAGAAGTCTATTATCACTTAGTCAAATTGCTGAAATGGATTTACAAGTCTAGGATGGTTGTGTCCGTTATTAATGTCTCTTCAATAAAAGCTTATGTCTAAAAGTTAAAATTATTATTACAGATGATTAGTCAATTCGCTATCAGATCAGATCATAAATCCCATAAATATGGCTTGTGCCTTGTATTCATAGGCATCTTACAGCTATACCATTGGAGGAGATCTTCTCTCTCGGAATGCTGACATGGCACGTTAATGGGGCTAAGATTTTAGCATGAGTCATCATTTGGATGCTTGCAGATTGACATGGGTTGATGATGTGTCGTTTCTATATATAGATTTGGGCTCCTTGACTCTTATACTTCACATAAACTTTAGGCTATGTAACCCGTTGATATATCTTAAGGTTATCTCAATCGTTGATCTCGATTACATGTTGAGACACTCTCGGCCTTCGGTAGAGATAGCTTCAGTCCCGTATGTTGAATGAGGCACTCTAGGCCTCTACTTTCGGTTACGACCACCTTGAGCCATTGCTTTAAGTAGAGACACTCACAAGGTCTCGTATACAAACTAGAGGAAGCATATAGCCTCGGTATAGTATCACACCTTGATGATTTCTTAGTAGCCCGTCTTAATGCTTCCATTTTTGGTAAGAAGTCATCCTTCTAACTTATGCTTTCGGGGGCCTACCTGGAGGCCTGTACTTTCGGTTTAAGATCGATCAGTTGACCATTACTTTCGATGGGCATGTATTATGCATATGCTTTCGCGGTGGCTTTACTTGAGTCATAATACTATACTTCGATATGGGTGGTACCGGTGGTCCTTGGTATTCATTATATCATGGACATGATATCTAGGTCATAATTTGGGCTTGGCATCCAGCCTTCGGCGCTTTGGCCGTTTACATGGGCATCTAGCCCTCGAAACCTGTCTATGCTTCAACATGTATGCTTAAGCTTCAGACTAATATACCGACAGGAGCTATGCAAGGCTATACACAAAGTATTCGTTGGCATTTAATACTTTGGGAGGTTAGGTGATCAAGGCTTTGAAGGGTTGAAACTTTCAGTTCAATGAAAAGAATATCATAGGATCTTCCTTTCGGGTTTCGTCTTAAATAGCTAAAGGTCGAATACAACTAAGTAAAATTATGGTATAACACATGTCTTCCAAAGTTTACTTCATATGAATGAATGCGAAATGAACTTTGGACTTTGTAGGGGGAGTTAGATCATACTTTGTACTTAGCTAATGTTGCTCTTGATCCTATCAGACTCCTATGTAATGCGTTACACACTAGCTTTTGGTAGAATTAGGGTAATTGATCCAAACCACTATACGAGCATTACTCCTTGGATTACTTATCGGTATCCATAAGGATTTTACATGGATGACCCCTTGTGTTCTAGCTCTCAGTCTAGGCAAGTGTGATTCTATGTGAGGAAGCCTTATTCTCAATCCTTTCGAGGGTTCGGTTAATCATTTTGACCTGTTAAATACTTGTGTCAATTTGAAAAAAAACGTCATCCATTTTAGATATGGAATTGACTATAAACATAATTTTATTTATTATGTAGTAGACTCGTCCTATGAATTACTATGATGGTTAGTTGTGTCGTAATCCATTACTACGTGGACCACAGAGCTAAAATACGATCGTTTAGGTAGTAATAGTCTCATATCTATACATCCCTACACGAGCCAAGATGGATTTATGATTAAAGACTTCGAACAACCTGTAATGTCAAAAGACTTAAAGTCATTATTTAAATAGATCGTAGTTTCATTATGACTGTAATGATTAAAAGCAACATCATTTTAGGTCTCGGAACTAGTTCCGAAGACCATAATATAGATTGAAAATAGTTATGAAGATAGGCTAGCTTTGTGGTAAATTTTATTTTATTAAAACACTTGATAACATGATTTGGTCATTAGACCAAGTCTTACAAATATGTCCTTTAGAAAACTATTAGTGGCAGCCGTAAGCCTAATAATTGATGGCACTACTTGGCCATGGCTAAAAATTAAGCATGCCACTACTTGGCCATGGCTAACAATTTAGACGTATCTAGGTCTTTATTATTCCGTGGCACTACTTTGCCATGGCTAAAAATTCTAAAACATTTAACCTTTCATTATTGCATGGTACTTCTTGACCATCGCTAATAATTATAACAAACTTATAACTACAACAGCCTTGTGCTATGGTAGGCCTGTAAATGCTCCACATTCCACGTTTTAGGAATTAAATTTCCATACCGTCTCTTTAGTCTATCGCATTCGAAGTACTGTATCATGAATTATGAGGGGTCCTACATAGTATATGCTTAGAGGTCCATCTGTTGGATCCTTTGTATTTTGCATTATATTTTGAAGAACGATATCCTCTTTCTCAAACTTTTGGGTCTGAACCTGTTGATTATAGTATTGAGTCATTCTTCAGATGTATTCTACTGTTCACATATTAGCTCAATCCCGGAGTTTGGGCAAGAAGTCTAGAGACTCATTTTGAAGTTCTCCATTTTGCTGAGAATTGTAATATAGTTTTCAATGAAAGGATATCTCAAGCTCTACAGAATCATGGTTTCTAAACTAAAGAGAAGGGGGTGTGCTCCCTTGAAGTCATTGATCTTGTTCTATAAGCCCATAATACGAAAGGAAATTCTCAGTTTCCTTTGGCTTTCTTCAAGAGAATATTTAGGCAAACTTTGATAGTTTTATTTGTGGCCTCACAATGCCATTGGCTTGTGGATGAGTCACCGAAGAGAAACTCTTAACTATGCCACAGTCTCGACAGTAGTCTATAAACTCTCAACTTTTGAATTGAGTGTCGTTGTTAATTATTATCTTGCACAGAAGATCAAATCTAGCAACAATATCCTTCATGGGAAATTTGATGACTTGATGCACCGTTATAGTTGCAAGGGGTTCATCTTCGACCCATTTTGTAGAATAATCTATGGACACGATTGCATAGCATTCCCCACCTTTTGCAATTGGAAGAGGGTCTATTAAATCAATTCCCTATACATCAAATGGCCATGGACTCATCATTCGAGGTTAGCTCGCTCGGTAGAGCTCTCTAAATTTTGACAAACTTTTGCCACTGATCACATCTCTTTTCATAGCTTAAGGTGTCTTGTTTCATCGTAGGCCAATAAAAGCCTTGTATAGGTATTTCCTTAGCCAAATTTTGACGTTTGCAATGATATCCACAAATGCCATCATTGTTAGTAAATTCCTTGTCTTAGTATATTCGACCATGTTGGAAGTCGAAAAAGCAAGTTTTATAAGACAATAGATTTGATGGTTATCTGGAGCGACTGGGACATAGATAGCTCGTGTCCCCTTCTCATTAGAGGCTTCATCAACATAGAGTTTCCATGAAAGCTTTTTGGCATTGTCATCTTTTGGACTCTTGGGTTCATGACCTGTAACGACTTGGAATTCCGAACACTTCGTATTTAAATATTTGTATCTTGGTTTTAATGTGAATAAATATGATTTTATAATCTTATTACCCTCTTTTAGTTAACAACTAATGAAGGAAAATTTATTTTTGAATTTTGTTTACAAAATAATAGTTCGAAGAAATATGGATAATGTGACCGAAAATCGTTTTATCGATAAATGACTTGTTAATCACCAAAAGTTGTTCGAACTCTTTTAGAACTTGTATAATAACACATGAACACATTTACAACGATTTAAAACACCTAAGTTCTTAAGAAAATTAATTAAAACATAAGTTTAATCAAGGGGACAAAAGGACCCCTAAATCATGGCTTAAATCAAGGGAAGACTTTTACAAGGTATGATGTGTGTAAGTGGAAGCATGGTGTGAATGTACATGGAAAGAAGGTGGAGGGGTTTAAGGGTCTTTTGCCACTTCTCTTTTCAAGTCTATAAATACATTCCCTTGCTCTCTCTTTTATTCATTCATTCTTTGGAGAAGAAACTATGCACCTTTTCATGTCTTTATCCTCTCTTTCTCTTCCCTAACTTTATCAAATCTTATTCAAATCAACTCCTTTCTCCTCAAATTTTCACAAAGTTCTTGTATCACTTAAAGAACATGGTTTATCATCAAAGAAGTGAAGAAATAGTGGAGATATGGGTAAATCAATCCCAGACCGTGAGAATTCATAGGGAGTAGGAGGCTCATGCTTCTGTTTTTTAGCATGGAGGTGGTTGCTTTGGCTTCGGGGTTATGGTAGGAAGTTGTTCTTGGTTTCTGGTGGCTTGTGATGTTTGTTAACTAGGTTTTAAGGTGAGTTATCTCACCATCAAATGAGTATATGATGTGTTAGCTATTGAGTGTTAATAGTTGATAATAATGTGTTTGTTATTATTGTTTGTTTGGTTGTTTGAATTGTGCTCGGTCAGTTTATGAGCAATAACCTTTTTCTTATGCATGGGTTGGATAGATACAAATACTTTGTGATTATAATTTCATAGTTTGACTATAAGGTGTTCAGTAATAATATTGATTAAGAAATAGTAATAATAAAAGTTGTTCTCTGGCTCTAGCTCATGTTTCAGTCGAAAATCATAAACAACAATATACTCAACCAGCTACTTCCACTCTAGCGCATCGCTCCTTAGGCATGTCTCCTACTCAAAGCATCAACAACTACATTTCCCTTTTCAAGCACATAGGAAATTTCAAGGTCATAGGAGGCCAAGAACTCTAACTATCGCTACCGGCGAAGGTTAAGATTCTTCTACGAGAAAAGGTACTTCAACGATTTATGGTCCATGGACAACTCAACCCTCTCTTCTAATAGATAGTGCCTCCAGATATTTAGTGCAAACACGGTCCCTACCAACTACGAATCATAGGTTGGGTATATCCTCTCATGCTGCTTCAGTTATTTACTCGCATAAGCAACAACCTTACCCTTCTACATCAATACTGCGTCTAATCTGGTACCACAAGTATCCATGTATACCATCATTTCCTCATTCCCACTTAGAATGGTCAACATGGGTGCAATTGTTTACCTCTCCTTCAGACCAATTAATGCATGCTCACACCTCATATCCTAAACAATAGTCTGATTCTTCTTCATCCCAATGGTGTCACTATGTTAGAGAAGTCTATGATAAATCGTGTATAATATCCTACTAGTTCAAGGAAACTTCTCATGTCCATAGCATTCCGTAACACCCCTAATTTTTAGTTAACATTATTCAGGACATTTAATTGGATATATTAAATAGAATAATGTATATAATTATAAATAATGAGATTTGGTTAATTAGTATAGTCGTGCCAAACTTAATGAACCAAGTAAGATTGTTTTAAAATTAATACACATAGAAGAATACATAGAACTGGCAAAATAGGCATAGATAACCCCTTCATTCGTTAAACCCTTACCTCCTACATCATTCTCATATTCACAACAAAAACAACCAAAAGGAAAGCTCAATCAAGGCCGGCCATTAGGAAGCAATAGGGAGACCAAAATCTAGGATTTAAGGGAAAGCAAGCTTAGGATTAAGAGCTACACCAAATCTCAACTCCAACCATTAATCTAAGGTGAATAATAACACTTATCATCTCTTAAATCTTTTTTTTGATTCGGTCATGGGTAATACTCGAATCTTATGTGTTTGATTGGTCAAGTTATGATCTAATAATCATTGTTTGGATAGAATAATGGTTAATGAGAATTTTTTGGAATTTATTAGAAACGGTTTAATTCCGTTTTGGGATTAAATCCGAAGGTTTTATCCTCCAAATTATTTGAAATTTTGATATGTTGAGTAAAATATTATTTTGGAGATGGTTTTTTAATTTCATAATTTTTCAAATTATAGAGACTATTTTATGAATTTTCTATAGAGGAAATGGCTTAATTACAAGTTTTAATCATTTTGAATAATTAAATATGATTTTGGGCTCCGAAATTTTATATGATGTAGATAAAGGTATTCTCTAAATTCTGTGAATTTTTGGGAATTTTCCCGTGTAATTTTGAATTATGAAGAATTATTTATGCTAGAATAAGCATATAAAAGTTTAATTAATTATTGTTATTAGTTAATTATTTGAAATAATATTTTGGATCTTAGAAATAGGGTGTGGAAGTTTTTTAGTAAAGAAAATTGATAAAGTTTTGCCAGCCCATAAGCTTTTAACAAATTATAGAGATTTGGTGAAGAGTAATATCCTTTTATAGTAATTTGGCAGTTTTTAAGTTAATTACAGTTTTACCATGTCGATATTGGCTATGTCGAGCCATATCTCCTCATCTCAGTGTCATCGACATGGAACAAAATAATGTTGCATGATGTAAATGAGTTTGGCATGTCGCGGATTGGTTTTGAGCCTCATCGAGGCCAAAGTAACAAAAAAAAAGAGATAGGCCTCGACACGGCGATGTCGATGTTTATACTCACCAACCTTTATAACATTGATGTCGCACTATTTTACAAGTGAATCCGATCTTTGAGCCTCGAAGACCCAGATGATCATCGAGCCTACCCCATGCCACTTTCAACTTGTTGTTGAGCCTAGCCAGGCCGCTTTTGACTTATCATCAAGTTTACCCTATGTCGCTTTTAACCTATTATCGAGCCTACCTCATGCTGATTTTAACTAGTCTTCAAGTTTCTTTTAGACGGATAGCCTATGTATCACGAGGATCGATGACTTCATTGTCATCGAGGGTCATGATGCCACATGTTTTAGTCGTCGTGTCTTAAAATAGGGAGAGAGCCTTATGCTTTTACATCGACATGATATAGATGTCGACATTAATGTATATCGAGCTTATAAATGGTGGAGAGCCATTTGTTGCACGATCTTAACTTCGAAACTTAAGGACACTAAGGTATATCTTAATGAGTTTGACATGAAATCTTTTAGGGGTTACCAATGTATGCCACCATGAATTTAAATAATTAAGGGGAAATAACTTAATTTGGGACACCGATAGAAATAAGTTATACATGTGGATAACATGGATTAATGTTGAACATGTGGGTAGCATGGAGTAAAGTTAAACATGTGGGTAACATGGGATAAATAGAAACATGTGGATAACATGAATTAAATGGCCAAGTAATGGGTTCATAATCATCTTTGGAAAACTATGGGATATATGATGGATAGTCTACATCATGACGGAGATTGATAGTCCCTAATTGGTTAATTTAAGGGTTCATACTCATCCTAGAAAAACTATGAGATGTGAGATGTATAGCCCGCATCAGTTTAAATGACAAAATGTGAGATGTATAGTCTACATTAGTTTAAGTAAAACAAAATGTGGGATGGGTAGTCCATATAAATATAAGACGGTTAGTCAATAAGAACTTAGATGGGTAGTCTAATAAATGGGGAATGGGTAATCCAGTACATATGACATGTTTATACATTATTATATTATTCTGTTATAACCATTATGGATGCAGGAGCACAATATATGGTTAATATGTTTAATTGGGTAATTGTGAGGGGAAACCCGTTTCGCACAGTGGTGTGGTCTCACTAGAAATCTATTGGTTTAAGATGGTAGATTATTATTCACACCAGACTTTTTATCCGATCAGAAGTTTTTGTTTTCCCTTTAAACTCTTGGGTACTCATTTGAGTAGGTTGAGAGTAAGGGCTTTTCAGGTTCTCTTTAGACAATAAGCTTCTGGAGATGTGCATGAGGCAATCTAGCTAGCAGGAGCTATATATCTATTTTCCGTTGTATTTTGATTTTGCTTTTGTGTTGTAATGGCAAGTTGTATTAAATGTCAGATATTTGACTTTGATCATCCAAAGGGGCATCTTCATATATCGCTCTTGTAATATGTTGTAATAATTATATTTTCTCCGAACGTGGTTTACGAATTGGAATTACGTTATGAAATTGAAATCTTATTGTGAAATGAGATGAGAAAAATTATTTTAAAAATTGTGTTGAATTTCCATATTCATGTGTTTTTGGTATTATCAAAATGATTAACATAGCTGCATTTTGTCATCAAAAATTAATAACTGTGGATGACTGTAGCATTAATAGCACTTAGTTTCGAGCCTCGATATCGGGGATGTTACAGTTTGGTATCAAAGCATAGGTTTATGTAAACTTAATAGGAATTTAAACCTAAAATATTTTGAAAACATAAACCAATGAATCATAGAATAAGAATGGGGTTGGGATAACGTAATAATAACATACTTGTATTTGCTATATATAGGTATGTATTCCCCTCTCTCTTAGACCATCCTTCTGTATCTTACTAAGGCTCGTATGTAGATTTATGAGAAAGAAAGGTATGGAAGCAGGAAATGGAAGAGTGAATCTAAGTGAAGGAAGCACCATAACTAACAGAAATGCTCGACCCAATACCAGGAGAAACCAGAGTCGACAAGAAAATGCTAATCAAAACGCAAATGCCAACATAGGTGTTGGAACCCTAGCAATAGATATGGGGACGATGTATCAGTTCTTCGTTAACTTGATGCAAGCTGGAGCGCCTGCAGGAGTAGTTGGAGGAAATGCTGCGAATGCGGGAGGAGCAAATCTCGTGGCGCCAGTTGGCAATAACTATGCCAAGCTGAGTCGAGATTATGCCAGTTTGGGTGGGAAGTCTTTTCTAGGGACTAAAGATGCTATAGAAGTGGAAAATTGTCTTTTGCATTGTGAGATAATTTTTGCTGATCTTGGTTTGGATGATGAGCAGAAGAGAAGATTGGCTTCGAGGTAATTGCAAGATGCAGCATTGTTCTGGTGGAATGGAGTTACCGTTGGTGTGCCAGAGGAAGAGTTAATTTGGGCAGATTTCCGAAGGAGATTCCAGGAGAGATTTTTGTCCGAGGTAGCTAAGTCCGCTTTGCTCAGGAAATTTATGGATTTAGAGCAGAGGGAGATGTCAGTGTTGGAGTATTCTACGAAGTTTGATGAGATGTCCAGGTATAGATATGCCACTATGAACACTGTCATTAAGAGGAACGAGAAGTTTATCTGGCGGTTAAGGCCAAAAATCGCTAGGGCAACCATGCCACATCTCCGAGATCCATCAAATGTAGTAGTAGAGATGGCGATTAGAAATGAAGAAATGCTTTCTACTTCGGGAAGGAGAAGTCAATGAAGACTCAGGAATCTCGAAATAAGAAAAGAAAATTCTTTAAGAAGAAGGGTGCTCAGAAAGGAGGAGCAGCTAAGAAGAGAAAGGAAGATATTATCTATTATAAGTGCGATAAAAAGGGGTACTATGCTAATGAGTGTCCCTCGGGTGATGGAAAGGTGGTTGTGGGAAGCAGAATGTGAAATGCTTTAACTGCGACCAAGTGGGGCACTACAAGAACAGGTGTCCAGAAGCAGCCAAGGCTGAGAAGGGTAAAGTCTATGCTTTGGAACCATCATCCTCTAGACCAACAACAGCTGAGAATGAAAAATCTATGATGGAAGGTATGCTTTTGATCCAGTATACTACTTATGATACTATTTGATACCGGTGCATCACATTCATTTATATCCCAGTGTTTGGTAAATAAGTTATGCTTAGAACCTTCATACCTAGTTACTTCCTTAAGGGTTACGAATCCAATAGAAGGGCATGCAACTTTGGGGATGAGATGTGATTGGTTAGAACTTGATTTGTTAGGTCAAGTTTGCATGCAATTTGTATTGATTTCATAGGCTTCAGGATCATATTGAGTATGGATTGGTTAGATAGATACGATGCTAGGATATTTTTCTAGGATAGGGAAATATCATTGAGACATCCTAGTAGTAGTGACCGAATAGTATACGCAGTCGAGAATTCGAGTCTAGGATTTTATGCTTTGCTGAATGCTATGGAAGCAGAAGAAGAGTTGAATCAGGTTTTGGTAGTAAGAGAATTTGCAGATGTTTTTGAGTCGGTCATAGGACTACCATCGAAACGAACTATCGAGTTTTGAATATATCTTGTGCTAAGAGCAGAACTTCTAAGTAGACCACCTAGTAGGATGTCACATACTAAGAGGAAGGAGTTACTGGTGCAGCTAGTGGACTTAGAAGGAAAGAACTTTATCAGACTAAGCAGTTCGCCTTGGGGAGCGGCCGCGGAGTTCATGAAGAAACCGAACGGGTTGTTAAGGTTGTGTATCGACTATCGAAAGTTGAATGAGAAGATGATTAAGAATGGGTATCCTTTGCCAATAATTGACGACTTATTCGATCAGTTGAGTAGAGCCAGAGTGTTTTTCCAATTGGATTTGGCTATTGGGTTCCATCAGCTAAGAGTGGTGGAGGATAGTATTCCGTTGACAGTGTTTCGAACAAGATATGGTTCGTATAGGTGGTTAGTAATGCAATTCGGGCTAATGAACATGCCAGCTTTCTTCATATATTTGATGAGCCAGATTTTCAGAGAGCACTTAGATAGGTTTGTATTGGTGTTCTTAGACGACATTTTGATATATTCTAAGGATGAAAGAGAGCGTGAGGTTCAACTTAGAATAGTGTTAGAGACATTGAGACAGCATCAGATGAAAGCAAAGTTTTCGAAGTGTCATTTTTGGAAGAAAAAAGTAAAGTTTCTTGGCCATGTGGTCCCAAGAGAAGGGTTATCAATTGATCCAACTAAGATTGAAGGGGATAATAGTTGGAAGAGACCTGAGATAGTGACTGAGATAAGAAGTTTTCTTGGATTGGCTGGATATCCCTCGAGATTTATTAGGGATTCTTCGTGGATAGCAGCACCCCAGACTAAGCTAACCAGAAAGGAGTTAAGTTTGTTTGGTCTAACAGATGCGAGGAAGCATTCCTTAATTTAAAGCATTTATTAATCAATGCACCCGTGTTGGTTGTACCAGACGATAATCAAGGGTTAGTAGCGTGTGATGACCTACCTTTTTGGACGGTTTAAATCAACAATAAACCATAAATGTCTAACTCAAACCATACAAAAGAGAGGATTGTTAATGGAATTTAATAAAAAAAATAAGAGAAAAGAAGGAAAACAAAATATAGAATCTCGCAGCGGAATTGACAAAATATAATAATCAAATAAACAGTTCATGAAGCTGTTTTACAAGATACATTTGATTACACAAATTTACAACATAATCATAATACAATCAACAACATACCAATAATGATGCAGCAGAAAAATACTAATAATATAATATACCAAACTCTGTCTTCGTCCTCCATAAATAATGTCTTCAAACACTGAAATTCTCAGGCTGACTCGAGCGTAATGAAAAGATGAAACACTCGAGTCAAAACTAAAAGTTTTATGTAAGTTAAATCGATAACAAGTAAATATAAGTGTAACAGCTTCAGAGATGTTTATGTGGTTTTACATCTCCTATACAATGTATAACGTGTGTTCCATAACTTAAGAGATGTTATGGGATTTTCCATCTCCTAAGGATCCGTAAAACTATCTATATGTAGTAAGATATGCTATATATGTAACGTCTAATCAGTAATACAAATATTTTTCTTAGCGTTAAGGCTTTACATTAATCCTCCTTAACACATTTTTAAGCAGGTCTTGTAACACAACCAGTAACGTCGGTAGCCAATGTGTCCCATATAGGTACCATGCTAAAACAAAATCGTAGTGGGCGCGAATAAGGATAAAGAGTATGACAAGGCACGTGAGACAATGCTCAAGGTAGGATACTACCAGTTCGGGTCGCAGGGCTGGTGGTAAAGCATCGTAGCTACGACCGACCACCGCGTACAACACCCCCAAAAATCAAATCAAATCAAGGTGCATCGATCAAGCAAACATCAATAGTAATACGAAGAGGTGTGTCCGCTAGGGGTAGCAAGCCCACTTGACCACGACAAGCCATCCTGTTTTAGTCATTTCAAATTGATACAAGTGCCGGGGTCATCCATCATCGTTCTCTTTTTTCAAATCCAGTAAACGCCTCCAATTCAACCACTTCATTCAGGATCATCCACCATGCACACAGTTGTTAAAGTGGTTCCAATATTAACAGAGAGTATGCCAATAAGAGGTCCCGGTCTCTTTAACAACCAAACGTCATTTTTCACATTGGTTGGTTCTTTTACATTTCGAAAACGGTTCACATTTGATATCAAAATATCATATTCACTTCATAATATCTTTCTTTTTAAAATCATCATATTTACTCCAAATATGTCATTTTCACTTGAAAATATCATTTCAAATTCCAACTTAGGATGTAACCTCATTTAAAAATATTCGCATTTAAATCAATGATTTAAATATAAACAACTCAACTTTCACAGTTTGAAATTTTAGAAAATAGTTTGAATAGTTTAAATAATTCAAATAGTTTAAATAGTTTGATATTAAAATGATTTGAGTATTGAAAATGGTTTATATAGTAAAATAGTTTGGAAAATCTTAATAATTTGAATATTAAAAAGGTAGATTTTTAAACAGTTTATATTAAAATAATTTATTTTGAAAATAATATCAAATCAAACCGTTTCTTTCCATTTCAACAAATCTGGACCCCTGTCCAAATTTCAAATCAACAACCACAGCCAACCCTTCAATTCAACTGACCCAATTTCGATTAATTTCAATTTCAATTCGAATTAACCTCAATTTTTGAAACATTCAGTTTTAACTTCAAATTCAATTCAACAATTCAATTCAATGATTTAAATTTCAATCCAATTCTTATTTTAAACCATATCAATTTATATCAATTTCAAGCCCAATTTCAATTTACTGATTTAAAACACTTTAATCAAATTAAACTTCATCGTTAAATTTAAGGTTCAAACTTCAAAATAATTCAATTTTAAAAATTAAAGTCATATCGATTTTATAACTTCACATTTCCAATTCAGTCCTTTAAAACAATTTCCTTTAATCAATTTAAATTTCAACCTTTGAAAGCTTGAATTAGAAATAATTCAATCCATATAAATCCACAAATTTTATTTCCTTTAAACAATGTCATTTAATTAAAATCCAAAAATCAAGATTTTAAAACCATTGAATTTAACCAATCCAGTGTCCGTATATAATTTTCTACCATATGGCCAAGTGATCATTTATATCAATTTTAATTATGGGGATGGATGCATATCATTTCAATCCAAACCAAAGAGTCATAGGTATATATCTTTTCAATCTATTTCTTAATTTATTCGAAATAATTCAAATAACAGTTTATATGCTATCACTTAATATACAGAGTGATAACAGAGATATATAAAAAATAAATAAACATCCAATCATCCAAAATGTCAACAAATAAACACCATCGTAATCAACGTCCAAATCGGCCAATAATTCACAACAATTAACTGGTTATCAATATTAGGTATTTAACTAGCAATTCAATTTCAATATTAATTTAAATGACAATTTAATTCAGTAAAATTCAATTTCCATTAAATGTCAACTTAAACTATCAAACTACAACCAATAACATTCTAATCACTTCATAAATTTAATTCAACTAGCATAAGAAGGTTTAGTATTGCGTGAGTGGATTAAATCACTCACCTTTGATTTATAGTCGATTAAAAATCCAAAATCTTATTAAATTTAATATTTTTAATTATCAAGAATACGGGTCGTTACAATCTCCCTCACTCAAAAATTTTCGTCCCTAAAAAGGAATAAGAAGGAATAAAAAAATTTGATATCTATTATTTAAAATAGTCAATTTATAACAATTTAACTTACATATATAAGTTTATCAAAAATCTGAAAATAACTCAACTTCCACAAAAAATTTCTAAGTCCTAAATTTATGAAAAATTTCGGCAGAGTCTCCTTTGCGTTGTTAGGTCCAGAAAAATAATAATATCAATAATTATAATATATATATCATATTTCAATAATTAAACATCCCAAACCATGGGAAAAACAATAAAATATCGTTCCAAAAACCGTAATCCGAAAATGTACCTATTTGTCGAGCAATAAACTTTATTTATGAAATCAAAAGCAACTGCTATTGCTTCCAGAAACCTGTATCTTACTTACCTAATCCAAAAGGGTTAAAATTATGTAAAAAGAGAAATGTTTTAGTTGTTCCAATAAATAGCACACGCAACGCAACATAAATAGCAATCATATGCAAACAAAAACAATACGATCATTATATGCAACCAAAGAATCCATTCTACATCCATAGCAATCAAAACTAATGGTTTTTTCCGTTTCAGAAACTTTTCATCGTACAAGGGTGATAAATAAACTACCGGGTGTACCTTACGCTCAACAGCCTTTAGTAATTACTCAATAGATTTCGTACAACCTCAAACAAATTGAAGTATCATTTCCCAAACATCCCATAAGCCAAACAACAAAGAATTTAAATATTATTCTGTTGTTTTCTTTAACACATCATTTACTTTCCATTTATTTTCAATTCCCATTCATTTATACAGGATTATCTTTATTACTTACATAATTTATTTCCCATTCAATATTTGAAATCATCAATGAATCCATTATTAAAGTATTACATAAGTTCCTTGTATTTTAATTCACATTTATTTACTTACATAGCTTGATTTCCTTTTAATATTAATATTCATTAATAAAACATTTCATATTTAAGTTTCTCCATTCTTTGGTTCATATTTATTTCTTCACATATAGTATCATTTAATATTAAATATATTTATAAATCATTTCAACATTTCTTTAAGTTTATAATCATTAACTTAAATAGTATTCACTTTTTACTATTCAATTTAATTTATTAAGCATTTCAAAACATTAACTTATGTTTATAACATTTCTTGTACTCTTAATTCTTCATTTATAAATATATTTTCATTTTGAAGCATTTTTTTATTTAGCTTTTACTTGTATAATACTCTATTACATATTCATATTTGACATTACAACTTTTTAAACATTTCTGGTTAGTTTTATATATGTTTTTAGAATGTAATTGAATGTTATATAAACTTATCTTATTCATTTTAGTTAGTAAAAATGTTCACTAATTTACATCTTCATAATTTTCGTTATCTTTTAATTTACAAGTGACAAATCTCCAATTTCTTTACAGTTTCATTAAACACTCAATTTCTAATTTCTTATTTCTCATTTTAGAAGTTTCAAATTATTAAAATTTCCCTTTTACTTATATAATTGAAAATTATTAATTAACAGGAACTTAGGAATTCAAATACCGGGTTCATTTCAATCATTTTGAAATAATATATATACTCATATCTTTTATATATATCAAATCATCTTTAGAAATTTAAAATTAAGATTTGTTTATCCAAAAAATGTGTAGCAAAGCTACTACAATGGTCTTCCTACTTTGAAACTCGAAAATGAACGTCGATGATGTCGCGATCATCACCGAAATTATTTTCCAGCGATAGAAGAGTGGAGTACAGAACTTATTTTCTTTAAAATTCTTTTAAAAACCTTTCTTTCAAATCCCATTGAAAATATTTCTATCCGAAAGTACTTCCAAATAATACTAGTATATTTTTCAAAAATCTTTGAAAACCAATTTCAAACACCAGCATTTAAGTTCTCAAATTTCCATTTAAATTCATTTTATTTGTAAATCAAATTTTATAAACCTTATTTATAAAATTTACATTTTCTTATAACATATAGTAGTTAATAGTTTTAATAACCTTCACTAACCAGCCAATAAATGACAAGAATCAATTATCATCATTTACTAATATTCAACACAATAAAAATAACAAAAATCAATTTATGAAAAATCATATATATATATTTATATATACAAAATATAATTACTAGGTAAAATTATTTCATTTACCTATTCCAAAAATAATATTGTGTTCGTCTACCTTGTTCAAGTGTTTAGAAACCCCTATCGATGCCATAACATCCTATGTACCGACCATAATTTATAAATACTCAACATATCAAATTAACACAATATAAAACATTTTTATACCAAATACGCTCCCTCGTATATATACTCCCAAACTCATTCTAGGTTAACTACCCTATCTCTAATGAGTTAACCCCCAAATCAGGCTAAGGTATATCTAAACCAAAGCTCTGATACCAACTGTGACGACCCACCTTTTTGGACGGTTTATATCAATAATAAACCACACATGTCTAACTCAGCCCATACAAAAGGGAGGATTGTCAATGGGATTTAATAAGAAAATAAGAGAAAAGAAGGAAAACAAAATACAGAATCTCACAGCGGAAGTGACAAAATATAATAATCAAATAAACAGTTCATGAAGCTGTTTTATAATATACATTTGATTACACAAATTTACAACATAATCAGAGTACAATCGACAACATACCAATAATGATGCAGCAGAAAAATACTCATAATATAATATTCTGATCTCTGTCTTCATCCTCCAGAAATAATGTCTTCAGATATGTTCCAATCTCGAGTCAGAACTAAAAGATCTTATGTAAGTTAAATCAATAACAAGTAAATATAAGTGTAATAGCTTCAGAGATGTTTACGGGGTTTTACATCTCCTATCTAATGTATAACGTGCGTGCCATAACTTAAGAGATATGACAGGATTTTCCATCTCCTATGGATCCATTAAACTATCTATATGTAGTAAGATACGCTATATATGTAATGTCTAATTAGTAATATAAATATTTTTCTTAGCGTTAAGGCTTTACATTAATCCCCCTGAACAATTTTTAAGCAGATAGTCTATGCAGGTCCTGTAACACAACCGGTAACATCGGTAGCTAGTGAGTCCCCTATAGGTACCATACTAAAACAAAATCGTAGTGGGCGTGAATAAGGATAAAGAGTATGACAAGGCACATAAGGCAATGCCCAAGGTAGGATACTACCAGTTCGGGTCGCTAGGCTGGTGGTAACGCATCGTAGCTACGACTGCCCACCACATCCAACACCCCTTAAAATCAAATCAAATCAAGGTGCACCGATCAAGCCAACATCAATAGTAATACGAAGAGGTGTGTCCGCTAGGGGTAGCTAGCCCACTTGACCCCGACAAGTCGTCCTGTTTTAGTCATTTCAAATTGGCACAAGTGACGGGGTCATTCATCATCGTTCTCTTTAACAAACAAACGTCATTTTTCACACCGGTTGGTTCTTTTACATTTCGAAAATGATTCACATTTGATATCAAAATATCATATTCACTTAATATCTTTCTTTTCAAAATCATCATATTTACTCCAAATATGTCATTTTCACTTGAAAATATCATTTCAAATTCCAACTAAAGATGTAACCTCATTTAACCATATTCGCATTTAAATCAATGATTTAAATATAAACATCTCACTTTGCATAGTTTGAAATTTTAGAAAATAGTTTAAATAGTTTAAATAGTTCAAATAGTTTAAATAGTTTGATATAAAAATGGTTTGAGTATTGAAAATGGTTTATATAGTAAAATAGTTTGGAAAATCTAAATAATTTGAATATTAAAAAGATAGATTTTTAAACAGTTTATATTAAAATAATTTATTTTGAAAATAATATCAAATCAAATTGTTTCTTTCCATTTCAACAAATCTGGACCCATGTCCAAATTTCAAAATCAACAACCATAATTTCCAACCTTTCAATTCAATTGACCCAATTTCGATTAATTTCAATTTCAATTCGAATTAATCTCAATTTTTGAAACATTCAGTTTTAACTTCAAATTCAATTCAATGATTTAAATTTCAATCCAATTCTTATTCTAAACCATTTCAGTTTATATCAATTTCAAGCCCAATTTCAATTTACTGATTTAAAACACTTTAATCAATTAAACTTCATTGTTAAATTTAAGGTTCAAACTTCAAAATAATTCAATTTTAAAAATTAAAGTCATATATCGATTTATAACTTCACATTTCCAATTCAGTTCTTTAAAACAATTTCCTTTAATCACTTTAAATTTCAATCTTTGAAAGCTTGAATTAGAAATAATTCAATCCATATAAATCCACAAATTTTATTTCCTTTAAACAATGTCATTTAATCAAAATCCAAAAATCAAGATTTTAAAACCATTGAATTTAACCAATCTGGTGTCCGTATATAATTTTCTACCCTATGGCCAAGTGATCATTTATATCAATTTTAATTATAGGGATGGATGCATATCATTTCAATCCAAATCAAAGTGTCATAGGTATATATCTTTTCAACCTATTTCTTAATTTATTCGAAATAATTCAAATAATAGTTTATATGCTATCACATAATATATAGAGTGATAACAGAGATATATAAAAATAAATAAACATCCAGTCATCCAAAATGTCAACAAATAAACATCCATCATAATCAATGTCCAAATCAGCCAATAATTCACAACAATTAACTGGTTATCACTATGAGCTATTTAACTAGCAATTCAATTTCAATATTAATTTAAATGACAATTTAATTCAATAAAATTCAATTTCGATTAAATGTCAATTTAAACTACCAAATAGCAACTAATAACATTCTAATCACTTTATAAATTTAATTCAACTAGCATAAGGAGGTTTAGTATTATGTGAGTGAATTAAATCACTCACCTTTGATTTATAGTCGATTAAAAATCCAAAATCTTATTAAATTTAATATTGTTAATTATCAAAAATATGGGTCATTACATAGTGTATACAAATGCATGTGGGACTAGATTAGGAGCTGTGTTGATGCAGAAGGGTACGGTAATTTCGTACGCTTTTCGACAGCTCAGGCCACATGAAGTAAGATATCTGATTTATGATTTAGAGTTGGCTGCGGTGATCTTCATGTTGAAAGTGTGGATATATTATCTTTCGGCGGAAAGATTTGAGTTGTACATGGATCATAAGTCTTTAAGGTATTTATTCTCTTAGAAGGATTTTAATATGAGACAGCAGAGGTGGCTAGAGTTTTTAGCAGCTTATGATTTTGGTATAGAGTATACACTGGGGAAAGGTAATAAAGTAGCGGATGCTCTTAGCAGAAAATATCAGAATGTGGTTTTAGCTATATTGGCAAGATGGAAGGATCTTGAGGCATTGGTTACATGAAGTGTGCAGTTAAGATCGGTTGCTAGTTCTAGTCAAATTACTGCCATGATATCCTATTTGGAAGTTTGACCAGTTTTGATCGAAAGGATTGCTTCTAAGCAGAAAGATGATCTATTATCGTTCGAGAAGATTAGAAGACTTGAGATTGGAACCGAGATTGATGATTAGAGAGATTTTAGCCTTGACTAGAAGGGATGATTAAAAAAGAAGGGACGATTATGTGCTCCGAATGTTGGGACCCTAAGGAAAGAAGTTCTTAGGGAATGTCATCGATCGAAGTTTGTGATTCATCCTGGAGGAACCAAGATGTATCAGGTTATAAAGAGAAGTTTCTTCTAGGAAGGTATGAAGAGGGATGTTGGCTTATGGGTAAAGCAATGTTCAAATTTCCAACAAGTAAAAGCCGAACATCAGAAGCCGAGTGGGTTGCTTCAGCCTTTAGATATACCAGTTTGGATATGGGATTCGACATCTATGGACCTTATTGATGAGTTGCCGAGGTCAAATCAAGGAAATGAGAGTATATGGGTCATAGTGGAAAGATTAACCAAGAGCGCCTGTTCCATTCCCGTTAAGTCAACCGGGACGACACCTGTTTTGACTAAGTTATTTATGAAGAACATAGTTAGACTGTATGAGATTCCTAGTAGTATAGTCAGTGATAGAGATAAATTTTTTACTAGTGATTCCTGGAAGAGTCTATAGAAAGTGTTAGGTACTAAGCCTAAGATGGGTATCGCTTATCACCCTCAAATAGATGGACAGATAGAGAGAGTCAATAAGGTATTCGAGGATTTGTTGAGAGCTTGCGTACTAGATTTTGGTGGATCATAGGAAGACAACCATTAGGTTTTCCTATAATAATAGTTCTCAGACTAGTATAGGAATGACGCCTTTCGAAGCTTTGTATGGAAGGTCATGCAAGTCACCAGCATGTTGGTTGAAAACCGAAGACAAGTTAGTCTTAGGTCCAGATCTGGTGAGAGAAGCAACAGAGAAAAGTGAGTTAATACGAGGTAGGATGAAAGAAGCTCAGTCTAGACAGAAAAGTTACACAGACAGAAGGCGTAAGGATCTAGAGTTCTCAGTTGGAGATAACGTTTTCACTAAAGTATCACCGACGAAGGGTGTCACACATTTTGGAAAGTCAAGGAAACTGGCACCGAGATATGTTGGACCGATCCTAGTTATAGAGATAATCAGAAAGCTCGCATATCGAGTAGAGTTACCGAGCAGTTTGGCAGGTGTCCATAATGTTTTTCATGTTTCTAACCTTTAGAAGTATGTGTATGACCCAGAGACTACTATCACTCCGACTGCATTAGAAGATTTAGTAGTAGAAACGGATCTGACTTTTGTTAGGAAACTGGTTTGAGTTGTAGTGGGAGATGAAAAGAAGTTAAGGAACAAGACAGTCAAGTTGGTGAAAGTTTAGCGGAGCAACAACGAGAAAGACTGCACTTGGGAGATCGAGGAAAGGATTAGGGATACTTATCCTGAGCTGTTGTGAAGGTATGTTCTATATTTGTTGTATATAGATTTTATGGCTGGTAGGAAATACTAGCTTTGGTTGCATGTTTGTTATGCTTATTTTGTAGTCTTTATTGAATTTCGAGGATGAAATTCTTTAAGGGGGAGCCCATAACACCCTTATTATTCAGGACATTTAATTGGATAGATTAACCAGAATAATGTATATATTTAAGGAGAATGAAATTTGGTTAATTAGTGTGAACTTAATGAACTAAGACTGTTTTAAAATTAATACATAGAAGAATACATGGAAGGGGCAAAATAGGTATAGATAAACACTTCATTCATTAAACCCTCAACTCCAACATCATTCTCATATTCACAACAACAAAAAATCAAAATGAAAGCTCAATCAAGGCCGGCCATTAGGAAGCAATATGAGTACCGAAATCTAGGATTCAAGGGAAACAGGCTTTGTTAGCACCAAAATTGGTCACTAACCTCGTTCAGAAAGATTGTGTAGAGATATAAGTGATGAAAGTAAATTAAACAGAGAAGACAGTCCTAATTCAAATGCAGAAAGTAAGAACACCAAATTTATAGTGGTTCGGCGTAATTGCCTACGTCCACTTTGCTCAACTTTATTGATTTCCTTTATGATTGATTACAAATACAATTCGTGAATCAAATGCTTGAATGAAGGTGTTTAAGTAGAGAAGATGAGTCTTGAAAATGGCAGAGTCTCCCCGTCTTTTCTCTCCAAAAAAGGATCCCTTTCACTGTGACCCTGCCCCCCTATTTATAGGCAAATATGGGCTGGACTTCCCAAATGGGCTGGATAGCCGAACGGTCAAGCCTCAGTGCAGTGGTCGCTGCATGCCGATCCTGGTATGCCGAACGCTCTGATGCCGAGCAGTCTTTCCCACGCCGAACGATGCTTTCCCTGCCGAACGGTCCTTGTGAAGTTGTGCATACTGAATGCCTTCTGAATGTCGAGCGCTCTGATTGCCAAGTTATCCTATCGCCGAGTTCCACTGATGTCGAGTACCTTGCGATGCCGAGTACTCCTGTTGCCGAGTACTACACCGAGTACCTCTGGGTTCCGAGTGCCAGGGGACGCCGAGCGCTTTTGCAGCCGAGTGCCAGTTGATGCCGGACACCACTTGACGCCGAGTACCTTGGGATGCCGAGTACTCCTGATGCCGAACACCACTTGACGCCGAGTACCTTGGGATGCCGAGTACTCCTGATGCCGAGTACCACGCCGAGTACTCCTGGATGTCAAGTGCTACGCCGAACACTCCTGGATGCCGGCCACTCTCTGATGCCGAGTTCTACTGGATGCCGAACGCTAGCGCCGAGCATTGTTTGTCGCCGAACATTAACTGACGTCGAGCATTACAGATGCCGAACGTTCCTGATGCCGACTCCCACTGGATGACGCGGGCTTCGCCGAGCCCTCCTGGATGCCGAACAGTCCTTCATGCCGAGTAGTGGCCAATGCCGGGCATTCAGTTGCCTGGTCAAATCACCAGGAAACACTTGCCCCCCAAAGTGTATCGCGTGGCCGAACGTGGTACGCTTTGAACCGTGCAACCTTTTCGTCACGTCTTAAACCCTTGGCTAACCTTGAACGGAGACGCCCCTTTCGTGGGATCGATGCGTGCCGGACGCGTTCCAAATGCCGAACGAGACACGCGCGTTCGAACGGTGTCTCCTCGCCGAGTGATGCTTCAGCGCCGAACCGTTATGCGCCGAGGACGAACGCTACGACCTTGACCGGTTCCACCGGTCATGGCCTTTTCGACTTCCAACTCCCTTTATATAACCAGGCGCCCTTCCACCATTCTCTCTTTACGCTTTCTCTTCTATTATTCCCAGAGATTTACAACTCTTGCCACTCTATCAGACATAAAGTCTAGTTGATCCTTCCTCAACCTCGATCGTCGAACTAGGTATCATTCCCTCCACGATTACATTACTTCAACTTTAGGTTCATCACATGGGATTGTACAATGTGTGGTTATTTGAAGTGGTTCGCACGTTCGGAGTCGCCGAACGGTGCATGGTAGTTAGGCCTAGCTCCCTTGTGCTGATCAAGATTGGAAGAAAAAGGAAGATGGGGTGTCGAACGGCGCAGCGATCTTGTCTCTGTCGTTCGTCGTAAATGGAGAAAGATCAGGGCGGAGTTATGATCGAGGGTGGAGCGCTGCCTTAGCCGAACGAACTAAGGCCGAACGCTACCCTTATGCCGAACAGACATATACGCCGAGTAGCATTTAGACCAAACGACATAATTACCGAACAACTGTCATGCCGAACAGCTACATACCTGCCGAACAATATAACTGCCGAACATTATATTCGCCGATCATCAAAAATGCCGAACAGTATAACTGCCGAACATTATATTCGCCGAACATCAAAAATGCCGAACAATATAACTGCCGAACATTATATTCGCCGAACATCAAAAATGCCGAACAATATAAATACCTAGGCCGAACAATATATGTGCCGAACTATACTTAGGACGAACAATACAATTGTCGCACTATAATTCAAGCCGAACAACATTCAAATGCCGAACAAACATATATATGCCGAACAATTTCAATGCCGAACACTTGACAATGACTTAACCGAACCAAGATACATGCCGAACACTTCTCAGGACGAACAATGTAACTGCCGAGCGACCTCAAGGCAAGCTTTCTGAGACGGTCAGCGATGACGGTCTTCGAAGGCGATGATGGTCTTCGAAGGCGATGATTCGAAGCTAATTATTATATCTTTAAAACCTTTAGATTCTTATTGTCTGTACACAATTGTTTGCACTAGTTCACACACCACGTGGGGGAGAAAGCTCGTGTTGCTAATTCTAACACTCAACGTTTTTCAAGTATAGCTTTCTCAAGCATTTAGCCAGGTTCATTATTTATTCGGGATGTCAGGAAAATCTAGTTCTGCCACCATATCTGACAGGCCTGGGCCGTCAGTAAAGCAAGGAGCCGCAGATGCTTCCAACCCGTCAATCTCTCCCGCTCATAATCTGGCGCCCGACGCTCTTGAGTCAACCATCTTACTGGACAACCCGGTCGATTCTCAAGCCTCGAGGATCAATGAGGCCGCTCTGCGACGGATATGTTCCATTCACGGAATTCCCTTTACTGACGTGTTAGTTCCTTCGAGACACGACCGTCCTCATTTGCCCCCAGTCGGGTACACGGCCTGCAACAAGTTCATGTGCTGGATGGGCAGCGTGCCTCCGTTTAACCTATTTCTCCGGGATGTGCTGCAATATATAGACATCGCTCCGTCGCAGCTGCACCCGAATGGTCATGCGTTCCTATATGGGACTTACTTACTCTTCATGGCTGTCTTCTCCAGACCTCCAACCCCCGGTGATATTCGATACATTTACATGTTCAAGAGACGGAAAGATAGCCCTTCCTTCATCTTCCTCGAGCCGTATCACAAGTGCCAGATCTTGACAGGGGCCTGTAGCAAGTTCGCCCTGTACAAACAGGAATGGTTCTATGTGCGATGCCCGTCTGGTTTTGCTAGGAGATGGGTTGAAGGCAGTAAGTCTCTCTGCTGAACCGTTATTCGTACCTAATGGGAGTCATGTTTTTCCTAACTCTTCATTTCATCTTTTCAGGTATTAGCCCGCGTCCGGAAGGCCGAGGATATTCCGACGCTGTCGACGCGATTAGAGCTCTTCCGGCCGAGGATCGAGATATTCGAGCTATCATTTCAAATGAATCGCTGTCGGGGTTCGGCTTGCTAGCTCCTGACCGTCGGGTCAGCCTTCCAGAAGGTGTTACAATTCCCAAACCTCCATCTGGTAAAGGGAAAAAACTTGCCGGCCCGTCGTCGCGTCGCGCTCCCGTCGCGCACGAAGAAAGCGAGCGTAGAGAGGATGATGCACCCGACACTCAGGGCGAGAACGTGGGTCCTGCTTGGAATCCGACAATCGAAGTTCAGGATATTGAGACGTCATCCTCCCCTTCGAAGGGAAAGAAAAAGCTGAAATTTACGGTTCAGAAAGAGAAAGTCGGCGACACCTCAAAACCTACGCCTATCCCTCCTGAAAAAGAGGCTTCTTCACAGCGCCTGGAGAGTTCTCTGAGGGGTCTCTCGAACCTTTCTATCCCCGAAGACATACTTAATTATGGGTTCGATGATCCTGAAGCTCTCAAATTCTCCTCGCCCGCTAGAGGCAATGTAGGAGTTCAACTCCCGGCTCACAGAGATAATACTCCGATTAGCAAAGACAAACGAACGGGTCCGTCGGGGGGAACACTTAGGACACACACGCACACGCGCATTCCATAGCATACTTCAAGTCTTTTTAATTCGTGAATTCTCCTTAATTCGTTGTTATCTTCCTTCTTTGCAGGTGATATGGGCCGCTCTCACGGACTTGATCGCCTTCAGGGGTCTTCAATATTTCATCACTCCGGACGGGATTCCGGTTCAGGCAGACGCCGGGACCGAGGTGATTACGAAGATAGGGACAATCGCCCTCGCGAGTCGTCTCACCGCAAGAAAGCGCACTATCAATCTTCTCAGTCCCGTGATCTTCCTCCTACTGCTGAGCCGGATAAAGAGAAGTCTTTGCAGAAGGGTTATCACTCTGATGCTGCTCGAGAACAACATTCCAGTTCATCGAGTACGAGGCAAGTTCGAGAGCCGCGTAAAAGAACGGAATTCTCTAAGCCTCCTCCACCTACTCCTGCCGTGGACCCGACTGTTGCAGAAAAGATGGTCGACCTTAAGACCAAGTTTCCGAAAATTTGTTTTGACGGTTTGAAATTCCTCCCGGCCATCCATCACATTCCTGGGCACGTGAAGCAAAGTGCCATTGCATGCAACAATGACGTCTATGTTCAACATGACGCATTCGTGCACTTGGTGGAGAAGATATCAGAAGTATCTGTTGAGCGTCAACACGAGATTGACCGTCTGACTCTGGAGGCTGACAGCGATAAGAAAATCATCAAACTCCAAGACGAAGAACTCGCCTCTTATAAGTTAAAGCTAGAAGCAGCTGAACAAGGCGCAAAAGATACTGCCGAGGCAGTTACTCGCCTAGAGGTGGCTCACAAAAAGGAGCTTGACGAAGCAGTTCAACGCAGCGGCGCCCTTGCCCTAGAAAAAGACTCTGTTCAAAAAGAAAGGGACGTGCTCGCTATTCAAGTCAAAGAGCTGAAAGAACAACTCTCCAAGGAGAAAGAAGACAAAATAGCCGCTCAGGAAGAATCACAGCGGTATTGCGATGAGATTGTTGCTACCCGGCTCCTAAAGGCAAAGCTCGACGGTGAACTTGCCGGGGTCGAGAGAATGAAGGATGAAGCCCGTGAGGAGGGTAAAAGAATGGCTGAGGAGGAGCTTGACTCTCGCCTTGAGGCGGCCGCAGAGACTGGCAGGGAAGAGGTCAAAAGTATGTTTGACCCGTTGATCGCCGAGTACGGAGCCCGCGTCCTTATGCACCGCGACCTAACATTCTTGGGCGACGGCTACCATGAATCCCTGGCTGAGGCATGGGAGACTATGATAAAGATCAAGAAAGTCGAATCAGGCTCCGAAGAAATCGACGAGGATGCACTGGTGAAGGAGTTCCTGAGGGGGAATGAGCCATCGGATTTATCCGTAGCGTTGGCTCTCTATGGCAAAGGCTCTTCCCCTTCGAAAGAGAAGAACGACGAGGCTGGCCCATCAGAGGCCGACACTACTACTCCTCACATTGCCGCTCCTTATGCTGCTCAATCGGCTGGTCGGTCGACGCTTGATCCATTCGAGCAACACGCCAGTTATGATCCCGAAGATCCCGGGCTTGGCGTTCATGTGCTGTCACCTATCCTGGAGGGTGAAACCCCACGCGCCACCGACAGTCAACCTGATCCTGGTAGGAGATTCTTCTTTCTCTAGAAATCGAAGTGATCCCGTCATTTTTCAGCAGTGGTTATTCGTTCTAATGCCCACTTCTTATGTTTCTCACAGGTTGTTCTGACACTGAGCTAACTCCGAGGAGCGATGACGCCAAGGAGGAAGCGGGGAAAACAAGCGACGCTGCTCACGCAGAGGTAACTCCCGGCCCAGACGCTCAAGTGATCGGGGCGCTTGACGATGACAAACTTGACACCTCGTCTCCGGCCGAAGGAAGCGACGAAGTTAAAATCACTGGCGCCTCTGAACATACTTCAGAGATGAGCATGAAGGATCGTCTTGCCGACGAGGAGAAGAGAAAGGTCAAAGTCAAAGTTGAATCTGAAGTCCTGGAACTTACTGACCCGCGGAATAGACCTTTGAAAATCATTCTCCCGGGCAGGTCCAAACCATTAGACGTTCCGTCTCCTACTCCTGACTCTGTCTCTCTAGCAAGCAAAAAGTCCAAGAAGAAACGTGAGGGAGAGGAGTCGTCGGAAACACCGAAGGCGGACAAGAAGAAGAAGTCGAAGAAATGATCGATGCACTTGTTCAACAAGTTTTTGCTTAAGTTTGTAACAGTTTCTACCTTTCATAACTTGTAGTTTGAATAGGCCCGAATTTTGTAGGAGTGATCTTGTATCCCTATTTTGGACTTATCGAATAAAATTTTAGTTTCTTCTTGTTTGAATGATTCTCTTGTCTTTATTTGGTTTGCTGACACTGTGCTCCGGGAACTTGGAGACTTGAGACTGTTCATACTCTAGTCCGCGCTCTGGGGACTTAGAGTACTCCGCTCCGCACTCTGGGGACTCGGAGATTGGAAATCGTTTATACTCTAGTCCGCGCTCTGGGGACTTAGAGTACTCCGCTCCGCACTCTGGGGACTCGGAGATTGGAAATCGTTTATACTCTAGTCCGCGCTCTGGGGACTTAGAGTACTCCGCTCCGCACTCTGGGGACTCGGAGATTGGAAATCGTTTATACTCTAGTCCGTGCTCTGGGGACTTAGAGTACTCCGCTCCCCACTCTGAGGACTCGGAGATTGGAAATCGTTTATACTCTAGTCCGCGCTCTGGGGACTTAGAGTACTCCGCTCCGCACTCTGGGGACTCGGAGATTGGAAATCGTTTATACTCTAGTCCGCGCTCTGGGGACTTAGAGTACTCCGCTCCGCACTCTGGGGACTCGGAGATTGGAAATCGTTTATACTCTAGTCCGCGCTCTGGGGACTTAGAGTACTCCGCTCCGCACTCTGGGGATTCGGAGATTGGAAATCGTTTATACTCTAGTCCGCGCTCTGGGGACTTAGAGTACTCCGCTCTGCACTCTGGGGATTCGGAGATTGGAGATCGTTTATACTCTAGTCCGCGCTCTGGGGACTTAGAGTACTCCGCTCCGCACTCTGGGGACTCGGAGATTGGAAATCGTTTATACTAGTTTGTACGCCGCACAGAGTAATGTAATTTATCATCCAATTAAGAGATACAGAAACTTCATAGAAAATGTGGCTTCAAGCCTTTATTAATGAAAATCAACTAAATTGCTCGATTACAACTTCAAAAGGAAACTAAGTCATTATTGAATGGAAACATGCAGAAAACAGTAGTGCCTATAACAAGAAAGGGAAACATGCTAAATGTAATAGTGCCGCAAATGTTCACTGTTCCATGCTCGGGGGAGTGTCGTGCCATCAACGGTCGCTAGCTTGAATGTTCCTTCTCCAAGCTTCCGTTCAATGGCGTATGGACCTTCCCAGCTGGGATTCATGCGTGATGGCACTGGGAAGACTCGTTTCAGAACGAGATCACCCACATCAAAGATTCTTGGGCGGACTCTGCCATCGTAGTAGCGCTTGACTCGATGTTTGTGCGCCGCCGCCCTTAACTCAGCTTCTTCACGCTTTTCGTCGATGCAGTCCAGTGATTCCAGCAAGAGGTTTTGGTTCGTCTTGGGATCATAGTATGTCACTCGGTGCGATGGAACTTCAAGTTCCACGGGTATTACGGCTTCAGAGCCGTATGCCAAGGCGAACGGAGAGTGGCCGGTCGCGGACTTGTGGGTAGTTCTATATGCCCATAATGCTGTCGGGAGTTCATCTACCCACTTGCCTCCAACCTTCTCCAGACGCTTCTTTAGTATGGACTTGATTATTTTGTTAACGGCCTCGACTTGTCCGTTAGCTTTTGGGTGTGCAACGGCAGCGAACTTTTTCTCGATGCTGTACTTTAAACAGAACTCTTTGAACTCTCTACTTTCGAATTGCGTTCCGTTGTCTGTAATGATGGTGCGTGGAAGACCAAAGGGGCATATAATATTTCGTACAACGAAGTTAATGACTTTCTTAGAGGTGATAATGGCCAAAGGTTCTGCCTCAGCCCATTTCGTGAAATAGTCGACTGCAACTATCGCGTATTTCGCACCACCTTTGGACAGAGGCAAAGAGCCGATTATGTCGATTCCCCAGATCGTGAATGGCCAAGGGCTGATCATTTGTGTGAGTTCCGTTGACGGAGCCCTCGGGATTTTTGCATATCTTTGACACTTGTCGCATTTTCTTGCGTAGTCCGCGGCATCCCGGTTTACGGTGGGCCAGTAATACCCATAGCGTAGGATCTTCTTTGCTAGCGTTTGCCCCCCAGTGTGGTCGCAGCATTCCCCTTCGTGGACTTCCCTCAAGACTCGCTTCGTTTCATCATGAGCGATGCATCGTAACAATGGGACGGAGAATCCTTTCCGGTACATGGATCCATCCTGCATGACGTACCGCGCGGCCTTTCGAAGGACCTGTCGTCTTTCGCTTCTTCTTTCTGGTAAAGCCCCGGTTGTCAGGTACAGTTTGAATGGGGTTATCCACGAGTCCTTCTCGATCTCTGTTTCCAACACAAGATCGATTTTCATCTCGTCTGTACTCGGGGCATGCAAGACTTCCACGGGATACAATCCCATTTGTTGAACATCGTCGGTACTCGCGAACTTAGCCAACAAGTCGGCTTCTTTGTTTTGTTCTCGCGGGATATGTGAAATGTCATAACGCTCAAGATTTGATAGTAGTTCCTGGACCTGAACGAGGTACGGAGCAAGCTTTCGTCCTTTTGCTTGGTAGTCTCCTCGTACTTGGTATACCACTAACTGCGAGTCACAAAAGATTTCGATTGATTTGATTCCGAGTTCTTTGATAAGCTTCAAGCCAGCGATCAATGCTTCATATTCAGCTTCGTTGTTCGTAGCCGGAAAATCAAGCTTCAGGGCATAACAGATTGATCGGTTTTCCGGAGTTATAAGAACTACGCCCGCGCCGGAGCAACGGTCGTTTGATGCACCGTCAGTGTATAACTTCCATCGAATGGGGGGAATGATGTCGTGATCGTCCGGTTTGATGGGTATGGTAAATTCAGCGATGAAGTCTGCTAACGCTTGCCCTCGGATAGCTCTCCGTGGTAGGTACGCGATATCGAATTGGCTTAACTCGATGTTCCATTTTAGCAATCTCCCTGAAGTTTCCGGTCGTTGAAGTACCTGTCTCAGGGGTTGATCGGTATAAACGCCGATTGAATGCGCTTGAAAGTATGGGCGTAGCTTGCGTGATGCAATCACCAAGCAATAAGCCAATTTCTCAATTTTAGGGTAATTCTTCTCTGCCCCCGTTAAACGCTTGCTAACATAATATACCGGCTTCTGGACTCGATCCTCCTCACGGACCAAAGCTGCGCTTATCGCATGAGGGGATATGGCCAAGTAAACGTACAGCATCTCATGGTCAACTGGTTTAGATAGCATCGGTGGGCTCTCCAGATGCCTTACCAGGTTCTGGAAAGCTTCCTCGCAGCTAGACGTCCATTCAAAATTCCTCTTTCCTTTCTTTATTATGTCGAAGAATGGGATGCACTTGTCAGTTGCCTTGGATATAAATCGACTTAGCGCAGCCACTTTTCCGTTCAAGCTCTGTACCTGCTTTACAGTCCTGGGTGCTTGTACGTCTCGAATGGCTTGGATCTTTTCTGGGTTGGCTTCGATTCCCCTAGCGTTGACGATGAATCCTAAAAACTTCCCTGATGCAACGCCGAAAGAACACTTCAGCGGGTTGATCTTCATTCCATATGACCTGAGTATGTTAAACATTTCAGCTAAGTCTTGAATGTGGTCGTTTGACTGCCGTGACTTCACGAGCATGTCATCCACATAGACTTCCATGGTTTTGCCCAGCTGGTCCTTGAACATTCGATTCACCAGACGTTGGTAAGTTGCTCCAGCATTCTTTAATCCAAAGGGCATCACTACATAGCAATACAGCCCGACATTTGTAACGAAGCTGGTGTGTTCTTGGTCCGGAATATGCATTGGGATTTGGTTGTATCCCGAGTACGCATCCATGAATGACAATAATTCGTGTCCTGCTGTGGAATCGACCAACTGATCGATCCTAGGCAACGGGAAACTGTCCTTAGGGCATGCTTTGTTCAAGTCGGAATAATCTACGCAAGTCCTCCATTTCCCATTTGCCTTTTTTACTAGCACGGGGTTGGAGACCCACTCCGGGTAGAGGGCGTCGCGGACGAACCCATTTGCTTTGAGTTTGTCCACCTCCTCTCCAAGAGCGGCGGATCTCTCTGGATCCATTCCTCTCCTCTTTTGCTTGACTGGGACGTATTTCGGGTCTATGTTCAACATATGACTTGTGATGGCGGGAGAAATCCCACACATATCAGAATGCGTCCAGGCAAAAACATCGAGGTTTGCTCGGAGGAAGTCGCTAAGGTCTTCTGTCATTGCGGGGCCTAACTGTGATCCGATCTTCAGTATTCGCGAAGGGTCGTCACGGCTAACCGAAATGTCAATTGTTAATTCAGTCGGTGCCGCCTTCTCTTCCCTGGGTTTCTCATCGTTGTCTCTCGGATCTATATCTCCGTAGATCCGAGACCTATGCCCGAGCCAGGGCTCGGGCACTACTTGTCAATTATTCGCGTTGAGGATGCGGACAGGATTGTCCGCACCCTTTCCTTTTTCCCTCCGGTGGGCTTCTCGGAGCTCGGCCACATAACAAGAACGACCAGCTGCTTGGTCTCCGTGAACAATGCCTACTCCTTTGTCAGTTGGGAACTTCAAAGTCAAGCACCACGGGGCTAGTGCCGCCCTAAATTCAGCCAGGGCCGGCCGACCCAAGAAAACATTATATGGAGAGTCCACATCCAAAACTACAAAGGGTAGGATTCGTACCCTCCGACGCTCGCCTTGTCCCAGTTCAACTGGTAACTCGACATATCCCACTGCATCAGTCGCAGCGCCGTTAAAACCGTGGATACGAGCTTTGGATGGTTTCAAGTCTTTTGTCTCTAGCTTCATCTGATCATATGCCTTCTTGAAGATGATGTTGACTGAACTTCCACAATCAATCAAAATTCTTTTTACATACGCTGGTCCGATTGTTGCAGATATGACCATGGGATCGATGGTCGGAGCCTCTATCTGATCAGCGTCTCTGTTTCTGAACACAATATCGTCTATCATCACGCGCTGCTGCTTAGCAGGGGCCCCGTCCTCTACGTTTGAACAGCACTCGAAATCCGCATGCTTCAAGGAGCTCGCATATCGCTCCATCTCTTGCCAGTTCTTATCTGCGGGATGAGGTCCGCCGATAATTGTATTTATAACCAGTCTTCCAACAGTCCGGGCAGGTTCCTCCGGATGACGTGGAGCCGGTGCATGACCTGGGTCGGACGTTCCCTGTCCTCCTTCCTGCGGACCCTTCACAAATTCTTGCAACTTCTTTTGTCTGATCAATTTCTCGATAGCGTCATGCAGGTGTCTGCATTCTTCCGTGTTGTGTCCATAGGTTTCATGGAAGCGGCAATATTTCCCAGTCCGTTTCTGTTCTTCAGTTGATTCTTTCGGACGTGGTTTTCTGTACTGAAAAGTATTGCATGTGGATAGGTAAATGTTCTCAAGTGGGGCGTTTAGCGGAGTGTACTCGCTGTAGCTTGGAATTCTCGACTTCCACTTTCCCGCTTCTTTCCTCTTTCCTTGACTCCTTCCTCCGGACTCTTTGGGCTGCACAGGCTTATTCTGGACGTTGACTTGGACCTTTCCTGAATTGTCTCCAGATTGCTTCACAGCAATGTTGCTCTTGATTGACTCTTGGGCAGGTCCCGGTGCCTTGTCTCGTCGTACCCACCTAGCTTCCTCTCTTCTTATGAACTGGTGCGCCTTGGAGTAGAAACGCTCTAGCGTAGTCGGAGGTTTTCCTGCCAGCCAATCTCCGAATTCAGAATCCGGATCTACACCTCTCATCACAGCCATTAGAATTGCATGGTCGTTGGGATTACTGACTTCAGTTGCCGCAACGTGGAATCTTTGTAAGTACTCCTTCAGCGACTCTCCGGGATTTTGGATTACACTTGACAGAGACATCACGTCCTTCGGGCGTGTAGTGTGTATCCTGAACTGCTCAATAAACTTCTTTGCCAACTCCTCGAAATTTGATACGGATCGCGGAGGAAGTCGGGTGAACCACATAGTAGCGATCCCAGATAGAGTAATCGGAAAGCACCTACACTTGGTGGCATCATTTGCTCTGGCTGAATCCATCATCCATTCATACCTCATTACATGTTGTCTGGGGTCAGTCTTTCCTTCGTATGCAGGAATGGTTGGCATGCTAAACTTCTTGGGGTAGGACGCTTGCAGCACAACATCCGTGAACGGAGTATGACTTCTTGACACTCCCCAATCGTCATTTGATAAGCCCTGATTCTCTTTCATCAGTTGCCTGATCATGGCTGTCAGATCGGGTGTCTGTATGGAAGCTGGGAGGTTGGAGTCAGTTCTACGTGCCTGTCCATGCTGATGCCTCCTTTCCTGGCGATATGCCAATCGTGCGTCGTGAGGTTCAACATTGTTAACATTTTGATGGTCTGGAGCTCCCTCCTCCACCTGTACTCCGGTTCGGAAGTTTCCAGTTCTAGCTTGGTCGCGGTTTCCTGCTGTTCGAGCAGCAGCATCTGCCCTTGCAGCTTCGGTCTTACGGCGTCTGCGCCTGGGTGGCTCATCAGAAGAAGTTGAGCTGTCAGAAGAGGAGTAAGCATCTGGATTGCCCCCAGCATTCTGTTGCTGCTGTTGAGTGAGTTGTGCCATCAGGTTGGCATTAGTTTGCATTTGTTCTCCCAGTTGTCTCCTGCTTTCCCTAAGTTCTCTCATCAAGTCGTTGAACTCCACTCTGGTGACAACTGGAGTCTGTTCTTGAGCGGCAATCCCTGCACTCGGGATCGCTGGTTGATTGCTAGGTCCCGCTTGTTGCACGCTAGCAGTCTCTCGGGCATCCGCATTAAGAGAGGCTGACCTGGTATGTGGTCTTGCCATTGTAGAGTTATTGGTATGAACTCTGAGTAGAATCAACGGATGTCCTATCAGTGAGTCGGATCTTCTTTGGGGGATTTATTCAATCCAGTAGCTTCAAAGCAGATCCTTGAGGTCTGAGAATTCAATTCTCAGTGAAAGCACCAAAGTGTTAGCACCAAAATTGGTCACTAACCTCGTTCAGAAAGATTGTGTAGAGATATAAGTGATGAAAGTAAATTAAACAGAGAAGACAGTCCTAATTCAAATGCAGAAAGTAAGAACACCAAATTTATAGTGGTTCGGCGTAATTGCCTACGTCCACTTTGCTCAACTTTATTGATTTCCTTTATGATTGATTACAAATACAATTCGTGAATCAAATGCTTGAATGAAGGTGTTTAAGTAGAGAAGATGAGTCTTGAAAATGGCAGAGTCTCCCCGTCTTTTCTCTCCAAAAAAGGATCCCTTTCACTGTGACCCTGCCCCCCTATTTATAGGCAAATATGGGCTGGACTTCCCAAATGGGCTGGATAGCCGAACGGTCAAGCCTCAGTGCAGTGGTCGCTGCATGCCGATCCTGGTATGCCGAACGCTCTGATGCCGAGCAGTCTTTCCCACGCCGAACGATGCTTTCCCTGCCGAACGGTCCTTGTGAAGTTGTGCATACTGAATGCCTTCTGAATGTCGAGCGCTCTGATTGCCAAGTTATCCTATCGCCGAGTTCCACTGATGTCGAGTACCTTGCGATGCCGAGTACTCCTGTTGCCGAGTACTACGCCGAGTACCTCTGGGTTCCGAGTGCCAGGGGACGCCGAGCGCTTTTGCAGCCGAGTGCCAGTTGATGCCGGACACCACTTGACGCCGAGTACCTTGGGATGCCGAGTACTCCTGATGCCGAACACCACTTGACGCCGAGTACCTTGGGATGCCGAGTACTCCTGATGCCGAGTACCACGCCGAGTACTCCTGGATGTCAAGTGCTACGCCGAACACTCCTGGATGCCGGCCACTCTCTGATGCCGAGTTCTACTGGATGCCGAACGCTAGCGCCGAGCATTGTTTGTCGCCGAACATTAACTGACGCCGAGCATTACAGATGCCGAACGTTCCTGATGCCGACTCCCACTGGATGACGCGCGCTTCGCCGAGCCCTCCTGGATGCCGAACAGTCCTTCATGCCGAGTAGTGGCCAATGCCGGGCATTCAGTTGCCTGGTCAAATCACCAGGAAACAGGCTTAAGATTAAGAGCTACACCAAATCTCAACTCCAACCATTAATCTAAGGTGAATAATAATACTTATCATCCCTTAAATCTTTGTTTTGATTCGGTCATGGGTAGTACCCGAATCTTCTGTGTTTGATTGGTCCAATTATCATCTAATATTCATTGTTTGGATAGAGTAACGGTTAATGAGAATTTTTTGGAATTTATTAGAAATGGTTTAATTCGGTTTGGGGTTAAATCCGAAGTTTTTATCCTCCAAATTATTTGAAATTTTGATATGTTAAGAAAAACATTATTTTGGAAATGTGTTTTTAAATTCATAATTTTCCAAATTATTGGGATTATCTTATCAATTTCCTATGGAGGAAATGGCTTAATTATGGGTTTTAATCATTTTAAATAATTAAATGAGGTTTTGGGCTTTGAAATTTTATATGATGTCGAGAAAGGTATTCTCTATTTTTTGTGAATTTATGGGATATTTCCCATATAATTTTGAATTATGAAGAATTATGTATGCTAGAATAAACATATAAAATCTTACTTAATTATGGTTATTAGTTAATTATTTGAAATAATGTTTTGGATCTTGAAAATAGGGCACGATAGTTTTTCAGGAAAGAAAATTGATAAAGTTTTGCTAGCCAATAAGTTTTTGATAAATTATAGAGGTTTGGTGAAAAGTGATACCTTTTTATACTAGTTTGGCAGTTTTATGTTAATTATAGTTTTACCATGTCGATATTGGCTATGTCGAGCCATATCTCCTCATCCCAGTGTCATTGGTGCAGAACAAAACAATTCTGCATGATGTTAACGAGTTTGGCATGCAGCGGATTGGTTTTGAGCCTCGTCGAGGCCAATATAACAAAAAGAAAAAGGGATAGGCCTCGACATGGCGATGTCGATATTTATACTCGCCAACCTTTATAACATTGATGTCACACTGCTCTATAAGTGACTCCGAGCTTTGAGCCTTGAAGACCCAAATGGCTATCGAGCCAACACCATGCCACTTTCAACTTGTTGTCGAGCCTAGACATGCCGCTTTTGACTTGTCATCGAGTTTACCCTATGCCACTTTTAACCTTTTATCAAGCCTACCTCATGCTGATTTTAACTAGTCTTTGAGTTTCTTATAGGTGGATAGCCTATGTATCTTGAGGATCGATGACTTCATTGTCATCGAGGCTCATGATGTCATATGTTTTAGTCGTCGAGTCTTAAAATAGGCGGAGAGCCTTATCCTTTTACATCGACATGGTATGAATGTTAACGTTAATGCATATCGAGCTTATAAACGACGGAGAGCCATTTGTTGCATGATCTTAACTTCGAACCTTAGGGACACTATGGTATATCTTAATGAGTTTGATATGAAATCTTTTGGGGGTTACCAATGTATGTCACCATGAAATTTAAATAACTAAAGGGAGATAACTTAATTGGGGACACCAATAGAAATAAGTTATATATGTGGATAGCATGGATTAATGTTAAACATGTGGGTAGCATGGAGTAAAGTTAAACATGTGGGTACCATGGGATACATAGAAACATACGGATAACATAAATTAAATGGCCAAGTGATGGGTTCATAGTCATCCTAGGAAAACTATAGGATGTATGATGGATAGTCTCTAATTGGTTAATTTAAGGATTTATAGCCATCCTAGGAAAACTATGAGATATGAGGTGGATAGTCCGCATTAGTCTAAATGATAAAATGTGAGGTGGATAGTCCGCATTAGTCTAAATGATAAAATGTGAGGTGAATAGTCCACAATAGTTTAAGTAAAATAAAATGTGGGATGGGTAGTCCACATTAATATAAGATAATATTCAATAAGAACTTAGATGGGTAGTCTAATAAATGAGGGATGAGTAATCTGGTACATATGATATGTATATACACTATCATATTATTATGTTATAACCATTGTGGATGCAGGAGCACGGTATATGGTTAAGCTGTTTAGTTGGGTAATAGTGAGGGGAAACCCATTTCACACAGTGGCGTGGTCTCACAAGATATCTATTGGTTTAAGATTGTAGATTATTATTCACACCAGACTTTTTTTCCGACTCGAAGTTTTTGTTTTCCCCTTAAAATCTTGGGTACTCATTTGAGTAGGTTGAGAGTAAGGTCTTTTCAGGTTCCCTTTAGACGAATAAGCTTTCGGAGATGTGTAGGAGGCAATCTAACTAGTAGGAGCTATATATATCTATTTTCCGCTGTGTTTTGATTCTGCTTTTGTGTTGTAATGGCAAGTTGTATTAAATGCAAGATATTTGACTCTGATCATCCAAGGGAGCATCTTCATATATGACTCTTGGAATATGTTGCAACAATTATATTTTCTCTGAATGTGGTTTGCGAACTGGGATTACGTAATGAAATTGAAATCTTATTATGAAATAAGATGAGAAAATTTATTTTAAAATTTGTGTTGAATTTCCATATTCATGTGTTTTTGCTTTTATCAAAATGATTAACATATCCGCATTTTGTTATCGGAAATTAATATCTATGGATGACAACAACCTCCGTAGCACTTATTTTCGAGCCTCAAAATGGCGGATGTTACACATTCTTAGGTCTCTCCCAATTCTAAACCACTCCTACTTTTGCAAGGTCAACAATGATGCCCTACTAAAAAACAACATAACCTAAGAACCTCACTTACCTCCTCTAAAAGTGACACTTTGAATAATTAGCCTTCAATTAGTGTTTTCTCAACACCTCCAACATAACTCTCAAGTGCTCCTTGTTTTCTTTCTCTATCCTTGAATAGACAAATATCATCCATGAACACTATCACAAACTTATTCCATTGATCTCTGAAAACATGGTTCATGAGATCCATAAAGTATGTCGGCACATTGGTTAGCCCAAATGGCATAACCAACCACTCATAAAATTGTATGGAGTATGGAATGCAGTAATCAGCACACTATCCTTCGCTACTCTCTGTTGGTAAAACCTCGTTGTAAGGTCCCCTTGAGGGAACACCTTCGCATCATAAAGCTGATCGAACAAGTCATTAATCTATGGGAGTGGATACTTGTTCTTCTTTGTTACCTTATTCAACAAATTGTAATCTGTATACAATCTCAAAGAAACATCCACCTTCATCGTGAACACTATAGGTGCACTCTACTCAGAAATACTCCTTCGAATGAACACTCGTCATAATAGATCATTCACTTGTACCTCTAGTTCTCTCTTCTCCTTTGGCCCCATATGTCATAAAGCTTTTGCAAGTGGCCTGGTATCCTTCAACATATCGATACAAAACTCAATCTCTCTATATGGCGATGATCCGATCTCTCTATTAAATTTTTTTGCTTAAGGGAAAATTTTATCAATCAAAACCATCTTTTAAAACATGTTCTCAACATCATGTTAAATTTTTGGAGCATTTGGATTCTAAAAGGCATAAGAAATATTCATATAAATATAGCTGTGGGAAGTTTATGAAAGAAAAAGTGATTAGAGAATATATTGCTCACTTAGATTCCTTAGTTAATGAAGTCTCTAGTTCCCTTAGCTTTAAATATTTTTTCTTCTTTTCCCTAGGTTGTAATCGCCATTAAAGAGCTCCAGCTTTTATTTTTAGTTTGGATGATTAATCATTTAAATAGGACTGATTAAACGATTTGAAAAGGTAATATTTCCCTTTTAATTGACTGTCGGCCCAAATCCCCTCTTTCTCATTAGATTCAGAAAAATTAAGCTATATTAAACACTAACTTGGATAAGAAAATGTACACAAATATTTATGACATCGTATTATTTAATTTCATAGTTTAGCCCCCTAACTCTTTATTTTCACAACTAACTCTTTAATTAATTATGGGGTGTACAGAAGATGAGTTTAATTAAGAATTAGATAAGTTTTTAGAAAGAACAAAAGTGATTGGGACTGCTCTCTAATGCTACAGTTAGCACAAATCTCGAAATAGATTAGTGGCCTAATTATGAGCTAAGGCTAATTACTACTAAATCTGCATAAAAAATTGTTTTACTTAAAACTACGGTATCTCCTTAACCACTTTGCCAAATTTCTATTATGATCACTCTATGAAATAGTAAACCATCGTACCTTTCATTTGGAATAAGTTTCAGACTGTAATTCGACTTCTATCAAAAGTTGTAGCTCTGATAAGATTTCAGGGTCAAAGTAGTCCATAACTGATTCTAAGGGTCAAAAATATTAAAACACGGTACTATTTAAAGTTTTAGCCTAATATAAGGTCGTTTGGTTATGAAACTAATATTTTTATGATTCATTGATACATATAAATGTGAGTTGTCATAGTAGACGCATATTTTTAAAAATAAAAATCTTGAAACTATTTTGGTTGGAGCAATGAAAAGGATGCTTATCTTATAGATCATGACACACATAAGTTCTTTTAAACTGATTATAATTCTATTTGTAATTTTAATTTCAGGTACTTTCACTTTTGTATAAGATTCTCTATATTGGAAAAGATAAACTAATTGGATATAATAACATTAGAAGGAATTTTTTTCTATTACCACATTAATTGTATCCACACATACTTATGTTTACAGAATTATTTTCAATGTCCTTCTATTTCATATCTACGTCACAAGTCCCTTTACTTATAAAATCTAAAGCAGATGAAAATGATAATCGAATGTAGTAATTTTATCATCGATGGGTACAGCTTCACGAGAACTTGGTGCTGGAGTTTAAATGGAAGCTCGACTCTATTAATCAGAATTAAGCTTCAACTAAGTAACAATAAATAAATTATGGTTTTGGTAAGACGATTAGATCAAAGGAATCACCAGCTGCAAAGTTTGATATAGAGTTAATGTATTGCAGATTGGGGCGATGATTATGGCTAGAGTGGTGAATTCTAATCATATATGATGGTATGATGATAGCGTAATTAATTATAGTTTAATTATTTACATTGCACTGTAATGGTTGCACTAGAATAGTTGTAATAAGATATCTATATTAGAAATATTAGTGTTATTGCACAACAACACTATATTTTACAATTGTAGTATTTTCGTTCATCTGGTGTTACCGTAAAACAAACAATATTAATGGTGTAAATATCTACAGTACAATAGTAAATAATTGCAGTGTGTACACTTATAGCACTAGTTTGTGATCATTTTGCATTATAACTAACTACACTATAAGTCATCATTTAAACATTTATTTAATGATTTTTGAGTATATTCAATTTAATATTTAACAATTCATAAATTCAATGAAATATTAAATTTGCTAATGTTGCTTAAATATTCTCAAAATCAAAGTAAAAATTATTCTGTACAACAATTTTTAACTTAAAATAGGAATTTATCTTAAATGTTATTGTCAAAAGAGACGTAAATCTAGTGTTTTTTATTTTATTTTTACAAAAGGACATAAATCTAAACTGAAATGTCCCTCGACTAAAATAGTAAAAATCCAACGTTCCAAATTTAACATGCATAATGAAAACTCAAATTGCGTTACAAAGCGAAATGAATATAAGAAAAGCGCATTTCAAAGGAGATGGAAAGGAGAATGAAATGTAGAAGAATATTATGTTTTTATGATTTTAAAGAAGAATTGATCCAAGAATAATTTTTGTTACTATTGATAATAAATTATTTTAAGTTTCATGAACATTAATTCAATTAACTCAAAATTAGTGTTAATTAACGATATGTTTTAGTAGTTATTCATAATTAGCTTTTTATTATTAATAGTATTTTATGTATGTTATTGTGTAATATGTTATTTTCTATTTTACATGTATATAAATTTGAAAATAGATTATAATTTTGTATAATATTTTTGTTAGTTTAAAATGTGCTGGCAACCCTAGAATGAGGTGTAAAGGACACCTCTACAAATGAAGATCGATTTGATCAATCAAATTACGGGATTTACGGAACCATGACACCCAATAGACTGTTGGATAGTGATAGAGTTAGGGGTATGCCCTAGAGGCAACTATGTTATATCTAACGCGATAACCAATCTTGTTTGAAATAAAAGGTGTTTTCTTTTTATTATATACTTGATATATTGTGTTATATTAATTAATTTATTTAATTAAAAGTATATTTAATAGAAAATCTATAAATCGTATGTTTTACGATAATAGTTATAATGTGTTATAATCATGAGTGATTTATCATAATAAAATAAATATATCATTTTAAATATTCCTAGTTAAGATGTATCGAGATTGTTTATCGGTACATCCATTAAAACTAAAGTACGTAACGCTCTTCAAATGTTGACAGTGTATTACTCAAGGCTGCCAGGGGAATTAAGGGGTTAGATATTGATAATTATTGGATAACTATGGAATCACTTACTAAATAGTTTTCTGTTAGTTAATATAACTAAGGTCAAACTGAAAATATCAATGTGACAATATTACACAATTTCCTTTACTTGAGAATACCATCGAGCTTTAATGTGGAAACTCCACTTTGATTATGGTTGAATTATGGCACGACATCCATCGAACGACTATAGTTGGGTCGAGTGGAAGCATTTGAAGTAAGGAACCGTTCAAGAGAGAATTCGTCTCCTCGGTTATATCCGGTTAGTATCACGGTCAACTGAAGTCAACTCAAAGTCAAAGTCTCTGGCCAGAGCAGTTCGGTTAATAATAATTGTTATTGTTGAACCAAATACTTTGTATTTGGACTATGAAGTTGTATGGACGATATAGGAATTTTAACCATTACCAAATTCCATAAGTCCTAATGTGATATAGTTTTGACGAAGATAATTGGTGTAAATAATTGTCACTATCGGAAAACGCTTAAATAAAGTAAAATTGGATTTTTATGGAAGGTAAGTGATAAATTTGGGCATAATGTCACACCACCTGCTAAATGATATGTGAACGTCAATATTCGAAATGTTCGATATTAACCGCTGATCAAATTTACACCTACGAGTCACACAACCGAAATGTTGAATGCTTATATTATCACCTAGTTTAATTGATTATAATTGTTATAAATTAATTAAAATAAATAATATTTATGAAATATTAATTATAAAATGTTATTTAATTTGCGTTGATCAATATTAAATAGTGTGTATATAATAGTTATAAACACGCATATCGATATACGGTACCGTTGTGCATTTGAATTAGATTTAAATGCATTTTTTATTGATTGGGCTTGAAATGGGTTCGAGACTCATTATGGAGCCTAGAGTGGCCGGCTATATCAGGGACAGCTAGGGTGAATTTTGATTCAAAAGGAGATGATTTGGTAAGAGCAAAAGGTAGATCTAGATCCTATTTTCACTCTTTGAGGTCTTGCTTATTTATTCATCTCTGACCCTCACTTTAGATACTCTATTTTGCTCTCTTTAAACCAGCAAGGTCGGACCCCTCTCTAGCTCCCCTCCTTAAAAATTTCAAGCCATTAAGACACTAATTAACTACAAATTAAAGGTCGGTGGTAGCTACGTTCAGATTGGTAGCACTTTCTGGATTTTGGACTTCTTTTAAGGAGTTTCGATTCGATGTTTCAAGGTGTTTCATCTAGACTGCAGACAAGGTAAATTCCTATGTTTACATATACGTATTCATATATAATTTCTCTTTTATTATTATGTGCTTAGGTAGTATATATTTTATCATGAATCTACATATCTTGGTGTTGTCTTCATTAGATGATATTATATATGTGTATAATAAAAAAAATTAATATATGTATTTTCATACATATTATTCATGGCCTTGGATTAATATTTTTTCTTTTCATGAAATTAATAATAATAAAATTAATTAATATAAACATTATTAAGTAAAGTATGTTTTATGTTTTATTAATATAAATACATATACAAATATTTATGGTTTCAAAAATAAAAAAAACTTTTATATATATATATAGATATATTTAAAATCGAACAAAAATGTTTTTATTATTTGATTACATGTTATTTCCAATTATATAATATATATATATATATATATACACATATTTGTATATATAAATATATAAATTACATAAAACATATGTATATAAATATTTAATATAATATGTATAAATATTGACTTATTTTCCGAATTAAAAAAAGTTTGTTTCGTTCAATTTTTAAAAAATTATCTAAAACAATATAACTGAAAAAAGGGATTATTTTTGGCCGAACATATGTATGTTTATATATATATATATATATATATATAGATTTGATTATTAATTTTCATTCAAACACTCACACACGCGCGTGCACTTGCACACATTGTATTAAGTGTTTCTAAATATATTTTTTTGTATACGTACATGTTTAATAATAAAAAAAATATTTTCAAATATATATATATATATTCAAAATTAATACAATAATTTAAATTTGAAACTACCAAGATATTTTATTATGCAAATCTAGATCTAAACTTAAAAATTGGATTCAAAATTCATAGTTATTTATATTAAATTTATAATTATTTTATATTGTAATGTAAACTATATACACACACACGTTTATGTAAAACATACATTTGTAAATACTACTTTATAATAGTATAAAACTACGGACTTGCAAACCCAAAACACAAGGAGGGCTAAGTATTATTAATATAAGAGTACTGAATACCTCTATACTTAAAATGGATTTGGAAATTCCTAGATGATAATAATACAACTTGGAAAGAAATAATTGTCAACTATTATTATACTGGTTCTAAAAATCTTTATAAACCAAATGCCCACCTTTTTTCCTTCTTCTGGAAAAACATTTCTAACTTGTATCACATTTTCAAAATTGGACTCAAATTCAATACTCACTCGGGAAACAAAACATCATTTGGAATGATAATTGGGCCTTCCCCATTGCATTTAAACATGAATTCCCTAATCTCTATATGGCTTCGAATAATAAGAATTACCTTATTATAGATATGTATATGCCACAAGAGACATCTAACCGGAACATTTTGTTTAATCAAAACCTAATTGGAAATGTGTTAAACCAATATACGAAACTCATTAATATTATTGACCAAATTATTATGGATGATCTACCTGATCAGATTGTATGGAATTGGGAAAAGAAAAAGGTATATACTTCTGAATCCTTGTATATAACTTCCAGATCTTCTCCGAGACAAATATTTTTAATTATTTTAAACCCATTTGGAAATAAATGCACCTCCAAAAGTAAAAATACACATGTGGATTGTCCTATATGATAAATTAAATACAATTAATAATTTGCAAACTAAACTAGCGAACAACATCAACCTTAACCTATGATATTTTTGTAACTTAGCCTTTGAAACCACTCCACATCTTTTCTATGATTGTCAATTCACTCAATATATAATCCGTACTCTTATGGACATTTTTGAAATCGATATAAATAATAGTGTTCCTTCCCCATATTAATATTGGAATAGTTTTAGATTTAATTATACTAAAACTATTAAGAAAATTTTAGACACTTTATATTCAATTACATGTTGGAGCATTTGGCAAGAACGAAACCAAAGAACATTCAATAATTCATATAAAACTTTCGAAGCTATTTTGTATTTCATTGCTTGGCACAGTTCCCTTTGGATAGGTTCCTACAGTCGACATCCTAGATGGAGAGACCGCATAAATATGATCATGATGTCCTTGCTCCCAGTGCTAACCAACAGATAATACCGCTTGACTACAACTCGAGATGTTAATCCGATATTTGCTCAGTTCCTTAGCTCTGCCGCATTATTTGCTGCTGTCGTCCATCACCCTTCAGGCTTATGCTTTGGCCAACTATCCACAATCTTTCAAGCTGTGAGCATCGACCATCATCAATGTTACATCCAACAATTTGTTCCTCAACCTGGCTAGCACTCTTTCAGCTCCAAGCATCGTCCATTCTTATTCAGCCTTGCACTCGTCGAACCCTGAACTAACCCATCTAAAGCTCTTCTACCTAGTCCTGCATCCAACAGCCAACAATTAACACTCTTTGAGCTTCGAGCATCGTCCATTAATCTGGTTAGTACTTCAGCAACTTTGGATCCTATTTGCTTGCTCAAGCATATTCTTGTGCCTTAGCTTCAAACAAGCTTCAGTTTTAGAATGGCCTCCTACATATTGAGCAATCATTCAGCTCTTTGCAAAAGTACATATTCCCCTTCAGTCTATATCCTACAGTTTCAAAAATACACCTTACACCAGTTCTGCATTTAACAGTCTGGTCTATATCCTCAGTCTGATTTTCTTGCTTTCATTAGTTCCTGAATCAAGACACTTCCGCATCCAATTCATTTCGGCATCAAGGCACCAGTTCTCAGCTTTTCACTATATGAAGCTACCATCTCTTGAGTTTCATTAATCCTCCATCTTGCGACATTCATCGTGTATATATTACTATAGTTGTTCTTGTAGGATCGATTTCACCCTAGAGGGCGGGGTGAATAGGGTGATACTAATGATTATAAAAATTTATTGCGCAAGTATATAAAATAATTTCAACAAAGATCACAACAGAATAATAGCAGCATAGATAATACCAGAATAATAAAAAAAGAAAATAGAACACACAGATTTACCCAGCTTCGACAAAACCCTGCCTGCGTGCTGCCCCTAAGGTTTCTACTAGAAATTAAGTAGTCAGACGCTTACACACGTAAACTCGCGACACCCACTATCGACTAGCCTAACTCTACGCTCAAAACCCTGCCACAACTCAACCACCGAGTTGCGAATTCTCAAACTACGCCACATAGTTTGTCCCCTAGTCACACGACTAGTAATTACAAATGTTTAAAGAAGAAAATACAAATTCAAAACAATTAAAAAGAATGAAACCTTAATTTTAAATAATTTAAAGCCCAATAATAATAAAAGGAACGACCCAAAATAAATTAAAGTGTAGCCCCTTTCTTTCTTTTGTATTGTAGGCCGGTATCCTTTTCTTGACAATGGCTACTCGTTCTCGTTCTTCTTTGCTATGAAATTAGGGCTTTGGAAAATTGAATTCGCTGACTTTAGTAACTCGATCGAATGATGATTTACGTCCCTTGCTTTGTCGATCGATGCTTTCTTCTCTTTGCACACGGCTCCTTTAATTTTTGATCGAGTTCGAACTTACTTCGGTATGTAATTTTTTACTTTTGCTTTACTATTTTGCGTACTTGAACTCGATACCTTTACGGCAGATGATGATAGGGTTTATATAGGATTTTAATTCCTATAATATCGTTCATATTTTATCGTCTGATGATTTTTCTCGACCACTTGATTATGTTTTGATGCTGGTGATTTTTCTGACTTGTTCAAATTCGTATAATTTTATGTTACTTGATTCTCACGGTTTCGATTGATTTCTTGGCCACCACGGTTTTGATTTAGTTTTTTGACTTCGGCCTTGACTTTGTTTATGTGATGATTTCTGACCTCCACGATTTGCTGGCCTTTGACTTCGGCCACTTTGATTTGAATTACAAACTTGATTTTGTAAAAATATTTTGAGTTTAACATTTCATATATATATATCTTGTTGAACTTCATTGTGGCGTTATGCATTTCATATTGTAACCGTGTCATATTGCTTCGAGTTCGAAATGCTTGCAGGCTTCACTCTGCATTGTTCGATGTGTCTATGTGTCACTGCATATATATATATATATATATAGCTTCTTGGTTGCACTGCCCACATGAGTTCATTTAGTCTAATTCGAACTGCTGTGTTCATTACTTCATGTTGCTGCTATGCTGTTATGTACTTGATTCCTTGTGATATTGAACTGCTTCATTTTTGTTTCACTGGTGCATGTTGTGTTTGCTTTGACTTAATGTAGCATTTGAGGTTGCTGTTTTGTTCTTGTTTGCTGCTTGGTTGACACTTGCAGTTCACTGGTCTTGGCCTTCGTTCCTGTGCCTAGCATATTGAACTAGTCGAGTTATTTTGTTGCATTCATTCTTCACTTATGCATGTTGCCTCGAGTACATGTATATAGTTACTGCATTTGAATTGAGTCAGTTGGTGGTCTGTTGGCACTGCTCACTGGTCCTTTGATTCATTTGATAGTTATATGCATAGCATATATATATGTCTTTGATCATATCAACATGTTGCCAGGTCTGGTTTCTTTTTATGTCTATTGTCTTAACTCGAAGTCTGGTCTTGGCTTCTTGATGCAGTCTTCATTTGCTTGTATACTTCACTGTATCCATATTGTTGGCATTGTTTATATATATGTGAGTTCATCCATACTTCTGTTTAGTATTGGTGCACTTGATATCTTCACCTCATTATACATTTTGATTTGCACCTGAGTTGAATCCAGCAAAAAGCTCGGGTTTAACCTTGTGCTCGTATCGTGATTTTATTTGTATTTCACTTGAGTTGAACCCGGCTTTTAATTGGGTTGACCTTGTGCTCACCTGTCCATGTAATTTTATCAAGTGTACATATGGTGTGCACGGCCTTGTGGCATGTACAGTGATACACTGTGCATGTCACAAGTTGTTCATGTATGATGAATTCAAAATTAAATGATGACGAACAACCCAAATAACTAAGGCAAATAATATTTTCAAAATTACATTTTATTTTATACTGCAAAAATATTTTATTTTCAATTTTACAGCGCCAGTGTATATTTTTGTAGATAGCTCAGATGCTTGATTTAATCTGGACTGGAGTTGAAGATAAATACGAGTTGAGTGAACGAGCGATATGTAGTGAGGTCCAAATGTAAATGTGAATTGTGATGTAATCAAATTTGTATTGTAATCGAAATTGTGTATATATAGCGAGATCTCAAATTTGTACTATTCAAAATTGTAATAAATATTTGTTTGAATAATGTTTCCTGGAGATTTGACCAGGCAATTAGGTACTCGGCATACAGCAGAGCTCGGCATCCAGGAAGTACTCGGCATACAGCAGAACTTGGCATCCTGGAAGTACTCGGCATCTAGGAGTACTCGGCGTCCAAGAGTACTCGGCATCCAGGAGCACTCGGCGTCCAAGAGTACTCGGCATCCAGGAGCACTCGGCGTCCAAGAGTACTCGGCATCCAGGAGCATTCGGCATCAGAAGACGTTCGGCGTGTACAATTGCTCGGCATGTCTATATTGTTCGTCACAAGCCATCATTCGGCCAGAACCATCGTTCGGCCAAAGGCACTACTCGGCTAAAGGAAACGTCCGGCCAAGAACCCTCGTTCGGCCAGAAGCATTGTTCGGCCAAAGCTCTCGTTCGGCCGGAGACATCGTTCGGCTAGAAGCATCGTTCGGCTAAAGCTATCGTTCGGCCGGAGACATCGTTCGGCCAGAAGCATCGTTCGGCTAAAGCTATAGTTCGGCCAGAGACATCGTTCGGCCAGAAGCATCGTTCGGCTAAAGCTATCGTTCGGCCAAGTGCCATCGTTCGGCCAGAGACAACGTTCGGTTAAGAGCTTCATTCGGCCAAAGGTATCGTTCGGCCAGGCGCTTCGTTCGGCCAGAGGCACGTTCGGCTTCTACTGATATTCGTTCTACTCAACCCGCGCAGCAAGCGCCTCGTTCGGCATGGAGAGTGTGGTTCGGCATCCAACCGTTCGGCCTATCTGGTTCGGCATACGATGACCACTCAATTTGGGCCAAGGTATTCGGCTGCCGAGCCCACCTGGGAAGTCCAACCCATCTTTGTCTATAAATAGAGGGGCAGGGGCACAGTGAAAAGGGACCTTTTTTGGAGAACACTGGGGAGACTCTACCATTTTCAAGACTCATCTCCTTCACTTAGCAATTTCATTCAAGCATTTGATCTACGAATTGTATTTGTAATCAATCATTAAGAAGATCAATAAAGTTGAACCTCAAAGTGGACGTAGGCAATTACGCCGAACCACTATAAATCCGGTGTTCTTACTTTCTGCATTTAAATTAGCATATTCTTCCTTGTTTAATTTATCTTCATCACTTATATCTCTACACAATCTTTCTCAACGAGGTTAGTGACCAATTTTGGTGCTAACACTTTGGTGCTTTCACTGAGAATTGAATTCTCAAACCTCAAGGATCTGCTTTGAAGCTACTGGATTGAATAAATCCCCTAAAGAAGATCCGACTCATTGATAGGACGTCCGTTGATTCTACTCAGAGTTCATACCAGTAACTCTACAATGGCAAGACCACGTACCAGGTCAGCTTCTCATAATGCGGATGCCCATGAGACTGCTAGCGTGCAACAGGCAGGACCTAGCAATCAGCCAGCAATTCTGGGTGTAGGAATTTCCGCCCAGGACCAGACTCCAGTTTTCACCAGAATAGAGTTCAACGACTTGATGAGAGAACTCAGGAAAAGCAGGAGACAACTAGGAGAGCAGATGCAAGCTAACGCCGACCTGATGGCACAACTCACTCAACAACAGCAACAGAATGTTGGGGCCAATCCCGCCCCTTACTCCTCATCCGACAGCTCAACTTCATCCGATGAACCTCCCAGGCGTAGGCGCCGTAAGACTGAAACTGCGCGGACAGGTGCTGCTGTTCGAACAGCTGGAGACCGTGACCAAGCCGGAGCTGGAAACTTAGGAACTGGAGTGCAGGTGGAGGTTGGAGACCCAGACCATCAAAACGCTAACGATGTCAAACCTCAAGATGCACGTTTGGCAGATCGCCAGGAGAGGAGACATCAGCATGGACAGTCGCGTAGAACAGATTCTAACCTTCCGCCTTCCATACAAACACCAGATCTGACAGCCATGGTCAAGCAATTGATGAAAGAAAATCAAGGCTTATCGAATGACGATTGGGGAGTATCAAGAAGTCATACTCCGTTCACGGACATTGTGCTGCAGGCGGCGTATCCCAGAAAGTTTAGTATGCCAACTATCCCGGCATATGAAGGAAAAACTGATCCCAGACAGCATGTCATGAGGTACGAGTGGATGATGGATTCAGCTAGAGCAAATGATGCAACCAAGTGTAGATGCTTTCCAATTATTCTATCTGGGATCGCTACTATGTGGTTCACCCGACTTCCTCCGCGGTCCGTATCCAATTTCAAGGAGTTGGCAAAGAAGTTTATTGAGCAGTTCAGGATACACACTACTCGTCCAAAGGACGTAATGTCTCTGTCAAGTGTAATCCAAAATCTTGGGGAATCATTGAAGGAATATTTACAAAGATTCAATGTTGCGGCAACTGAAGTCAGTAATCCCAATGATCATGCAATTCTAATGGCTGTAATAAGAGGTGTGGATCCAGATTCTGAATTTGGAGACTGGTTGGCAGGAAAACCCCCGACTACGCTAGAGCGTTTTTACTCAAAGGCACACCAGTTCATAAGGAGAGAGGAAGCTAGGTGGGTAAGGCGAGATAAGGCACCGGGACCTGTCCAGGAGTCCGTGAAAAGCAACATTGCTGTGAAGCAGTCCGGAGACAACTCGGGAAAAGTCCAAGTCAATGTCCAGAACAAGCCTGGGCAGCCTAAGGAGTCCGGAGGAAGAAATCAAGGGAAGAAGAGAGAAGCGGGGAAGTGGAAGCCGAGAATTACGAGCTACAACGAGTATACCCCGCTGAATGCGTCTCTTGAGAACATTTACCTCTCAACCTGCAATACCTTTCAGTACAGAAAGTCATGTCCAAAAGAGTCAACCGAGGAACAGAAACGGACTGGAAAATACTACCGCTTCCATGAGACTTACGGGCACCACACGGAAGAGTGCAGACACCTACACGATGCTATAGAGAAGTTGATCAGGCAGAAAAAGTTGTAGGAATTTGTGAAGGATCCACAGGAGGGAGGACAGGGAACATCCAACCCAGGACGTGCACCAGCTCCGCGCCACCCCAAGGAACCTGCCCGGACTGTGGGTAGACTGGTCATAAACACGATCATCGGCGGGCCTCACCCCGCGGATAAGAATTGGCAGGAGATGGAGCGGTATGCTAGTTCCTTGAAGCATGCAGATTTCGAGTGTTGTTCCAACGTGGAGGATGGGACCCCTGCTAAGCAGCTGCGCGTGATGACAGACGATATAGTGTTCAGAAACAGAGATGCTGACCAAGTGGAGGCTCCAACCATCGACCCGATGGTCATATCTGCAACGATCGGACCGGTGTATGTGAAAAGAATTTTGATTGATTGTGGAAGTTCTGTCAACATCATCTTCAAGAAGGCTTATGACCAGATGAAAATGGAAACAAAGGACTTGAAACCGTCCAAAGCTCGTATACACGGCTTTAATGGCGCAGCGACCGATGCAGTGGGGTATGTTGAGTTACCATTTGAACTGGGACAAGGCGAACGTCGGAGGGTGCGAATCCTATCCTTCGTAGTTTTGGATGTGGATTCTCCGTATAATGTTTTCTTGGGCCGACCGGCCCTGGCTGAGTTTAGGGCGGCATTAGCCCCGTGGTGCTTAACTTTGAAGTTCCCAACTGACAAAGGAGTAGGTGCTGTTCATGGCGACCAAGCAGCTGGTCGTTCCTGTTATGTGGCTGAGCTTCGAGAGGCCCATCGGAGGGAGAAAGGAAAGGTTGCGGACAATCCTGTCCGCATCCTTAATAATGATAATTGACAAGTAGTGCCCGAGCCCTGGCTCAGGCATAATTCTCGGATCTTCAGAGACATAGATCCGAGAGACGACGATGAGAAACCCAGGGAAGAAAAGGCAGCGCCGGCTGAATTAACAGTTGACATTTCAGTCAGCCGAGACGACCCATCGCGAGTATTGAAGATCGGATCACAACTCGGGCCCGCAATGACTGAAGACCTTAGTGATTTCCTCCGAGCAAATCTTGATGTTTTCGCCTGGGTGCATTCTGATATGTGTGGGATTTCTCCCGCCATTACGAGTCATATGTTGAACATAGACCCAAAATACGTCCCAGTTAAACAAAAGAGGAGGGGGATAGACCCAGAGAGGTCCGCTGCTCTCAGAGAGGAAGTGGACAAACTCAAAGCCAATGGGTTCGTCCGCGACGCCCTCTACCCCGAATGGGTATCGAACCCCGTGCTGGTGAAGAAGGCGAATGGGAAATGGAGAACTTGCGTAGACTATTCCGACTTGAACAAAGCGTGCCCCAAGGATAGTTTTCTGTTGCCTAGGATTGATCAGCTGGTCGACTCCACTGCAGGACACGAGTTGTTATCATTCATGGATGCATACTCGGGCTACAATCAAATCCCGATGTATATTCCGGACCAAGAACACACCAGTTTCATCACAAATGTCGGGCTATATTGCTATGTAGTAATGCCCTTCGGATTGAAAAACGCAGGAGCGACTTATCAGCGTTTGGTGAATCGAATGTTCAAAGACCAGCTTAGCAGAACGATGGAAGTCTATGTGGATGACATGCTCGTGAAGTCACAACAGTCAAACGACCACATTCGAGACTTAGCGGAGATGTTCGATATACTCAAATATTATGGGATGAAGATCAATCCTCTGAAATGTTCCTTCGGCGTTGCGTCGGGGAATTTTTTAGGATTCATTGTTAACGCAAGGGGAATTGAAGCTAACCCAGAAAAGATTTAAGCTATCCGAGATGTGCAAGTGCCCAGAACTATAAAGCAAGTGCAAAGCTTGAACGGGAAAGTGGATGCGTTGAGTCGATTCATATCCAGGGCCACAAACAAGTGCATTCCTTTCTTTGATATAATAAAGAAAGGGAAGAGGAATTTCGAGTGGACATCCAATTGTGAGGAAGCATTCCGGGATCTGGTGAGGCATCTGGAGAGTCCTCCAGTGCTGTCAAAACCAATAGAACACGAGATGTTGTACGTATACTTGGCCGTATCCCCACATGCTATAAGTGCAGTTTTGGTCCGCGAGGAGGACCGAGTCCAAAAGCTGGTATATTACGTTAGCAAGCATTTAACGGGGGCAGAAAGAAATTACCCTAAAATTGAGAAATTGGCCTATTGCTTGGTGATTGCATCACGGAAGTTGCGCCCGTACTTTCAAGCGCACTCAGTCAGTGTCTATACCGATCAGCCCCTACGGCAAGTACTCCAACGACCAGAAACCTCTGGGAGATTGTTAAAATGGAACATCGAGTTGAGCCAGTTCGATATCGCCTACTTACCACGGAGAGCCATACAGGGGCAAGCATTAGCAGACTTCATCGCTGATTTTACTGTATCTGACGAACCAGATGGTCACAATGTCATGCCCCCCGTTCAATGGAAATTATACACCGATGGGGCATCAAACGACCGTTGCTCCGGCGCGAGCATAGTTCTTGTAACTCCGGAAAATCGATCGATTTGTTACGCTCTGAAGCTCGATTTCCCGACCACAAATAACGAAGCAAAATATGAAGCACTAACTGCTGGATTAAGACTCATTGGAGAACTCGAAGTCAAATCAGTTGAAATCTTTTGTGACTCGCAGTTGGTGGTTTACCAAGTGTGGGGAGATTACCAAGCAAAGGGACAGAAGCTTGCTCCGTACCTTGTTCTGGTTCAAGAACTACTGTCGAATCTTGAGCGTTATGATATTTCGCATGCCCCGCGTGAACAGAATAAAGAAGCCAACTCGTTGGCTAAATTTGCAAGCACTGGCGATGCGTAGCAAATGGGATTGTTTCCCGTTGAGGCCTTGCATACTCCGAGCATAGACGAGATGAAAGTTGATCGTGTGTTGGAAACGGAAATCGAGAAGGAGTCATGGATAACCCCATTCAAACTATACCTAACGACCGGGACTTTACCAGAAAAAAGGAGCGAAAGACGATAGGTCCTTCGAAAGGTCGCGTGATACGTGATGCAGGATGGATTAATGTGTCGAAAAGGGTTCTCAGTCCCCTTATTACGGTGCATCGCTCATGATGAGACAAAGCGGGTCTTGAAGGAGGTTCACGAAGGGGAATGTGGCGACCATACTGGGGGGCAAACGCTAGCAAAAAAGATCCTCCGCTATGGATACTACTGGCCAACCGTAAACCGGGACGCTGCAGACTACGTAAGAAAATGTGACAAGTGTCAAAGATATGCGAAAATCCCGAGGACTCCATCAACAGAACTCACACAAATGGTTAGTCCCTGGCCATTTGCAATCTGGGGAATCGACATAATCGGCTCTTTGCCTATATCCAAAGGTGGTGCGAAATACGCGATAGTTGTAGTCGACTATTTCACAAAATGGGCTGAGGCAGAACCTTTGGCCACAATCACCTCTAAGAAGGTCATTAACTTCGTTGTACGAAACATTATATGTCGCTTTGGCCTCCCTCGCACCATCATTACAGACAACGGAACGCAGTTCGAAAGCAGAGAGTTCAAAGAGTTCTGTTTCAAGTATGGTATTGAGAAGAAGTCCGCCGCCGTTGCGCATCCAAAGGCTAACGGACAAGTCGAGGCTGTAAACAAAATAATCAAGTCCATACTGAAGAAGCATTTGGAGAAAGTCGGGGGCAAGTGGGTAGATGAACTCCCGACAGCATTATGGGCTTATAGAACCACCCACAAGTCTGCGACCGGCCACACTCCGTTTGCCTTGGCATACGGCTCGGAAGCCGTTATACCCGTGGAACTTGAAGTTCCATCACACCGAGTGACATATTATGATCCCAAGACGAATCAAGATCTCTTATTGGAATCACTGGACTGTGTCGATGAAAAACGTGAAGAGGCCGATTTAAGGGCGGCAGCGCATAGGCACCGAGTCAAGCGGTATTACGACGGCAGAGTCCGTCCAAGAATTTTTGATGTGGGTGATCTCGTTCTGAAATGAGTTTTCCCGGTACCATCACGTATGAATCCCAACTGGGAAGGTCCATACGTCATTGAACGGAAGCTTGGAGAGGGAACATTCAAGCTAGCGACCGTTGATGGCGTGACACTCCCCCGAGCGTGGAACAGTGAACATTTGCGACATTATTACATTTAGTATGTTTCTTTCCTGTTTTAGGCACAGTTATTTCCTGTATGTTTTCGTTCAGTCGTAACTTAGTTTCTTTTTTAGCCATGTAATCAGGCAGTTTAGTTGTTTTTCATTAATAAAGGCTTGGAGCCACATTTTCCATGAATTACTAATGTTTCTATATCTCATAGTCGGGTGATGAATTACTAGAACTACATTATTCTGTACGATGTACGAACTCGTATAAACGATTTCAATCTCCGAGTCCCCAGAGCGCGGACCGGAGTACTCTAAGTCCCCGGAGCACGGACTAGAGTATAAACGATTTCAATCTCCGAGTCCCCAGAGTGCGGACCGGAGTACTCTAAGTCCCCGGAGCGTGGACTAGAGTATAAACGATTTCAATCTCCGAGTCCCCAGAGTGCTGACCGGAGTACTCTAAGTCCCCGGAGCGCGGACTAGAGTATAAACGATTTCAATCTCAGAGTCCCCTGAGCGCGGACCAGAGTACTCTAAGTCCCCGGGATGTGGACTAGAGTATAAACGATTTCAATCTCCGAGTCCCCAAAGTGCGGACCGGAGTACTCTAAGTCCCCGGAACGCGGACTAGAGTATAAACGATTTCAATCTCCGAGTCCCCTGAGCGCGGACCGGAGTACTCTAAGTCCCCGGAGCGCGGACTAGAGTATAAACGATTTCAATCCCCGAGTCCCCGGAGTGCGGACCGGAGTACTCTAAGTCCCCGTAGCGCGGACTAGAGTATAAACGATTTCAATCTCCGAGTCCCCTGAGCGCGGACCGGAGTACTCTAAGTCCCCGGAGTGTGGACTAGAGTATAAATGATTTCAATCTCCGAGTCCCCAGAGTGCGGACCGGAGTACTCTAAGTCCCCGGAGCGCGGACTAGAGTATAAACGATTTCAATCTCCGAGTCCCCTGAGCGCGGACCGGAGTACTCTAAGTCCCCGGAGCGCGGACTAGAGTATAAACGATTTCAATCCCCGAGTCCCCGGAGTGCGGACCAGAGTACTCTAAGTCCCCAGAGCGCGGACTAGAGTATAAACGATTTCAATCTCCGAGTCCCCTGAGCGCGGACCGGAGTACTCTAAGTTCCCGGAGCGTGGACTAGAGTATAAACGATTTCAATCTCCGAGTCCTCAGAGTGCGGACCGGAGTACTCTAAGTCCCCGGAGTGTGGACTAGAGTATAAACGATTTCAATCTCCAAGTCCTCGGAGTGCGGACCAGAGTACTCTAAGTCCCCAGAGCGTGGACTAGAGTATTAACAATCTCAATCTCCGAATCCCCTGAATGCGGATCAACTTACTATAAGTCCCTGGAACGCGAATTTAGAAAAAATTCTAAGCACTCAAGAAATGTAGAACAAGAAGTATGCCACTCCGAAGAATCGTTCAAACGACTAAGGAACTAAACTTTATTTAATAGTCCAAAATGAGGTTACACAGTTATCCCTCCAAAACTTGGAGTCAAGAACCTACCTATACAAACCACGGAGACAAAAGATAAAAGTAGTTACAAGACTTAAGCAAAAACTCGTTGAACGAGTATAGCGATTATTTCTTCGGTTTCTTCTTCTTGTCTTCTTTTGTTTTTTCCGATGACTCCTCTCCCTCACGCTTCTTCTTGGATTTCTTGCTTGCTAAAGAAGCGGAGTCAGGAGTAGGAGAAGGAACATCCAGCGGTTTGGACCTGCCAGGGAGAATGATCTTCAAAGGTCTGTTCCGCGGGTCGGTGAGTTCCAGTATTTCAGGCTCAACTTTGACCTCGACTTTTTTCTTCTCCTCTTCGGCGAGACGCTCTTTCATGCTCATCTTCGAAGTATGTTCGAAGGCGCCAGTGATCTCGATTTCATCACTCCCTTCGACGGGAGATGAGATGTCAAGCTTATCATCGTCTAGCGCCCCTATCACTTGAGCGTCGGGGCCAGGAGTTACTCCCGCATGAGCACCATCGCTTGTTTTCTCTGCCTCCTCCTTGGCGTCATCGCTCCTCGAGGTTGGCTCAGGATCAGAGCAGCCTGCATGAAAACATAAAGAATGAACATTAGGACGAATAACCGCTACTAGAAAGTGACAGATCTTTTAACTCCTAAAAAAGAAGAATTTCCTATCGGGTTCTGGCTGGCTATCAGTTGCGCGTGGAGTTTCACCCTCCAAAATAGGGGATAGCACATGAACACCAAGCCCGGGATCTTCAGGATCGTAGCCGGCATGCTGCTCGAATGGGTCAAGTGTCGGCCAACTAGCCGGTTGAGCAGTGGGCGGAGCAGCAATATGAGGAGCCATACTCTTAGCCCCAGATGGACCAGCTTCATCAATTTTCTCTTTTGATGGGGGAGAGCCTTTGCTATAAAGCGCCAAAGCCGCAGATAAGTCCGCTGGCTCGTTCCCTCTAAGAAATTCCTTCACCAGGGCATCCTCATCAACTTCTTCAGAGCCCGACTCAATTTTGCTAATCTTCACTAGAGTTTCCCAGGCCTCAGCTAGGGATTCAAGATAGCCCTCGCCCAAGAATGTCAAGTCGCGATGCATAAGGACGCGGGTGCCATACTCAGCAATCAATAGGTCGAACATGCACTTGACCTCTTCCCTGTCGGCCTCTGCGGCTGCCTCAAGGCGAGAGTCAATCTCCTCCGAAGCTTTTCTTTTGCCCTCCTCACGGGCTTCGTCTTTCATTTTTTCAAGTCCAGCAAGTTCGTCGTCGAGCTTCGTTTTCAAGAGCCGAGTAGCAACGATTTCATCGCAATATCGTTGTGACTCTTCTTGAGCAACTACTTTGTCCTCTTTCTTCTTAGAGAGTAATTCTTTCAACTCTTTGACTTGTATGGCAAGCGCATCCCTTTCTTTCTGGATAGAATCTTTTTCTAAGGCAAGGGCACCGCTGCGCTGGACTGCTTCATCGAGTTCCTTCTTGTGGGTCATCTCTAAACGAGTGACTGCCTCAGCGGTATCTTTTGCACTTTGCTCAGTGGCTTCAAGCTTTGACTTATACGAAGCGATCTCTTCATCTTGATGCTTGATGATGTTCTTGTCACAGCCAGCTTCCAATTTCAAATGATCAATTTCATATTGTTGCTCAACAGACACCTCCGAGATCTTTTCGACCAAGTGCACAAACGCGTCATGTTGAACATAGACATCGTTGTTACAGGAAATGGCACTCTGCTTCACGTGCCCTGGGATATGGTGAATAGCCGGGAGGAATTTTAGACCGTCAAAGCAGATTTTTGGGAATTTGGCCTTAAGATCGACCATCTTCTCTGCTACAGTCGGGTCAACCACGGGAGTAGGGGGTGGAGGCTTTGAAAGTTCTGCTCTTTTTCGATGCTCCCGAGTTTGCCTTGTGCTCGACGAATCAGAGTGTTGTCTCCCTGGACTGGGGGTTGAACTCCCACGTTGCCTCTAGCAGGCGAAGGAAACTTGAGGACTTCTGGATCGTCAAAACCATAATTGAGTATATCATCGGGGATGGAAAGGTTCGACAGACCCCTTAAAGAACTTTCCATATGCTGTGAAGAAGCCTCTTTCTCTGACGGGATGAGTGTGACTTTTGAAGTTTCGCCAACTTTCTCCTTCCGTATCTTGTATGTCAATTTCTTCTTTCCCTTCGAAGGGGAGGATGACGTTTCAATGTCGTGCACTTTGACCGCCGGGTTCCAAGAGGGACCCACATTCTCGCCTTGAGTCTCAGGAGCTTCATCCTCCTTGCTTTCACCCTCTTCGTTTGCATCAGGAGTAGGCGTGATGACGATCCAGCTTGTTTTTTCCCTCTAGCGGGAGCGGATTTGGGGATGGAAACGCCCTCTGGAAGGCTAATCCGGCGACCTGGGGCTAGCAAACCGAACCTTGACAATGATTCATTTGAAATGATGGTTCGGATGTCTCGATCCTCGGCAGGAAGAGCTCTAATGGCTTCGACGGCCTTAGAATATCCTCGGCCCTCCAGACGCGGGTTAATATCTGAAAAGATGAAACGAGGAGTTAGGAAAAGCATAACTCCAATTAAACACGAATGATGACTCGGCAAAGAGACTTACTGCCTTCGACCCATCTCCTCGCGAAACCAGGAGGGCAACGCACATAGAACCATTCCTGTTTGTACAGGGCGAATTTGCTACATGCTCCGGTCAAGATTTGGCATTTATGGTACGGCTCGAGGAACATGAAGGAAGGGCTATCTTTACGCTTCTTGATCATATAAATGTATCTGATGTCGCCAGAAGTTGGAGGCCTAGAGAAGACGGCCATGAAGAGTAGGTAGGTCCAGTATATAAACGTGTGGCCGTTTGGATGCAGTTGCGACGGGGCAATATCTATGTACTGCAACACGTCCCGAAGAAATAAGTTGAATGGAGGCACGCTGCCCATCCAGCACATGAACTTGTTACAGGCGGTATATCCGACTGGGGGCAAGTGAGGACGATCGTGTCGCGATGGGACCAACACATCGGCGAAGGGGATCCCATGGATGGAGCTTATTCGCCGAAGTGCGACTTCATTAATCTTCGAAGCCTGTGAGTCGATCGGATTGTTTAAGAGAATTGTTGCCTCCAGGGCATCAGGAGCTAAGTTATGGGCAGGGGAAGTCGACGGATTTGAAGTATCAGCGATTTCCTGCCTTGATGAAGGGCCAGGCCTATTAGATATAGTGGCAGAGCTAGATTTTTTAGACATCCCCAATAAATAATGAATCTGTCTAAGCGCCTGTGAAAACTATACTTGAAAAATGTTGAATGTTAGAATTAACAATACGAGTGTTCCCCCCACGTGGTGTGTAAACTAGTGCAAGCAGTTGTGTGTAAGCATTGAGAGTCTAAAAGTTACAAAGATACGAAAGTAAGCTTTAAATCGTCGCCTTCGAAGACCGTCATCGTTGACTGTCTCAAAGAGCCCGCCTTGTGGTGATAACAGTTCCAGATTCAGAAAATGTATGTTAATCTAAGTTCAGATTTATGTCTACTAAAGCTAGGAAGTTAGTGATCCGGGTCAGTTTCATATATGCTAGTATGCTTAGGTCCTGGTTCTTGTTTTGCCGTATGAATAGGTATAGTTACTAAGTGTTCGGCCTAATTCCTGTTCGGTGAAAGGTATCGTTCGACCTTTATGATTGTTCGGCATGTCTGTTGTTCAACATATATCTGTTCGGCATGTAAGTGGTGTTCGGCCTTGGTTTTTTGTTCGGCTAAGTTGTTGTTCGGCATTTATGTTGTTCGACACTTACGAATGTTCGACATCTGTATTGTTCGGCACTCATGATTGTCCAGCATTTGAATTGTTCGGCCTAAAGTGTAACTCGACATTTGTATTGTTCGGCCTTAGTGTGGTTCGGCATTTATGTTTGTTCGAACTAGGTTTGGTTCGGCATTTGAATTGTTCGGCCTAAGTGTAGTTCGGCATTTGTATTGTTCAGCCTTAGTGTGGTTTGGCATTTATGTTTGTTCGGCCTAAGTGTAATACGGCGTTTGTGACTGTTCGGCAAAGCATCGTTCGGCCAAAACCTTGTTCGGCCGAGACAATGCTCGACACACCTCCCTTAGCAGCGACCTCATTCCCATCTCCTTCTTTCATCCACACCAAACTACGAGGGCGGATCGTTCGGCAAGTCATGCCAGACCTTACCATTTGACGCCCCCAACCATCTCCTACTTCTCCTATGCTCTTTCTTCCTCCAATCTTGTTCGGCACAAGAGATTTATGCCGAACCACAATACGTCTACCAACAGCTTCCTAGAAAGCTCATCTCTACTCACTCTTCCTTCCACCCTCATCGCGTAACTCTGGCAACTTTTTAGATACTTTAGTCAAGGCTCGACTTACCCCATCAATTAGGGAGTTCGAGCGTAAAGACTGTATTTAGGTGGAAGAATCGATACCTAGTTGGTAGGTTGAAGACTTGGAAAGAATCGACGAATCGTTGGAGAATGTTAACTGGGAGCTTCGGCAGGTGCAAGGCAGAGGTGTTAGAAGTGTGAAAAGGGAAGAAGGAAGAAGGTGCCAGCTTTTATAGGGAAAAAGAAGAAGTCGAAGAGGCTACATCCGGTGGAACCGGTCAAAGTCACAACGTTCGGCACCGGCATACAATGACGTTCGGCACTTGAGGAGCGCTCGGTTTCGAATGCCCCGTTCGGCATTTATCCCACATCAAGCGCACACCACAACCACTGATATTCTCAAAAGGGCATCTCCATTCGAAGTTAGTCAAGGATTTAAAACGGAACGTGAAGGTTACACAAGTTAAAGCGTATCACGATTCAGTCACGCAATACACTTTGGGGGGCAAGTGTTTCTTGGAGATTTGACCAGGCAATTAGGTACTCGGCATACAGCAGAGCTCGGCATCCAGGAAGTACTCGGCATACAGCAGAACTCGGCATCCAGGAATTACTCGGCATCCAGGAGTACTCGACGTCCAAGAGTACTCGGCATCCAGGAGCACTCGGCGTCCAAGAGTACTCGGCATCCAGGAGCATTGGGCATCAGAAGACGTTCGGCATGTACAATTGCTCGGCATGTCTGTATTGTTCATCACAAGCCATCATTCGGCCGGAACCATCGTTCGGCCAAAGGCACTACTCGGCTAAAGGCAATGTCTGGCCAAGAGCCCTCGTTCGGCCAGAAGCATTGTTCGGCCAAAGCTCTCGTTCGGCCGGAGACATCGTTCGGCCAGAAGCATCGTTCGGCTAAAGCTATCGTTCGGCCGGAGACATCGTTCGGCCAGAAGCATCGTTCGGCTAAAGGTATCGTTCGGCTAGAGACATCGTTCGGCCAGAAGCATCGTTCGGCTAAAGCTATCGTTCGGCCAAGTGCCATCGTTCGGCCAGAGACAACGTTTGGTTAAGAGCTTCATTCGGCCAAAGGTATCGTTCGGCCAGGCGCTTCGTTCGGCCAAAGGCACGTTCGGCTTCTACTGATATTCGTTCTACTCTTCCCGCGCAGCAAGCGCCTCGTTCGGCATGGAGAGTGTGGTTCGGCATCCAACCATTCGGCCTATATGGTTCGGCATACGACGACCACTCAATTTGGGCTAAGGTGTTCGGCTGCCGAGCCCACCTAGGAAGTCCAACCCATCTTTGTCTATAAATAGAGGAGCAGGGGCACAGTGAAAAGGGACCTTTTTTGGAGAACACTAGGGAGACTCTGCCATTTTCAAGACTCATCTCCTTCACTTAGCAATTTCATTCAAGCATTTGATCTACAAATTGTATTTGTAATCAATCATTAAGAAGATCAATAAAGTTGAACCTCAAAGTGGACGTAGGCAATTACGCCGAACCACTATAAATCCGGTGTTCTTACTTTCTGCATTTAAAATAGCATATTCTTCCTTGTTTAATTTATCTTCATCACTTATATCTCTACACAATCTTTCTCAACGAGGTTAGTGACCAATTTTGGTGCTAACAAATAAAATATCCGTTTGAATTTAAATTCTATGTTATTTATTTTATTCAACAAATATTTATTTAGTTATGTGAAAAATAAAATAGTACATTAACAAATACATTTAAATGAATATATATATATATATGTTTATTATCATCAAACAAAAATCATATACTTGCATATTCAACAGTTCTGGCCTTGTTCATTTGAGGATCATCTAAGGGATGAGCTCATATATAGATGTAATCGCTAGTATCCACCAGACATTGTATGGTTTTGTTTATTATATAATAATTAATGAGTGCTCTCCTCATAAGAGTGTTGAAAGTTTTTCATAAAATTGTTTAAATTGATTACTATTACGAAGGGGGGGTCCAAGGGGGCGACAACCCCCCTAGGTATGGGTGCGGGGGCAACGCCCTCGTTGAACGCCCCGTCCGAAAATGGTACATTTCGTTTACTGTTTGAATTTGAATTCAAAGAGCAAACGGGTATGACTGTTGGGAAGATATCTGTTCATTTCGAACAGTCACCACCAACAGACGCCTTCCACCTATATATACTTAGCAGCCTTCATTTTCGAAAAATAATAAAAACTTTTCTGTTTTCTGAATCAATAACTCTTTTAGCATCATCCGATCAAATTCGAGTGTTCTTTCGATTTATGCAAGTAATCACAACTTGCGCAAAACACACTCCACTGTACCTTGAAAGAACGTTTTCTAAAAGCCTCTGTGATCTGAGAAAGACGAAAATATTCTTAAAAGAAAATGATTCAATCGTGCCCTGGAGAGATATATCTATATAATATTACAACAAAAAGGACCACTCTTTCATCATATATATGTGTGTGCGCGCGCGCACGCGCACACATATATTAGACAATACACATGTATATAGAGGTGGTAACATGTATGTTGTGGTGTAAATCTCAGCACTTATACATTTGTATGTTAAACCATGTACACTATTTTTGTTGCACGTGCGCTTACATATATATGCGTATATGATACACATATTATCTTATATATAAAGCGAATACTTGAGGAGGTGAAGCCTTTTTCGAATTGCCAGAACTGCCATTTCGTTCATTTAGAAAGAAAACTGTTTAAAAGGGTATATCTGCCTTTTCAAAATTTACACGTTTCCATCACATTCGTACGCCCACGTTCTCCACCCAGTTCCCAATTTCCCCAAACCCAATTTTCCTTTCTTCCGACTTCCAATTCTTCTCAGCTTCTCTTCTGTACAAAAATTACATTCAAAATTGAGGCAGCCATTAGTCTGAAGGACACTTAAATCTGAAGTACAGATAAAATTCGACGTACTTGCTCTGTAGTGATTTGGGGCTGAGGGTTTATCGAATTTTTCTACACTACTTTCTATTCTATTATGATCTTTTTAGCTTAACTGTGTATTCATCCATTTATGATCAGATTAATGTTCCCAAGATATTGAGAGTAGAGAGAATGGAGTGGGCTTGGTAATGGCAGAATAGGGATGAGACGTGAGACGTCAATGCTTTTTCATGTTCCAGCCGAATCCAAAAATTTGTAAGCTTTTCATTGCTACATTTTCTAAGATAAAGTTTTGATTTTTAAACGTTTGGGTAGATTCTATATCAGGCTAAAATCTGATTTCTATTCTAGATTAACCTGTACATAAATTATTTACATTCCAAGGAAATTAAATTGTCTTTCGATGAAAAAAATGATTCTGCTCTATGCTTTTTCATGTTTCAGCCGAATCCAAAATTTTGTAACCTTTTCATTGCTACATTTTCTAAGATAAAGTTTTGATTTTTAAACGTTTGGGTAGATTCTATATCAGGCTAAAATCTGATTTCTATTCAAGATTAACATGGACATAAATTATTTACATCCCAAGGAAATTAAACTGTCTTCCGATGAAAAAAATGATTCTGCTCTACAATGTATGTAATAGTCATAAAAACTATTGACTGATATATATATACTGATTTAGTGGATATGTTGTTTTAGTAAGCTTGGGTAATTAACGTGACCATAATACTTTTATTATGAACACCACCTAATTGCCAATATTTTCTCTATTGCAGATGATGCACAGATCCTGTTTCGACTGAGATAAAACATCCTTTAAACAAATGGACAATGATACCTTGATATTCTTCAGTAATGATGTAGTTATATAAAAATAACAAACCATTTTTCATTGCATAATGACTTTTCAAGCTCCTTCTACTACTTAGTTGGAGATGTTTCATCTTTTCTTGCCTCTGTTTTTGATGTAGGTCTGTGAACTATGGTTCTTATTTTGAAAATATTTTTGTTTTTTAAAATTGTACCATTAGTATTTTGAACCACTTTGAAATTATGCACTATAGCTATTGAAATTACACATATTAGTTTATTTCAAAGTCGTTACGTTATTTAGCTGTCAATCCTGTAGAATAACCATTGTTCGGATTATTTGCCAACCATATTACATTCTGAACACATGCTAAAACTAAATTTGCACAATTAACATATATCCTAAAATATTTTCCTATTGAAATGAATTAAGAGTAAATGAATTTTTATCCACTTTGCCATCATTATCTTATTATTTACATATATAGCTTTCACTGTCAAAGATTCATCTCATTAATAGTCAAACTGATTTTTTTTCAATCATGTTGTTGATGTGACATCCCTATTTGATTAAAACTAAACTTGCGTAACTGTATCTGGATAATTATGTTAACAGGGTGATGGATATCACTTTTTTTTTAAGGTGACTCTTCCGTGATTGTTTTCTAGATCTTAATGGATAGGTAGAAGATTAAGTGCTTCACATATTAATTGGTACCATTTTAATTATTGTGATCTTTTACTTCACCATTAGGCCTAAGATATATCACTTCGACCTTTAAATTTTGCAGTTTCTTGCTCCTCTATAGACCGACAGTAAGATATTTTATGATTTGGGGTTATTCCTTTAGTTAAAGGCATAAATGTTTAGTATTAGACATGTTTGTTTATATGATTAATTATTAAGGTATGTTTAGCATTATATTATTATATATTTGATTACCATGATAGCAGCTATTGCAATACACTCAATTTGAAAGAGCCACACACTTTTTTCCACCGAGCAGCTCAACAAGCAACGTAACAAAGCCATACACTAAGTAAAGTTTCCTTTAAGTCTCTTGAAGGAGGTTATTCTTTACCGGTGCATGCTAGCTACTGTTATGGCTGATCATTGGGCTCCCAGATTGGTTGGACGAGTTGTTGCACATGCAGAAGTGGTCGGTGAGAGCTATCTTTATGGATATCATTGAGTTGTCTTACTTCATAGCAAGAGGTATGCTTTATATTGTCTTAATTTAGACTGTTGATTTGAATTTTTTAATCTTTTGGTTGCTAGTAGTTTAGCATATAATCTTACTAATATGATTTTCAACTGTATCCAAATGATCAGTACCTTATTTTTTAACAAAATATCTTAATTTTATTACAACTAATATGCGGTACACTTTCCCTACTTCTCTGCCAATCAAGTATTTGATTAAATTCCTCATAATTTGAACTGAAAAAGGTGAGTAGTAATGATAAGATTATTATAGTTATGGATGGAGCATGACATTGTATTCTTATGGTGTCCAATAATGAAGTTGGATATTACATGTATCTTTTTTGCATCCTTTGATAAGATTTATTTTTTCTAAACTAAAGTTGTAACAAGTCATTACTTGATTATATAGTTTTGCATATGTGTTGTGTGTCTGTACATTGCAAATTAAATATTTTTGATGTGTATTTGTTGAAGTATGAGTAGAAAATGATCTGTTTCAATATTCTACACATTTGATGTTGGCATGTCAATCCATAATTTTACGTTGAAGTTGCATGTATTTCTCATGAACAGTTGTAGCGCAAGGAAATGTATCTTAAAAGAATTGTATTTTCAGGTCGAAAATATAAAAAATCTACAAAAATGTTTATACGAGTATGTATTCATTTACTTATCACTGAGTTATGCTCTCTTAGGTGCACTAGAATATATTTAGCATCACTTTACTGCTAATGTTGATGTTTGGACATAATTGGTGTCTACATTTGCTTATTCTCCGTTATCTCTTTTGCTCAGGTCCATGGAGATTAGCGGTGTGAATTAAAGCCTACGACCGTGACCGGGTACTGTCTATTTGATGTGATCACGATGTTTTAATTGAGTTGCTTCAGTTACTGAAATGGATTCATTCTATTATGTAAGTGCAATACTTAGATTATGATCTCTGTTCTTATGACTTTTCAATAATTTGTACGAACACCATTCAGCAATTCCAAGTAAAACTGTGCCTGTGTATGCACTGCAGCACAATTTTTTGTTAATATGCATTACAATTGGTCTATAATTCATAAACATAGTTGATTCTTGATTTTTTTTATTCATACATGCATTTGGGTAATCATTGTTCAAAACATATATTTATTTTCAACAAATATACTATTCATTTCCTAGAACATTTCTTTATTTGCTTTTCAGCTGTCATACTGCCCTCTTTGATACCTCAACCTATACAACATAGACAAATACATATACAATACCCCCCGCACACACACTTTCAGTTATGATATATATTTTCTTAATACGATGTAAATATTCTATGATTATTTCTTCAGGATTCTCAAATCACTCATGTTGGACAAGGGGGTCCAGATAGAGTCTACCAGCATTGAAAGAGTCAGCAAATTAATAGCATGCTGGCTTTATTATTAATTTTGTCATAGGTTATTTGGTTGAGCTGTTAGCTTCTCTTGCAAGATGAATTGTACTGATACGAGTGGGCCATGTCTTTATTTCATATGTTTAAGCTCCTTCCGTGTAAGCTATAACAGCAAGTTTCAGCTTTCTATCATCATCATTGTACAAAGTAGCAATAAAAACCAGTGTACAAAGTAGCAATGTAAAGTAATATGTATCTAAAGCAATGTAAAGTAATATGTATCTAAAGCAATGTAAAGTAATATGTATCTAATTAATCTCTCTTGACTTTGTGACATAACGATGTAATTATTCATTGACATAAAAAGCAATTCTAAAAATTCAATTTTTGACTCACTGACTTGGTGAGGTTTTGAATTTTGGTAAGAGGGCATTTAAAATATTTTTTCCTTAATTGTTCGTAAATTTTATAATATTAATACCATATGGAAAACTTAGGCAATAATTGATCACCAAAATCAATTCATTATAGATGGCATTACTTCAAAATAATATATTCATACCACTAAAATGTGTACCTACACATTTATTTTGACAGTACAATGAAATTTATTCAAAATGTTTTATTTACCTATTTTTATATGCCTTATTAACCTCCTTGGATTACTATTTATTTTGTTATTTTTATTCCCTAATGCATCTATTTTTTTTCTTACAGAGTAGTAGTCAAAGATATGAGTTAGAACATCTTCAAAGTTATTCCACAAATTATATGAATAACTCTAAAAATTGCAGCTTTCCATTTCAGTTTGTTCAATTATTTTTGGAAATAAATTAAAGTTAAACCAATTAAGACTAATATATTTCATTCTTAAGGTAAGCAATTTTACTAGCTAGCCATTGATTCTTTCACTTACAACTGCATGTGTAGGGTAATGAACATCTTAACAAATTTAGAATATTTAACCACTGTAATAACATATTTCACACCAAAATTGTTATAATATTAGTTATAGTTAGTAATCTTTTTAAGCCCATGCCAAATTTATTTTATTACTACTACTTTTATTATTATAATGTGTGTATTTGCATCTTATTTATTGTCTAATTTGCAATCATTTCGTTGTTTCCTTATCCTAATATAGTATTGTCCATAATGGATTCATATATCACTATAGTTCATATTTCTATAATTAATGCAATACTAAATATAGCTATTAAGTGGTGGCTAATTACTATGGATATTGATACTCAAAAAAAATGAGCTATAACGGTAAACAACAAATAATCACACAATGCTAATGAGGTTGTTAGGCTAAGCAAAAATAACTTTACAAATGCTAATTAGATTATAAGACTTATATGATTGAACTTTCACCATGCTTATAGATCTCTTCTAATTTTAGTCACTTTACTTTTTGCAAAAACATACGCACCTGGAAAAGTTTGCAAGTATAGATAATGCAAACTGAATAATGTATTAAAAATTATCAATATTTGAAAAATAACTAATCTTAAATTTGTATGGATTAAAGATTAACCTTTGACATACATTGGTAAGATACACAAATCTTAAACATTTAAAGGAAACAAATGTGTTAAAAAATTTATTCAACTCTAATTTTCATTCCATTTTAGTTCATGAAAATTCACATGGTTAACCAGGGATATTAATAACGAATGAAATTAATATAGGAATGATAGTATGATATTTTCTTTAACCTCTATTTAAATTTGACACCTTTCACTCTCGCACTTTGTTTCTACATTTTCTTTTCAACTATTAATGGAGCTTACTATGCATTTAAATAAGTTGTAAAACCACAATATTTTTAATCCATATCTCTTATGAAACTCCACGTAATAATGCTTAACATGATGTATAATATTATGATTTTTATTAAATAAATCATAGATCGAACTAATTAAATAAATACACACGCCCTACATATATACACACACATTACAGAACATGATATTATGCTTTCTATACAAGGAAACTATCAAATCCATATTCTCAATATAACAAAAAAAATATCCCTACTTGATAATAAATGTATCATATGACCTTATTTTTATTCTTTTTCATTATTCGTCAATAGTTCCTTTCCTATTTGGATGTATCGATAAAATAAAACAAAGTATAATGAAAGAAAAAATTATGAACTAATTTACTTATAAAATAAAACAAGTATAATGGAAGGAAAAATTTATGAACTAATTTACTGGAAATTTACTAATGTGTGAATTTAACAAATTATTTTTAGACCGAGGTTGTAAAAGGAGGAGATGCAAATATAAGTTACAAATTTTTACTCTCTAAATATTTGAATATTCTATAATGTTTTATTGTCTTTCCCTGTTATACTTACTAAACATAGCTATTAAGTTTTGTCAAATTGATATAGATGTAGACGCTTGATCGAAAATGAGCTAAATGTAATAGGATACTATAAATTATCAGTAAATTCTAATGTAGTTGTTAAGTCAACCCAAAATAACTTTGCCAATACCAACAAGGTTATATGATTAAGTAGCAAATAAAAATCACAAAATTTTTCCTTTAAAATATTTGAATATTACATAATGTTCTATTGCCTTTCCCGCTTACATTTACTAAATATTGCTATTAACTGGTGGATATAGATGTAGATGCCATATTTAAATATTTGAATGTTAATGATGTTATAATAACTGCATGATTGAACTTTTACTATGCTTATAAATCATTTCCAATTTTTTTTTTTTTTTTTTTTTTTTTTTGAAACGGTACTTTATATACAACAAATCACTATGACAACATATCACATGTCAATAAACGTTCGAATCACGCAACGCAAGTTTCGAACTTGTGACCTCTCGCACCAAAGCCAAATCACTTAACCACTGGGACAATGGTGCTTGTCAATCATTTCCAATTTTAGCACCTCATCTTTTGTAAAAATAAACACGTCGGCAAAAGTTTACAAGTATAGGTGATATAAACTAAATAGCTTATTAAACATGATTACTATCTTTAATACTTTGATAGACTTGAATATTTGCAGTTGGTTGGTTTGGTACTCTCCCAAACTACCACAAGATAACCCATTTATCTTCCGAATTTTTCCTACCAATGGATATAAATTAGAATATTGCTTTAGTCATTTATACTCCTGCTACATTTCAGATATTAGAGAGAAAGTCACATAATAAAAATGCAACATTATATACACGTCATGATCATTTTGTATAATTCAATAAAACTTACAAATAGTGCTTTTAATCAGTTCCTCCTACGTACGTGCATCGCACGTGCTAAAGTACTCGTACAATATAAACTTAACATTAAATAAAACTTCATTTATAAATAAAATAAAATATTAATTTTATTTATGATCGAAATAAATTTAAACTTCGTAGACCCAATAAGATTACGATGGAATAATTATTTTTGAAATTTGTCAATTTGTTCCACTGCATGCTAGCCAAGTTCAACAGTTATCATCTCACAAAAAATGCTATATTTATGTATTAGTACTAAAAGGTATACTTATCAATTTTATTTTTCAATTTCACAAAACAATTAACTTTACAAATTATAAATATACAATTTTCAATGCAATTTTATTGTTATTTCCCTATTCTCATTAAATATTACAGTAAACGATCAGCATGATAATTTAGAAAAAGAAAATAATTAAAAGTCCTAAAGTTCAACATATCAGACGCAAAATATTACTAGGTAAACGCAGCCATCATCGTATCAGACGCGAGAATCTGAAAGTTGGCAAACGTCCCCATAAAATAACATAAGGCAACGAATAATTACTCGCTGGCTTTCATTTCACACAATTTTGCAACCACGTAAAAGCATAAGATATTAATGTATATTCCATCTTAAGTTGTACAAACATAGTGCTTTACATTTTCCAGCTATTTTCTCTGTGGTACAAAACAATACTCAAGGCATTTTCATTGAAAACGATAAACAAATAGACGGACACAAATTAATTCCTGAGGACTCTATTGGAGCTGAAAACAAAATTTTCTTCACCAGCGATTGTAGAATGAAGCCTTCCGGCTGCCCAGCCATTATTCATCGCCTGAGAAACCTTCTTTGCTGGGTCTCCGATCACCCGAGTACCATCTACCCGCACCTCGTACTCAGGCAGCCCTTTTGCTTTCCTCTCCCTTCTTGTTCTCCTGTCTTCTTCTCTTTCTTTTCTCAGCCAACTCTCTACCGTTCTCTGCGTTTCAATAACAATGTCATAATTATAAGCATCATCGTCTCTGCCGAATGAATAGCCCATGCATGAATGAAAGATTTGTATGCTTACCATCAGTGAAAGTTGGCTTGTTTTTTTCACTTCTTCCAGAGGCAGTGCTAACTGTAACTTTCCATGTGCAACATAAGCCTATCGTGATCGATTTTCACGTTACTGAAACATTTATATATGAATATAGAACTAAAATCATTGAATGACACCAACTTACAAGATGTGTTGGCCAATTCTCTAGGCCATCAAAAATATGTGTTGCATAAATAACTGTTGCACCTCTTACTTCGCATTCCTTCTTCAAATAGTTCAAGAGGTTTGCCCTTGCCAACACATCTAGGTCAACCGTTATCTCGTCAAGGAGAAGAACCTGAAATAACATGACCAGACTATGTACCTAGCTATTTTTTTACTTGTAGTTTAAATTGGTTGTACACTAGTCAGAATTCACAAACCTGGAATGGTTTGAGAAGACCCATACATATTTGCACGCGCCTTCTCTGACCATCTGATACCTTATGCATTCTCCATGACAGATCTATCTCCATAGCCTGTAATTAGTTTGTGTTTAGAATGTTCAACACAAACATTATTCCGTGGAAGATGCCCTATTTATTCAGTGTAAGTCATTTAAAGATCAACTTGATCAAACTTTATCGCTGTGAGAGATATTGGTTGATGTGAATGGTATATGATTAGTTCAAAAACACAACATAAAAAATCAAGTAATATTTATTTTTCTCATATAACTTTGCTTGTGCTGGTCGAGGATTTTTTAATACATCTGATAACCAAGGTTATTTTGAGAAGTACCTTAATTAGTTCCTCTCTTCTTTGAGGATCAATGCCAGGAACACCATATATCATCTTTTCCGCTGATATGTCAATTTGTAATGCAACCTCGTAACCAGTAAATGCCACATCTCTTCTCCACTGTAAAACCACATAACTCATGAGTTCAGCAGGCCAAAAAATGATTGTTCTATGATAAAATGTGTGCCTAAACTCTTAACAACCAAAACATGCTTTTTGATAACAAATGTACGTGAAAGATGGCTTTAACGTGCAAAATTGAAAATGATTTTTTCTTTTTATGTCATTTGAGAAATATCAAAAACTATTTTCTGTCTTCCTCTTCTTTCATTTGGGGTAATGGCTAGGATTTTCAACTCATTCTTCATCACTCAAGCCTTTTGAAATACATAGCGAAAAAGCAAAACTCAAACCTTAAGTCAAACAGACCCTACTATTTTGGAATCATCGCATTTTGCAATTAAATTAGTTTTGTGCCATGATTTATACAACAAAGCTTGAAAGTCCGATCTTAGGGTACTAAATTGGGTATGAGATTAATCCTGCAGCTATGACCGGATCAAAAGTTTTAAATCTACTGCTCCCTCTAAACTCCGCATTAACCATGCTCTACCGTTTCAGGCTCTGTAGCAAATTTCGCGTTGAACTATATGAATGATAAAATTTCTCAATCATCATCAAATCTGTTGCCTAGCCATATAAATCTATAAACTATAAATTTTGCATTCCTAAAATGAATTTTATAGGATTGTACCAATGTCCTTCTCAAATGTGCAACATTTCAACTGATTTCACCTACCAAACAGTAAATAAACAGAAATTTACATCAAAAATAAAATTTTTATATCTAACCTCTCCACCCAAATAAGACAATTCGCCAGATGAAGTAAGCGAAGTATCATGAAACGCCGACCTCCCCAGAACCTTGACCATCTCCATCCCCACCATATGTTTCCCGCCTAAAATTTTCAAAATCGTTGTTTTTCCTGCAAGATATCATTATCATCAAATTCAAATCCAACGCACCACATTCACCGACATTCAGAATCAAAACTCACCGGCGCCATTGGATCCGACCAGGAGACACCGATCGCCGGCGTACAGTGTCAGGTTGAAATCCTCGATCAACGGTGGAGCTCCGGGAGGAGGATGGCCGTCGATTCCGGGGTAGGTGAACTTAAGATTCTTGATCTCGATCGTAGATTTCATTTCTTAAAACAGAACTTTTGTAATATATTTTGTTGGAATTCTATTGGATTTAAATGCGAAAAGGGAAACCCGTGGCTTGCTAACGACCGAGGAGGGATGTAGGTTGTGTTGTCCTTTGAAAAACAAATTTAAAGGAAAGACGTGGATAGCTTTGGGCCTTGAATTATAATAATATAAAATCCCCCTAACCGGAAAATACCGCCCATACGGTTATTTTTTTGTTAGCAATGACATTCCATTAATGTTTTATTTTCAAACACAAAAGCGTTAAAATATTTTAAACAACTTTAATTGCCGCGCTCTTTCTCCTCTTCTTCTTCAATCTCATCTTTTTCCTCTTTAATTCTTCTTCGCTTTTTCTTTTTTACGTTCAAATTTGAATTTTCTTCCTTCTTCTTTCTTTATTAAGGGGCGTGATCCACTCCCATTATCGTGATTTGATTCTCGTTTCTTTAAATTTGATACCGAAAATTCTAAGATTTATGTATGATTCTATTTTTTTTTTCTTTTGTTTTTTCTTCTGCTTTTTCTTCTATCAGAATTTTCATTTGGTCGTTTCTAACATTGTTTTGTTTGTCTTTTTAATAATCGAAATCAGTTTTGTTACCATGTTTTCTTCTTTCATATTCTATGGCAAATTTGAGCAGTAGCACCAGGTTTGTTCTCTTTTCTTTTATATGCAGCAATGTTTTTTATTTGCTTTAAATGGAATGTTATTTGGTTTTTGTTCACTGATGTATATGTTAGATTCATATTGATTTGGATGAAAATATATTTATGTGTTTAGTTCACTGTGGATTAGTTTTTAGGTATTATTTTTATTTTTTGTTAGTATCATTTTTCACAATAATGAAGTTTTGAAGTGTTTTAATGTTTTGTTTGTGTATATATAAATATGAAGTTGTTATGGAGTATATATAATCATATGTATTAAAATTCAATGGGTTGAATTACTGTGTTGTGTTAGTATCAAACATTCAATGAAGTATCATTTTTGTTATTAATTTGAGTATCAGATGTTAAGCATCAATTTTACAGTTTGTATGTATCGTTTTTGAAATCTTTTTGTTATTTTTTGTGTTTCTGCTTTACGTTGTATAACAAAATTATTATACTGTAATAAATTGACATTTTGAAGTAAACATTTTTTAATTGCTGTTTTTTTGCATTCATATTGATTGATTGATAATGTATTGCTATGTTGAGTTCAATGAGGATCGGTTTTTAGGTATCATTTTTGTTTTTACTAGGTATCATTTTTACAATAATGCAGCGTGGAAGTCTTTTTACTGTTTTTTTGTTTGATTATATAAAAAATGAAGTTGTTATAGAGTAAATATGATGATCATTGAGTTGAATTAGTGTCTTGTTAGTATCGAATATTTAATGAATTTTGTTTGAGTATTAGTTTTACTAATAATTTGAGAATCAGTTTTTAGGTATCAATTTTAACAGAAGGTATCATTTTTGTAAAAACTGTTTTATTTTTTTGTTTTTGATTTTTTGTTTTATAAAGAAAATTACTGTGCTAGAATGAAATGACAATCTGAACGAAACATTCTTTTGCTAATGATTTTTTACAGTGGTGACAATAGCCTTTTTGTTTTGTTTGTATTCAGTGATAATACTTTCAGCACTCGATTGTTTGTTGATTGTTCGTTTTATGATTTGAAAAATGAAATTTGTCATTATTGGTATCAATTAACTCCTTTGTCCATTGAGATTTACTACGTGCTTGAGAATAAAATTATCGTGGTTGATACCGATTCTGATCTTCAAAGTATAATTTGTTTTCAACTGTATAAGAATAGTGCATTCTTTCCTTTTACCGCTAAGGTCAAGGGTTCTCAATTGAAAAATGGCGATGGTGGTTCTATTTCGATTTCATCTAATCTTTCTAGTTATTCATCTTCTAGTGGATCTTTGTGTTTAAATGTTGTTGTTAATAGTAAATGTTATTTGAAGGATATGTTGAAGAAAGATTCAAAATTATCCAATATTGATTTTGTTGGTTTTTGTTTTGGAGGAGCAAATGATTTTAGGGAACTGTTGATGGCATACCAAATTCAAAAGGGATATGAATTAGTGTATTTGAAGAATTGTTCTATAAGAATTACTGCTATTTGCTCTTCGTCTATGAATGGATGTCCTTTTAAAGTGCATGCTTCTCGTGATTCTAGACAACTTAATAAGTTTTTCATTAGAAGTTTGGTTAGCGATCATTCTTGTGGGGCTGGCTTTAAAAATTTGAATAATCCACATCTTTCTAGTGCATTTGTTAAATCGTTGATTATTGATGAGATTCGTGATTGTCCTAATAAAAAACCTAAAGATATAATAGATGATTTTAGAAGAGAATACAATCTTGACTTGTCTTACTCTTTTGCTTATTCTGGAAAACAACTTGCTTTGATGGAATTGCATGGTAATGATGCTATGTCCTACAAGTATTTGAGTTGGTATTTAGAAGCATTGAAGAAGTATAATGCAAGTAGTTATGTTGATATGGATGTTAATTCTTGTACTATTCAATTTGAGCGAGTGTTTATTGGTTTTGGTGCTTGTTTACTTGGTTTCAAGCATCATCGACCTATGATATTTTTAGAAGCTACTCATTTAAAGGGGCGGTCAAGTGTTTTGATGGGCGCTACCGCAAAAAATGGTAATCAAGGTTTTTTTTAAAGTTATATGGTGATGTTGTGTCAATGTTGTGAAAAATAATCAGTTTCTGTTTCTGTTAGTATCGTTTTTAAGTTTCAATAACTGTTATTTTGAGTTTTTTTAGTATGATTTTTAGTTCAGTATCAGTTTCTGTTAGGTTTTGTTAGTACCAGTATCAGTTTCTGGTAGTATCCTTTTGTTTGTATTATTTTTAGTTGAGTTTTTGTTATTTTTAGTTTTAGTAACTAGTATATTGTAGTGTTGTAGTTTTGGCTTTGGTGTATATTCACTACAAGAAAACTGCGGTTGACCTACGCCAAAATGGTGTAGGCGGGGCGTAGGTAAATGCATTAACTACGTAACCCTTACGCCAATTTTGGCGTGGGTAAAACTTGCGTAGCTAATAAAATACCTACGCTTTACCTACGCCATCCGTTGGGTTGTTCCCTACGTCTTTCCTACGCCATAATTTTTCTACGTTTTTCCTACGCCTCGTTATTCCTACGATTTTGCTACGACATTTTTACTTCTTTCATTACCCACGTACGTCATCAGTTTACCTACGTCTTCCCTACGCCTTGTTTTCCTACGCTTTCCCTACGCCATTCTTACATATTACATTTCCTACGTTTTATCTACGCCATTCATTCATCTACGAGTGCATCAATATTCCCTTTACCTATGTCTTTTCTAAAGCAATTTTGATATATTACTATTGTGTTTCATTTCACCATATTAGATAGAAACTAAAACCAACTTGTTACACATATATACACATTCCAACAAAAAGATTAACATCAAATCATTCATCTTTAATTCAAAAAACAAATATCTCATTCATATTACAAAGTCAAACAATATTAATCAATGGAACCTCAATGGATTGTTCATACTCCCCATCCCTCACGAGATCATTCAACTCCCCATCAAATTGCCATCGAAGAACCTCAATGGATTGTTCATACTGCATCTTTAGCATTTGAATCTTCCCTTCTTGACGCTCCACTTTTTCCTCTAGTTTGGCTTAGTCTGTACTTCACATGCTAATCAAACACGGGCCAGGTGGGTTCCAAAATCTGGCCCTAAATCTGCACAGAAAGAAAACAAAGAGAAATTTTAGCAAAAGCACGCACAAAACAACCATCATACAAATGTCATATATGTACTGCTTATAGTAGCACAAGTACGTACTTGTAGAAAACCACAGAAAATATTGAATTTCAATCGTTAGCAATTGATAGAATTATGAGGACCATTTTAAATTAATGAATATTAGTCACAATACTAAACTTGTTTAAAATTAATGATATTAGTTACAATACTAAACTTGATCAACACAACTGATAGATAAACTGAGAAATGCAACTATTGCTAGTCTTTCCGGTTGCGAAACTCCATAAACCATTGTTTCGGGTAAACATAGTGATATTAAATAAGAGACAATTCTATTCAGTTAAACCATTTGTTTTAAAAAAATTGTTCATAAAATATTTCAGAATGCTCATGATCTCGCCAAAAAATCATGATTTTTAATAAGTGAGATCAGACATTCCAAAGCATGCAAAACAGCATAGATCTATATCATTATATGCTTCTTTTTACAAAACAATACAAAAGAGAAGAAAAGGAAAAAACAGATAAAAAATAAGTGAAAAATGTGGCTGTAGAGAGATAATTTAACAAAACTTAGGCTAACAGAAGCCCCAGATCAGATCAAAAATCTTCTAATACTTATTTCAACTGAATAAACACGGTCACTTCAAAGTATCTTTTTTTGAGAAGTAGTGCCCCATTCAGCAGTTGGTAGGTTAAAGCAAATAATGTACTGTTATACTAACTCAAGTGAACATTATTAAACATAACTTAGCTACAAGAATAACTCCAACAAGCAAAGCTAGGTATACTGTAGATTACTGTCGAATGTTGAAGTTTTAGTAAAGCACATCTGTAACGACCCCGAAATTTAAATTTAATTTAAATCGATAATTAATGAATTTTTGAATAAAAATAGTAAAATAAATCGATAAAATGGAGCGAGTTTCCCCGGATCCAAATTAAAATTTGTAAAATCTTCAAGTTAAAATATTGTATATATAGGTGATTTGAATCTTGGATAGATGTTTTAAAATATAAATAATAATAATAAGAACTATGTAAATTCAAGTGTAAATAAATCAAGATAGTAACAAAACAAAATTTAATGAAACAAAAATATAATCTCACTTATATTACAAAGTGATAAAATAAAACAAAAGAAATAAACATAAACAAAGTAACAAAATACAAGAGCCTGTAAGTAGTTCAAAGGCAAGCAAATTTGTAGTTGTAAAATAATTATGCAGGCTAGATCATCATAAACAAAGCAAAGTATAATACATCTATGTACAAAATAAGATATGCAGGGAAACATATAGGACATTGCATTTAATGCTTTCAAACTCAGCCGAGACAAGCAAGAAAAAGGCAAATAAAATAAGGTAATGTGGTACATGGCAATTTAATGTTGAACATCTCTAGTACACAAACTAGATCATATCAGCCCCCATGAAAAAAAAAATCTCTGAGCAAATCTCGTACCAAAGAAAATAAACATCACCTTGCATACTCTATTCTATATCTAAATCTGCTCATTCATTTCGTTCAAAAGACTGAGCCTTCCCAGTTTTTAAAAGTTCAAACTAGATCTAAATCATGTTCAAAACGAGAGACATAGCAAGTTTCCATCTTTACAACTTGAAAACAATAATCCAAACTAGAGTATTAGGGATCAAAGGAAGATCCAGCTTCCAGTTCAAATATTGGAGCAGGCTCTGTTCATCAAAATGAAAGGTGAGCAAATCTCCTTCCTGAACCTGTTTGTTTTTGTTTGTGAGCAAACTATCTTCTTTGACTCCAACCCTGTTTATATTTTTGATTTTGTGCCTGATATTGAAATCATAGTATAAAGTATGATGTATGGAGGTGAATATATCCACAAGTATATGTGCATGTATGTGTTTATGCATGTGCAACTCTCTGTTGTTCTATAAGCTTAAAGCCACTGAAACAAAATTTAACTGCTCCTTATACCATCAATATTAGGGTAAGATCATTAAAGATGAAATGATGGTACGAATGTGAAATTATTTTTAAAAATAATTTTCAAGTAAAAAATGATATTTAGAAATATTTTGAAAATAGTATATTACAGTGGCAACTTTAGTACATGATAAATTCGAACATCATGATTTCTGATTTCACCTATGTAATCTAAATTCTCTTTGAAAATCATGAATTTTAAGAATAAAATCAAGATATTTAGTTTGTTAATTTGTGGAAAATCGTGAGTTGAACGGAAAACGGTTTTGGGGCAAGCTGCGGTAGTCAGAGGCACTAGGATGGCCGGAGTTTCTCGAGGAGGTAGATGAGCTTAAGGGGTATCGGGAAAAAATATCGGGGTGGTCAACAGTTGATCGTGGCGGTGGCAGCAAATGTTTTTCTTTTGGAAACCTAGTTTTAGGTGAGTTCGCTATTTCGATGTGTTCGCTATCTCTGGTTGATCGAGCATCTCGTGATTTTGTGGGGAGGTAGAGGGGAGAGTGACGAAGTTGAGGCCGGAATTTTTGGCTCGCTGGTGGTCGGAGTCTCGTGTGCGCGGTGGTTCCAGGTGGTGATATCGTTCCAGTTTTGAGCTTTAAAGGCTCAATTTTGATTTCGAATCGGTTTCGATGTTCGAGGGGTTGGATTCTGGTGGAGAGATGATCGTCGACTTGCTCGATGATCTGGAGTCGACTGGAGGAGGGCAGCGGCGACGTGCACGTGCACAGCTTGTAATTTGTATCGGTAGTGGTTATGAGGTTGGGGAAGAAGCGAAGAGCTCGGGCACTGCTCGGGTAAATGGGGTTATGGCTCGAGTTCAAGCTCGTGTCGTTTTTGGGTTTGCCGGGTCAACACTTGAAAATTTTTGAAGTTAAAGAAAAAATGCATACGGGTGGATTTTTGGGAAAACTCGAAGAGAGTCTCGGGTAAAACTGCATCTGGCTCGGGTTTCGCTCGAGTTGCCTGGGGTTCATGTTTTTTTTAGTTAAAAAGGGGTTAATTAATTTAAAAGTTTAAGTTGAATAAACTTTGTTTTGAAAGTTTATTTTAAATAAACTTAGTATTGAAATTAAGTGATTAAATTAAGAATGAAGTGTTTTAATCCTTAATTTAATTTAAAGGTTTAAAGTGATTAAATAGTTAATTACTTAATTACTTAAAAGGATTTAATTTATGTGATTCATTAATTAATGTGTTTAATTTAAAGATTTATTATGTGATTAAAGGTTAATTGCTTAACAATTAAAGGTTAATTAAATCATGATTAAAGGAGAATTAATTGATGATTAAAAGTTAATAAATTCATAATTACTTAATGTAATTAAGGGATAACTAATTATGTAATTAACATTGAAGGTTAATGTAATAAATGTGATTAGTTAAGGAATAATTAATTAACTAAGATAATTAATTCAGAAATAATTAATCTATGAAGGTGATTAAGATTTAATAAATTAATTAATACTTAAGGATTAATTAATTTAAATTAAGGATAATTAATCATTAATTAAAGGAAAAAAATATATATTTATTTAATTATATGATAGATTTATTTAAAATCACACTATTAATTCATTTGGTCGTTAGATGATTGATTATTATTGAAATGCTTTGAGCAGTCTGATATCCCTATTTGTGATTGTGATGCTTTATGATATGAATTACTTTGTACTGAGCTGTGATTTCTATTTCTGTGATATATTTCTATGTGAATATGAAACCTTTGGCCCGTAAAACGGCATTTGAATTTCGATGCGACAGGGAGTCGGATTCCAGTTGGTTATCCGAAACCCACATCGAATTATAATTGTGAATCTTTGTGACTGATAAATTTATTTTATCTATGAATCTGTGAATGAAGATAAGCGTTATCGATTATACCGCTTATTGATATATCCGTGATGATTGATGTGCACTATTGTGTGTAAAACCCCTGGACTACACCATACACACACAAATATGGATTTCACGTGGAAATCGGTTAAGTCACAGATAATTTAAATTTGATGTTTTTGAAATTGAAATTTTTATTTCAATTGATTTTGAAATTTGAAATTTGGGTTTAAAATAAAAAGTGAAAAGCTTTTGAAATGGAATTTCAAATATAAAAGTTATTTTGAATAACTTAATCGAGTTTTGGAAATTTAAATAATTTGATTTAAATTTGAATTCAAGTTTGAAATTGAATTCGATGATTTGAAACTAAGGATTAAAGGTGTTGTACAAGTTATATATGGGTCAAACCATTTTAAAGGTATTGATTTGGGAATTTGAATTTAATTCAAGGGTTTTAACTCGTGTAATTATAACTGGATTTTTCTGAAAGGAAACTATTTATTTTCAAATAGTAAAAGCTTTCACATAAGTAATGAACTTCCAATTTGTGTTGAACGGTTTCAAGTTTGAAATGGAATTGAAATGTTTTGAAAACTATGAAATGAGTCTTTGATTCAAAGACCGAACGAGTTAATCCAAATTGAAATGGAATTGTTTTGAAAGCTATAAGTTAAATCTTGATTTAAATATTTAACGAGTTAATCAAATTGAAATGGAAATTGATTTGAAAATCTATGAATGAATCTTTGTGAATGGGGTTAACTTTGTTAATTGAATCTTTTTGTTAAAAGGTTAAAAGTGTGGAAATTGTTTAAACCAGTGAAGGTTTTTGAAATGAATCTTTTTGTTTAAAAGATTGGAAATGGTAATTTGTTTAACCATTCGAATGAAAAGTTTTGGGCTTTAAGCTGTGATTTAACTGAGACCCCAGTATCCATATGATTTTTAATTGCGCTCGTTATTCGGTTTAGCCGGGAGAGGACCTTTGTGTCATATAACCCATTCCGAATAGTGATACGACGATATGGATAGCATTTGAAGACCGGTGGTGAAGACCGGGTATTTACGAGAGCGATATGATGACCTATCGATTTTCTCTGCATCATGGCTCCGGTATAGAGATTCCCTAAGTGATGGGAAGTCCGATCGAGATTGTGAATACCCGGATTTGCAAGGGCTTCTTCGGAAGTGCCTTCGGTTCTGTTCGAACCCGGAACAGACTTGTATGGATGTGTGTCTGACGTTACACTTTGAGATGTAAAGCTGGTTTCTATCAAATACATTTCTGTTGGTGGCGGAGAATTTATTCTCTTAGCTTAACACCCTTCTCTGAGACGTACGAGCTCAGAGGTTATGTAGTTGATGGTTACTAGTGATACATTCCCAATTTGGTAATGTGGCATACGAAGTGCTGATGATCATTTGTTGGTCAAAGCGTTGCTTTGTGAAAAAGCGTGCTTTGTGAAGAAGCGTAGTTTTGTGGACGAGACTTCGTCGAGCCTCACAACCCAGTAATGGTCGAAACAGGAATGTTGCGACAAAGGTTTGTAGGGGTAGCGCCCCTAGGGTATGTCATTTCCTTCTGGATAAAGGGTGGTATCATGGTATGGAGCCCAGATACTTAACTCATGTGGACACGGTAATTTATTACTGTATGATGTTGCTTTGTTGGTTTTCGGGATCCCGGGATAAAGGTCGGTAACGATCGGGGGATGACATAGCTTGTGTGTTAGTTACCTAGTTACAGCTGTACAGCGTGAGGTAGCGTCAGTGTGTTAGTTACCTAGTTACAGCTGTACAGCGTGAGGTAGCGTCGGCCTTTTGTTTGCAGAGATCCGGTTAGGATCCGAGGCGTCTTTCCAGAGGCGTTTCTATTTCGGTAAGGAAGTTCCTTAGCCTGATCATTTGTTGGAAATCCCAAGAAACAATACGAACTCTGTACGGTTTTAGTTGTATTACCTGCTATGGAATGTGGCGGTAACCTGCTATTGAACGTAGTAGCTATAGTAGGCATACAACAATAGTTGTATGTTGGCTAAGATTAATATTATATTTTCGAAATGGTTTTCGACACTATGCAATAATGATAATAATATAGAATGATTTTGCGTAGTAAGCATTTTTGACTATCATAAGAAGAAATCTCCTCCAATTCTGCGATTGCATTGTGTGTGTGGCGGGAGGTCTTATGGTAGTTTCATTTTCCAAAAGCATTGCGGGTTTCAATGTTTAAAAGCCTTTGTTGCTTGTTTTAAAGATAAACTGTTTTTGTTGCTCACACCAGTCCCATGACTGATCCGGAGTTTATTGTTCCCTTCCTAAACTCTGGGTGCCCACTATTTTCCACACGGGCAGTCTAGAGTTGGGTTTTTCAGATATTCAGGTTTAGTAGATTATCTGGAGCTAGTTCAGTTCTTGGAGTTCATGGACTGACGTTGCTTATCTTGGAGCATTCTATTGGTGACATTTTATCCACTGCTGGTGTTATCTATTTTCTTTCCGCTGCTATTTGTTGTATCATATCTCTGATGTATATAGATATTCATTGTATCATCATTGTATCTGGATATTGTATCAGATGTTGTATATCTATATTCTTTTTCTTTCTTCCACTGTGTTGTTATACTTATTGTGTTATAAGCTCCGGCGAATCGGATTTGAACGGTCGAATCTACGGCATTCTAGTACAAGGTGAAGTACGGATGTTGATTTTCGAACGCGAAAAATCCGAGTCGTTACATGTGGTATCAGAGCTAAGGTTGAACTTTAGCTCAGGAGTATAACACATTAAGTAGCTCATTAGAGATAGGGGGAAGTATACCCTAGAATGAGTAATTCTCAGATATCCGTTCGAATGCCTCAGTAAATTCTCTTGCTATCCACTGATAGTAAGTATGAGTGTAAGAAGAGGACGAGATAGGGGACAGGGGAATACGACTATAAATGGTCAATATCCTGTAACAACAAGGAAGCAATCTTTTTGTCTATCCTTTCTCTATCGATCTCTTTGTTCGTCATCTTTTCTCAATTCTTCGATAATTTCTGGTAGATCCAGGAAGAAAATTCGATATATTAATATGGGACGTAAACTCCGGATAAGCCAAAATTGTTTGTTTGGATGAATTGTTTGCATTGGTTGCTATGGTTGATAGGTATATTTTAGTTTTAAACTAAAAGTTTTGAAATTGTATCCATATATCTATCTATTCTTTGGGTCCGGATATATTCTACGAATGGTTAGTTATCACTTCAAACTAACCGATGCCACTGTATATTTCGTAGATCTGGATAACCCGACTACCCGAGTATCGTGTGAAAGAATTCAACAGATTCGTTCTTGTATCTGTTCTTGATATTCGGATTTGGTAAGCCAAATGCAGAATAGATATTCAGTTGAATTGATGAAATATTCTTCATCTATCTTTTTGTCTCCTTGGTAATTTCGAGGACGAAATTCTTTTAAGGGGGGAAGTTTGTAACGACCCCGAAATTTAAATTTAATTTAAATTGATAATTAATGAATTTTTGAATAAAAATAGTAAAATAAATCGATAAAATGGAGCGAGTTTCCCCGGATCCAAATTAAAATTTGTAAAATCTTCAAGTTAAAATATTGTATATATAGGTGATTTGAATCTTGGATAGATGTTTTAAAATATAAATAATAATAATAAGAACTATGTAAATTCAAGTGTAAATAAATCAAGATAGTAACAAAACAAAATTTAATGAAACAAAAATATAATCTCACTTATATTACAAAGTGATAAAATAAAACAAAAGAAATAAACATAAACAAAGTAACAAAATACAAGAGCCTGTAAGTAGTTCAAAGGCAAGCAAATTTGTAGTTGTAAAATAAGTATGCAGGCTAGAAAATCATAAACAAAGCAAAGTATAATACATCTATGTACAAAATAAGATATGCAGGGAAACATATAGGACATTGCATTTAATGCTTTCAAACTCAGCCGAGACAAGCAAGAAAAAGGCAAATAAAATAAGGTAATGTGGTACATGGCAATTTAATGTTGAACATCTCTAGTACACAAACTAGATCATATCAGCCCCCATGAAAAAAAAAATCTCTGAGCAAATCTCGTACCAAAGAAAATAAACATCACCTTGCATACTCTATTCTATATCTAAATCTGCTCATTCATTTCGTTCAAAAGACTGAGCCTTCCCAGTTTTTAAAAGTTCAAACTAGATCTAAATCATGTTCAAAACGAGAGACATAGCAAGTTTCCATCTTTACAACTTGAAAACAATAATCCAAACTAGAGTATTAGGGATCAAAGGAAGATCCAGCTTCCAGTTCAAATATTGGAGCAGGCTCTGTTCATCAAAATGAAAGGTGAGCAAATCTCCTTCCTGAACCTGTTTGTTTTTGTTTGTGAGCAAACTATCTTCTTTGACTCCAACCCTGTTTATATTTTTGATTTTGTGCCTGATATTGAAATCATAGTATAAAGTATGATGTATGGAGGTGAATATATCCGCAAGTATATGTGCATGTATGTGTTTATGCATGTGCAACTCTCTGTTGTTCTATAAGCTTAAAGCCACTGAAACAAAATTTAACTGCTCCTTATACCATCAATATTAGGGTAAGATCATTAAAGATGAAATGATGGTACGAATGTGAAATTATTTTTAAAAATAATTTTCAAGTAAAAAGATATTTAGAAATATTTTGAAAATAGTATATTACAGTGGCAACTTTAGTACATGATAAATTTGAACATCATGATTTCTGATTTCACCTATGTAATCTAAATTCTCTTTGAAAATCATGAATTTTAAGAATAAAATCAAGATATTTAGTTTGTTAATTTGTGGAAAATCGTGAGTTGAACGGAAAACGGTTTTGGGGCAAGCTGCGGTAGTCAGAGGCACTAGGATGGCCGGAGTTTCTCGAGGAGGTAGATGAGCTTAAGGGGTATCGGGAAAAAATATCGGGGTGGTCAACAGTTGATCGTGGCGGTGGCAGCAAATGTTTTTCTTTTGGAAACCTAGTTTTAGGTGAGTTCGCTATTTCGATGTGTTCGCTATCTCTGGTTGATCGAGCATCTCGTGATTTTGTGGGGAGGTAGAGGGGAGAGTGACGAAGTTGAGGCCGGAATTTTTGGCTCGCTGGTGGTCGGAGTCTCGTGTGCGCGGTGGTTCCAGGTGGTGATATCGTTCCAGTTTTGAGCTTTAAAGGCTCAATTTTGATTTCGAATCGGTTTCGATGTTCGAGGGGTTGGATTCTGGTGGAGAGATGATCGTCGACTTGCTCGATGATCTGGAGTCGACTGGAGGAGGGCGGCGGCGACGTGCACGTGCACAGCTTGTAATTTGTATCGGTAGTGGTTATGAGGTTGGGGAAGAAGCGAAGAGCTCGGGCACTGCTCGGGTAAATGGGGTTATGGCTCGAGTTCAAGCTCGTGTCGTTTTTGGGTTTGCCGGGTCAACACTTGAAAATTTTTGAAGTTAAAGAAAAAATGCATACGGGTGGATTTTTGGGAAAACTCGAAGAGAGTCTCGGGTAAAACTGCATCTGGCTCGGGTTTCGCTCGAGTTGCCTGGGGTTCATGTTTTTTTTAGTTAAAAAGGGGTTAATTAATTTAAAAGTTTAAGTTGAATAAACTTTGTTTTGAAAGTTTATTTTAAATAAACTTAGTATTGAAATTAAGTGATTAAATTAAGAATGAAGTGTTTTAATCCTTAATTTAATTTAAAGGTTTAAAGTGATTAAATAGTTAATTACTTAATTACTTAAAAGGATTTAATTTATGTGATTCATTAATTAATGTGTTTAATTTAAAGATTTATTATGTGATTAAAGGTTAATTGCTTAACAATTAAAGGTTAATTAAATCATGATTAAAGGAGAATTAATTGATGATTAAAAGTTAATAAATTCATAATTACTTAATGTAATTAAGGGATAACTAATTATGTAATTAACATTGAAGGTTAATGTAATAAATGTGATTAGTTAAGGAATAATTAATTAACTAAGATAATTAATTCAGAAATAATTAATCTATGAAGGTGATTAAGATTTAATAAATTAATTAATACTTAAGGATTAATTAATTTAAATTAAGGATAATTAATCATTAATTAAAGGAAAAAAATATATATTTATTTAATTATATGATAGATTTATTTAAAATCACACTATTAATTCATTTGGTCGTTAGATGATTGATTATTATTGAAATGCTTTGAGCAGTCTGATATCCCTATTTGTGATTGTGATGCTTTATGATATGAATTACTTTGTACTGAGCTGTGATTTCTATTTCTATGATATATTTCTATGTGAATATGAAACCTTTGGCCCGTAAAACGGCATTTGAATTTCGATGCGACAGGGAGTCGGATTCCAGTTGGTTATCCGAAACCCACATCGAATTATAATTGTGAATCTTTGTGACTGATAAATTTATTTTATCTATGAATCTGTGAATGAAGATAAGCGTTATCGATTATACCGCTTATCGATATATCCGTGATGATTGATGTGCACTATTGTGTGTAAAACCCCTGGACTACACCATACACACACAAATATGGATTTCACGTGGAAATCGGTTAAGTCACAGATAATTTAAATTTGATGTTTTTGAAATTGAAATTTTTATTTCAATTGATTTTGAAATTTGAAATTTGGGTTTAAAATAAAAAGTGAAAAGCTTTTGAAATGGAATTTCAAATATAAAAGTTATTTTGAATAACTTAATCGAGTTTTGGAAATTTAAATAATTTGATTTAAATTTGAATTCAAGTTTGAAATTGAATTCGATGATTTGAAACTAAGGATTAAAGGTGTTGTACAAGTTATATATGGGTCAAACCATTTTAAAGGTATTGATTTGGGAATTTGAATTTAATTCAAGGGTTTTAACTCGTGCAATTATAACTGGATTTTTCTGAAAGGAAACTATTTATTTTCAAATAGTAAAAGCTTTCACATAAGTAATGAACTTCCAATTTGTGTTGAACGGTTTCAAGTTTGAAATGGAATTGAAATGTTTTGAAAACTATGAAATGAGTCTTTGATTCAAAGACCGAACGAGTTAATCCAAATTGAAATGGAATTGTTTTGAAAGCTATAAGTTAAATCTTGATTTAAATATTTAACGAGTTAATCAAATTGAAATGGAAATTGATTTGAAAATCTATGAATGAATCTTTGTGAATGGGGTTAACTTTGTTAATTGAATCTTTTTGTTAAAAGGTTAAAAGTGTGGAAATTGTTTAAACCAGTGAAGGTTTTTGAAATGAATCTTTTTGTTTAAAAGATTGGAAATGGTAATTTGTTTAACCATTCGAATGAAAAGTTTTGGGCTTTAAGCTGTGATTTAACTGAGACCCCAGTATCCATATGATTTTTAATTGCGCTCGTTATTCGGTTTAGCCGGGAGAGGACCTTTGTGTCATATAACCCATTCCGAATAGTGATACGACGATATGGATAGCATTTGAAGACCGGTGGTGAAGACCGGGTATTTACGAGAGCGATATGATGACCTATCGATTTTCTCTGCATCATGGCTCCGGTATAGAGATTCCCTAAGTGATGGGAAGTCCGATCGAGATTGTGAATACCCGGATTTGCAAGGGCTTCTTCGGAAGTGCCTTCGGTTCTGTTCGAACCCGGAACAGACTTGTATGGATGTGTGTCTGACATTACACTTTGAGATGTAAAGCTGGTTTCTATCAAATACATTTCTGTTGGTGGCGGAGAATTTATTCTCTTAGCTTAACACCCTTCTCTGAGACGTACGAGCTCAGAGGTTATGTAGTTGATGGTTACTAGTGATACATTCCCAATTTGGTAATGTGGCATACGAAGTGCTGATGATCATTTGTTGGTCAAAGCGTTGCTTTGTGAAAAAGCGTGCTTTGTGAAGAAGCGTAGTTTTGTGGACGAGACTTCGTCGAGCCTCACAACCCGGTAATGGTCGAAACAGGAATGTTGCGACAAAGGTTTGTAGGGGTAGCGCCCCTAGGGTATGTCATTTCCTTCTGGATAAAGGGTGGTATCATGGTATGGAGCCCAGATACTTAACTCATGTGGACACGGTAATTTATTACTGTATGATGTTGCTTTGTTGGTTTTCGGGATCCCGGGATAAAGGTCGGTAACGATCGGGGGATGACATAGCTTGTGTGTTAGTTACCTAGTTATAGCTGTACAGCGTGAGGTAGCGTCAGTGTGTTAGTTACCTAGTTACAGCTGTACAGCGTGAGGTAGCGTCGGCCTTTTGTTTGCAGAGATCCGGTTAGGATCCGAGGCGTCTTTCCAGAGGCGTTTCTATTTCGGTAAGGAAGTTCCTTAGCCTGATCATTTGTTGGAAATCCCAAGAAACAATACGAACTCTGTACGGTTTTAGTTGTATTACCTGCTATGGAATGTGGCGGTAACCTGCTATTGAACGTAGTAGCTATAGTAGGCATACAACAATAGTTGTATGTTGGCTAAGATTAATATTATATTTTCGAAATGGTTTTCGACACTATGCACTAATGATAATAATATAGAATGATTTTGCGTAGTAAGCATTTTTGACTATCATAAGAAGAAATCTCCTCCAATTCTGCGATTGCATTGTGTGTGTGGCGGGAGGTCTTATGGTAGTTTCATTTTCCAAAAGCATTGCGGGTTTCAATGTTTAAAAGCCTTTGTTGCTTGTTTTAAAGATAAACTGTTTTTGTTGCTCACACCAGTCCCATGACTGATTCGGAGTTTATTGTTCCCTTCCTAAACTCTGGGTGCCCACTATTTTCCACACGGGCAGTCTAGAGTTGGGGTTTTCAGATATTCAGGTTTAGTAGATTATCTGGAGCTAGTTCAGTTCTTGGAGTTCATGGACCGACGTTGCTTATCTTGGAGCATTCTATTGGTGACATTTTATCCACTGCTGGTGTTATCTATTTTCTTTCCGCTGCTATTTGTTGTATCATATCTCTGATGTATATAGATATTCATTGTATCATCATTGTATCTGGATATTGTATCAGATGTTGTATATCTATATTCTTTTTCTTTCTTCCACTGTGTTGTTATACTTATTGTGTTATAAGCTCCGGCGAATCGGATTTGAACGGTCGAATCTACGGCATTCTAGTACAAGGTGAAGTACGGATGTTGATTTTCGAACGCGAAAAATCCGAGTCGTTACAACATCAAAATTCGCCAAAAAAATAAAATGAACATTAAAAAAGTTAACAGGTAAAACTCAAAAAACCAAGCACTGGATAGCGCAAATTCAATGGTAACAGAGGAAAGAAGGTCAACTACAGGAAGTTACGGAAACCCGAGAAAGTAGTCACCTTATCCCTGATTTACCATCGATCAGAAAAACAACATATTAAGACCTTATAATAATTGAAAAGAAAAATTGCGAAGAATTGTTTAAATAATTGAATGCAGATAGTTTAAATAATTCGAGAGCGCATTAAGAATTGTTTAAATAATTGAATGCACGGTCGCGATGTTTTATCTGTTACTTTGATAGAAATACAGATAGTTGATTATGATGTCATGGGGCAAAATAGTCGGTTAAGATCATACGATAGTTCATTATCAATATAGGTTGTAGTTGTTCACATTTCTACATGACCCAGAATCATAAATTTCATTACCATCACTGCCACCTAAACGCAGGGAATATGATTTCAAAGCTAATCCTATTGAACTTCTCAAGAACAAAATCAGAGAGGTATTCTTTTTCTAACACATACACCCTTTTCTGATTATATTTAACTGTTTCTGAAAAAATGGCTTATTAAATCAAATGTATAGATATCGATCTGCTGGGGCTTCCAGCATGTTCAAGTTGTATACGATTTTGATTATTATTGATGCTATCATGTTACTTAGCAACCGAAGAAAGTAAAACTTCCAGTATCTATCTCAAGAAGCCTTACTGATACAATTCAGGCATCCATACAAATCAGTTAACAACCACAAACAAAAACTGTCAAAACCAAAAGCCAACAGCCGAAATGAACCACAAATAAAAAAAGAAGAAGAGACAAATTCGATCACCTGACACAATCAATTACAGCTTCGACCACAGCAATACTTCACTAGCCTCTACTCTCCATCAATCGCCGAAGCAACACAAAGAAAATCACCAATTCCTCGACCGCCCTCCTGCAATCGCGAATCACCATGATCCAAATTCCCTCCGATTTCCAACCACCACACCTTCTAACGTTTGATTGAATTCGACCAAATGAGACGATAATTCACCAAACCTGTGAAGATGATTATAACTTTAATTCAAATCAAAACAAATAAAAGGAGGGAAAGATAATTTACCTGGATCGAATTTCAGAGACGAAAACGATCTGTTTTTTTCGTTCGTTAGAGAAGAACTAGGGTCAGGAGAATAAGAAAAAGGCTGGGAAACATAAAAAGAAAATCACCGATACTTTTGTCCTACTGCGGGGTAGAGATGGCGTGGGAAATTTCTACTCCTTCCTACACCATACTTTTATCGTAAGGAATTTCCTACGCCTTTCATACGTCGAACTGAAAATGTTGAAAATTAACAGAGGCGTGGAAATGACGTAGGAAATTATCTATGTTTTTTCCACGGTATAATTTTGACGTAGGGAATTTTCTACACCTTTCCTACGGCTCGATTTTTTTCTACCTATTGAAGTTGACGTAGGAAAGACGTAGGAAATTTCCTTACGTCTTCCCTACGCCTTTACCTCTTTCTACATGTTTCCTACGCCTTCCCTACGCCCCGCCTGTTGGCGTAGGAAAGACGTCGGAAACTTTGCGTAGGAAATTGAAGTATTTTTTAGTAGTGATTAGATTAGTGCTTATTATCAGTTTTAGGTATCGTAATTTTAAAATGTTTTAATGTATAGTATCAGAATTTAGTTATCCATTTTTTAGGTACCAGTTTTTAGTTATCGGCGACAGTTTTTAGGTATCAGTTTTTAAGTTAACAGTTGATTGAATTTTGTTTTAATATTTCTTTAACATTATTATTTGCAGGTTTTTTCCTTTAGCTATAGGTATAGTTTCTCTAGAAAATGTGAATAATTGGAAATGGTTTTTGAGTCATTTAAAACAAATGCTTCGAGAAGATCGTGATTTGGTTTTTATGACGGATCGCCATCAAGGTTTAATTTTAGGCGTTCGTGAAGTTTTTGCTTCAGCCTTTCATAGTTACTGCTATCTTCATATGGAACAAAATCTACTTTCAGCAGTAAAGGAAAAGAATTCGAACATGTCTCTCATTGATTTGTCCAGGACGTGTTCTAGAGCTTCTAATATGTATGAATTTGAAGAAGCACGCTCCAAATTTTGTGAAATTGGTGGTGTTGTTGCTGTGAATTTCTTGAAGGATGAGCCTTTTGATAAATGGGCCGATTTGTTTTTTCCAGATAAACGATATGGTGAATATAGTACAAATGTTGCCGAAAGTTTTAATAGTTGGATTTTGGATGAATGAGCCTTGCCTATTACCGTATGGTTAGATGGAATTCGAGTTAAAGTTATGGAACAAATGGCTAAAAGGAGAGAGGAGTGTCAATTGTGGAATACTACTCTTTGTCCTTCTATCGAGTGTCGTTTAAGTGAAATGATTGAAGAAGAATTCAGATGGGATGTATACAAGTCTTCAGAGTTTGTTTTTGAAGTGAAATCACCAAACTCTCATCGTGTTGATATTAAAGAGTGGAGTTGTAGTTGCAATTAATGGAAAGTTACAAGATTTCCTTGTGCTCACGCTATTAAGTGCATAAACAAGTCAAAATTGTCCTTTTATGATTTTGTTGAGTATTATTTCACCGTGGATGCTTATCGTTCTTCTTATGCTAACGCTATTAATCCTATTCCTAATTTTGATAAGCCAATTGTTGATGCAAGCGTTGAAGATGTTATTAAGCCACTTAAGGAGAAACAAAGTGCCAGTAAACCATCTATAAAATGGAAAGGAGGATTTGCATATTTTCAAAATAAGCAAAATAGATGTGCTATATGCAAGCAATATGGTCACAATAAGCATAATTGTCAAGCTTCTAAGAAGATATAATTTGATTTTCATGTTTTTATGAATTTGCTGAGAGTTATACTTGGTTGTATATCTTTTTTGGCAATTTTATGTGATTGAACCTTGTTATATAAGTATATTGGTTTATCATATACTAAATTTGACATTGACTTTCTCTTTGTAGTTGAACTTTGTTATATAGTTATAGTATCATTGTTAGTTGACTGTTGTGTGTTTTGGAATATATAGGTGGCATGAGAAGTAATGTGTTATAATGTTTATATGTTGTTCAGTTTATTTAATTTTATTTGTTCTCTGATATCAGTTTTTGGTACTATTAGTGTCAGTATCAACATGTAAAATTGTGGTATCAGTTTTTGTATGATATTAGTATCAGTTTTAGGTATTGCAAATCACAGTATTGGTTTTTGTATGCTTTGAATATCACTTTCATGTATAAACACTTATGGTGTCATTTTTTGTATTCTTTTAGTATCATTTGTGCATGGTGATTTTATTTTCTCTCTAGTTTTGAAGTGACTTCAACTATTTGTTTGCTGAGTTGCGAAGTGCAAAAATATGAGAAGAATTATGATCTTAAATGTCAATATATAATGTAGACTATGTTATGGTGAAAATTTGGCAACTGAGTATATGATGTAGAAGTGTAAAAGTGTTGTTTGGTATAGTGTTGTTGTCAAAATATTTCAAACAGCTACTGGGTATTAGTTTTTTTTGAAATGGTACTTAGATACAACATATCACTGGGACAACAAACCACAAATCATGTGTCAATAAATGTTCGAATCACGCTACGCAAGTTTTGAACTTGTGACCTCTCGCACCAAAGTCGATTCACTTAACCACTGGGACAATGGTGCTTGTCAACTGGGTATCAGTTTTGCATATACGTAGGTATCAGTTTTGTTATAAATTATAGTCAAAATAGTTTATAAAATAACCAAGCATGAATTTCAATCAAACAGCTACTAGGTATGAGTTTGCACTATTTTGGCATCACTTTTGTCATACATGATAGCGAACTAAATAATTACATTTATGAAGCATCACATTATATCAAAAAGCAACCCCAAGGTAGCGCAGTGGTTAGGGCATGCAGCGCTCACCTTAAAGGTCGAGGGTTCAATCCCCATCAACTACATATCCTTGTGATTTACCTGAAGTATGTGTTGTGAGTTCGGTGCATGCTTCCTTGGAGTTTACAAGCAAAGCTTGGTTCTCCAGATCTTCAAAAAAAATTCAAACGGCTACTGGGTATCATTTTTGCATTTATCAAACAGCTACCGTATATCATTTTTGCATAAATATAGGTATCAGTTTTGTTGTAAATAATATTTAAAATAATTTATAAAACTATCAAAGCGTGAATTCCAATTATACAGGTATAAGTATGAGTTCTGCATTATTTTGATATTACTTTTATTATACATGACAGTGAACTAAATAATTTTATTATATGGACAACTACTAGGTATCATTTTTGCTTAAATATATGTATCAGTTTATTTGTAAAAAACATTTAAAATAATTTATAAAATAATTAAGCATGAATTCCAAACATACAGGTATCAGGTATGAGTTTTGTACTATTTTGGTATTGCTTTTGTTGTCCAGTATAGTTAACTAGCAGATATACAGACTATTCAAAGAGTTGAAATGTTTCAGCTCAATATAATGAAGATGACATAGACTTGGAGTGTTCGAAAATTCTTTCAAATGCAGATATCTAATCATAGTTAAATTCAGACATTTTTCTATAGCAAGAAAAAGAAAACACAAATAATACAAGCAACAATCAGCTTCTCGGTTTAAGTCATAGGTAATTATCTTACTTTTATATTAAAAATAATGAACATAACTTAAAACAAAGTACCAGTTCATAGTTTTAGATATGTGAAACAATAGTATCAGTTCATGCACACTATTGGTATAAGTTTCATTTGTAAATAGAACTATATTTACACTCATAACATAACATCAAGTGTGAGGGAAATTTAAAAAGCTAATTTTTACAACATCAGAAATAGTTCATAGTCTTTACAACAAATTGACATAGTATGAAAAAGTGTTTGTATAAACATTAAAAAAAGGTAAATTCTATTACTTCTAACACAGTATCTCAAATGTATATTAGGTCAATTGAACATAACAACAGTTTGTGCAAACAAATTCACTTTTTCACTTTTTTTTCTTCTTCCACACTTGACATGAACTTGGGTGACATGAACTTGGGTAAATTCCAGTAGTGCTCATTGTCCGGCTGTATCTCATATGCAATTATTGCTCTTGTTTTCAATATTTGTTTAGCATCTATTTTGATTGGTATTCTGCTTTTGTTCATTGAAATGATGAATATCATGACGTATATACCGCTGTCAACCTTGTTTAAAGCAAAATATATTGTTAGTATCAGTTTGCATCACTTGTAGTATCAAGTTTGCAACAAATATAAACAGTGCATTTCAGAGATAATGGTGCAGACAAATCGTATGCTTTGAATTTTTAATAGTTTTATTACCACAGTTAGCATTAGTTTTAGTATCCGTTTTAGTGCATATAGGTATCATTTTAAGATTTGCGGTAGTTGTTTTGTTTTAGTTTTGATTATATACATGTTTAGTATCAGTTTTGTGTATGTATGTGTCAATTTTGTACCAGTAGGTATCAATTTTGTGTATATAGGTATCAGTTTAGATCTGAAGCAAATGTTTACTGAACTGAAAGATAATAGCTTTTGTATGAATCAAATTCAATTCAATGTACTAAGCATATAAAGATGTATAGTAGTTTATATAAAAGATTGTAATGCAAACAAATAACTAGTTCTAAGTATTAAGTAATTTTCAATTCAATATCACTATTAGTTTCAGTTCTAGTATCAATTTTGTTCTCAATAGGTATCCTTTTTAACAAAAAAACTGCTTATGTGTCCGGTCCTTACCGTGCACACTTGGTTTGATGCATTTCGTCTGGTTTCACCTCCATGTTTGTATATTTTTCCTTTTCTAGAGTTCTTGCAACATTTCTTCAATTCGTTTTCTATATTAAGACAAAATGATACAAAGTTAGATTATGTTCACTTTGTTTCAATTGTATTAGTTAATTTTTTGAAATAAATATCATACCAATTTCATAGCTTCTTTTAGACTAGGGTTGTTTCTGTCATTTGATATTCTAGAACGTCTAAAATCTACATGACACCATTGCATTTTTAGGTATGTCAAAGTTACTAACGTCCAACGATCTTCACAATGCAGAGGGAAATAAATATCTTCTGCATATTTATCTTATACAATTGTTTCAAGCATACTAGGACCAAATGCTTTTGAATACTATTTAAATTCAAGATTACCGCTTTCTATTGAATACAAAAATAAGTTACAATTCAATGTATGAAGCAATTATTATGTACTTGCATGTTAAAGTTCTATTTACTATCGTTGTGGTCGTTAATGAACAGTTATGCACTGCCAGCTTGCATTTAGATATATACCAGTCAATTATCTATATTACCAATAGGAAATTGTAAGTTTTTATTATTGGTGTAAATAATAAATGTTATCCCGCCTTTTGGCAAAGCCATGACACCAAGGAATTGACTAGTAACCAATGATGGTCCGTCCTAGAGAACGATTATACACAGGCTCAATATGGATATCGATGAATTTTTCCAAGTCCGGATCAAGCTAAAATTGGTATGACACGGCCACTACACCAAAAAGATGTATTTGTAACGAATATAGTCGTTACAAATGAAATTTATAACAGATATAGTCGTGAGCGGTACAGGCGTGAGGTATGTCGTTACAAATATTTATAATGGCTCTACCCGTTATTAAATATATCACTTACCAACGGACTTTGTCGTTAGAAATCTAAATTTTTGTAACGAAATAGTTTGTTATTAGTTGCATCGGTTTGTAACGGGTATTTTCCGTTACTTAGTTTCCCCTTTCATGGTGGAAGAAGGGGTTGTCATTCTAAATTATCACGACCTTGTCCGTTACAAATTTCATCATTAGTAACGCACTTGTTCGTTACAAATTTCATCAATAGTAACGACTATGCTCGTTATAAATTTCGTCTTTAGTAACGAATATGTTCGTTACAGCTACCAAACCATGTAGAGCTGCATTTTTGCTAGCATTTACACTACAGAATTGTCTATTATAATACAGTAGGTACATACATATCAAAAATTACAAAATTTCGATAACAATAAGCAATTACGCATCCAAACATACAACTTAAATTGCACAAATATTTGACAAATTAAAGGAAGATTCGAAATTCACAAGTTCATCATACATAACTAAAGAGTATGAAATCAAAATATTACAAGTTCTAACATTACTTCAAAATAAATTATAGATCCTACAAACAACGAACACGACCATTTATTCCTTCTACCTTCTGCTACATAACAAACAAATACCTTTTGCCATTCCCCCGTTCGTCAACTGCTTGTACATCACAACATACTTCTTCAGCAACTTGCCTTCAAGTCCATACAACAACAATCAACAGTGCACCACCTCTGGCACTACTGCAAACCACATCAATATACCCATTGCACATAAACATATACCCACCGCAAACAACATCATTCAAACATCCCCCGCCTGTTACCTACCTGCCACCATCATCTACAACCCTTGAACAGACATAAAACTAGGCATACCACAACCATATTGCAACTCACTACCACCAATATTCAACAAACAACCCAAAACAAGTGCCATACCTTCACGTTTCTGTGCACTTTCTATGATCTCTCTTACCACCTCCACATCCACTCAACTCAAACCATAACTTGATGGATACATACAACCATTACATCCACTGCACTTCATCCCTTGCTGCCCAAAACCTGTTGCCTGCTAGTCCATATTTCCACTGCCCAACATCACTACTTCAGTCACCACTTCTGACCATCCTTCATCCATCAACAACCAAGACCAAACTTCCCTTTGCCTTCAAAACCACCAGTCATCAAAACCGTGCACTTTTACAAACCATCATCCCTCTGCCTTCATTACTGCACATCACTACATACCATTTCTACCCACTGCCTTACCACTGTCATCACCACAACATCCCCACTTGCCTACATCAACAACAACTGCTGTACATTTCCAAACTACTACTGCTGCCACTGTCATACCATTTTAACCCAATCCTACAAACATCCATAACCTCTCTGTAAACAGTCATCCAACGTCCACTACTACTTCTACTGGCCATTGATGTCAGCAACACTTCACCATAGAGAGAAAGATTATTGATTCAATGTCGTTTCTTATATGAATGGAGCAAAAGCACTGTATGAATGTAGCAAAGTACATGATAACTTATGTAGTATTTGGTTATGCAATAATTTTCTACAAAAATAAAAATTCAAAAAAAGATTAATTAGAAAGTGCAATTAATTGGTTATGCAATAACGTCATTTTCTCTAATTGGTTAATTAATTAAGTATGATAATAGTTACCATTATATAATAATCTTTCAAATTGGGGATTTATTAATACAGTTGTCAATAAATTAGTATACCAAATTGGTATCATTAAAAATGTCGGTTTCTAACCATAAATAATATCGATAGTAAATTAAAAAATTAATAGGTGGATAAGAACTATCAAATTAAAATTAATAAGGTTTACGTGTCAGATGAATTAGGAAACATATCATTACTAATTAAATTTACTAATTAGGAAACTATGTCGGGGTTAATGACAGGCTTGTGACTGTGATGGGGACCTTTGATCAACAGATGAGTGCAATATCTCACATTCTGTCAAAGCTACTTGAAGATTCTCATTATCCACAATCACTAAACTCACCTTTTACATATGCAGGTATATTTCAGTAACTATCATCCTTGTCATTCTGTTTTTTTTCTGGTTTTATTTTTATAGTGCGAGCTTACATTTATTCTTGTATTTTTGTTCCTGTCTCATTTTTGTACTTTGATTTATGTTTTAGACAAGCTTTAGTTATATCAAGTTACCGCATATTAAAATTTTTTGTTGATATAAACTGACATCATAATCCCTCTAACTATCGGTCTTTTATTCTATATTCAAAAGTTATTTCTTGCCTAAAAGGAAGAAATATGTTTGCATTATTATACTTTTCGCCTAAAGAACAAAATATTTATAAATTGTTTGTAAATTTATTTTGACTAACTTATGCCCTTATTGATGCATTACTATGTATTTTGGCGAGGTTGCATTTTTCTACATTTTTGCACAAACAATTCCTCAAAGATAATTTTATATCGGCAATTAAATGAGGTCAATTTGCATGATGTTAATGTTTATATCAGTTACCTAATGAATATACGTTTGAAGTTAAGTATGTAAAATCAATTTTTGACCCTCATCTTGTGTTTTTGCGCTAAATTCTAGTTTCTGGTGGTTATCCTGGTGGTTATGGTATGCCTTCTCCAGCTTACAATCCAAATTATGGTTCGAATGGTTATGGAGCGAGATATCCAAACAACAAGGTTTGTAGTTGATGTGGAAGATATTTATGTTATGAATACTGTTGGCAATCCTTGCTCATATTGATTGAAGAACAGTTTCGTGCGTTGTATATAACAGCACATCAAGGGCCCTAACATGATCACTCACTGTTCAGTTTTTTTGGACTGCAACAGTGCAACTTCAATTTGTAATAATTGCTCTATTCAAATGTTTTAATTGTACATGAGTCCATTTGGAAACAGCCTTTTTGGTAGCTACTCAAAAACTAATTCTGTATTGTCACTTTGAAATAGTTTTAAGTGTATTTTAAAAATGCCCGAGTGATTTCATAGATAAGATCAAATTTAGCTGTAAAAGACAATAATTGCAGGTAGTTGTGTGGGAACAACATTTTATATAAATAATTAACACTAGTTATATGTTGCGACTATTAAACCGTTTTAAATAAATAGTAAAGGAGATTGCTAAAGGGAATCCAGTTTTGGGTTAAGCGAGGATTTTTCCTTTAATAAAACTAAAAATAATTAGTTTTTTTAACCCTCGATCATTACACAAAGTCGATGGACCTTTGCTGAACTTTATTTATTTATTTTCGGTACGTCTCCGTCGAATTGTACATACTATCTTATTTTTGCTAGTCTCTATCAGTTCATGTCTCGTGCTATTTTAGAGTAATTTGATAAAATATAACTGTATTAGTTAATAAGTAAGTTTTTCTTATGACGTACTGGCTTATTTACTGTTCATCTTTTTCAAAAAAGGTAGTTGTTGAACACTTAATGTTAACTTGTAAGCTACTTTAACTAACCTCCAATTGGTTGCTTGTGACTTGTCAACTGATCAATCAAGCAACATATTCCCTAACATGTTGGTGCCAAAAATTCAAATATAAACGAGTTAGAAACTTATAACTTGTTTTGACTATTTAAAAGTAGTTGCCAAATAGGTTCTAAACTTACCAAGGGTTCAATATTTCAGGGGCGATCACCTGCTGGTCCTCAAGAGAGCAATTCAGTTATAATTGGTGTTGCAGATGAGCATATTGGGGCTGTGGTTGGTCGTGCTGGAAGAAACATAATGGAGATTACCCAGGTTCACACTCAGTTCTTTTGCATGTCTTCCTATTCCTAAAACACAATTATTAATCTGTTAAAAATAAACTGACACCTATAAAAAAAGTAGAATGTAACGATACAAGTACATGAGCTATACGAATATGAACGAGTGGTACACATTTAAATTATACAAGTTAAACATAATATGTAGATTTCTCACCGCTTGTATTTATTTACATGTTCGCATTAGTAAATCTTAAGTAAATTGTTACAAGATAATTATTTCTCACTTGTATTTCAACAAATATGCAGATTAGTGGTGCTAGAATCAAAATTTCCGATAGAGGAGATTTCATGCCCGGGACTACTGATAGGTATAGTTAGAGCATCTCTAAAAACATATCACGGTTACAATTACAGATTTGTAATATTACAGCATCTCCAACAAAACAATAAGCTAAGTGCCTGTTCAATAGGCGTCCAGTTTGGTTACAGATTTGTAACCAAACTCTGTCGATTTTTTGCAATATTACGCCCTGTAACTGATTGTTGGAAGCAATTTTGAGTTTTAAATCACAGAATTGTAGTCTGTATATTCACTGTTGGAGATGTTTTCTTTATCTCCATTTGTAAATTTTTATTCCTTTTCACAAATAACTGTGATCTCCTAACTGTACTTCATTTACAGGAAAGTAACAATTACTGGAGCAACAGTAGCCATTCGTTCAGCAGCGAACATGATTCTGCAAAAGGTTTCCGCTAATTCCGAGGACATGATTATGCAGAAGGAAATGGAGGATATATAGACTACAAATTATGAGTACAATACGTAAATTTGCAAAAGTTCTCTACCTTTTTTTGGTCATCAAATAATAGACTGCATATTATTTTCTAAGCAATGGCAACCAAAAAATGAAAAATAAGGAAACAATGGTGAAGCCTTAACTCCTGGAAACAAAAACACCAAGGACGCAACTGATATAAATGATCAGACAGTAAAAAATGATGATGAAACAAAACAACCAGCTAGTGATTGGAAAACCAAAGCAAGTAGAGACGAAATCTGATGCAATAGAGCAATTTGTTCAACCCAAGCTCAGCGAAGAGTGTCACCTGAAAAATCCAACAAAGCAACTACAAATGCTAAAGTGAATATAAGTAACCACTATGCTGTTCTATCAGAAGACGTAATGGAGTAAATGTAAGTACAAATGACAAGAATGATATACACTCACTATATATAGAAGAAGGTCCAGATTTATTTGATGCTGCTGACAATTTTATAATTGATGAGGCTGAATTGGTGAAGATCTTGCAAATAATATACGGACAGAGATGCAACGCCCTGAAGAACCCCCTAATGTTGCACATATGGTTGAAGACAACCCTGCATATGTAGCAGAAGTATCAGAAACAAGTGCACCAACTACGTCCACGACGTCTACGACGTCTACGTCAAAATCGACTGCGTCCTCACCATCGACGGTCAATCCGACGACTCCATCGATCCCTCCTCCCGCAAATCCAAATCGCTCCTCTCCCAATTTATTCTTCACACATTATTAAGGTAGAATCAATTCTGTGAAGTTGGATTATAAAAGTAAATAGCAATACCTTTCTAAATATGTTGATTCTGTCGAAGATTTTACTTGAGAAGGATTCACCCTAGAAAATTGAAAGCAGCTCCTGAAGGCTTTTGCCCTGGAAAAATTATTTGGAATTTGGGAAAGATGCGGCCGATGGAAATGGGAAGCGTGATAAGTGTTGTGAGACGAGATGTTTAATGTTTTCCATCTTTATCCTTTTCTTTTCTTTTTATTTTCATTTTTACCAAATGTTGTAACGGTTTGATGGCGTGAACAAATGAATTTTTTTCGCTGGAGAATATACTGCTCTTTTACTAACGGCTTTAAAAACCTTATAACGGAGTTTACGTGTTATTATTTTATAACGGCATCTGAATGTTAGCAATCAAGAAATACTTCTGTTAGGAATTTCATGTTTTGGTGTAGTGGCAAGCGAAGCTGTGAGAGTCAACATTCCAAATTTCAGGTTAATCCGAGTTCGTACGCTCAAGTTACGAACGATGCAAAGTTGAGTAAAAACAGCCTTCCCCGACTCGCTCCAGTTCGAATCCATCAGGAGTGCACATTTCGACTCGCTCCGCTTTCCTACTTCGACTCGCTCCGTTTGCCTACTTCGAATCGCTCCGTTTGCCTACTTCGACTCGCTCCGTCTGCTTACTCCGACTCGCTTCGTCTGCTTACTTCGACTCGCTCCGCCTTCTCCGCTTCAACTCCAACACAGAATCACACTTCGACTCTCTCCTCTACGACTCCATCAGAGAACCACGCTCCGACTCGATCTACTTCACATCCACATAACAGAGCATGGAAATCGAGGCGAACGAAAGCATAGTCATCGATACGAACGAAGGGACTCACATCGATACGAACTGGGCTGATTCGTAACCGAGTCGAACAGAGCGAGTCGAACAAAACAGCCTACCGGGAATCCCACTTCGTATCGATCATATCTCCTAATCCACAAGTCCAAATGCTATGGAATTTTCACAGAAGACTACGTGCATGCTAAAGAATGTCCACGCCAAATTTCGACTCCATTGGATGAAATCTTGATCGATACGAAATCTGTTCATATCGATCACGAATCGGACCGAAACTTCACGGGCTTGGGCGTGCGGGCCTGGTCACGTATCAGAGAGGGTCTCCCGAGATCTGAGCGAAATACCAGCCTCCTACGCCTATAAATAGACCCACAAAACCAGCAGAAAAGGGGTTCTTCTTCTCTTTCAAGCTCTCCAATGCCGAGACTCTACCAGATCCAGATCTGAACTCCATTGCTGCTGCTAACAACGAGATTCACTGCTGCAAATCATAGTTATTCGCTGTAATTTGCTGAAATCAATTGTAAACATCAAACAAAGATCAATAAAGCAAACTACTTCAGAGTGGACATAGGCAAGATCACCGAACCACTATAAATCTTGTGTCTCTGTCTATTTCTTTCTGTTTTAAGTTTATTAGTCTTCATTTTTATCCTCTACAATACTTAGATCTGAGATCTGTGATTATATATTGCTGATTTGTGTTCATACATTAGTGCTTTCACGACATTTGGGGTTTGTGACCTTTTTTGGCGCAAATACTTTGGTGCTTTTACTGAGAATTGAACTCAGGGATTCTATCATTTGGAAGTTGAATTTGAAGGTTTAAGTATTCAGATCTGAAAAACTATGACAAGGCAATCAAATAGAAGACAAAGAGCGGAGAGAGGTCAGCATGAAGGGAGTCAAGAGGCTTCCTCAGGTGCAAATCAGACATCAATCTTCATCACTAGGGATGAGATAGAGACAATGATGAAAAGAAAAGAGGAAATGATCCAAAATTTGCTTCTTCAGATTGGGCAGCTTGGAGCGCAAAATCAAGGGGCAACCAGAGTTCAGAACAGGGGAGGACCATCTGGCACAGCGCCAGAGCTAGGGGGCAATAACCCAGAGCATGTTGGCCCAATCCCTGGCGGAGTACCAGGTGGAACTGCACAACGCGGCAATGACAGAGAAATGAATGCTCAACCAGAAGAGCAGATTCCAGGAATCCCTCATGGACTCGGGGGGCAAATCGGAAACGACGGACAAGGACTACAACTTGGAGATAGCGACAGATTGGCGGAGATGGTCAGACGAGCCATGAGAGGCGGACTAGTGAATAGAGATCTGGAAGATGTTAATAGGAGTCCCTTTGCTCCTACAATCAGGCAAGCTAGGAATCCACCAGAATTCAAGCTACCAGCATTAGAAACATACGATGGAAGGACAGATCCTGCAGTGCATCTGACACGATACATGAGGCATATGGAAGTGTTGGGGGGCATCGGAGGAGGTCATGTCCCGGTGCTTCCCATTATACTTGGCAGACATCGCAACGCTGTGGTTTAGACAACTAGAGAGTGGCTCCATAGGAACATGGACCGATCTGACTGAGAGGTTTATGAGGCAATTCAGAGTTCACATTTCGAGACCTAAGAATGTGATGAGTTTGGCAACAATGAAGCAAAAAACCGGGGAGTCTTTGAGGAACTTTCTGATGCGATTCAATGCAGCGGCAGCATCGGTGGATCGACCCGATCCATCTATGGTTTTGATGGCAGCTGTCTCTGGCGTAGCTGATGGCACAAAGTTCAAGAATTCGTTAACAAGGGATCCCCCTATGGATCTAGGAGAATTTTACCACGAGGCTGAAGGATTTTTACGATTAGAGGATGCAAATGCTGAAAGAGAGGAAGGAGAAGGAGTTGATGTTTATGCAGTCAAGGGTGAAAATCCTCTTAAAACAGATTCAGGAACTGGTAAAGGGAAACGAAAGGCTGAGGATAATAGTGATGGACTAGCACGACCACGAAAGGAACCAAGATTCACCTCCTACACGGAGTTGAATGAGACTTTGGAGCGAATCTACCAGGACACCAGGGGGCAGATTCCTTATCGAAAGCCAATAAGAAGGGATCCGACCAACAACGAAAGAAGGTTAGACAAGTACTGCTTATTCCACGAGCTGACTGGCCATAGCACGAATGAGTGCAGACACTTGAAGGATGAGGTTGAGGGACATATCCGGAATGGTCTGCTATCGTAGTATGTAAGAAGGGGAACAACAATGGTGGAGCGGGAGCGGCCACCACCTGCACCTACTGGAGACGGCTCAGGATCGAGGCGTCAGCTTGTCATCAATTGATTGGGATAATGATGAATAAGTAGCAAACTCCACACCAACGTGACTTAGTCTTTTTACACATGTACAGGACTGCGAACGATCCTCAGGCATGCTCTGATACGACTACCGACCGCAACGGTGTAGGTGTTTGCACTTTGACGTCCCTATTTTACTTTTATTTTCCATCTCTAATATTTGAACCTGATTTTGTTGAACATTTCTGTTGAAAAACTCGTTTTGAATAAAAGCATGCCATTTGTGATTCCACAACGGCTAAGCCACTTACACATGTAAGGGATAGCGAACGGTCCTCAGGCATGCTCTGAGATGGCGATAAACCGCCACCACAAACAGTTCAGAAACTCACTCAAACGTGAAATCTGACATTGTTAATACTAAGTCCCCCCCGGGCACACAAAATTCGCCTCGAACGGCACCCGACCGCGAACGGTCACAATTCGCCTCGAACGGCACCTGACCACGAACGGTCACAATTCGCTTCGAACGGCACCCGACCACGAACGGTCACAATTCGCCTCGAACGGCACCTGACCACGAACGGTCACAATTCGCCTCGAACGGCACCTAACCACGAACGGTCACAATTCGCCTTGAACGGCACCCGACCACGAACGGTCACAATTCGCCTCGAACGGCACCCGACCATGAACGGTCACAAATCGCCTCGAACGACACCCCGACCGCGAACGGTCACCCTTCGCCGCGAACGGCATCTGACCGCGAATGGTCACATATCACCTCGAATGACATACGATCCCGAACGATCGTCATTCGTGGTCAAATAAAACTATCAATTCCTTTGCAGTTCATCAACAGGATATGAACATCCAGCTCATGGCATTACAAAGTAACAACTTTCATCGAAGAAATGATAACTATTCAGAGTAAAGATTGCAACATTTCAAAGCACATCATGTTTCCACAAGACGTACTTTGGGGGGCAAATGTTATCCCGCCTTTTGGCAAAGCCGTGACACCAAGGAATTGACTAGTAACCAATGATGGTCCGTCCTAGAGAACGATTATACACAGGCTCACTATGGATATCGACGAATTTTTTCCAAGTCCGGATCAAGCTAAAATTGGTATGACACGGCAAGCGAAGCTGTGAGAGTCAACGTTCCAAATTTCAGGTCAATCCGAGTTCGTACGCTCAAGTTACGAACGATGCAAAGTTGAGTAAAAACAGCCTTCCCCGACTCGCTCCAGTTCGAATCCATCAGGAGTGCACACTTTGACTCGCTCCGCTTTCCTACTTCGACTTGCTCCGTTTGCCTACTTCGACTCGCTCCGTTTGCCTACTTCGACTCGCTCCGTTTGCCTACTTCGACTCGCTCCGTTTGCCTACTTCGACTCGCTCCGTCTGCTTACTCCGACTCGCTCCGTCTGCTTACTTCGACTTGCTCCGCCTTCTCCGCTTCAACTCCAACACAGAATCACACTTTGACTCGCTCCTCTACGACTCCATCAAAGAACCACGCTCCAAATCGATCTACTTCACATCCACATAACAGAGCATGGCAATCGAGGCGAACGAAAGCATAGTCATCGATACGAACGAAGGGACTCACATCGATACGAACTGGGCTGATTCGTAACCGAGTCGAACAGAGCGAGTCGGACAAAACAGCTTACCGGGAATCCCACTTCGTATCGATCATATCTCCTAATCCACAAGTCCAAATGCTATGGAATTTTCACAGAAGACTACGTGCATGCTAAAGAATGTCCACGCCAAATTTCGACTCCATTGGATGAAATCTTGATCGATATGAAATCTGTTCGTATCGATCACGGATCGGACCAAAACTTCACGGGCTTGGGCGTGCGGGCCTGGTCACGTGCCAGAGAGGGTCTCCCGAGATCTGAGCGAAATACCAGCCTCCTACGCCTATAAATAGACCCCCAAAACCAGCAGAAAAGGGGTTCTTCTTCTCTTTCAAGCTCTCCAACGCCGAGACTTTGTCAGATCCAGATCCGAACTCCATTGCTGCTGCTACCAACGAGATTCACTGCTGCAAATCATAGTTATTCGCTGTAATTTGCTGAAATCAATTGTAAACATCAAACAAAGATCAATAAAGCAAACTACTTCAGAGTGGACGTAGGCAAGATCACCGAACCACTATAAATCTTGTGTCTCTGTCTATTTCTTTCTGTTTTAAGTTTATTAGTCTTCATTTTTATCCTCTACAATACTTAGATCTGAGATCTGTGATTATATATTGCTGATTTGTGTTCATACACTGGTGTTTTCACGACATTTGGGGTTTGTGACCATTTTTGGCACAAACAATAAATAGTATCAATAATGTTAATAGTGGCAGTATATATTACAAAGTATAAAAATAACAAAGCATCAAATCAAATCAAACAACTTTTGGGTATCAGCTTTTGCATTGATTTGGTATCAGTTTTGTTGTATACAGTACTTGAAATATTTTTCTAAAATTAACAATCATCATATTTTATCATCCAGAAAATAGATATCATTTTTTCTTATGTTTTGGTATCAGTTTTGATATAAATTACAGTGAAAATAATTTAGAAAGGAGGTAAGCATCAACTCCAAACATACAACTATTAGGTATCAGTTTTGCATTATTTTAGTATATTTTTATCATACATGACAGTTAAATATATAATTAAAATTATAGAGCATCAATATTTATCAAAAGGAAACTAGGTATCGGTTTTGCAAATATATAGGTATTAGTTTTGTTTTAAATAATAGTGAAAATAATTTATAAAATAATGAACCATGAATTACAATCAAAGAGCTACTAGGTATCAGTTTTGCACTATTTTGATATCACTTTTTTCATGTATGATAGTCAACTAAACAATTAAATTTACAGAGCATCAAGTTATAACAAACATAAAGTAGGTATACATATATAAGTATCCATTTTGTTACAAGTAGCATAAAATAACCAAGCATGAATTCTAATCAAACAGCTATTAGGTATTAGTTTTTGTACTTATTTTGATTCATATCAGTATTATTAAGGAAAAAAATTTACGTACCTGCCCATTCATGCACTTTCCTTCAAGAACTTCTCGTAGTGTTTTTTTGTTATTACACATCCTCCTTTGATTGTGTCATGGTCCTCTCATGCTACTTCACTGTTTTAACAAAAAAGATTTGAATCAATTAATTAATGTTATTTTAATATGTAGCATCAGTATAAATCTTTGTAAACTTACTTTTGTGATGACGTCAGAGCAAAGAAAGTTTTGATTGCATCTTGTTGTTCTCTGTTCAGGTATACTAAGCATTTGCAATGTCCTAGTCCAATCTCCGAAAGTGTTGGTTCTATTACTGCAATTGGCTCTAGAAAAGATTCTTCTGTACGTTTTTCATCGTCTTCATTCTTTTTAGGTTTTGGCTTATTTGCTATTTTTTCACTTTCTGGCCATAGTTAAAGCTGTCGCTCTGTTTTCGTTTTCTTTTTCTTTCTTTTACTCTTTGCACATAAGAAGCTAGTTTTTTTACTGTTGCTTTTCTTTTTTGGCCAGCCGATTTTGTTGGTTTCTTTTCTTGATCTTGTTCAGTTTTTTCGTTTCAAACTCTTGTGAGTCATAGAGTTTGAAAGATGGAGGAGTGAAGTCAAGTACTGAAGCATCGTAGGGTATAATTTGGCTTTCGATAATGGTATCTTCTTCCATGTTTTGAGTTTCTTCTGTTTCTTTTCCTTGCATTTTTTCTTAATTTGTTGAAAGAACTGTTTCATTTGTTTTGTCCACCATGTCTACACTTTCTTTTATTGCCTCCAATGGTGTATCTTGATTTGGTTGGAGCACTTTTTCATGAATTTCAGTTGTTGTTTCTACCTCTATGCATGTATTGTCTTTTTCAGTTGCTTGGTGGACTTGTTCTATATTAGGCTCAGCAATCGTTTCTTCCTTTTGTTCTTCATTTTTTTAGGTGTTGTTTCCTTCTTTTGATTTTCATCCATTATATTATTTGTTTCAGTCTGATTTGCATTTTCTTTTGCTATATCTATAGGTGTATCTTGATTTATTACAATTGCTTCTTCATTCTTTTCTAATCGACACTCTACAGTTTCTTCTTGACACTCCGCATTTTCATTTTCATTCTTTTCTTCACTCTTTTCAGTTGAGGATCTCTTTTTTGTATTTTGGGCTTCCATCTCTAAACACGTATCTTCGTTCATTTCAGTTGTTGTGTGGACTTTTTCTACACAGGGCTCAACATTTGTCTTTTCTTTTTCTTCTTCATTGTTTTCAGATGTGGATTTCTTTTTGTGTGTTTTGTATGTTAGTTTCCACAGGTGTATGTTGATCTAAAATATTGTCAGGTTTTTCTACTTTGTGCAGATTTTCTACTTCGGCCTTTGAATTTCTCCCTTTATTCTCTTGCAGTCTTGATTTGATTTATCTAAGTTCTTGTTTAGTTTTAAAATTTCTTTCTCGGCTTCTAACCTCATCTTCTTTTCTTTTTCTAATTGTTTCTCTATTTTTTTTGCTTCATCTTCCAAATCTTTTATATGCATTTGCAAGACTCTAATGCTTACATCTTTTTCAAATGATCCAGTACTTTATTCGTCTTCTTCAATCTTTCTTGTTTTCCCTTGCTTTCCTTTTCCTTTGTTAGCTTATTTATTTTTTTGCAGATGTTGTTTGAAGAAGCCTGTCTTCATGTGGAAGAATAATAGTTATTTCTTGCACTTGTATAATTGGTAGGGAAATTTTGTATTAGTTTTAAGTTATGATATTATGTTATAACTAATATGTTCTAACTGACAGTAATGACTAACTTTTTAATAGGAGAAAAGATAATAGTTATGAAACTGACCCTATGTAGAGTTATAAACTGATACCATGCAGTATTAAAAATGATACCAAGTATTATAGTGTATTATTGCTGATACTATGAAAAAGCAAAACAAATACTATATAGAGGAAAAATCGATACTATGTAGAGACAAAAATGATACCAAGTATTGAAACTGATATTATGCAGAAGCTAAACCGATACTATACAGAGGAAAATCTGATACTATGTAGAGACAAAAATTATACTAAGTATTGAAACCGGTACTATGCAGAAATATAAATTATATTAAATATTGAAACTGATACTATATAGAGGAAAAAATGATATCAAGCATAGAAATTGATACTTTTCATGAGATAAAACTAATACTAAGTATTGAAACTGACTCTATATAGAGGCAAAAACCGATACTATGCATAGTCACAAATGATGGTAGAAAAGATATAGTGGTAAAATTGATTCTAACTAAAAGTTAAAATGATATTGATTAATGTAGGTAAGATGGAGATTTAACTTACCTCTCCCTCTCTTACATCATCCAAAAATTATTTGACTACTATGTCTTTGAGCTTACACAAATCCCATCTTGCAAATCTTGGTAAATTTTCAGCACGTTGCTGCCTTGGTTGAATGAGCTTCATCTTCTCACAAATACAATACTATAAACATTTAAAGAACTGATTAGATATGATTATTAGAAGTAATATTTATTTCAAATAATAACATTTTGAATAACATATCTTACCAAGGAAACATGGAGCATCTGGACATGTTTCTTGGCTTGTGAATAATTTTTTTGGCAAATTTACTGAAAATTTTCTCTATTGTTTATGGCCATGAAATTGCGTGAAATGTTTCAAAATCTATCAAGAAGGGTAGAATTCCCCATCTCAATTTTTGTTGGTTGTTAGGGAAGAAAAATGTTAATAGTATTTCTATTACTATCAACAATGACATGTCTTCTTCATTTTGCTTTTTCTTTTTTGCTATCTCTTGTTTTATTCTTCTTTCAACCACATTTCTTGTAACAAAAGTACAGTTTCCAAAATTTCTGCTTGCAAATTCTTTGCATTTTGTTGGAATAGTTTTGCTCGTCATTTTTGGTGTCGGTTCTATGTTTCTTCCTTCCAATGGTAGACCAAAAAGCAAGCTAATATCTATGGTAGTTACTTTGATTTCCTCTTATCCAAACATGAAAGTATCAGTTTTAGTTGAGTAGCAGTTGTATAAAGCATCCAAGTTGTGTTGATGCCTTTTGCATTCTTTCATTGTTATTCTTTTTTCATAGAAGATATTGAAGAAATTGTAAAATGGGGTTTTTTCAAGATGTCTATTTGTTTTTTAGTTAGCCCATTCTTTACTTTTACCAATTTTATCATCTTGAAAATTGATTGTAAGCCACATATGTATGTTGTGTCTAGCTTTGTATCTTCAGCTTTTGCTATTTTCTGCTCTAATACTTTAGATTTCACATTTGTACTTGTAGGACATGGATTGAAAAAATCATCGTCATCCTATTGTATGAAAAAAGTGGCATTAAGTTGGCAGTGAAACAAATAACATTGAAACATAACAATATATTTGGTATCAACTGCAATGAAACACTTCATACAAATATACAAGGGGTATCATTTTTGTAGTATAAAGGTATCAATTTTGTTAAACGTAGGTATCAGTTTTCATAAAAATGATATTGGAAATAATTCTGAAAATTCCAAACTAATAACTTGAAGCATACAAACTGTAGGTATCATTTGGGTTTTATAATGATATCAGTTTTTAAACAGCATGCGGTGAAAAAAGTTTGTAAAAGTATAAAGCACAAGCTTCAAACATGTTAGTGGTATCATTTTTTGAAGCCGCTGGTTTCATTTTTTCTACATACATGGAAAATTATTTATAAAATTAGAATTACATCGGTTCTACCCAAAACATCTAGTGAGTATCATTTTTATTGAATATTGGAATCAATTTTCATAAACATGACGGTGCAAATAATTTTAAAACTCCAAATTATTAACTTGAAACATACATAATTTACGTATCATTTTTGATTTATAATGGTATCAGTTTTTAAATAAAATGTAGTGAAAACAATATATAAAAGTAAAAAGTACAAACTTCAAACAAACATGTTAGTGGTTTCATTTTTTTCTACAAATTACATGAAAAATATTCTTTAAAATTAGAAAGACATCAACTCTACTCAAAACAGCTAGTGGGTATCATTTTTGTTAAATACTAGTATCAGTATTCATAAAAATGACCGTGGAAAATTTTTTGGAAACTCCAAATCATTTAACTTAAACATACAGAATTTAGGTATCAGTTTTTATTTATAATGGTATCAGTTTTTAAACAAAATGCAGTGAAGGCAATTCATAAAAGTACAAAGTACAAATTTCAAACAAACATATTGCTGGTACAATTTTTGAAATGTACTGGTATCATTTTTGCTACAAATTACATGGAAAATCATTTATAAAATTATAAAGGCATCAACTCTAGTCAAAATAGTCAGTGGGTATCATTTTTGTTAGATATAGGTATCAGTTTTCATAAAAATGACATTTGAAATAATTTTTAAAATTCTAAACTAATGACTTCAAGCATACAAACTGTAGGTATCATTCTTGGTTTATAATGATATCAGTTTTAATGGAAAACCAAGTGAAAATAACTTATCAATGTACAAAGTACAAACTTCAAACAAACTGATTATTTATATAATTTTTTCAAGATATCAGTGTCAGTTTTGCTACAAATGATTTGAAAAACAGTTAAAAAATTTATTGTTATTAATTCTATTCAAAACAAATAGTGGGTATCATTTTTGTAAATAGGTATCATTTTTGCAACCAAATAAACTATAAGTACCATTTTTGCAATAAATAATATGTTATAATGTGATAATGTTTGTAATTTTACCGAATTGATTTGTTCCTCTTGAGATTCTTCATTTGCAAATTGTTTTCCTTTTTCTTTTTGAGCTTTTTCCTGTTTAAAATTTTTGATACTATTAGAATATATTTAATAATATGATATGGTTAATATCAATTTTATAATATTATAGTATCATTTATCTGTTGAATTGTGTTTTAAGTTTCTGTTTGATTTTCTTTTTGAATTGTTTTTTCATATTTTTCTTTGATCTTCCTTTTTTTGCAGCTCAAAATCTATTTGTTGTTACATGTTTTCTTCAGTGTTTGTCAAAAATATTCAATGATATTACAGTACAATTATATTACTATTACTGTAGTTTATAGTATTGGTTACCTTCTCCTATGTTTCTTTCTCTTTTGATTGAATTTCATCTTCTGTTTGTTTTTCATTTCTTCTCTTTGTTCTTTTTTCTCTCTTCTGTTGTTCTCCTTGTTCGGCTGGTCGATTTTGTAATTTAAGCTTACTCGATTTTACTGTCATCACTTGTGGTTTTGGATCATCCTGAGCTAGGGCTCGTGTTTATCGACTTGGTGATTGTTGTTGAATTTGTGCTTTAGCTAGGTTTTCATTTTGCTGTTGAATTTCAAGCAGATTTAGGTTTTCGACTTCGTGATTTTTGGGGTTCTTATTGAATTTGTTGTTGTTGTTCATCGTCCGTTTCCATTTGTGGTTCTGTTGGAGATGATGACTTGCTTCTGGTTTGAGGCACCATTGCTAGGGTGAACTTTAATTTTGAGAATGAATTGACAGAATATTTGAAACAAGCAAAGAGTCGCATGTCCCTGTTTTTGATGTTGTTATAAGAAAAGTCCCTGTAGATATGAATATGTAAATTCAGTCCCTATTTTTTGAAAAATATAAAACGCAAGGTGTTTTGCATTTTTCTAACAGAAAATGCAAGCTAACTTGCAACCTTTTGACTATGAATTTTTTTTTTGAAAATTCTAAAACTTTTGAAATTTTTGAAAAGCGCAAGTTAACCTGCACTTTCTATCAAAAAAGCGCAAGCTAGTTTGCGCATCTATTTTGAATCTTTTTAAAAATGTTTGAAATTTTTGAAAAATGTAAGTTAACTTGCGCTTTCCATCACTTTCTGATTTTGAATTTTTTTTTAATTTTTGAAATTTTTGAAAAGCGCAAGTTAACTTGCACTTTTTATCAGGAAAGCGCAATCTAGTTTGCGCTTTTTGATTTTGAAATTTTTGAAAAGCGCAAGTTAACTTGCATTTTCTATATAAAAAAAGTGCAAGATAGTTTGCGCTTTCTGATTTAGAAAAAACAAGGACTTAATTTACATACTCATTATTATAGGGACTTTTCTTCCAACAACGTCAAAATTAGGGACCTTCAGTGCAAAGCCCCTATTTGAAAATGGAGAAGATGATGAATGGAACGAAACGGATTGTTAGAGGGAAGGTGAATGACATAAGTTTTGTATGGGCTTTGAGCTTGTCCTCCAAAAAAAAAACGTGGGTGTCCTTGTGCCTAAATTTTTAACGTAATTTGTCCTTAAATTTTTTTTCTCCAAAGTGCAGAGAACCATATACTGATCCACGCAAGGGCCTTTTTTTTCTTTCAATACTTTCATCCATCTTCTTTTTTTCCTTAATATATCTATTTGTCTAGCAACCATCTTTCATTACATTTCTTCACTAAATTTATGTAGGTCCACAGTTTAACGAATAGTTAACTATTAATCCCAAGTTTGACTTTTCAAATTCTACTATTTTTCTTGGTCAAATTGATTCATCATTGCTAATTTTTTAGCTACATCCCCTCTTGGTTGATGAATTAAATTCTAACAATCATATAATAACAACCGTTGTCATTTAAAAAAGTTCTTACGTACAACACCAGATGTTCAATTTTAATGATTTAATATACTTCAAAATAGGGTAGTAGTTTCTAACACATCATTTGATTACGCTGACAGTATATAGTGTTTTAATTTTATTTGTTTGCTAAATTGAGATCGACTGTCACTTGTACCCTAATTTGAATGACAATTCTAAGAGCATTCCCAACCTTGGGTTGGTTGGGATGCCACCGAACCCCAACAGGGGGTCGGTTGTAGAGTTAAGGGTTGCTTTGGTAACCCGGATGGTTGCCAAAGCCAGAGGGTGCTGGCTTAGCCGGCTAAAATAAATCCAGCTAATATTAGCCGGCTTTATTTTAGCCAGCTAAGGCAATGTGGCAACTACCATAAAAACGACCGTTGCCACTTAGCCGACTTTAATAAAGCCGGCTAAAGGCAATGGTCGTTTTTTGGTCGTTGCCTCTTCCCTCCTTCCCCTATATATAACTTACAAATTACAACATTTTATTTACACAATTTTTTTTACATTTCATACTCTCTTCAACCAATTATCTACAAATAGTCTCATAAAGGTCAAAAAATTAGAAAGGAAAATCTCAAGAATCTTTATATACCAATTTTATATCACAACTAAGACCCGATACTTAGAATCCTACTCAATTCAATCAGAATACGTTCAATTCTCAGTATAGTCAAAATCAATATCATTCTCAAATTCTCAATAACAAAATCAAAATTCAAATTTTGGTTTTTCCTACCAAGCTCCAAATTCGTATCATCCTCAACGAAATCAGAACTTCTACCATTCCCAACAAAATTCGAACCATTACCAAAATTCTCAAAATTCGAATTATTCCCAGAATACCTAATTTCAAAAACAATAACTATGATCAAAGCTACGTGTCGCCTAATAGCCAACAACGGTCAGTATTGGCTTATCGTTCTTAAAATTTATCAAAAAATCTGAATAATCAATTTGAAGACAACAGTTGGAGAAACTAAGGATCGTAATTCGAGGGTGATGAAACTACCGAAGATGGAGATGTTTATAAGAATCCTAATTTGTATTCCACTCAAGCAAGGGAAAAGCAATAATTGGGAATCAATATTAATGAATCTCCTAATGTAGTAAGTGAAAATCCGCCATGAAATGCCACAAAAATGCGGAAATTGATGCCAGATGAGCAAGCTGAATTAGCATTCTGTTGGGTTGAATGTTCTAAAGATAATAAGAAAGGTACTTACCAAAGTGAAAGTTCTTTTTGGATTTCTATGTGTAATTTGTTTAATTATCGACGTCCAAACAATCTTCCAAGAACCGTTGATTCTTTGAAGCAGCCATGTAAAAGAATAAATGTCGCTTATCAATGGTGGAAAGAAAAAATGGTTGGGTTGCATGCAAGACAACAAAGTAGGGCAAACGACATGGATTTGGTAATGATTAAATTTTAGTTCAAAATTATCTAGTTTCGTGTTTTATTCTTTTAATAGTACTTTATCATCTACAGCTTAATCAAGCAAATGCATTGTATATGGCTGAACATAATAATCAACCGCTCAACATGCAACATTGCTACGACATTCTCTCAATGGAGGAAAAATGGAGTCGAGTGTGACAAGAACACTCGGAATTGCGCTTTCTTCCTAGAAAGAAGAGCGATGAATCTAGTCCTGGTAGTTCTGATGCACATGAAGACACCCCCTTCAACACTAGTACAGGTGGTAGGCCTCTGGGAAAGTACAAGGGAAAGAAGAAAATAGCCATCGATTACATCGCACACTTTGAACATATTGGTGAGCGTATGGCGGCCTTCGAAGATGCAAATAAATTATACATGGAAAAAGAAGCGAAGAGACTTGAGAGGGTAAAGGAAATAAAAAGACGTCATGATGAAAAACAATAGTTAAGAATTGACGAGTTAGAGTTATGAAAACAAGAATTAGCTCGACAACAAAGAGCTGATGATATGGCTCTTTTAAGCTGAAACCTAAATGAACTCAATCCAGTGCAAAGGTTGTGTAGCGATCCTGACTCGGCCTTCGAAAATCGACACCCGTACTTCACTTGTACTCGAATGCCGTAGATTCAAACGCCGAATCTGGCTCGCCGGAGCTTATAACACCATTAAGTATAACAACACAGCGGAAGAAAGAAATAGATGATATCATATACAACTCCAATGAATACAATATCCAGAATGATATACAACAATGATATCAATATGATACAACAATATCAGAGATAAATAATGATACAGCGGAAAACAGAAGTGATAACTCCAAATGATCCTCAAAAAAGAGTGAGTCCAACAACTCCAACATCAGCTCGAATTCCCATCACGTTGTACCAAGATAAGCAAGTGTAGTCCTGAACTCCAAACACTGAACTAGCTCCAACTAGTCTACTAAACCTAACTATCTGAAAAACCTAACTCTAGACTGCCCGTGTGGAAAATTGTGGGCACCCAGAGTTTAGGAAGGGAACAATAAACTCCGGGTCAGTCATGGGACTGGTGTGAGTAAACAAAAACAGTTTATCTTTAAAACGAACAACAAAAAAATTTTAAACATTGAAATCCGCAATGCTTTTTGGAAAATGAAACTACCATAAGACCTCCCGCCACACACACAATGCAAACACAGAATTGGAGGAGATTTCTTCTTATGATAGTCAAACATGCTTACTACGCAAAATCATTGGATTATTATTATTAGTGCATAGTGGAAAACATTTCGAAAGTATAATATTAATCTTAGCCAACATACAACCATTATTGTATGCCTACTATAGCTACCATCTAAACAGTGGTGACCACCATAAGTAAATGGCAGGTTCTACAACTAAAACCGTACAGGGTTCGTATTGGAAATTGGATATCCAACAAATGGTCAGGCTAAGGAACTTCCTACTATCAATGGGTACGCCTCTGGAGGGACGTCCCGAGAACCTACCCGGATCTCTGTCAACACAAGGTCGGGTTACCTCTGTCACTAGGTAACTACTACTCGAGTATGCCACCCCCCGGTCCTTTGGGACCTTTATCCGAGGCCTCGATCACAAAGCAACAATCACACAGTAAATGAGATTGGAGCAACCACACAGGTAAATATCCGGACTCCATACCATGATACCACCTTTTTCCAAAAGGAAATGACATACCCTAAAGGGAGCGACCCTCATAACCTTGCCGCATCTATCCTGTTTCGACCATTTCCGGCTCGTGAGGCTCGATGAGGTCTCGTCCACAAAGCTACGCTTTTTCACAAAAGCCATGCTTTGATCACAAATGATCAACGAATGATCATCAACACACAGCAACACTCAGCATGCCACACTACCAAATTGGGAGTATATCACTGATAACCTTCAACTACATAACCTCTGAGCTCGTACGTCTCAGAGAAGGGTGTTAAGCTGAGAGAAAAAATCTCCGCCACCAAACGGAAATGTATTTGAAAGAAATCAGCTTTATATCTCAAAGTGTAGTGTCAGACATACAACCATACAAGTCTGTTCCGGGTTCGAACAGAACCGAAGGCACTTCCGAAGAAGCCCTTGCAATCCGGGTATTCACAATCCCGATCGAACTTCCCATCACTTAGGGAATCTCTATACCGGGCGCTACTCAGTGCAGAGACAATCGATAGGTTATCCTATCGTTCTCACAAATACCCGGTCTTCACCACCGGTCTTCAATTGCTATCCATATACGATGTATCACTTATTCGGAATGAGTTGTATGACACAAAGGTCCTTTCCCGGCTAAACCGAATAGTGAGCGTAATATTTGAAAACATATGGATAATGGAATTTCAGTTAAGTCACAACTTAAAACCCAAACTTTCTTTTCAAATGGTTTAACAAATTACCATTTTCGGATCTTTAAGCAAAAAGATTCACTTCACAAAGTTCACCCAGTTTCACAAAGATTCTATTCATAGATTTTCAAAACAATTTCCATCTCAATTGGATTAACTCTTTTAAATCTTTAAATCAAAGATTTAATAGCTTTCAAACTCGTTTCCAAAGATTTATTCATAACTTGGAAGACCATTTTCATTTTAGACTTGAAATCCTTTCAACACAAATTGAAAATCCATTACTTATATGAAAGCTTTATTATTTGAAAACAAACAGTTTTCGTTTCGGAAAAATCCAATCTCATTTATACAAGTTAAAATCTTTGGGTTGATTCAAATTCCTAAAACAACACTTTAAATCCGATCTATTTTCAAAACCATTTGAATTCAAATTTTCTACTGAAAATCATTTCAAAAATCTGTGACTTAATCGATTTCCTCGTGAAATCCATATTTGTGTGTGTATAGTGTAGTCCAGGGGTTTAACACAATAGTGCAACATCATTCAATCATTACGGATCAAAACACAGAAATATAGTTGATAAGCGGTATAAACTATAACGCTTATCCTTCATATACAGATCACAGATATATATATCACAAATTACAAATTACATCACAGATAATTAATTACATTACAGATCACAACACAAATCAGGATATATCACAAAACATCACTTATCAGAAATATCAAACAATTCGACAATCAATAGAATTCAAACATCCATAAGTAAGCTCAATTAATTATCTGATTAATCAGGTAAGTCATAAATCATGGCTAATTAACATTAATTAATTTCAAATCATTTGATTGATTGTCCTTTAATCATTTATTAATTAAATAAATCAACCTTTAATTATAAAAAAATTAACCTTTAATTAATCAATTATCCTTTAATCAATTTCCTTTAATTAATTCATTAATAAATTAATCAACCCTTAATCAATCACCCTTTAATTAATTATTCTTAATTAATTACAATAAGTGATTATTACTAATCACTTAATCAACTTTAATTAATTAAAATATCCAAATTTAATTACAATAAGTAATTAATCCCTTAATTACTTTCATTAAGTAATTAACAATTTATAATTGATTATCTTAATTAATTAACCTAATTAATTATTAAAATTAATCACATTAATTAATACTTAAAAATTCTTAGTTAATTATCTTCATTAACTTTAATTAATCTCTAATTATAAATTAATCTAAATAATTAATTTATAAATTAAATTAATTATCATTCCTTAATTATCTTATAAATTAAATCATTTTCACCCCTTAATTATCTCAAAGATAATTTATTTCTTTATTAGTGATATAATTAATATTTAAGTGAACTTAAAACATTACACTTCTAAACTTAGATTCAAATTTCATTTTGAATTTAAGATTCAAAATGATTATATATTTAAACATTAACCAAATTTATTTTAAATTCAAATCAAATTAAAAATACACTAAATCATTCAAATTATTTAAAACAATTTAAATTTAAAACTTCTTTTATTTCAAGACTAAGATTCAAATTTATTTTTTGAATTTAGATTTAAACCTTTGATTTTAACTTTACTTACAATTCAAACTTCCCTTTAAAATTTCAAACTACTTAAACATTTTTAAAATAGTTAAAACAATTTAAATTTTAAACTTTATTTATTTTTGAACTGAGATTCAATCTAACCTAATCAGATCAAACTGGGATTTAAACTTGTTTTAAATCCTGCTTTACAATTTAAAAATCCAGTTTAAATTTAAAAGAAATGCTACAGGTATGAAGCCTGTAACCACACATATGACTCGAGCCACCCAAATCCTGCTTCGAGTCCAAAACCGGATAACTTCGAGTCTAAAACTTGAATTACTCGAGAATTTCTCGAGACCCAAAACTCTACGACCAGAACTCAAACAAACTCCCCCAGAACAACCCGCCGTGTACGTGCACAGAGGCTGTGCGTGATTCCGATCATCGATGATGATCTACCCACGACGACCAGCATCTCCAAAACCCAACTCAAACATCCCATTGCCTCCAAATCGACTCGAACTCGAATTCGAGTTTAAAATCCAAACCTGGAAACCAGACTGCATCCCAAAACCCAAAACCTATCAAAGCCATTTCCTCGAAACTCCGACCACCAGTCGCCAGCACCTCCGGCCACAGCTTCGCCAACACCTACCCTACCACCTCCCAAGACCAGGTGCAACTCGATGCACTGAGGAGGTCGCGGCAATCAAAAATTCGACCTCTTAAAAATCTAGGTTTATAAAAGAAAACTCCACGCCGCCTTCGCCACCGTGGTCGTTGCCACCTCCGGTCATTTTTCCTACCACCACCGTATGCTCGACCACCTCCTCACACAACCCCGACACCTCCAGTTCATCATATCACCGGCAATTGGCCAAAATAACCATTTTGATCATCTTCGAACTGCTATTAAACCACCACACTAAAAGTCTTTAAATTCATCTTAAAAATCATGGTTTTAGGTAAGGATTCAAGTTACATACTTGAATCAATGTTTTATTAAATTCGAAATTTCCAAAATTTAAGGTATCCTCTGTAAAAATTTAAATTTGCATCCTGTATTTCTTTATCCTTCATAAAACTATTTTTAGGTTATCATTCATGCCTAATCACACCTATCTTGTTTAGAATCCAAAGGCTAATACTAGTTAGAAAGGAAGAAATTGAATTTCTTAGTTGATGATCCATACTCTGGAACTAGACAGAGAAGTATTCTTATGGAAACAGCATGCATATCCAAACATTCATATGTATACACATCATACTTCACAATACATCTTCTTTCAAACACATTAGCATGCAACCAAATTTATACTTAAACTTTTAAAAAATAAAGTTACTCACAGTTGTGTTCCAGAAGAAGAACAGAGTTTCCTCTATGTTGAAACATGCTTGAATTTGAAAGCTAGAAACTTTCTTGATCTCTGGTTTTGCCTTGATTTGTTTTGTTGTTTTAATTGAATTTTTGTTTAATTTTTAGGTGATGTTGACTTCAGTTTTCTCATGGCTTTGATGGACGAAAATGAAATGGCTGATATAAAGAAGATTGTTGTACAGATGATATTATGTTGTTTGTACAAAATAGGCAGGGATTTTTTTTCTTTTGTACTAAAAATATTTTTGTTTAAAATTTGGGTCAGAGATTTTTTTCATTCAAATGGTGGCTGATGTGATTCTTTGTGGTGGCTTGTTTTAATTGCCATGTACTTATTTTTGCAAGTTCAAAGATGTTTATATCTTTTGTTTTCTTTTCGGCTGAAATGATTTGTTTACTTATGTCTTCATGCTTATATCTTTTATATTTGTTTGTTGTCTTGTATTTTCTTTAGTCTTGTTTTACCAGCCTACATACTTATAGTTGAATATACTTGAAATTTTTTTGCCTTGCTTTGGACCTTATTACTTGAGAATATAAATGAATTCCTATTTTCTTATTTCTTTTAAAGTTTAACTATCAATTCTAATTTTTAAAATTATTTATTTTCTTCTACTTATGTCACACACACACATATATATATATATATATATATATAAGATTTAAATTAAAGTGATTAACACATATTTTATTTGAATTTTGAGAAACTCAAATTAATTTACCAATTTATTTCACAATTTTTATTCAAAAATCAAATTAATTATCAATTTAAATATTTATAAAATCCGGGATCGTTACAGGTTATATATGGAGAAGCAAATTGAGGAGTACCATAGACGTCATGGGGTTTTTTTAGGAAACTAGGTTCGTACTCTGTATCTTATTATTGCATCTTGTATTTGTTATTAGGATTGTTTCTGTTTTGGTTTCAGTTATTGGTAATGCTATTGTTATTGCCATTGTTGTTGTTGTTTTATTATCATTCTCATTGTTGTTGTTGTTGTTAACACATCAACAACAATGTAACGACCTGCCATTTTGGACGTTTTAAGCAGACACACACGTCCACTCAAACCATTCAAAAGGGCAGATTGTTATGGGGTAAATAAGAAAAAGCAGAGAAAGAGAAAAACAAATACAGAATCTCGTAGTGGAATAACAAAATATAATAATCAAATAAACAGTCCATGAAGCTGTTAATAAATAACATTGATTATACTTTACAACACAAAATCAAAGTTATAGAACAGTAATAAATAAATAAATGCAGCAGAATAACATAATGCAGTAGAATACATATAATAGGTAATAACAATACAAGTCTTTTTTTTCGTCCTCCAGAAATAAGGTCTTCAACCCTGAAATTCTCAGACTGACCCGAGCAAATTGAAAAGACAAAACACTTTCGAGTCAGAACTAAAAGATCTTATGTAAGTTAAATCAACGGTAAATATGAGTGTGATGGCATCAGAGATGTTTACGGGGTTTGACATCTCCTATCTAGTGTTTAACGTGAGTGCAATAACTTAAGAGATGTTCGGGATTCCCATCTCCTAAGGATCCGTTAAACTATCTACTATGTAGTACAATACGTTATTTTAATATGTCTATAGTAAAGTAAAGTATTAAAATAGCGTTAAGGCCTTACCCATATCCCCCTTAACACATTTTATATATTCCCATAGTCTATACAGTACTGTAAGCTCCTCTGTGAGGTTTACTCAGAGGGCACTCCATAGGTATGGTACAAAACAAACTCATAGAAGGCGCTCTAGGGCATGTGAACACGACACTCGAGGCAATGCCAGGGTAGATATACCAATTGCGGATCTGGACTGGTGGTAACGCATAACAGCTACTACCGCCCACCTCGGACACACTCCCAAATCAAATCAAGGGTGGCCACCAAATCAATCACAAAGTAATAGAATGGTATCGAAGAAATGTGCCCGATAGGAGGAATGACCTCACTTGGCCTGGCATGGCTTCTATTTTAGTCACATCTAAGCTGACTCACGGGAGTTATGGTCACGTCATACCTTATACAGAAATCGTTCGCCAAACCATCCTACTTCATTTCTGGAATCTCCACCACGTGCACAGTTGTTAAAGCGGTTTTCGGTATTGGCAGAGAGTATGACAATATCTGATCCCGGTCTCTTTAACAACCAAACACTTATTTCACACTAGATGGTTTTTTTACATTTTCAAAACAAATTCATAATTGATATCAAAATATCATATTCAATTTCAAACCATATCTCTTTTGAATCATATTCACTTCAACTATATTCACTTTCAAAACCATATTGACTTTTGAAATCACATTCACTTTGAAATTATCGATAAGTTCTGCTAATTAATTCTTCATTTCAAAATCATCTTATTCACTCAAATATGTCATTTCACAAGAAGGTATCAGTTTCAAATTCCAACTTAGGTTGTATCATCATCAAGGATTTAGATATAAATACTTCAACTTTACACAGTCTAAAATTTTAGAAAATAGTTTGGGTAATTATAAATAGTTTATATAGTTTTAAAATAGCTTAAATAGATTTAAAATAGTTTAAATAGTAGAAATAGTTTAAATAAATTTAAATTTGATTTAATTGGTTTAAAATGATTTAATTAGATTAAATATGGATTTAATAGATTTAAATTATATTAAGTAGATCTTTATATTGATTAAATAAATTTAAAATAGATTAAATAGATTTAAATTATATTAAATAGATTTAAAATAGATTAAATAAATTTAATTAGTTTAGAATTGGTAAAATAGATTAAATTGGATTAAATAGGTTATAATAGATTAATATAAATTAAAATAGTTTAAATTGATTAAAATAGTTAATTTAATGAAATAGTTTAAATTAGTTTAAAATAGATTTCAAAGTTATATCCAAACCTTTTCAATAACTCAATTTCAATAAATTCATTTATATTTGACACTTCAACTAGAAATTCAAATTTAAATCCTTTGAATAATTTATTAAATCAATTCCCTTTTTAGCATTAACACTTGGATTATCGAAATTACTTCAGTTTATATAAATCAATTTCTTTGTCAAAATACTAGTTAACTGAATTCAAAATTTCAAAGGTTCAAAAATTATTTAATTTAACCAATCCGATGTCCGTATATAATTCTCTACCCTAGGGTCAAGTGATACGGATATTTATCATTTCAATCTGCAATTTAAATTTTACGGTTATATATCATTTCAAACCGGAATCCCGAATTAAATAAAATCTATAAAACCGCTCGGGTCTATCATTTCAACTCATAATGATTTTTCCATACTCTATAGATCGTTCGGGTATGTAACATTTCAACCCGTAAGGAACTTGCAATATTATAACAATATAAAATACAACATCCAGTCATCCAATATCAACGATCAAACATACATCACAATCATCATCCAAATAAATCAATAACATCAATAGATAACTGATAATCAATACAGGTATTAAATTGACAAATTAAAATTCAATATCAAATTAAACGATAATTAAATGCAATAAAAGTCAAATTTAACTAGAATGACAATTTAACATCCCAAACAGCAATAAACTAATTTCTAATCACATCATAAATTAAATTTAACTAACATAAGAAATTTTAGAAGTTGTGAGTGGGTTAAAACACTCACCTTTGATTTTAAATTGAATTAAAATCCAAAATAGGCCCCAAATTTGAACGGTCTCAGAATTCGTCCAAACTAGAGTTAAAATATCTGGAATATCGATACGATCCTAACGAAGAAAACTGCGCATGAATTGGACCTCGTACGCGAAAGTTATGATTGTTAGAACAATTGAAAATAAAATTTAAATTAAAATTAAAATAAAAAAGAAATCACCTCTCAACAGACACGTCACCATCGCTTGCAATTGACAGAGAAACCCTACCCTCTACTGTACATTTGCGACATCAGGAAGTTGCCCCGCCATATCGATCACCACGCGTCCAACCTAGGTAGCCTCGCCACCAAATCAACGCGCCTCACCTCGATGGACGCTGCGACCTCGACCATGACACCCCTTTCGATCGCTTGAACCCCCACGTCATGAAGAGAAACAGCCACCGCCCATACATGTTTTACCCTACTGAATTTTTGCCAATGATCTAACCGTCCGTTCACCCTCCAACCTGCATAGATGAACTCCCCTCGATCCTCTCCACAACCTAGCACCAAAAGATCGACGATCCGTTGAAGTCGATCGTACCCTAATGAATGGCCATGAACAAATCAACATTTTCAAACGAAATCCTGATTCGATTGCAAAAACGAATTGCAGATCTGAGTTGCGCTCGTCGAGAGCTTCGAAACGGTATATAATTCGATATATTTTGAGGAGTTTAAATTTACATATCAAATTCAGTGTTTAATATTTCACTAATTACAGTGTTCAATTTCAACTGTAATTAAATCTAATTAATTATAATTTACTTCCAATAAATTGTTTTAATTTGATTTCAGTCTTTCATTCAATCAATTATTACTCTACAGACATAGTTAACATTGGTTTGCATCTTATCACATCAATATGCTACAATTGTCATCTTTTACCATATTAGTTGCAGTATTTCAATTACATTGAAATTTTGTCAGTTTTATTATAATTTAAAATCTCAATAAATTTATTTATCTTGGTTTCATTCTTTTATTAAATTAATTATTATCTGATGAATAAAATTAACATTTCTATTCATTTTATTACATTCACAAATTTCAGTTATTGTCTTAACTCACATTAGTGTAACATTTAATTATACTTAATTGCAATAAATCCATTTATTATAATTTAAATTCCAATAAATTGACCAAACTTGATTCCCATTCTTTTTATTCAATCTATTGTCATATCATGCATAAAATTTTCATTAGTTACATCTTATTGAATTAACATTCTACAATTATCAATTTAACCTACATTAACCGCACTAATTAAGTGAATTAATTGCAATTGATTTCCAATTTTAATTTAACAGGCTAAATAAATAGGTAACATATAATAATTGTCACCATTAACTTTTAGTCACATTTGTATGTTTGTTATCTACACACAAATGTTATAGTTATTCACACAACATTCATTTTTTTCCAATTTACAATTTATTACATACTATTTAATTAATACAACACTTAAATTATTAATTGCTCTTTTAATTCAGCTATCAATAAATACATTCATTATTACAATAAATTTACAATTCATAACCAATTATAACCTTTTTAATCCTTTTAATTAATTGAATTACATTTAAAGCAGTTATCAATTACCTTAAATTAATACCATTTCATTTGATTCCAGTTATATTCTTATTATTTAATCACAAAATTTTATTTCTTCCAACATTGCATCACAAAATCTTATTAAATCAACTATTTTTAGTTATCGAAAATTATGGGTCGTTACAAACAACGTAGTACAATATATATTAAAAATTCAAATACATACACTATTACAACACGTCAACAACAACTTAGTACAATTTATATTAAAAATTCAAATACAGACACTATTACAACACGTCAATAACAACTTACTACAGTAGGTATTAAAAATTCAAATATAAACACTACTACAACACGTCAATAACAACACGTCAGCAACATCTTAGTACAATAGATAAGTGAAACATACTACAGAAAAAGACCACACAGATAATCCAAACATAAAAAAATCCTATTAGTTTCCTTTATGTTCCCAGTAGTGTTCCACTAGTTCATCTCTTAGATCAAGATGAGGTTGTGGATCTCTAATGTCTTCGATTCTTTGCATGTATTCGACAAAAGTATTTGGGTCTTTGTAAGGTTTTTTTTGAAATGCCACAACAATGTCTGGATAGTTTCTCAGTTGAAGCTCATATCCACCACGTTCTTCTTCAACAATCAAACTATGTACATATAATACAATAGTATATGATATCAAATAATACTGTCGGATCGTGGTAGTATACCTCTTTTCTTAATATATGAAACCTACCTTGAAGCACTCCAAATGCTTGTTCGACATCTTTTCTCAAACTCTCTTGTTGTTTGGTGAATCTGGCTTCTTTTGAGTTATTTAGTTTTTTGTAAGCTTGCACAAGTGTTTTCCATTTTGGATAAATCCTATCTCAAGGTAATAACCCATTAAATGAACTTTGTCTCCAATTTTGTAATTGCATGGAGGTGCTACATCATTGCATAAGTCATTAAATAAATATGACTGTCGTATAACATTGAAATCGTTTAGGGAATCCGGTGCTCTAAAAAAGCATGCCATATATACAAATCGAAAGAAGCAACAACTTCCAATAACAGAGTTGCCTTTTTGCAGTGTCCTATATATTGGCCTTGCAATGCAACCGGACAGTTTTCCCACCTCCAATGCATACAATCTAAGCTACCTAACATACTTGGAAATCCATGTTGAGCTGGCATTGCTAACAATTTGTCAATGGCACGAGAGGTTGGGGATTGAAAATATTCTTCACCAAATTGCAAAACAACAGTTTTGCAAAATTCTTTCATAAAAAAGATTACCGTTGAGTCTCCAATCCGCACTTTGTCAACTTGCAAATCACCAGAAGTTCCGTATGATATCATGCGAAGTGCAACCGTAACCTTTTGCAGTGGAGAAATTCCTAGTTCGTTAATTCCATTTCTTCTATGGGTGAAAAAGATGTTTGTTTCGTTTAATTTGTCAAGAACCCGGTTAAATACAGTCTTTGACATACATAATCTTCGTTGGAAATCTACATCCCCGTACATGGAGTTTTCTGCAAAATAATCCATAATTAGTTGATTATGACCGCCAACATAGTCTCTCCCATAACGCAAGTCTCTCCTTCTAACAACACTACCTCCTTGAGTTGAAGTAGAGCTTTCAGCATTTGCATGGACCATTAAATCCATCACTTCGGTACCAAACGTTCTTTGTTGATTAATACAATATTCAATAAAATCGTCCAAAGATGATGACGATGAAGAAGATGAGGATGAGATGCTCATTCATTATAGCTAAAAGAATGGTGATGATGAGCTAAGAAGGTTGATTGAGTATGTTATTATAATCCTTTGGTTCTATTTATAAGCTCATTTCGTTCAATGGAGACAGCATGATTGAACAATACCGTATAATGCAAATGTACAGAAGATGGAACAACAGTGATTAATCACATGGAGGCATTGATTGCTGTTGTACAACTAGCCATATTGATTAATCACATAGAGGCATCACATGTGGTCCATGTTTGTTGTCCTTTTTCCTTCCATCAATACCATAATAGAACATGACCTTTCTTGGATACACCATCAAGTGCTTGTATTGGTAGAGACAGCATGGCACAGTGTCCGGTCATATCGGACACTATACCCACGTTGCCCTTAAATCCAAGAATGCTAGTTTTGCTAGTGGAGACATAATGTCATAGTGTCTGGTCATAACGGAATTGTGACCACATTGCACTACTTTCCATGAATGCCGGCCTTGTTAGTCGAGAAAAAATGTCATAGTGTCCGGTCATATCAGACACTATAGCCATGTTGCACTGCTATCCATGAATGCCATCCTTGATAGTCGAGACAAAATGTCACGGTGTCCGGTCATATCAGACACTATAGCCATGTTGTTGATTTCCACGAATGCTAACCTTGTTAGTCGAGACAAAATGTTAATGTAAAATGCTATATATATATATCTTATTACTTGCCATACTTCTCTTCGTTTATATCATAGCAGTAGTATATAAAAATGGTGGATTACAATCATATTTCTTTACCGTACTCATACTCATACGTAGGTCCTTTATGACACAATACCCCTCCGAATACACCATCCCCTCAACCTCCAATTGAGTGGTATATTGAAATAGAGGAAAGACACAATGCTGATGTAAGAGAGCATGAGATAGAACTGCAAGAGCACATGTAGGTAGAGGATGGTAGACGTTAAAGAGCAGAGCGATATAGCCATAACAGGAGAAGACAAAGAAGGAATGAAATTCGCCATCAAGTACCTCACACAGAGCAAGAGGTTAATTCTGGAGAAATCTACTGCAATTGTGGGGTTTCTGTTCTTTATTCTGTCATAAGAAACAGAACTGACATTGGTCGACACCACTATAGATGCCGCAATTTTCCTCCTGGTCGGGAACTTTGGCAATGGCTTGATGATCCTCTACCTCACCGAGTAGTTATATATGCTACTAAACTTGAAGAACAAATTCAAACGCTTCAGAGGACACTGGGTTCAATTAACTTATCAGGTGGTCAAAGGCTATATTTTTAATCATTAGTTGTCTTGTTTGATGTCTTGTTTGTTTCCTATAATGTTGCCTTGAATTTTTGTTTGTTGTCTTGTTTCTCAATAAGTTAAGTCTTGTTTGTAATGGTTTAATTAAGCAATCTTGTAATGTTGTTCTTATATTAAGTGCGCACTTGAATTTGAAAACACACACTACACCATAAATGGCTTTTAACAGCGTTCAATAAACACCGTAATAGGATACAACAGCGTTAGTTCAAACGCTGTATAACGACATGCCGTCGTATATACAGAACTAGTAACAACGTAAGAGAAAACGCTATTGAAAACTCGATTTGACAACGTTTATAACAAGCTATTAATGCTTTTTTATAGCATTTTCAAGTATGTTGTCTTACGATTTCACAGCGCTAATATTCAGTTGTCAAAGATGTTTTAGTTCTACTTTAGCAGCCTACGACAACGTTTACGAATCGCCGTCAAAAATGTTTTTATGTTTTCATCAGTAGTTTCTAAACGCTGTTATTAACTCATTAACTGTTTCGACAGCATGTGATAAACACTGTTATTAACTATTAAAGCTAATGACAACATGAATTACTTCAATGACAACATAAAATAGATGTTGTCTTCTATTTATATGGTTTTAACAGCATTAATATTTTGTTGTATATGTATATATCACAATACTACGTATTGAATATATTTCAAGCAACTAGTATATATAACATGTTCTAGTAACTATTAATCATTTACATAGACTATTTAAGACAATATTAATAAACAAAGACATCTATAAACCAAGTTTACATAATATCCATAAACAAAAATAACACCATAAACCAAGCTTACATAATATCCGTAAACAAAAATAACACCATAAAACAAGTTAACACAATATCTGTTAAATAAAGAAACAATATTTATTAAACAAAAACATAATATCAATAAAGTAAGTTCGCACCAAATACTAACAACAAAACGTGCATCCAAAAAGTTTCATATGCTTGCTACGGAAGAAGAATGTGTCATCTTGTACAATATTGCACCATCTTTAATTACCTGTGATGAAGAAATTTGAAAGTTAGTGATTAAACACGTTTTTTAACATTTTTCCCAAACATAAAAGACAATTTTTTCCTAAACATCTACCTTGCACCTACTTAATTATTGTGGTGCAATAGTTTAACATAAAAATACATTTCACATTTTTTCCAAACATACTTTTTTTCCAAACATCTAACTTGCAACTACTTAATTTTTTTTTCCAAACTCGTGTAAAAATATGTGGCAACTAAATTCAGTCACCTGAAACAAAATGTCTTTCCAGTAAGCAAATTTCCATCTGAGATAGCAAATTTCACATGAAACAAAAGGTAATACAGCAACTTGTGATAGTCTAACTGTACAGTAAAAGGGAATAAGAAAGTATAATCCACACAAACCATTCTATCTCTATTATATATTTCTAGGCTTTGAAATGCAGTGGTTTCTTATTTTTATTATAGCTTACAGCGTAGACCATTGTCTCAATTATTTACCAATTGTACATTATCTATTTTGGAAAAAAGTATTAGTACTACGGCAGAATTTGATATGAAAGACGTATTGATTTTTCCTTTAAAAAGATTACATACAAACAAAATAATGTGAAGACATAGAAACATGACCGAGCATTGACAAGCTAAATACAAATAAGAAGACACTTCCATTTTTAGTATAACATAAAATATAAGAGACAGCAAGGACAAAGAAACTAAAGATAACTGTACAGAACACCAGTTATAATTCAGCCAATCATCTATGTTCATTATCGCATGATAAACAATTTTATTGTGAAAGAACCAGCAACTTGTGATGAATATATGGACTTCAAAATGCTCCATAGAGTTGGACGAAGACTTAAAGGGTACTACTTACTTTTTTTAATGTAAAAATAGACAATTTACAAACTTATCTTAAGTTGTAGTTTCAACATGTATGTTTTGCTAACTTGACTTATGGTACGATTTGTTTTTAATTGTCAACAAGGAGCCACAAATAGATGTTCTAAAATAGAAACAAAAATTGCAACACCTTATGACTTTTACCTATATTACTATTCCTATTTTTTACAATAAGAAACATTATTGATTTATCACGCTAGCTATATATAAAGGTGAGCAAAGTTTATAGGTACATAATTTGACACTTGGTGGCATAAAACTTGTAAATTTTTAGAGCATTAATTTTTTACTTAATGGAATTGACTTTTTAACTTTTGTTTCTATAAAACAAATTATTCATTTATGGTTAATAGCTTAACAATATATAACGAAGACAAGCACCATTGTCCAAGTGGTTAAGTGATTCAGCTTTGGTGCAAGAGGTCACAAGTTCGAAACTTGCGTAACATGATTCGAATGTTTATTGACATGTGATACGTTGTCCCAGTGACATGTTGTATATAAAGTACCATTTCAAAAAAAATAATAACGAAATAGAGCACTAAGTTTTGAAACAGCTTAGGTTTGACCAACTCAGGATCCACATCCTTCTCATGAAAAAACAACAACTGAACATCAAGTACGCAACGTGGGGTGGCTTGTTATAGATTATCGTTTGTATGCTTAAAATAAATCACACAGAAGCATGGACATCAGTGTTATAAGCACCATTTCTGATGCACATCAATAGAGTTCATGAGCATTACATAATTGACTTTTGCAATGTGATCTGCCACAGTGGTAGTTTATGAGTTAAGACATCCTGTGATGAAGCTACTTTTTACAGTCAAGCTATATTTTAGAGGGCACAGTTTAATGAAAACTATAAGGTATTTTTGACACACATCGTCCAAATTACTTTCTTGTTTCTTATAAAAGATTATGAATTTGTGCATTCTAGACAATTGGTAAGTTCTATACCTATAGATTACCATTACAGAGATACCTCGTGCATGATAGAGTGCACACTCAAGCTTATATGAAAAAAAACCTAACATCAAAAGACCTAACTTCTTACATATGAATTGCCTTATTCTCCTTAATTATACAAACTTTGATAAACCCAAAAATATCCTAATTTGGATGCATTAATTATCAGATTATATCTATATATAGCCTTAACAATAAATAAGCTATTTGAAATTCTTGAATGGTACATTTCAAACACTCTAGAATGGTGGATTTGAATGTATATTTTAACATTTAGAGAAATAGACGCACTCTCAACAGGGTTGAAATCGTCAGAAAAGGCTACTCAAACAAACCATATTCAACTAGTCAAAGCCAACATATGGAACTGACATATGCTTGTCAGTGCATATAATCAGATGTCAGTGCATATAACCAGATTTGCTTTCAAACGGTTTTCTGCTACTAAGCATGTATGGACAAAGCATATAAATGTAAAGCTAATGTATTATATAGGACTGACAGCTTTATCATAGCATATCAATACATGCTTCGTCCTAGGAACGCAAAAGGAATTGAGTTCTAAGATGATTCAAACAAAATAAGTTAAAATAATGCATTAGAATTGCCTAATATACACACATTCATGTGTTTCTCCTAAAAATGTAAGAAGTGCATCTAAACATTAAGCGTGGAAGAATAAACCTCATCAGGTGGAAAGCTGAAACATTGGAATTTAGTAGAAAATATAAACAATTGTTTGAAGTGGATACTAATGGAGATGCTCAAGAGTTTGAAATGGATTTGAATTTAAGCGATTTAATAAAGCTGCTTACAGCCAACCAGTGCTTATTTACACTATCATATTAAATCAAATGAAATTATAGTAGTTTTTTTGTTGTATATTGTATATAAACAAGATGAAAATTACAATCTTAACATGCGATTTGTGTTATATTATTATTTTTTGCCAAACCATGTCAAGTTATGTACTATAGAAATTTTTATAAGTAATACATAGATCTATACTCTATTAGGTAACTTAGATGATGTTAAAACTAATGAATATAACCGATATGACCAAACACACTAAAAAATTTAAAAGAGACAAATCCATCATATTGTAATGTAGGTATAGTTAAAAAATGATAAAAGTTAAGGCTGCCTATGGATACCCAAAAAATATGAAATCCATCCGCATATATATTATTTTTTTAAGTTAATAATTTATATTATATGTATTTAATACATATTAACTGCTAAAAACTATTAATTATCATTATTTTTATTTTTATTTCTTGATTTATTGATCATTGGCGGATTGGACACTTACCTGATATATGTCTGTATCCGCGGATGCGGATATCCGATATCCAAAAATAATTCCGAATGCGAATGCGGATATGAAACTATCCGTATCCGAAAGTATTTGTTGACAAGCTAATAAAAGGTACAATTTACAGCCAATATATAATAGTTGTGTACACTAATCTAATTGCAAAGTAAAAAAGCATTTTAATCATATCATATTCAAATATTGCTAAAAATGTAATCTGACCTAATTGTTCTGTCATCTTTGCTTAGAGGAGTAAAACTGGTTATTTATATTCTATTATGTAATGACTGTACATGAAAATGTTTAATAAAAAATGAGAGAAACGTTGAAAAATATAATAATGCACCAAAAATCTATAAATATGTTATGTGCATCCACAGGTATAGGAGTATATATTGCATATATACATGAAAGTGCATAAATCTGTGTACAAATACATAAAATCTCTGCAATTCCAATTGAAAATGATGTGTGATAGAAACATTCAAAAACATCAAATAACCCTTATGTTTGTATAAAGTAAAAAACTAAAGATAATCGCCACCATGCGAAAATAAAACTTGACAAAATTTATGCAACAAAAAACACAGCTCTTATCAACCAATCCTATCATGCTAAAATTTGAATCTTTTCTCAAATTGTGTTTTTCTCTTAGTTGATCTCAACTAAAATGTTTAGCTTTCCTTAAATTAGAGTTTTAATTTTTCATTTTGCACCCAAAGTTGTCTTTTAACATTCTTATCCTGTATATCTCCCAAATATCAATATGCATTCAAACCATGGTTTGGTAATTTATGTTGGGATAGCATGGGTGAAGGACTTAAAATACTTGTGAGTGAATGTACATGCTTTACAAACACACACACATGGAAATTCAGTTTAGATGCTTAAAATAAAACATAAAATTTGGCACAGTATATCCCGGCCATTGGATCTCATTATTATTGAATACATCTCTCTGTGTGTATAAACAAAGATATATGCACACTTACTATCCAGCTCCTTGCACTTTTTGCTAATAATTATGACCTGATCTATTCAATAATAATAAAATCCATTTGAATATAGGATCTAATCCTATTTTCTTAACCAAATTCTACTTATATTCATCTATTTGTTATTATGCCACATATTTCCCTCATCATCTACTCATTGTTTGTGACAAAAAGTAATTAATTTTGCAGCATTAATTTATATTGTGTTTGGCATTCTACCCTATAAAATCTTCTTAACTTTTCACAAAGATTCAGAGTTAGCAAGAAGCTATTTCATTCGTATCATGCGGTCGAATACTAATAGAATATAACACTTACAAAATTCGAAGTTATACACCATTATTTAATTAAATGAAGCATTAGTATAATACGTTAAACATATTGAATTTTTTCCTTATCATCAATGTTGCACCTTATTGATCGGTATTTAGATATTAACTAATACAAATTGGCCATTGAATTTAATGAAGCAATTAATGAAATATATCAAACAATTTGAAAATTTTCCTTATCAACAATGGTGTACCATAATGGTCAGCATTTACAAATTAACAAACAAAGACTGACCATTCAATTCAATAAAGCAATTCATAGAGCATGTCAAATATTTTCAAAATTTTCCAAACTATCAATGGGCTACATAATTAACATTTTAAAATATCATAACTTCATATCAAAGTTTTAATTACATATTGTAGGAGTTTAATTTTATTTTCAATTGCATTAATAATAACGTCCCAAAATGAGATAATTTAATGAATATAATCTAGGTATAATGATATAAAAATTTAATAACAGAATATCTAGAGCATGCAAATGAGTATTGAGTAATTCATCAATTCATCATAATGCCTACACGAATCAAGAAATAGTGGATCCTCAACAAACAAAAACCAAACCAGACCAGCTAGAAATGAACAAGATGTACTTACTAAAATCAGAAAGAATATAACTCAACTAGAAAAGAAATTTCATCAAAGAGGTAATAAAAGGTTCATACAATTGTAATCGATAAATATTGAACAAAAACTAGGGAAAACTTTGAACTCGATCTGATAAGAAAGATTTGATAATTCGAAACTATTCTAACTCAAACTGAAAACTAGGGTTGAGAAAAAACGCTCACCAATTCCCATTCCACTAAGTTTAGGGCTACCAAAATCGAAATCGATGACATAGATGGTCAACCAAAATCGAAGCGGTGGATGAAGGAAGATGATTTCTGGTGTTGAAATCAAAATCTATGTATGGAAACTAGAAACTGGGAAGGAAATGGAAACTGGAAATTGGGGAGGGAATGGAAACGGGAAATTGGGGAGGGAATGGAAACTGGAAATCGACGTATTTTCTTTTTTCTCCAAGTAAATGAGATGTGGAAGAAAACGAAATAAATACTGATGTATACGGCGGCAAACAAAATAAACACTAATAGTTTTTTCAGCGTTGAACCTTTGAAACAAATTTCTCACAAACGCATTATATAGCATTAAACTTTTAAACACTGACTATGATTGCAGTTAAAACTCACTGTTCTTGTAGTGACATACTTAACTTGAATTTAAAAATACATAGAACTTACTAAAAGTACACAGAACTTGCTGAAGGTAATTAACTTAAATAACTTACTTATCTAACCCAAACATCATTCAAATTATCTAACATATCTAACCCAAAGATTAAATGCAGCATGTCCAATAAAATCAATACGATACTCCCACAAATATCGTGAATCAAAGATAGCTCGTGTTAACTGAAATAGGTCTTCTTCCTCAACTGTATTTATAATGCTTCTGTATCTTCAACGAGCTCTAGTAAACGTGACATAAGTACTCCGAGTTTCCAGAATCATTCGAATCAATCTATAATCACGATTATTATTAAAAACTTCATTTAGAGTAACCCAAAAATCTTGCTCAACCCTTCTTTCATGTGTCTACGGTCAGTTTCTATGCGTGCTTTGATTAGTACCAAATAATCTTGTGGAGTCCAACTTTCATTTGCCATTGAAAATTACTGAAGATGTTGTGAATTATTGAAGATGTTGTGAATTTACAATACAAAACATTCGTTTAAATAGACAATTCATGATCCGTGTCTCATAAATCAAGTGCCATCTAAACGACCACATGACAAGCATCCACAAACTTGAGTACAAATAAACTCAAGTGTGTTTGTTTCTTTACAAAATGAAGTACATGCACTCAAACAAAATATGAAATCCAAATTCCAATACATATACTAAATATGAAATACAAATATAAACACTGACTTGTGTCATCAAATACAAACATTGATATGAGTTATAAAATATAAACACTAATAATACACAAATAGTAAATCTTGAATACTGATAATACATTGATAGTACACCAATAGTACATAGAAACACTATGATAATGCAGTAGTAGTTAATCGCAATCACTGATAATACACTGATAGTAAATACAAACACTGATATTTGAAAAAGACATAATCTACGGCTCATCAAACTGATATTGATCATACCAAAGACCAACTGCATCATCATCATCATTACCTACCATATGTATAGGGTGGTATCTTTGCTCATCAGTATTAGTAAGCTCGTTAATACAAGCAGTCAACTCATCTATGCTCCGTCGATGCTTGACATACATGGCCTGGCATAGTCCCATCTGCATCTGAAACAAATCCTCATATGAATATGTAGCTGAATATGGATACTCCGAAACCTCTGGCAGAGGAATATCAATATATCTATCAACTCCCGACGTCATAGGTATACAGACTATCCAACCAAAATCTACTATCTGAGATGGCCGTGGAGCAGGATATACCTAAGTGCTCTATGTAAGGTCTTGTAAAACCGAAGGGACAACACCACTCTGGATGCTTGAAGGTCCTACCAAATCAATAGCTCCAGCATGTACAAATCTGGCCGTGTATGGTGGAGTGTAAAACCAATGCCAAAACGATGCATAATCTAAACCAGTGATGATGAAGTACTAAGCCGACCACCACTTATCTACATGCACCTGTAAATCAGCGTTGAAATACACCTTCAAAAATGGTGTATCTGGGTGTGGATCGTCAATAACATAATCACCATACAAGATTTGTCTCCAGCTATGCTCGCCAAGGAACCAGTAACAACCACCTGTAGGAGGAGATGATACTAAGGGAAAACTTCTAGCAGACAGGAATCCAGCATGCATCAGGTTCTCGTCCGTCATAAACATAGAACCTTCGTATGGATGCCACACAATACTGTCTCGTGTAGTCTGTAACTCAATCTAATTTTAGACCACCGCAAAAATATATCGTGCATCGCCTCCATGCACCATTCTGCGGTTCTCGCGAGCCCAAGCTCTAACACGGGGGAAGAATAGGGGTAGTGTGGAGTCTAACATCGGGTAAATCAAATTGCGAAAGTACTCATAATACCAATACTGCAAAATCTCCCAAAACCCTATAATTGACGTGGATCACGACCTAACAACGCACTGATGATCCAAAGACCGATACAAATAAGCTAATATAGGAGTCCCCCAATCATATCTAGTCAGAGTATCAAATGATAACTCCGCAACAGCTACAACATGTCCAACTGGCAATGTGTTCGATGGATTTGAAAACAATATGTTTCCCATCATGTGTAGAATAAACAGTCAAGCAATCTCCAAATCGTTTTTCAAGCTATAATTATGTATCAATTCAGAGATTGCTTGTCTAATGTAACTACATCTAATCTGCAGTCTGGATGTCAGTCTATTGTGTAAGTGAAGATGTGGGAGTACAATAGCTAAACGACCAAATTGCTAATATTCCTTATCATATGGTAAGCTCTCCGTACGAATGCTTAAACCGATAAGAATAGTAAAGTCTAAAGGGGTCAAACCTATCTCTCCAAAACTAAAATGAAATGTATGAGTGGTCTTCCACCAACATGCGACTAAAGCACCACAAAACTGAACAACCGAATTTAATAGATTATCAATACTTATTAAAGCAATTTACGGTTATTGGAAATTCTAAAAAACTTTAAATAAATGAGGAGTAATTAAGTAAATACGTACTCAAGAAATTTCCAAATCATGTTTTTCGAAGAAAAGTGTGAATAATGCCATCGGCATCAACTGCTCGAATAGATCTATAAGGCGGATTATACTAGACCAAGAGCCATGGGTGCGCTCACGACGAGTCTAATTTTAAATAGGACGCATATTCAATATATATTCTACAATTCTAACTAAAAGGAAAATTTTAAACTAGATGTCTTACAGAATCATCAATGCGCATGCTGACATGTACTTCATCGTTGGAAAGTATACGAAAATTTATCAAATCCTTATCGGCTCCCAAATTTTGATCGATATGGGATTCCAGAACCGCATCTACTGCGTTTCTCACCAAGCGTCTTCGCCCAACAATAGTGTTTTGCCAACCTCCTGTACCTCCGGCAGGGGTGTTTTCTTCTTCCATCAGAACATTACCAGCGCTTCTACTGCCACTGCCTCAGATACTCCTCCACACTTTTCTCATATTTTTTTAACTTTCTATTTTGCTCTGTGCAAGGTTAGGAGAGAATGGTGGGGGAACATAAGGTAGCCGGCTTATTTATAGCTGACTACCCTTATGTACACTTAGCCAGCTTTCTTAAAGCTAGCCAAGTGTACGTCGTGGATTGCAATCCATGGCCTCTCGTGGATCGCAATCCAACGCCCGTGGATTGCAATCCATGGCCTCTCGTGGATCGCAATCCAACGCCTGTGGATTGCAATCCATAGCTTCTGTCTTAGCTGGCTAAACTTTAGCCGGCTAAGCTAAAGCACAAAGCCCCAGTTAGGGGCTTTGTACTTTCTTCTATATGGGGTAGGTGGGGATCGTAAATGCCAAAATTAACATCTACCAACCTACCCCGTTGGGAATGCTTTAATTAATAGCTAACTATTTATAGTCGGGTACGTTTGCTCTATCAGCTAACTCATTTTCCCTTTGTTGTTGGTGTGTAGTAGGAATGTTCGTATCAGATTTGACAAATGGGATATAGCTTTCAACATAGGTTGTTGATGTTGAAATTATTTTGCAAATGACTTTAACTCAATTATAACTAAGTTCAACTAAGTTGCAAATGAGTTGCAACTCAGTACAATGGAGTTGCAACAAATTGTTGCATCACAGACATAAGCATGAAGTGTATCATGTTTTTAAATTTAATATACTGAAGTGTCAAAACTTAACTTTGTTGTCGAAGTACTTATTTTTTCCCCAGTCTCATTTTTTCCACAACACACTTTGTACATGGATGATGGCTTTTGACTCACTACAGACTAAGGCAAATGTTTGGTTGACTTAATATACGTTGACGGTCCACTATATGTACCTAATATTTTTCTTGCAATTCTGAATATGTACCAGTAAATTCAAACCAACCCTAACACAGCGGAAACAACAAAGGAACGCGTTAATCATGAGGTAGAATAAATAAGAGACTAATATCGCAACATAGCAAACACAAATCATAGACGTAACAAAGAGCAATAAATCACACATGAAATTTATAGTGGTTATACTATCGCAAAATAGTGTCCATCCACTTTGGAGAGAGAAGATCCTTATTATTTTACCAGAAAAGAGATTACAAATTGATTTCTAGTTTAGAGGCTAAACCTTAAGAAGAAGAAACTTCATTTTCAATTGGATTTAAATACATACTACAATAAACTTTAGGTCTATTTATAATGCTCTTCAAATGCTCCAGTCATTGGATCAGAATATATGTAGAAGATATGCTGAATCTATGGTGCAAACTCAACATAGCCGAAAAAAGATGAAATTGTCCCTATGAATTCGAACACAAATTTCTTTAGAAATTACCGGTTGAATCAACTAAAAATTCCATCAGTCGACCGATGCTGTTGACTGAAAGGAATTTCCAGTCGATTGTAAAAGCAACAGAGTACTCGGGAAGAAAATAGGCCAAAACTCAATCGACTAGTCGGATCACCAATCTATTAGAACTGCTGCATGTCGATTAGTAATCCTACTCGTCGATTGGAAGTTAGTAGCAGATGCTACAAACTTTTAGTCTCTTATCTTCTCGCCCTGTGTCTTCTCTGCTCCATCTTTGATCCTCTACATGACTTCTTCTTCATTTGAAGCTGAAATATAGTATCACATCTGATAATCTCCACTTTGATACTGAATCTTCCTACTTGCCAACTCCACCTACATCTTAATACTCCAAGCAATCTCGGAAATGAAACCATGGTTAACTATAAGAGATATATTGTTAGGCACTCGACGAGACTAGTTTTGCAAACTAAAGTAGAGGAGGAGATCATAAAGCTCCAAAAGGAAAATTTACCAAACAATGTGTTAAGCTCTCCATAGGACTACGTCGGTGAACAGTACATTTTCTAACCTATATATGTAAATATATTCGTATATGTATGCATAAATACACACACACATACACGTACATGAAAACACACACACACGCACAAACGCATTCACATATCTATCGATATTAATTGTTATACCACTATTCATGTTTGGTGGACTACATTGGTGAATGGTAGATTTTCCATAAGGCTTCATGTAAAGCTCCACCTCTATACTTATACTACCAGAGAGTATTACTAGGTAATACTTTCCGGTAATACAAAAAATGAGGCGAGTTGGGCTTACACACGTGAATATTCACTTAGGCTAACACTGGTACATATTACAAAACCAAATAAAACTCAAGTGTATGTACATAGTATTGGCACAAAGCAATAAATACGTGTATCTTTAGGATAGAACAAGACATAATATATAATAAGTGATAGAGAACACAGAGTCAGTGTCGCAACGATAAAGTGTAATATTAAATACATAAAAGACAGTGTGAATACATAACATCCCAAAGATTACCTATGTCTATCAACAAGATTATAGACTCGTTGAATACATCAGTGTAGCGCATGTGTGGCACAAAACATCCATATATTAAATCAATAAAGAATCGATCGTCAGCCTGAAAAGGATAGGTCGTTTTCCCATCAATTATAAAGATGTAAGATACAAGGATTGACCATACACTGAACATAGTCTCAGGTATAATCACAGCACATCCTCATAAGTAATTCGTGTCTATCTACCACACATCGGAACTAGACGGGAGACTGACAGTACGCATGCTTGCTCCAGGAGCCACATGTGTGTCCGTCTAACATGACTCCTACAGTCTTCGGTTACCTTCCTTCAGCATCGTGATAAGATCCAGCGATGTGCTCGTCAACGCAAGGACTCGACTCAGTCATGTCCCGACACCTGCTCATATGGTAACAGACTGCTGGCCTAGGTGATACAGGGGCGAACACACACATCGATAGCACACACTTCAAAGAATATGGTGTCACAGATTTGAGGCACGACCTCGCAATTAGGCCGCCAGGGAAGATACTAGCCTAATATGGTTCACTCCCACATCATAAAGGAAGTTGATTGCGATAGACACCTATCTATATATTTGCCGACACATAACTATCTAAATATGTTGACACACGACAATAGGCACACAGCCATATAAATATGTGTAACATCCCCCATTTTAAGGTCCGAAACTAAGCACTACGGATGCTGTAGACATCCATAGTATCAGTTTCCGGTGACAAAATATGGCTATGTTAATCATATCAATAATCAGAAGCATATGAATATGAAAATTTTCAAACACAATTTAATAAAAAAAATTCACATTTCACTTCACAAATAAGATTTCATATTTATTACATAATCCCATTTGATCCCACATTCATAGAAAATATAATTATTACAAAATACTCCAAAAGTGACATATGAAGACGACCCCTTAGTTGATCAGAGTCTACAACTACTTGGCAATTATAATTTCTGTCATTACATCCATTCAAATAAAACGAACTACATAGCAGATAAAATAAAACTCCTAATATAGCTAGCTTGCCTCCTTCACATCTTCAGAAGCTTATTCATCTAACTGGAAACCTGAAATCCCTTACTCTCGACCTACTCAAATGAGTACCCAAGAGTTTAAGGGGAAAAACAAAAACTTCGGACCAGACAAACAGTCTGGTATGAATAATAACATTTTATCTCAAAATAAATAGATATCTAGTTAGACCATGCCACTAAGTGGAACGGGTTTTCCTCTCACTAGTATCTTATCCAAAATATGTTAATCATAGTCATGCACCTGCAACCACAATGGCTAGAATAACATAACATAATCTTATACAGGTATGCAATATGGGTAAGTCTGACTCATCTGTCAATTTAGGTTTATATCTACCCTAAGTTCACCTATTCTCACAAAACCGACTATCTATCCCAACTCATAGTTTTCCCAGAGTCACTATAAACCTATTAGTTTTCATGGGCTGACTAATAACCTATCAAAATTCTTAGGGACTACCTGTCCTGAATCATAGTTTTCATAGGATCACTATGAACCTATTGGCTTCCACTAATAACATTTTCTAATCATAGTTTTTCATGGGATCACTACGAACCTATTGGAATTTTCCAATAACATTTCTCAAACCATAGTTTTCGTGGATCACAATGAACCTATTGGGATTCTCCAATAAAATACTTCCAATCATAATTTTCATGGGATCGCTAAGAACCTATTAGGATTCTCTAATAACATTACTCAAGCCATAGTTTTCATGGGATGACTATGAACCTATTGGGCTCTTCCAATATCATATCTCAAATTATAATCTTTTGATTAGTCTGGGCATCTTACACCTTTGATATTGCTAATCTCCCGAATGCAATTCTACTCACTCAGGAGTTAAATCTGATTATACTCCTGAATGGGTCAACCTAACTAGTTATTCCACCCTTAAATATCTCAAAATGTAGTTATGGGTCATGATGATATGAGTGTGAAAACAATAATCATGCAAAATAACTGATCAAATAATAACAAGAACATATAGTATCCATCATGCGAATATGTTCAATCAATTGGCATCATATAATTACTTAACCTTAAATAATAATTCTCTTTGGTAATTTCATATCAAAATTTGGGCTAAGCAATAAATTATTCCTTGAAAACATTTATCATTATATATGATTAATCCCTTTAATTCATATTTAAAACAAGGAAAATATGGCCCATTACTTTACAAATTTCTCATACCAATTTATAGTCCATTTTAATATTGCCATGTATACCTTTGGTTTTAATTGCGGATGTCGCACCTCTTCGTTATAGGGCATAATGCCATAAATTAGAATATGTTCATAATTGAAAACTTGCGGCATTAATATGGCCGACATGGGATGCCGCATCCCTTTATATCAAAGCTTTAAAAAAATAATTCTGATTTTATAAAAGTATAAGGCTATAATGCCTAAATCAATGTTGTCGTAACATAGAAATTTATAGGTTGCCGAACTTATTAAATATAGCCTTTTATACACAAAATCCGACATTGATGACACGTGGCATCAATATCATAAAACCATTGATATCAGATGCTTTAAAACAGTAACGTCGACATTGATGACTACCGACATCAATGCCTTAAAACAGTTGACATTGAATTCATAAAGCTAGGCTGCTATGTCGCTATAATAATAATGCCAAAATTGATAATAGGTGGCACCATTGCCATTTTATATACTAGCGACATTACTACCTAAAGTAATTAATGTCGAAACTAATACTTGCAACATTGCAGCCTTAAGCTACGGTGTCAATTAGGAAGCATGCGACATTGTTTAAAACCAAGGATGGAAACTTGTGGCATCAATGCCGTATGTTATAGATTTTTAAGGCAATGAAACAAAGGGTCGGCATAGTTTTGGTGTTATGAGATTACTATGTCGCCATAGACTCAATGCCGAAGGCCTTATAATAATAAAACTTAACCAGAACAGATTCACTCCATATCAACCGAGTTGATATCGTAGGCATCCATTAAGATTAGTGTCGTTGGGGTTTGGCATAAACGTTGGCAACATGGCAATATCGTTATTATTATAAAACCGTTTTATTTCTATTAAAAGCGATTACTTTTCACTAACTCTTAACCCTTGTCAACTTTCTATTAGTTAAAAACAATATTTATCAAATTTCTTTTTAAAAAAACTACCGCAACCTATTTACCTTCTCAAAAATTCATTTTGCACCCCTTAATCAATATTAATTATTTAATAATATTCATAAGCATTTCTAGCTTATTAAATTCATAATAAATCATAATTACATGAAAAAATCCCCAAAAATTCACCGAGAATCAGAATTAACATATTTTTTAACCTATAAAAATTTTGAGAGCAAAATCTTTATTTAATTATTTTTAGTAATTAAAACCCGAAATAAATGCCATTTCTTTCTTAGGAAATTCATAAACTATTCTTATTAATTTGAAAAATTATGAAATTAAAAACCCATCTCCAAAATTATGTTTCACACAACATACCCAAAAATTAAATTGTTTGGAGATCATAAACTAAGGTTTTGACTATAAACCTATCATAATAATTTCATAAAATTCCAATAATTCATTATTTAACCAAACAATGGTAAAAATCTAACATGGCACATCATAACATCAACGAATCAAAACCAATCAGATCCGAAGACAAACAAGCCTAAAAATGAGATGGTTTATTATTATTCACCTTGAATTGGATAATGGAGTTGGGATTTGATGGAGGATGATTTCCCTAGCTTTCCTTTTGAAATTCCTTAGCTTTCTTCTTCTAATCCTTCTTGGTTATGGCCAGCCCGTACGGTTTGCAATTTGATTATTGTGAAAATGAGAATGAAATGGGAGAAGGAGGGTTGAAGGGATAAAAGATAGATCTATTCCTAATTTGCCCCTCTCATTTATTCTCTTCTATTATATTTTTAAAACAATCTTATTAGTTAATTAGTTAAGGCCTAACCCAATTAATTATGAAATCTCAATCTTCTTATCACTCTACACATTATTCTATTTAATCTATTTAATTAATTCTCATGAACAATGTTAATTAAAATTAAGGGTGTTACAGGCTCCCCTCCTTAAATAATTTCATCCTCGAAATTTCGTTAAGGATAATAATAATAAGCATATCAATCATGCATACATTTTTAACATAACATAACAACAATACTAGCCTACCTGACTAGCAAAAAGTCTATGTACAACAAACATAGAACATACCATCAGAACAATGTAGGATAAGTCTCTTTAATCCTGTCTTCCGTCTCCTAAGTATAGTCTTTTTCATTGTCACTCCATTGGACTTTTACTAACTTGGCTATCTTGTTCCTCAACCCATTCTCATCTCTTGTGACAACTCGCACTGGTTGCCTAACAAAAGTCATATCTAGTTCCACTACTAAATCTTCCAATGCAGTCGAAGTAATAGTAGTCTTTGGATCATGTAGATACTTTCTAAGATGAGAAACATGAAACACATTTTGGACTCCTACCAAACTGTTCGGTAACTCTATTCTATAAGCGAGTTTCCGGATCCTCTCTATAATAAGAAATGGACCTACATATCTCGATGCCAACTTCCCCGTCTTTCCAAACCGTATCATACCCTTCATCGGTGATACTTTAACAAAAAGGCAGTCTCCAACTAAGAACTCTAGATCTTTACGCCTCTTATCCGCATAACTATTCTACCTTGACTAAGCTGCCCTCATCCTAGCTCAGGTTAACTCAATCTTCTCCGTGGCTTCTCTCACCATATCTGGACCAAGAACCAATCTGTCTCTGGTCTCTAACCAACACGTTGGTATTTGCACGGCCTTTCATACAAAGCTTCGAAAGGCGGCACCATTCCTATACTAGTTTGATAACTATTATTATAGGAAAACTCAACTAAGTGCAAATGGCCTTCCCATGACCCACCAAAATCTAGTACAATCTTTAAGTACCTTATTGACTCTCTCTGTCTGCCTATCCATCTGTGGGTGGTAAGCGGTACTCATCTTAAGCTTGGTACTTAACACCTTTTGTACACTCTTCCAAAATTCGCTAGTGCACAAAGTATCCCTGTCACTGACTATACTACTAGGAATCCAATGCAGTCTAACAGTATTCTTCATGAACAATTTAGCCAATACAGGTGCCTTCCTTGTCGACTTAATGGGAATGAAATATGCACTCTTGGTCAGTCTATCTACCATGGCCCATATGCTTTCATTTCCCCTACTCAACTTTGAAAACCAGTCAATAAAATCAATAGATATGGAATCCCATTTCCAAAGTGGCACTTCTAAAGGTTGAAGCAATCCACTTGGTTTTTGATGCTCGGCTTTTACTTGCTGGCAATTCAAACATTGTTTTACCTACAAGCCTACATCTCTTTTTATTCCTTCCAAGAAGAAACTCCTCTACATATCCTGATCCATTTTAGTTCCTCCAGGATGAATAATAAACTTCGATCGATGACACTCCCCAAGAACTCCCTTCCTTAGGTTACAAATATCTAGAACGCACAACCGTCCCTTCTTTCTCGACCATCTGTTCTGGTCAAGACTAAAACTTTTAAATCATCATTCTCAGTTCCACCTTCCAATCTTTTAATCCTTTCGACTAGCAATGGAACATCTCTCTACTTAGAAGCAATCCTTTCGATCAATACTGGTCGAACTTCTAAACATGACAATATGGTGGTAACTGTAACACCCCATATTTTTGGTAACATTATTTAGGATATTTAATTAGTTAAATAAAATAAAATAATGTAATATGATTAATGGATTGAGATTTGAGATTAAATAAGGGGCAGCCGTGTCATGTTAAACAAGTGAATTAAAGAATAAAAAGAGAATAACAGGTTAGGAAATATGCAAGAGAAAAATAGGAACAAGGCATATCCTTATACCCTAAACCCCCCTTAGGAATTCATTCTACACGTCCATTCTATTTTCACAAACAAAAATAGAGCTAAGCCCGGCCACCATTAGGAAAAGCAAAGAAGAAGAATTCAAAAGGAAGAATCAAATCACTTAATCAAGAACAAATCTCACATCCTTAACCAAAAAGCTAAGGTGAATAATGACTACATCTCAATTTTTAATGGTTTTCGGTTTTTGGAATGAAATCCAAATTATTTGCAAATGTTTTTCCATGTTTTGGACGATAAAATGTATATCTATATATTGTTGATGATTCATGTTAATTCACATAGATTTTGTGATATGTTTTGATATGAAAACCCTATTATGTGACATCCAATTGCCTTGCAAATTTAAATTTAGATTAGAAACAATAATTTAGAAATGGGTTACAATTTTCATAATTTTTTGGATTAATGTGGATTTTATATGAATTTTCTAGTGAAGAAAATGCTATTTTGGGTTTAAAATTAATTACGGCCAAATTTTATTGGCTTAGGGTCTAAAATTTATGTATGTTAGAAAACATATTAAAAATGATTTTATGGAATTTTTGTAGAATTTTCCTAAGTGTTTTAATGGAAATATAAAATTATGTAAGGTATGAGAATTAAATGTTTTCTATATTTATAAAAAGGAGAAGAGGTATTTTGTAAATAATCCAAATTCTTATTTTTGAAAATCAGTAGTACTTTTAGAAAAGAAAATTTTGCAACCAATCATAATTTGGCGAACAAGGCAGGTTAGGTACAAAGAAATAGTTTAAAAAGTCAAATCTACATGCTTTCTCTTGTTTCAATGTTTTCGGCACCAGGCTTCCGACTCCTTACCTTCGCCTTCGACTCCATCGAAACCAATGCACATGGTATCAGATAGATGGTACGTAGTGAATTGGGCAAAGGTGGACGGTATTGGGTTGAAACCAGGGGTCGTAGCAGTACTTTGCTTTTAAATGAAAATGCGTCTGCTTTGCTTTCGACTGAGTAGCTTTCGACTAGATTAATGACTTTAAAAAGAATGGTTTTAAGAGGTTGCGCCTTTGTTTTTAAGTAACTGCTTTCGACTAGGTCGAAACCCCTGACTGCCGCTTTTTACTTTTCGATCCAGATTGGTTTCGAAAGGGTTACCTTATTTTTTTAAAACTTAGCCACTTCTCCAATGCTTTCGAAGGGATGGTTTCGACACCATCACTTCTTTACTTAGGAATGCTTTTGAAAGAGATGCTTTTGACTTAAATGTTTTAATGACCCTTTTGCTCTATAAAAGGTAGAACCCAAATGGTTTCGAAAGAGATGGTTTTAAAGGTTTCGAAAGGTGTTTCCACATGTTATAAAATTGAACCCAAATGCTTTCAAAAGGCTTGATGTTTTGATGCTTTCGAAAGGTTTTAAAGAAAGGTTTCTAAGGTGTGGTTCTCTAATGGTTTCGAAAGGTCTAAAAGAAAATGTTTTCCAATAGTTTTGAAAGGTCTAAAAGGAAAGGTTTTCCAATGGTTTCGAAAGGCAATGCTTAAGTGTCTTAAAGAGGATGTCTAAGGTTTCAAAGCTTTTGAAGGAGATGTTTATTTACTTTTGAAAGGATATATATGGATGGTTTCAAAAGGTATGATTTCGAAAGGTATGTTTTGGCATTCGACCTAAGGTTTTACTCGTATTGAAAGAGATACTTTCAAAGGTTTCGAAAGGGGTGCTTTCGAAAGTTTAAACGTTTTCATTAATAAGGTTTTGTGTAAAGAATATGTAACATGGCAAGGTAATTTGAGTAAAGCAAAGAGTATATATAAATAATTTCCTTGTTAAAATAATGATTTAAAGGTTTAAATCAATATGAAAGAAAAGTTTTTCAAGGAAAATTTTATGGGTAGATAACCCTAAGAAAATGACTCAGATTTGAAGACCAGATGGGACTGGTGTAGGGTCGCGCCCTATTCTCATTAGCTATTAGCCCCTAGCTAATTTAGTCCAATATTCCAGTGCGTAGGGCTTTGTCGCAGGTGAGACTAAAATTTTGTTACATAGAGAAAGAAATCTAAAAAGGAAAGACATGTTATTGGTAAGCCCGCAAAACCATTAGGATCGGTTAGGCATGGAGAAGTAAGTAAGGAAAGACCATCCAAAAGAGGAGTATCTAATAGATGTTAGATTTTTTATGATTTTTGGTAGGCCCGAGTCAGCCAAGCGTTAGTAGTTAGCCAAACAAAACTACAATGTATGGACAGATAGTCCATATGATAACCAATATATACATATACATGATATTGCTTTACAGATTTAACCAGTTTTGGTTGCAGGATTATAATTTGCAAAAGACATGTTTTAAAAAGGATATTAATGCCCATTCCACTAAGCGGCGTGGTCTCACTTAATATCAAATAACCGAGATGTATAATATTATTCACACTAGGCTTTATGTCTAACTTGAAGTTTATTTTCCTTAAACTCTCGGGTGCTTAAAATTGATTTGAGTAGGCTGAGGGTTGAGGTTTACAAGTTTTAGTAGGTTGGTGAATAAAGCTTCCGGTGATGAGTAGGTGGCTGACGGATAGCTAATTAGGAGTTGCTATTGTATTTTGGATTTTGGATTGATTCCGATGTACTGTATATATAGTACTCTGGTTAACCAATGGGGCATCGTCATATGTCGCTCTTGGCGTAATTATGTAATAATTATATTTTATCTGAATTCTGGGAAAGCGATGGGATTTTGTAATTTGAAAATGGGACATGTTTTGGAAATGTAATCAGAAAAATGTTGTTTTTTTTAAATCTGTGATTTTGTTTCAAATTCAAGTGCTTTTGATATTATAGATACCATTAACATAGCCGTATTTAGTCGTCGAAAGTTAATACTATGGCTGACTGCAGTATTTGTAGCGCTTAGCTTTGGGCCTCTAGATAAGGGATATTACAACCTAGTACCAGAGCATAAGTTTATGAAAAACTTTAACTAAAAGAAAATGATTTTTTGGAAAAAACATAATCCTAAGGAATTAGCGATAAAATTGGGGTAAGGGATAACGTTATAGTAACATACTTGTATTTGCCATATATAAGTATGCGCTTTATCTCTAGTCTCCAATCTCTATTAGGTTATTTTTTTGTATCTCATGAAGGTTCGAATGCAGATATGGATTCTCGAAGAGATAATGTTGGAGGAGGAAGCACCGCTGCAAATGGAAATGCCAGACCTAATACTAGAAGGAACCCAGGTCAGGCACGAGCTGGAAATACTGGTGCTGAAGTCCCGTAAGTTGATATGGGAGCCATGTATCAATTTTTCGTGAATATGATGCAAGCGGGGGTTGCTGTTGGAGTAGTTGGAGGAGGATTCCAGGAAGCTCCAGTAGTCAACAATTATGCTGCTTTGAGTAGGGACTATGCTAGGTTGGGAGGAAAACCATTCGTTGGGACTGAAGATGCCATAGAAGTGGGGAACCGGTTGCTACACTATGAGAGGATTTTCATAGATTTAGGGCTTAGTCATGAGAAGAAAAGAAGGCTCGCTTCGAGGCAGTTTCAAGGAGCAGCTTTATACTGGTGGAATAGTGTGACAGTTGGAGTGGATGAAGGAACGATGACATGGGCTGAGTTTAAGAGGAGGTTCGAGGAGAGATTCATGTCTGTGATGGCAAAGTATACCTTACTCAAGAAGTTTGCTGAGTTAGAACAGGGAGAGATAACTGTGTTAGAGTATGCTACAAGGTTTGAGGAGTTGGCAAGGTATGGTCATGCCACTATGGATACCGTGATTAAGAGAAATGAGAAGTTCATTATGGGGTTGAAACCTGAATTGGTTAGGGCTACATTACCTCATATCAGGGATCCTTGTGATGTTGTAGTAGAGATGGCTCTAAGACGCGAGGAAATTTTTGCTTCTGTGGAGAAGAATAAGGCGAAGGAGATCCAGGTGGGGCAGAGTCAGAAAAGGAAGTTCTTTCCTAAGAAGGTAGCCCAAAAGGGTGGAGTCGTGAAGAAGGGAAAGTCAGAAGTTGTGTTTTTTAAGTGCGACAAGAAAGGGCACTTTGCGAATGAATGTCGTTCTGGAGAGGCAAAGAAGGTGCCAGGAAGAATAATATCAAATGCTTCAATTGCGATCAGATGGGTCATTACAAGAGCCAATGCAAGGAGCCTGCTAAGAATGGAAAGGGCAAAGTATATGCATTGGAGCTAGCTACCTCGAGACCCACGACAGAGGAAAAAGGGAAAGCAGTGTTGGGAGGTACGCTTATGATTCTTGGTATGGCAGTTAGTGTTCTGTTTGATACTGGTGCATCGCATTCTTTTATATGTCGTTGTTTGGTAGATAAGCTTAACCTAGAATCCTCATACCTAGTTACTTCCTTAAGGGTTGCAAATCCGATAGGAGGGTATGCGACACTTGGGATGAGATGTGACCACCTAAAGTTTGATTTTTTTAGGTCATACTTTTGTTTGCAGTTTGCATGTGTTTAATTTCATAGGATTCGTAGTTATTTTGGGTATGGATTCGTTAAGTAAGTACGATGCTAGGATATTTTGTCATGATGGGAAAATATCACTTAGACACCTAGATTGTAGGGAGCAGATTGTATATACCGTAAAAACCCTATCTATGAGGTGAATGCTTTGTCGGATGTTGTGGAGATAGAAAACGAGCTAAATTGCGTTTTTGTGGTTAGAGAATTCGCGGATATTTTTGAACCCGTAGTAGGATTTCTACAGAAATAGGCCATTGGGTTTCGGATAGATTTGGTGCCTGAAGCAGAACCAGTTAGTAGACCACCAAGCAGGATAACACCTACCGAAATGATGGAGCTCAAGGTACAGTTGGTGGATTTGGAAGGCAAGAATTTTATCAGACCTAGTAGTTCACCTTGGGGAGCAGCCGTAGTGTTTGCTAAGAAGCCGGACGGATCGTTAAGGTTATGTATCGATTATCGTAAGTAGAATGAGAAAATGATAAAGAATCGATATCCATTGCCTAGGATTGACGTTTGTTCGATCAGTTGAGTGGAGCCAAGATATTTTTGTAGTTGGATTTAGCGGTAGGTTTCCATTAGCTTAGAGTGGCAGAGGATAGTATTCCTTTGACGACGTTTAGAACCAGATATGGATCGTATGAATGGTTAGTGATGTCGTTCGGACTGACTAATGCGTCAGCTTTCTTTGTAGATTTGATGAACCGGATTTTCTGAGAGCACCTGGATAGGTTTGTATTGGTTTTCATAGATGATATTTTGGTGTACTCTAAGGATGAAAGAGGGCACGAAGTTCATCTTAGAATGCTTGAAACGCTGAGGCAGCATCAGTTGAAGGCGAAGTTCTTGAAATGTCATTTTTGGAAGAAGGAAGTGAAGTTTCTTGGTCATGTAGTTTCAGAGAATGTGTTATCAATAGATCCAACTAAGATAGAGGCCGTGAATAGTTGGAAGAGACCAAAAACTGTGACCGAGATAAGAAGTTTTCTTGGATTGGTTGGTTACTATCGGAGGTTTATTAAGGATTTTTCTCGGATAGCGGCACCAATGACTAAGCTAACTCGAAAGGATGTGAAGTTCGTTTGGGCCGATAAGTGTGAGGAGGCATTCCAGAAGCTGAAACACTTATTGACTAATGCACCTGTGTTAGTTGTTCCAGTGGGGAATCAGGATTTGGTAGTGTACACAGATGCATGTGGGACTGGGTTAGGAGCTGTGTTAATGCGGAGGGGTAGAGTAATTGCCTATGCTTCTCGATAGCTTAGACCGCATAAAGTCAGATACCCAACCCATGACTTAGAGTTAGCTACGGTAATTTTTGCGCTGAAGGTGTGGAGACATTATTTTTTGGGAGAAAGATTTGAGTTGTATACGGATCATAAGTCGTTGAAGTATTTGTTCTCTCGGAAGGAGCTGAACATGAGACAACAAAGGTGGTTAGAGTTCTTAGCTCTTATGATTTCGATATTGAGTACACACCGGGGAAAGGCAACAAGGTTGCCGATGCGCTTAGCAGAAAACATCAGAATGTTGTGTTAGTGATGATAGCTGAGTGGAAAGATTTGGAAGCGTTAGCTACTTGCAGAGTACAGTGGAGAACTAAGAGTAGTTCAAGCACAGAAACTGCTTTGTTATCATGTTTGGAAGTTCGACCAGTTATGATCGAAAAGGTTGCTTCTAAACAGATAGAGGATCTAGTGTTGGCTGAACGAATCAGAAAGCTGAGAGATGGAACGGAGAGCGATGACTTAAAGGATTTTAGTCTTGACCAGAATGGGTGATTGAGAAAGAAAGGAAGATTGTGTGTTCCGAATGTGGGAGACATTAGGAAGGAAGTTTTGAAGGAATGCCATTGTTCGAAGTTCACATTCATCCGGGAGGAACAAAGATGTATTAAGACATGAAGAGAAGTTTCTTCTAGGATGGTATGAAGAGGGATGTAAGCTTATGGGGGAAGCAGTGTCTGAACTGCCAATGGGTAAAAGCCGAACATCAGAAGCAAAGTGGGTTGCTTCAGCCTTTGGAAATTCCAGTGTGGAAGTGGGATTCTATTTCTATGGATTTCATTGACGGGTTGCTAAGGTCGAATAAAGGAAATGAAAGCATATGGGTCATTATGGACAGGTTGACCAAGAGCGCCCATTTCATTCCAATTAAGTCAACCATAACAGTACCTATGTTAGCGAAGTTGTTTATGAAGAATGTAGTTAGACTGCACGGAATTCCTAGTAGTATAGTGAGTGATAGAGGTTCTTTATTCACTAGCGAGTTCTGGAAGAGTCTACAGGATACCTTAGGTAACAAGCTTAAGATGAGTACCGCTTACCATCCACAGACTGATGTGCAAATAGAGAGAGTTAACAAAGTCTTGCAGGATTTGTTACGAGCATGTGTGCTAGATTTTGAGGGATCATGGAAAGACCATCTACGTCTAGTCGAGTTTTTGTATAACAATAGTTATCAGGCTAGTATAGGGATGGTACCGTTTGAAGATTTGTATGGAAGGCCATGCAAATCTCTAGTTTGTTGGTTAGAGACCGGGGATAGGTTGGTTCTTGGTCCGGATTTGATTAGAGAAGCTATAGAAAATGTTAAGTTAATTCGAGCTAGAACGAAGGAAGCCCAATCTAGGCAGAAGAGTTATGCGGATAAAAGACGGAAAGACTTAGAGTTTTCTGTTGGAGAGCATGTTTTCATTAAGGTGTCGCCGATGAAGGGTGTGATTCGATTTGGGAAATCAGGGAAGTTGGCACCGAGGTTCGTTGGACCATTTCCTATTATTGAGAGGATTGGGAAACTCGCATATAGAGTAGAGTTACCAAGCAGTTTGGCAGGAGTCCAAGATGTTTTCCATGTTTCTCATCTAAGGAAGTGTATTCGAGATCCGAATAGTACTATATCACCAATTGTGTTAGATGACTTAGTTGTAGAGCCGAATTTGACTAGAGTTAGAAAGCCAGATCGCTTAGTCGTGAGAGATGAGAAGAAGTTGAGGAACAAGACAGACGGATTAGTTAAAGCCCAGCTGAGCGACGATGACACAAACTGTACTTGGGAGACTGAGAACAAGATGAGAGATACTTATCCAAATTTGTTTGATGGTATGTTTTACCTTTAATTGTTTTGATGTGTACCTTATCGTAATTTCGAGGACGAAATTCTGTAAGGAAGGGAGTCTGTAACACTCCATATTTTTAGTAACATTATTTAGGATATTTAATTAGCTAAATAAAATAAAATAAAATCATGTAAGATGATTAATGGATTGAGATTTGAGATTAAATAAGGGGTAGCCATGTCATGTTAAACAAGTGAACTAAAGAATAAAAAGAGAATAAAAGGTTAGGAAATAAGCAAGGGCAAAATAGGAACAAGGCATACCCTTATACCCTAAACCCCTTTAGGAATTCATTCTACAAGTTCATTCTATTTTCACAAACAAAAATAGAGCTAAGGACGGCCATCATTAGGAAGAGCAAAGAATAAGAATTCAAGAGGAAGAATCAAATCATTTAATCAAGAACAAATCTCACATCCTTAATCAAAAAGCTAAGGTGAATAATGACTACATCTCAATTTTTAATGGTTTTCAGTTTTTGGAATGAAATTTGAATTATTTGCAAATGTTTTGCCATGTTTTGGATGATAAAATGTATATCTATATGTTGTTGATGATTTATGTTAATTCACATAGATTTTGTGATATGTATTGATATTAAAATCCTATTATATGACATCCACTTGCCTTGCGAATTTAAATTTAGATTAGAAACAATAATTTAGAAATGATTTTCAATTTTCATAATTTTCTGAATTAATGTGGATTTTATATGAATTTTGTAGTGAAGAAAATGCTATTTTGGGTTTAAAATTAATTACGGCCAAATTATATTAGCTTAGGGTCTGAAATTTATATATGTATAAAACATATTAAAAATGATTTTTTGGAATATTTGTAGAATTTTGCTAAGTGTTTTAATGGATATATATAATTATTTAAGGTATGGGACTTAAATGTTTTATATAGTTATAAAAAGGAGAAGGGGTATTTTGTAAATAATCCAAATTCTTATTTCTGAAAATCGATAGTACTTTTAGAAAAGAAAATTTTGCAACCAATCATAATTTGACAAACAAGGCAGGTTAGGTACAAAGAAATAGTTTAAGAAGTCAAATCTACATGCCTTCTCCTGTTTCAATGTTTTCGACACCAGGCTTCCGACTCCTTACCTTCGCTTCCGACCCCATCAAAACCAATGCACACGGTATCAGATACCTGGTACGTAGTGAATTGGGCAAAGTATTGGGTCGAAACCAGGGGTTTCGAAGGGATCGAAGCACGCGCCTGCTTTGCTTTCGACCGAATAGCAGTCGACTTGGTCTGCTTTCGACTGGGTTAATGACTTTGAAAAGAATGGTTTTAAGAGGTTGCACCTTTGTTTTTAAGTAACTGCTTTCGACTAGGTCGAAACCCCTGACTGCCGCTTTTTACTTTTCAACCTAGATTGGTTTCGAAAGGGTTACCTTGTTTTTTAAAACCTAGCCGCTTCTCCATTGCTTTCGACGGGATGATTTCGACACCATCACTTCTTTACATAGGAATGCTTTCGAAAGAGATGCTTTCGACTTAAATGTTTTATGACGCTTTTGCTCTATAAAAGGTAGAACCCAAATGGTTTCGAAAGAGATGGTTTAAAAGGTTTCGAAAAGTGTTTCCATATGTTATGAAATTGAACCCAAATGCTTTCGAAAGGCTTGATGTTTTGATGCTTTCAAAAGGTTTTAAAGAAAGGTTTCTAAGGGGTGGTTCCCCAATGGTTTCTAAAGGTCTAAAAGGGAAGGTTTTCCAATGGTTTCGAAAGGTATAAAAGAAAAGGTTTTCCAATGGTTTTGAAAGGTAATGCTTAAGTGTTTTAAAGAGGATGTCTAAGGTTACAAAGCTTTCGAAGGAGATTTTTTTTGCTTTTGAAAGGATAAATATGAATGGTTTTGAAAGGTATGACTTCGAAAGGTATGTTTTGGCCTTCGGCTTAAGGTTTTACTCGTATTGAAAGGGATACTTTCAAAGGTTTCGAAAGGGGTACTTTCGAAAGTTTAAACGTTTTCATCAACAAGGTTTTGTGTAAAGAATATGTAACATGGCAAGGTGATTTGAGTAAAGCAAAGGGTATATATATATAATTTCCTTCTTTAAAGAATGATTTAAAGGTTTAAATCAATTTGAAAGAAAATGTTTTCAAGGAAAATTTTATAGGTAGATAACCCTAAGAAAATGACTCTGATTAGAAGACTAGATGGGACTGGTGTAGGGTCGCACCCTATACTCATTAGCTATTAGCCCCTAGCTAATTTAGTCCAACATTCCAATATGTAGGGCTTTGTCATAGGTGAGATTAAATTTTGTTACACGTAGAAAGGAATCTAAAAAGGAAAGACAGGTTATTGGTAAGCCCGTAAAACCATTAGGATCAGTAAGACCTGGAGAAGTAAGTAAGAACAGACCATCCGAAAGAGGAGTATCTAACAAATGTTAGATTTTTTATGTTTTCTGGTAGGCTCGAGACAGCCAAGGGTTAGTAGCTAGCCAAACAAAACTACAGTGTAGGGACAGATAGTCCATATGATAACTGATATGTACATATACATGATATTTCTTTACAGATTTAACCAGTTTTGGTTGTAGGATTATAATTTGCAAAAGACATGTTTTAAAAAGGATATTAGTGAGGGGAAACCCGTTACGCTAAGCGGCGTGGTCTCACTTAATATTAGATAACCGAGATGTATAGTATTATTCACACCAGGCTTTATGTCTGACTCGAAATTTATTTTCTTTAAACTCTCGGGTGCTCAAAATTGATTTGAGTAGGCTGAGGGTTGAGGTTTACAGGTTTTAGTAGGTTGGGGAATAAAGCTTCCGGCGACGAGTAGGTAGCTGACAGATAGCCTATTAGGAGTTGCTATTGTATTTTGGATTGATTCCGCTTTATTGTATATATAGTACTCTGGTCAACCAAGCATGCATCGTCATATGTCGCTCTTAGCGTAATTATATAATAATTATATTTTATCTGAATTCTGGGAAAGCGATGAGATTATGTAATTTGAATATGGGACATGTTTTGGAAAGTGGAAATTAGCCACAAGGGCCTCTTTAGCTAGTGCAATTAGTTTCTAGGACGCACAACTGAAATAATTACTTTTAAGGACAAAATGCAAAATAATTAGTTTCTAAGGCCTAAAAACCTATGAAATTATGTCCTTGAAAGTAATTGGACTCCTGAATTTGTCCTTAAAAGTAATTATTCTGCTGACTTTGGCCTTGAAATTAATTTCTATGGATGTGTGTCCTAGAAACTAATTGGACTACAAAGTTTGTCCATCTAGTGAAATGCCCCTTTTGGAAATGTAATCAGAAAAATGTTGTTCTTTTGAAATCTGTGATTTTGTTTCATATTCAAGTGCTTTTGATATTATAGATACCATTAACATAGTCGTATTTAGTCGCTGGAAGTTGATACTATGGATGACCACAGCGTCCACAGCGCTTAGCTTTGAGCCTCTAGATAGGGGATGTTACAGTAACTCTGACCAGAACTAGCAGTCGATCTTAACTGAACACTACAAGTAGTCAACGCCTCTAAATCTTTCCATTTTGCAAACATAGCTAACAACACTTTCTGATGTTTTCTGCTAAGTGCTTCAGCAACTTTATTTCCTTTCCTTGATGTATACTCAATACCAAAATCATAAGCTGCTAAAAACTGCACCCATCACTGCTATCTTCTATTCAACTGCTTCTGAGAGAATAAATACCGCAAGGACTTATGATTTGTATCTAACTTGAATCTTTCTCCTACAACATAGTATCTCTACACCTTTAAAGCAAAGATTACAGCTGCCAACTCCAAATTGTGAGTCAGATATCTAACTTCATATGTACTATGCTATCAAGAAGCATAGGCAATCACTTTACCTCTTTGCATCAACACAGCTCCTAATTCTGTTCCACACACATCTGTATTCACCACCAAATCCTGATTACCATCCGGTAAAACTAAGAGAGGCGCATTGGTCAGTAAATGTTTTAGCTTTTGGAACACTTCCTCACATTTACTAGACCAAATAAACTTTACGTCATTTCTAGTTAGTTTATTCAAAGGTGCTGCTATCCAAGAGAAATCCTTAATGAATATCCGGTAATAGCCGGCTAATCCACCGTCTCGGGCCTCTTCCAATTATTTGCAGATTCAATCGTAGTGGATCCATAGACAACCCTTCTTCTGAAACTATATGACCAAGAAATTTCACTTCTCTTTTCCAAAAATGACACTTCGAAAACTTCATTTTTAGTTGATGCTGCCTCAACCACTCAAGCACTATTCTAAGATGAATCTCGTGATCTCTTTCATCCTTAGAATATATCAAAATGTCATCTATGAACCTATCTAAGTGCTCATGAAAAATCAGGTTCATCAAGTCCACAAAGAAAGCATGCGCATTAATCTATCCGAATGGCATTGCTAACCACTCATACAAATTGTACCTTTTTCGACACGTCATCAATGGAACACTGTCCTCCGCTACCCTCAATTGATGGAACCCTATCGCCAAATCCAACTAGGAAATTACTTTGGCTCCACTCAACTAATCAGATAAATCATCAATTCTCGACAAAGGATATCTATTCTATATCATCTTCTCATTCAGTTTACGATAATCGATACAAAATCTTAACGAACCATCCAGTTTCTTCACGAACATCGCGGTCGCTACCTAAGGAAAATTGCTTAGTCTAATAAAATTCTTTCATTTTAAGTCCACTAGCTGCACCTTTAAATCCTTCATCTTGATAGGTGTCATTCTACTAGGCGGTCTACTTACGGGTTCGTCTCAAGACCAATGTGCTCGTCAACTCGAGGACTCAACACAGTCATGACCCAACACATGCCCCTTTGGTAACAGACTGCTTGCTTAGGTGACATTGAGGCAAACACACACAGCGATAACACACAACTATAAGAATAGGATATCACATATTCAGGGCACGACCCTGCAATCAGGCCACCAATGTGAATACATGCCTAATCTAGTTCTATCCCACATCATAAGGGAAGTTGGATGGTGATAGACAAATAGATACTACCTATCTATATATTGGCTGACACACAACCATCTAAATATGCCGACAGATGGCAATAGGCACACAGCCTTATAAATATGCTAACACACGACAATATGCACGAAGCCTAACTCATCGCAGTGAGCTCCACATCATAGTAGCATCCTGCTTATCCCTGAATGAGTGCCATCAACGAGCAAAGAATAACCGAATAAATATCACAGCAACATCGCATACTGTTTGTACCAAAAATGGTCACAAACCCCAAGTGTTGTGAAAGCACCAGTGTATGAATACAAATCAGCAATATTCAGACACAAATATCAGATCTAAGCAAGCAACAAACAACAATCCAGAAATAATGAACAGTGACACGCAATTTATAGTGGTTCGGCTATCTCCGGCCTACGTCCACTCCAAGGATTTTTATCTTTTATTGATGTTCTTCACTGATTACAGATGATTACAGCAAATACAATGAATGAATCTGAATATAACAGCAATGGAAAGGAGTAGAGTTGAATCCGGCAGAATCTGGACCTTGAATGGCAAAAAAGATCCCTTTTCTGTAGGCTTCAGGGGGCTATTTATAGGCGTAGGAGGCCCAGATCTCGCCCAAACTTCAGGAGACTTTTTCTGGCACGTGAGGGGGCCCACGCGACCGGTCCCACCAAGTTTCAACTCAATCTGTGATTGATTCGAGTCAATTTCGTATCGATCAGGAAATGCTCCAATCGAGCTGAAACTTGGCAGGATTGCTCTTTACCTTGTGTGGAAGCTACTGTGAAAATTTCATTACATTTGGCCTTGTGGCTTGGGAGATATGATCGATTCAAGGTCATGTTTTTCGTAGTCTGCCGCTTTCGAATCCATACTTTCGCATCCATCTGTTCGACTCGATCGAGGCACATGCGTGGGAGGTGACGTGGAGTGATATGGAACGAGTTTCCTGGGTCGATCCGATTTAAGTGGCGTATTGACCGATTCGTATCCACGAACTTCGCCTTGTTTGTATCGAGTACTGGTATCCTGTTTGAATCAATCAACTCCGTGCATCTCGTATCAGTTGTCAACGTCTAGTTCAAATCAAGGTATGTAGCTTAGCTCGTATCGATGGAGACTCATTCAATGGATACATGATGGATACGAACTAAAGCTTCCTGCTGGTCAAATGAACGCCTCGTCCATCGATTCGAACTAATCATCGGTCAACCGATACGAAGTTCATGGATACAAACCAAGGTGTGGTGATGGATACGAACGGATGGATTCGAGCTTCATGACCACGGACCGATTCGTGCCTGATCGATTCGAAGTCGCCAAGCCCTGATGGATTCGAACTCGACGATGTCTCCCTGATGGATACGAATCTGATCGATTCGAACAGGCCCCTACCTTGTTTTTCTGATGGATACGAACAACTTGTATCCAACTTGTATCGATCATATCTCATTCACACGAACTCCGATTATCCTGAAATCTGAAACGCTGGCTCCCATGGCTTTGTTTGTCATGTCTTGTCAATTGCAGTCCGATCCGGACTTGGGCAAAATTCATCGATATCCATGATCATCCTGCCATGCATATTTAATATTCATGGCTGATTAATATTGACTTCAGTTAATTTTTGTGTATCCCAGCTTTGCCAAAAAGTGGGATAACACTTTGCCCCCCAAAACATGCCTTTTGGTAAAAAGTGTGTTTTGATTAGTCTCAATTCGAATGTAGTAAGCTCAGGTTTTATTCGAATCTTATGATATTTTCAATCAAGTTCATGGCTGTTCGAAGCCGAAGCATTATCAATTTCTGCCAGTGGGAGTTAAGAATGAAATTCTACAGTCTCTCCGGACTGTTGACGATCGCTCCGGACCCTTGCGAAGCCCATTCTAGACTTAGCGGTTGAATAGAAAGATCCTATTGCACTCCGGCGTTGCTTTCTATTCCTTGCACTCCGGCCCCAGTTAGGACGTGAAGCGATGTCTTGGCCGTTCTGGGCCGATCGTAGCCTCTCCGGGCTCCTGCTGGATCCCATCCTGTCACTCTCCGGTGAAGGGGAAACAACGTTAAGTGGGTCGATCCTGTCGCTCTCCGGCGAAGCGACCCACTTCTTGCACTCCGGTTCAGTGTATTTGAACATTAAGCGATGTCTTGACCTGAATCGTCGGCCGATCATAGCCTATCTGGGCTCTTATCGAATCCTAATCGAAACACTCTCCGGTGAATAGGAAACGATGCTTAAGTGAGTCGATCCTGTCGCTCTCTGGCGAAGCAACTCACTTCTTGCACTCCGGACCACGCCTCTCTGGGTAGGATCATAAAGCGATCATTTTTATATTGATATTTAATGTTTATCCTTTAACTCTCCGGTCAAAGGTTTATTTCAAGAAATTCAAATTTATTTATTAAATTCAGACCCTAGATGTTCAATCTCAAACATCAGCGAAAAACTAAACAACGCCACTCCGGGCTGAACGGTCTATACCATCTCAGAGCATGCCTAGGGGTCTCTCTGGTTCCCATACATGAGTGAGTGGAATAGCCGTTTTATTTTGAAAGCAAATCTAATGAAATTATTTGGCCGAAGTCCAGATCTCGAACTTGGCCCTTGCCATCTTAATCAGTTGATGATGAGTCGTGATCCCGATCCAGGATCGTTTCTGTTAGGTGGAGGCGGTAGTTGTTCAGGCCTTACCGCTGCTGCCCGTTCTCTGACAAATTGTAGCAGTTTACCACTCCTGGCATGTTCTTCCACCTCATCCCTTAGGTGGCGGCATTCATCGGTAGTGTGTCCATCCAGCTCATGGAATAGGCAGTATTTTCCAGTCCTGCGTTCCCGCTCCATGGGATCTCTCCTGGGTGGTTTTCGATAGGGGAGTTGCCCCCGAGTTTCAGTGTAAATCCTTTCTAGGCTTGCCGTCAAATCTGTGAATTGCCTGAATCTAGGCTCTCTGAATTTCTTCCGTTTATCAGGACCATCATGTGTGTCATCCTGCTTTCTCTTTCCTTTGTCTGCTCCAGACTGTCCTCCTGCGGTTCCTTCGCTTCGTGTAGTGTTTATTTCCTGCCTCTCAGCTCGTGATTCCTCTAGTCGAATGAATTTTTCAGCTTCATGATAGAACTCTCCTAGATCTTGCGGTGGGTCTCTGGTCAGAGAATCTTTGAATTCGGTGCCTTCTGCAATTCCTGCTACTGCCGCCATCAAAATCATTGATGGATCCGGGCGATCTACAGAAGCCACCGTTGCATTGAATCGCAATAGAAAATCTTTTATGGACTCTCCGGTCCTTTGCTTTATCGAGGCTAAAGTCATCACACTCTTGGGTCGCGTCACATGGACCCTAAACTGTCTCATGAAGCATTCCACTAGCTCACCCCATGTCCTGATTGATCCAGTCTCTAGTTGTCTGAACCAAAGCGCAGCCAAATCTGATAGAAACAAAGGGAAGCATCGTGCCATCACTTCCTCGGATGCCCCCAGCACTTCCATATGCCTGATGTATCTGGTAACGTGCATTGTCGGGTCTGACTTTCCGTCATATGGGTTCAGCGTCGGCAGTTTGAACTTTGGAGGGTTCCTTGCATTCCTGATACTTGGAGTGAACGGACTCCGACTGACTTCCTCCAATCCTCCGCTAGACAATCCTCCTCTCATGAGTCGTCGCACTAATCCAGCCATCTTTTCATCTCCATCCTGGGGTTGCCCTCTTGGTCTTGAAGGGTATTCTGGTATGTATTCTTCGTGTGGCCCGTTAGCATCAGCATTGGCCCTAGCTTGTTGAGCTCCGTCTGCCGGCCTTCCAGCATCGGATCCCGAGGGTCTGCCCCCGAGTCCTTGTCGATTGTCCTCTGGATCTGCATTCTGTCCTTCATCAGGTTCCGCAATCCTAGCTCCTTGTTCCACATTCATAGCCGCTGTAGTTGGTCCAAGGTTCTGTGTCCCTGCAGCTCTCATCTGCTCGAAGAAATTCTGCAGCATCTCTTGTTGGCTTTTCATCATTCTTTCGTGCATCAGATTGGTCATGGTCTCCATTTCGTCTCTAGTGATGTAGATCGAAGCTGGTTCTTCTCCAGCATCAGAGGATGCCTCTTGACTTCCTCCTTGATGGCTTCTCTCGGCTCTTTGTCTTCTACTTGTTTGCCGAGTCATTGTCTTCAAATCTTCGAGTTTTCAAATCTGAACTTCGAATCTGGTGTAGCGGGTGCTGGTTCTTCTCAGTGAAAGCACCAAAGTGTTTGTACCAAAAATGGTCACAAACCCCAAGTGTTGTGAAAGCACCAGTGTATGAATACAAATCATCAATATTCAGACACAAATATCAGATCTAAGCAAGCAACAAACAACAATCCAGAAATAATGAACAGTGACACGCAATTTATAGTGGTTCGGCTATCTCCGGCCTACGTCCACTCCAAGGATTTTTATCATTTATTGATGTTCTTCACTGATTACAGATGATTACAGCAAATACAATGAATGAATCTGAATATAACAGCAATGGAAAGGAGTAGAGTTGAATCCGGCAGAATCTGGACCTTGAATGGCAAAAAAGATCCCTTTTCTGTAGGCTTCAGGGGGCTATTTATAGGCGTAGGAGGCCCAGATCTCGCCCAAACTTCAGGAGACTTTTTCTGGCACGTGAGGGGGCCCACGCGACCGGTCCCACCAAGTTTCAACTCAATCTGTGATTGATTCGAGTCAATTTCGTATCGATCAGGAAATGCTCCAATCGAGCTGAAACTTGGCAGGATTGCTCTTTACCTTGTGTGGAAGCTACTGTGAAAATTTCATTACATTTGGCCTTGTGGCTTGGGAGATATGATCGATTCAAGGTCATGTTTTTCGTAGTCTGCCGCTTTCGAATCCATACTTTCGCATCCATCTGTTCGACTCGATCGAGGCACATGCGTGGGAGGTGACGTGGAGTGATATGGAACGAGTTTCCTGGGTCGATCCGATTTAAGTGGCGTATTGACCGATTCGTATCCACGAACTTCGCCTTGTTTGTATCGAGTACTGGTATCCTGTTTGAATCAATCAACTCCGTGCATCTCGTATCAGTTGTCAACGTCTAGTTCAAATCAAGGTATGCAGCTTAGCTCGTATCGATGGAGACTCATTCAATGGATACATGATGGATACGAACTAAAGCTTCCTGCTGGTCAAATGAACGCCTCGTCCATCGATTCGAACTAATCATTGGTCAACCGATACGAAGTTCATGGATACGAACCAAGGTGTGGTGATGGATACGAACGGATGGATTCGAGCTTCATGACCACGGACCGATTCGTGCCTGATCGATTCGAAGTCGCCAAGCCCTGATGGATTCGAACTCGACGATGTCTCCCTGATGGATACGAATCTGATCGATTCGAACAGGCCCCTACCTTGTTTTTCTGATGGATACGAACAACTTGTATCCAACTTGTATCGATCATATCTCATTCACACGAACTTCGATTATCCTGAAATCTGAAACGCTGGCTCCCATGGCTTTGTTTGTCATGTCTTGTCAATTGCGGTCCGATCCGGACTTGGGCAAAATTCATCGATATCCATGATCATCCTGCAATGCATATTTAATATTCATGGCTGATTAATATTGACTTCAGTTAATTTTTGTGTATCCCAGCTTTGCCAAAAAGTGGGATAACACATACCACTGCGTGTTATAGTCTGTTTATTCTTTACTCACAAGTCACACTCGCTCCATCTTAATATTCAATATCATGAGTCATAGGAGTAACCAGAAAAATATTACGAAAGGTCTTATGGTATTATTAATTTGTTTACTCCAATTCCTCAAAATCTAGCATCTCTATAATATGATTCCATATAGCGAGTCCAAAGAAGAACCGAAGAAATATTAATGAAAGTCCCATACTAGATGGTATAATAACTCCGTTTATTTAGATTCCTCATTGCAAAGAATTGAAAACAATCATAAGATATAAGGATATTTTTTTTAAAATTAAGTCTATATCTATATTATAAACTTCTTAAAATACACAACTATATATATATAACCATTAGAAATTCTCAACAGTTTTAACCATTGGAAATTTTCTATTTTAGTATCATAATTCCTAAATGGTTATATCCTTTGGGAAAGAACATATTTCTTAATGGTTATAGCCATTGGGAAATACGAAAATTCCATATGGTTATAACCATTGGGATTAAGGAATTTTCCAACGGTTATAACCGTTGGGAAATATGTAACAAAATTAGCCACGTACCTATTCCTAATGGTTATAACCATTAGGAAATGTCAATTATGGTCTCATCATCATAAGTAATACATGTTTATCCACCACATATCAGAACGAAATGGGAGACTGACAACACGTCTTCTAGCTCCAGAAGCCACTCGTGTATCCATCTGACATGACTCCTACAGTCTTTGGTTACCTTCTCTCAATATCGTGATAAGAACCATGTGCTATTCAACACGAGGACTCAACTCGGTCATGACCCGGCACATGCCCCTTTGGTAGGAGATGCTGGCCTAGGTGACATAGAGACGAACACACACAATGATAACACATAACCATGAGAATAAAGTATCATAGATTCGGGGCGTGATACGCAATCAGGCAACCGGTATGGATATATGCCTAATCTAGTTCACTCTCACGTCACAAAGGAAGTTGGATAGCGATAGACAAACATATCCTACCTATCTATATATTGGCTGACACACAACCATCTAAATATTCCGACACACGGCAATAAGTACATAACTATATAACTATGCCAACATTGGCAATAGGCACAAAGCCTAACTCACCGCAATGAGCTCCATATCATAGTCTCATCCTACTTATCCCCATATGATTGTCATCCACGAGCAAAGAATAACTGAATAAATATCACAACAATATACCTTGCCATTACTTATTACTAGTCTGCTTATTCGGTGCTCACAGGTCACACTCGCTCCATCATAATATTCTATATCACGAGTCATTAGAGTAACCGGAAAAATATTATCAAATGTCCTATGATATTATTAATTTGTTTACTCAAATTCCTCACAATCTGGAATCTCTATAATATTATTTAATATAAAGAATTCAAAGAAGAACCGGAGAAATATCACCAAAAGTCTCATACTAGACGGTATTATAACTTCGTTTATTTAGACTCCTCGTTGCACATAATTAAAAACAACCATAACATATAAAGATATTTTTTAAAGAAATTAAGTTTATATCTATATTATAAACTTCTTAAAATATATACATACACAAACACACATATATAACCGTTGGAATTTCCTAACGGTTTAAACCGTTGGAAATTTTCTGTTAGTGATATAATCGCCAATGGTTATATCCATTGGGAAAGAACATATTTCCTAATGGTTATAACTGTTGGGAAATATGAAAATTCCCAACGGTTATAACCGTTGGGAATAAGGAATTTTCCAACAGTTATACCCATTGGGAAATATGTTATTAATTTTGTACATACCTATTACTAATGGTTATAGCCATTAAAAATTTGATTTGCAACGGTGTAACGACCCACCACGATGCCCTGATTAGCGAAGAACATTACAAATAATGTTGTCTGCTAATTCGAAGAATACGGCTTGTTAAGGGCGATTGAATGTGAATATATTTTTACACTAACATTGACACATCATTTATACCTTTTTACTTAATATCTGAATTGAAATTTGATGTGTATAGTATTAATACAAAGTAATAGGCACATCGATTTTTCAAAATCAGAACAATATATCGTATAAACATCAATCATAAATCACAGCGGAATAATAAACATTTATACTTATACAAACCTTGAGTCTACAAAATGAAATACTAGACTCAATAATATACAAGTTTACAATTCTTTAATCATTTTTTAGCAAAGCTAATGGGGAGGAACTGGCCCCTACCAGAGGTATAGATAGAAGAAATATTACGATAACAGGCTATCGTAATATGAGATGTACAATGAAAACCAAAACAATAGACAACCTATTGAAAAATCATTTAAAGCCCATCAAGCCCAAATGATTTAACAAAAGGCAATAACATCACTACACTACAAGGAGCTATTATAAATATTCCTAATGATAAAAGCAATGGATCTTTCCCCATGCACAAATATCCTTTTATTTCGTTCTTCCTAGATCACTACAACATTTTCTTTAGCAGCCTAAGGAGAAGATCCGAAGCATTGCAACGCCATCTCGTACGTTTGAAGATATTAAACCACTCTAGCTTGGAAACATTATGTGGAATATTAAGGCAGAAGCTTCGAAGAGTAGTTTTCCAGATATGATAAGCGAAAGGACACTCAAAGAACAAATGATCATTCGATTCAGGAGCATTATTGCAAAAAACACAGCAAGAGTGATTAAAAATACCTTTGTAATTTAAATTATCCATAGTATGAATAGCATTATTAACCACCTTCCATAAAAGAAAATTTTCCTTTGGTTTCGATTTTACTGTCCATATTCTAGAATGCCAAGGGAATATAGAACCAGCATTCAGAGAATTGTAGACAGTTTTGACTGAATGTGGTTTATCATTCCAAAGACCAGAGCTGATAGTAGAAATTGTAAATTTATGCAACATATTCCATGTCTGTCTGACAAGGAAAGAACTGCAATAAGGAAGTGAAATGCGATCTTCAGAAACATATTTGAGCACTGTGTCATGATCTTGAATACCAGTCATGCTTCTTAAGTTATAGTTGATGACATCAAATAGTATAAAGCCTTTCCTTGCCTATGGAGAGTGCCAAAAGGAGGTGCTATCAGTGATGTCAGACTTGTACATCGGTAGAAACCATTTTCTTGCATTTAATAAGCTCCTCCAAAACCAACTCCAGTTGCTAGGAAGAGGCATGGTCCAAAAAAAATATTTTTTCACTAAGTTTTCAGTTAACCAAATCGAAAGAAGGTCATCTTTTCTTTGTTGCAGTCTATCAATATGTTTAGAGACCACCGCACAATTCCACATTTTCAAATTAAGGATTCCAAAACCACCATATTTTGCTAATCTGGTAACTTTATTGTAAGCAATAGGAATAAGCTTTTTGGAGTAGGGGTTCCCATGCCAAATAAAATGATTGATAGCATTGTTAATCATACCAATAAGTCTACCAGGAAGAATATAAGTACTGGAGTAATATATAGTCATTGAGGTGGCAATCGATTTGGTTATAACTATCCTACCAGCAGTTGAAAGTTTGTTAGCAAGCCAGGAAGTAAGTTTCGCGACAATTTTTTCAAATAGTGGCATACATTGAGCAGTGGAAATTTTCTTGGAATTTAATGGGATTCCATGATACATGCTTTTGATGTCCATATAAGGCAAGACAGCTAGAGAGACAATTTCAGATAGTTTACTAGAAGGCAATCCAACAATCTTGATCTCAGATTTTGTATGATTAATCTCTAAACCAGTCATCAAGTAAAAAGTGTTAAGGACTTTTTTAATATTGGTTATTGATCTGATATTTGGCTTAGTGAAGATGATTTAGTCATCAGTAAAAAGAAGAGAGACAATCTTTGGATTTTTACATCCAGGATGCAAGTCACTATCACGAGAATGTGCTCTCATGTTTAATAGCACCGTTAAACATTCCACAACAGCTATGAATAAATAAGGAGAGATCGGGTCTCCTTGTCTTATACCACGAGTTACCTTAAAGTACCCAGAAGTGTCTCCATTGATGGATAAGCTGTGATAAGGAGTGGAGGTACAAGAGTAAATCCAAGCAACAAAAGGAAGAGGAAAATTCATTTTTTGTAATATGATGGCAATTGATGACCACTGAATTGTATCAAAAGCTTTTTGGATGTCTAGCTTAAGAGAGCATCTAGGTGATATATTTTTCCTATCATATCCTTTCATAAGTTCATGAGTAAGTATGATATTATCTGATATACTTCGACTAGGAAGGAAAGAATTTTGGTTCTTGGATATGATTGTGTTCAAAGCATTTTTCATTCTCGAGGCTAAGATTTTTGCTATGCATTTATAAACAACATTGCAACATGATATAGGTCGAAACTGATTGACATTATCTAGAAAATCAATCTTAGGAACAAGAGCAAGCTTAGTAGAGTTTATTCCTTTTGGCATATGATTGTTTTTAAAAAAATTCTTAGCTGCAGCAATTAAATCTTTTTTGATAATATTCCAAGCATGCTTATAAAAGTGAGCATTAAATCCATCAGGGCTTGCTGAGCTATTAGAGTTCATAGAGAATATAGCACCTTTTATTTCATGAGCAGTAATCTCTTATATGCATACCTGTTGTTATGGCAAAGAGATACCAGGCAAAGGAATTTCCAGAATAGTAGCAAAATCAGGTTGAAGAGAAGTATCATTTGATAGTGTTTCAGTGAAGTAATCTAATAATGAAGATTTGATTCCAGAATGTGTGGTAACAACAACACCTTTTGAGTCTTTCATAGCATGAAGGTTTCTATTTGCATTTCTCATTTTTAAGGACTTGTGAAAAATAGCAGAATTTTTATCACCATGAGAGTCCCATATAACCTTGTTTTTCTGCTTCAACATATTGTGTTCAGTGAGTAAGGCTTGTTCAAGGTCTTTTGCAAGCTTTTTTGCAGAGATAACCAGAAGACCATTTTGAGGATTGTCTAACATATCTTGTTGGCAAGAAAAAAGTTCAGTACGAATTAGTGTAGATTGCTTCTGACCATTTCCAAATTTTGATGATGACCATAACTTGAGAGCCTTTTTAACTTTAAGGAGTTTTCCTTGTAAAACAAACATAGGATTACCAAAAATGTTAGTGTTCCATTCATTTTCTAAAATTGTTATATACTCATTATGTTTTGTCCATTCATTAAAAAATGAAAAATGAGGAAAGCTTCTAACAGGAACCAAACCCCAAGAGACAAGGAGAGGAGAATGATCTGAAAGAGAACTGTAACGACCCGGAATTTTCGAACCCGAAAATTCCAGATAGTTAGAAGAAAAAGAAAGAGATAGAAGGAAGAAACAGAAGGAAGAAAAAGAACAGAGAACACAACATCTCACATTCGCAGCGGATTAAATATAATAACAAATAATAATATCAGTTATACAAGGAAAACTGTATTTGTTAATTACATTTTAATACATCAGAGTTACAACATTCACAAATGTACTAGACAGTTAGAATTAACATATCTCAGACAACTATAATATATCACAGCGGAATATACTCCATACGTTCCTGCCATCCAGCTCGCCTCCTGAGCTCCAAAACGTCCTTACCTGAAATCTGTAATACTCGGTCTGACCCGAGTATTACATCAAAGTAACACTCGAGTCAGGCTGGAAACCAGCGTGAGTAAACCCATATAATTTGAAATGCCAAGTTATAAACTTATTTGCAACCCAGGGTAACTCGTACCTTAGTACGTGTTCATAACTAGTTATAGTCAACACTTATTCTACAAAACAATACTAAGTATCCAACTTAGTTAAAATAGTCATGTCACCTAATTTATTCCATTCCAGCATATTTGATTCCATAATCAAATTTGTGAAGAATTATAACAGATCACTAATCGAAGTGGTTTCGGATATTATTGATATCCGACCCCGGTCTCTTCGAATTCAATATCATCTTCCTAAGACAAGTTGTTTTAAATTTCAACAACTCGATTTAACTTCAGAATGTCATATCCCCACAACAATCCCATTATAGATAAATAACTCATTTTTATCATGGTTCAACCAAAAACATTTCATATCACAGAACATTACAAAGTACATGCCAGAGTCAATAACAATCAAAGGTATTCAATATAATTTAATCATCCATAAGCAAGATTAATTCCACATAATTAATAATTAATTTAATTTAACTTACTAATTAATTAACTCTTGATTACTTACATTAATTAATTAACCTTTAATTAATCAATTTAATTAAATATCATTTAATTACTTACCTTAAGTAATTTTAATTACTTTCATTAATTAACTAGAGTAAAAAGGGTAGGCCATAAGGTTATTGCATTCATATTGTAGAAAGTTCTGCCAAGATTGCAGAGAGTAAGTTTACCAGATCTACTGCAATTATTCCAAGAATATGTATTCCCAGTGGTAGGAGTTATAAAGAGGTTTGAATTTATGATTGAGTTATTGAGAGGAGATATGTATCTCAAGGAGAGAGGAGTGCCACCTGATTTGTCAAAGCTGTGAAGCATACAGTTCCAATTGCCTAAACATATCCAAGGCAGAGAAGAGGAAGATAATGTATGGATACAGTCAAGGAGCATCTGTTTAGCACTTTTTGAGTATTCAGCATATACATTAGTTAGAAGAAAGTCAGAGGATGAAGAAATGTGAAATATTTTAGAGTGAATAAATTGTTTATGAAAAAGCAGAGGAGATACAGTGTAAAATGCTGGGTTGTATAGAATTAGAATTCTCCCATCAGAAGCTTAGGCAAGATTATGAACAGTTTTCCATGTAGGAGTAATAAAGTTAGAGGCTTTGAGGGTAAGATGATGATTGAGTTTAGTCTCACATATGCAAATCAGCTGTAAATTATGCATGGTAATTAAGTTTTTGACTTCAAGTTGCTTGGCAATGCTATGTGCACCTCGAATGTTCCACATACCAATTTTTTCTAACATTTTGGTTTTATGAGTTTGCAAGCAGATAGCCTAGTAACAACACCTGAAATTTTACTATTAGCAGAGGCCAGACTTTGAATTTGTATTTGATCAATTGAAAAGTTAATGCCTTTGTCAATATAAATTGCATTGAATTTGTTGGAAGGACATGAAGAAGAATTGTTGGAAGGAGGAGAAAGATGATTGTTTAAAACAGATTGAATGGAGGGAATGATTAAGTGTTCAGGGGGTTTTAAGTGTGAATAAGGGGAAGCAGATGAGGAGGCTATATTGGAGGGTGACTGTGCATCAGTGACATGCACAACATTGTGCATGTTTATCAACAAGGAGTCATGAGATGGAAGAGGAAGGATGGGTTGACTACGAACTTGGTTAAAAGTAGAAGGAGTTTGATTTGATTTTGAAGAGATATTAATCATATCAATAGAATGATTAACTACTACAGGAAGAATAACTGGCATAATTTCAGTAGGAGATTGCCTTGATGGTGATACAGGTAGAGATTTGAGTTGTAGTGGGGATATATATTCACCTTCTTCTAATGTAGAGAGAACATTGAATTTGCTGTTACTCAAAATGTTCCCATTTCCTTCTTGTATACAGTCATCATCATGTTGTTCAGAAATTCCATTTTCAAGTGAAACATGTACAACTTGATCATTCTCGACTTCATGCTGTATATTATCAATTTCTATGTATGTATCATTTGTTATTTCGGTTTCCTAGTTTGTTTTCTTTGGAGATGATTTTTGATTGATCTTTTGCCATTTTTGAGTGAGCTGATTTTTACCAGTTTTTCCTCTGTGGTGAACTCCAAGTTTCACATGCATTTTCCCGGGGTTTTTAGGGGGTTCCTTCGAGTCTTTTTGGGTTTCCTTTGAGTCATTCTGATTTTCCCTCTTGTCATTATGGTCAGATTTCTTGTCACATGAAAAAGTTGCATGACCAAAACATTTGCACACTGTGCATATCAGTGGTCTCCAAGAATACTGCAGGTGAACACAGTGGCCATTGTCATCTCCCACTCTAATCATATCTAGAAGTTCTTTGTCTGGACTTATTTCGACTAAACATTTTGCATATTCAAATCTTCTCATTTTCTCTGTATTTTCATCAAAACACATAAGTGATCCAACATGGCAGGCCAACCAATTAATTCCTAGTAGAGTCCATGTAAGCAGAGGTATATTATACATATGTACCTATATAGGAATAGTTTTAATCTTGGATTCCATTGATGCAAAAGTAGGGTTCCATTTTAAAACAATCATCATTTGACCTCTAATGAATATAAGATCAACACTAAGCACTTTCTCTTTATCTTCCTCACAATTGAATTTAAAGAAATATCTTTTACCATTTGATAATACCTGATAATCACCTTTTAGTTTCCAAAGTTTTGATAGATGCATGGTAACTGCCATGTAGCTGACAGCTCCTCCAAGGAAGAAGCCGACCAGATAGTCGGACCAAACTTTTATGCCTTCATCAATAACAGACCGTGGAGGAGACAGAGGAGAGCCATCGTACTGTAGGTCAAAATGAATAGGTGAGTACTTACCAGCATTTATAGGTTTAGATTTGAAAAGACTCGACCATGAGAGAGTGGTCAAAAAATTGGAAGAAGGAGGTTGAGGAATTGTAGATGAATAGAGAGGGACAGGTAAGGAAGGAAAAAGAGGAAGAACATGAAGTACAAGGGAGGAGTATAGGGGAGGGATGGCTGGAACATGAGTAGGTGGTGGGTTAGGAGGAAGCGGAGGAATAGGAAGAATAGGCAGCGGTACGGGAAGGACAGAAGATGTAGGACGAGGAGAAAGAGGGAGTTGATGGGTTGATTGGAGAGGGTGGGAAACGACAAGGGGAGAGGAGCACATTAAAAAGCTTTAATACTGGTTTTGACAATTCTCTAATCTTAGATATACATTTAATATATAAAGTCCAAATTTCCTAAATGGGATAAACTAAAAGTCCAAATGTTTATCTCCTTGCTAGCCCAACCATCCAAAGGTCAACCTATCCTGTAAACTGAAAAGTCTCGGTCTGACCCGAGCAAAATAACACCCGAGTCTAACTATCTCTAAATATCCATAGGGTGAGAACAAGATACAACACAAGAACAAATAATATATATATATATATGAAATACAAATGTCCAAGAAATAACAAGTCATGGGATTTAACTTAGAATTCATCACAAGACACAAGTTTATACATTTAGGCCACGAACACAAATTAGGCACTAATCATTGAATTCCAGAACAAAGCACAACATCTCTAAGCACACAAATATCAATAATTTAATTTAGAACCTATTACAAGACACAAGAATATATATATATATATATATATATATATATTTCACTAACACAGAATAGTTATAGAATCCTAATTTCTAGAATCCAAGAGATCTTAATCCAAACCGAAGTTATGACTGAAATAATTTTCAGAAGAAATCCAGGAATAAACTTCTTAAGGATCTAGCAGCCGCTTGTCGTACACCAAAAGAGAGTAAACTCTAAAGTGCCAAATACTACCACCTTTGGTAATCGCTAGAACTTAACTAACATGTCCCATACCGTATAGTGAAATCCAAGTGTTTACTAAAAGCTAGTAAATATCACTTATTACGGATACCACCGAAAAACCTGAACTACATTCTCTTAAGGATCTAGCAACCACTTGTCGCACACCAAAAGAGAATACGACTCTAAAGTGTAAAATACTTCTTAATAGAAATCACACGAATTTAACCAAGGCATCCTATACTACCCGGTGGAATTCGAATATTCGCTAATAGGCTAGTAAGTTCTACTCAAACATTCAATTCAATGAGTTATACCATATTCGACTAAACATTATTCGAAAGCATTTAAACCAATCGATGAAACTAAGTCGATTATTAGTACTCCTCAAATCAAGAATTAAGGTTCTCAAAACAATTTTCTCTTCTGAGTTTATCATCTAAAACACTTATTATAATTTTCCATAAATCTGTTCATTATTTAACTTTATTATAAAATTCACAGATTTGCTAAAATATTCCATAACTCTAAATTGTTCTAAGATTTTACTTATATACACAAATTTGTCTTAAATTTCCATGTTATATTATTCACAAAACCATATTTAATTACTCTTCCAAATCCATATTAAAATATAACCATTTTATTTAGAAATAACTAAGTTTATACTTTTCAAAATTACATTTCCTGATTCCATGAATCCTAAATCATTTATTTAATAAAATTGCAATACTTATATTCCAATTCCATAATCATTTTTTTATGTAAAAATAGATTAGATTTGTATATCCAAAGTCATATTTCAGATCCATAAACATTTTACTACCCATGCTTAATATATAAAATACCTTACTAAAAATCATTTATAGTATCTATTAACTTAATTTAGAAACAATTCTAAGATTTATAAATATAAATAATTCTCTTTCGTAAAATTACTTGTATACGAAGCTTATCTATTTATTTCATTTAACTCAAATTTATGGTTTAAAGATCTGAAGTTTCGACCACTTAAATCTCATAATTTTACAAAACTTAAAACATGAAAGTTGCATACAAAAGTCTCATCTTTCAAACAAGAAAAAGATCATCCAATTTGGATTTACAGTTCAAACGTTATGACCGAAATAATTTTCAGATTTAAATTTGTTAACTTTGTCTTTCATTGATAGGGCAGCGACAAAGAAACGAATTTTTGACCATCTAAACTTTAAAATTACACATAACTCAAAACATGAAAGTTTTAGCACAAAGTCTATGAGTTTCATAACTTCAAAAATGATCAAATTCTATTAAGTAACGTAAAAGTTATGCTAAAAATAAATTCTGTGTTTCAAAGCTAAGATTAAAACACAGGACAGAGAGGTACCTATTCTTCAAACCCAAATTAATCTTAGTAAACTGCAGATTCAAAAATGATGAACATAAAAATTATTCCTTACAAAAATACCTATCAACTAGAAAAAACCTCTCTTAATTTTGATCTAGCAATCAAAAGTTATGGTAATTTTAACATCAGGTTTCAACTAAGAAAATTACATAAAGCAGAGCTACACCATCAGTTTCGAACTAAATTTCGACCCATTAAATAAAAAAATTTGTAAATATGATTAAAAGGTAACTTGTAGCTAATTGAAATAAATTTCTACCACAAAAGGATTGAGTCAATTTGGATTATTTTACCGCATGTTATCACTGTTTTACTGTAGTGATATTTACACCAAATTTCTAGCAAACAACAATCAAGCAATCACTTCAATTTCTATCAAGCAAAGTAGGGTTTTCACAATCAAATCCATACAAATCAATTTCAATTTTACAAATAAAACATGGATATAGAAATTGTTTTGTGAGTTACAAATAACTCATCTTTACTCTTAAATTCAACAACTAAGATTATCACTTCAGGCCATGATTTAAAACCACCAAACCCTAGAACTCAATTCATACAAACACAGCAAAAACCCATATTTAACTACTATAAAAACTGAAATCAAATAGTCTAGATGATAGAATTGGGTTCTAAAGTCGTTACATTAATTTTTTAGATTTTCTAAGAATTTTATTCCTAATTTAGATTTGCAACTTTGCTCCTAGGGTTGAAGAGGAAGTTGATCTTCTTTAGTTTTCTGTTTACTGGGTTTAGAAAAATGAACGTACAACTTAATGGAAAAGGAGAATGAGGCTTCTCTTTGTTTTCTTTTAAATGGGCCTAACCAACTTAGAATAAATTAGGCACTTTATTAAATTATTACCAATACTTCACTAATCTAAAATTTAAGCATTTAAACAATAGCCAATTGAACAAATGACTTCATAAATTAATTTAACAATGAACAACATTTTTATTAAGAAATCTACTAATCTAAAATTCTTCCTTTTATTTAAAAATAAAAGATTCAAACTAAATTATTATTCTAGTTCATCAGAAACCTATATTTGAGAATTGGGTTAATTCCATATGAGGGCAGAAAATTTGTTATCGTTGTGGGGGATATTCTCATGTGGCCAAAGATTGCCGCGACCATGTTAGATGCTTTAGATGCGGTGTTCTTGGTCATAAAAAGATCGAATTCTCGATGAAATGCAATCTCATTCCAGACAGTCGCAAAGATCTATCGATATCTGAGCATGGTTTTCTTTTTGTCTTAAAGTGTATGAAACTCAAGAGAATTTTGTTAGATCATTTATGAATTCAGAGAGCAGAGGGAATCGAATTATTAGAGGAACTATTCAAGTATTTTGACATGATCAATGAGGTTAATATTGGTAAAGATTACAGAAAGAAATTTGGAGATCCTGAGGATTATTTTGGAAAATCTGATTCTTCTTCAGTTGGGGATGAATCTATTGTTGATTTATTACCAGTTTATTGTGGGAATAATGGGGTTTTGAGTTCTTTTGAAGATGCTAATGTTGTTTCAGATATCTTTACTGTAGTTCAAAAGGAGGAATCTAATATCTTTGATCCATTATTATTAGACCTTGTTGTGATGCTTTGTAGACTGGATCTTCAATCTATGAAAAAAATGATACAATATTCAATTATAGGTATAATGATTACTCTAGGGGAGATTCTGGATCTGCAGTACATATGATGCCTCATTTGTATCGTCATCATCAAAGAGAGGTAGGCGTAGGAAATCAGTTGCTGTTAATGTTGTTGTTCCTCGAAGTGCCAAGATCCGTAACAGTCATTCTTCGTTTTTGGGCGAGTCACCTGATTCGAGTGCTATGAGTGGCACTATGAATTCAGGCTCAGGTATGGTTTCTAATTTAGGCAGTACTTATTCTTCCTATGCTCTAGGTAGTTTATCCACTAGTAAGTTATGTCATTTAGCTAGGGATAATGTTTTTGTTTTTTCTAATGATGAACTAGATATCGCGAACATTAGGAGTAGGGAAATAGAGAGGGTTAGATCATCTGGATTATGAGGATTAGTAGCTAGAATATTAGGGGCCTAAATGATATAAATAAATGTAATAAAATTAGAACTTTTTTTAAAGATTATTTTATAGATATTGCCCTTTTACAGGAAACAAAAATAGATTGTCCTGATATTCGTTTTTATAGAAGATTAGGTGGTTATCATTTTAGACATTGGACATGTTTACTTCTAGGGGTTTACTTATAGGGTGGTGTGATAGTTCTTTTAAAGTTCTTCAAACTATTACAAAGCAACATTCTTTACATATTATTCTCATTAACCTTAGAGATAACTCTTTATTAAATATATCCAATGTTTATGGACCAAACTCGAAAATTGGTCGTCAATTTCTATAGAACGAATGTCTAGAATTTAGATCATTTGCTCCTGGACCTTGGATTATGGGCGGTGACTTCAATGTTACGCAATTTTTAGGAGAACGTTCACCCAAGTAAGGTGATTTCTCTTCTATGGAAGAATTTGGCCAATTTATTATTAATACTAAGTTGATTGAATTACCTTTAACTAATAAAGAATTCACTTGGAGTAATACTATGGAGTCCCCTTCTATGGCTCTTCTAGATAGATTTTTTGTCAACGACGAGATTGAAGATAAATTTCCTATTCATAGAGTCACTGGTTTGACGTATACATATTCTGACCATTGCCCTATAATTCTTACGTGTGATCATCATAAAATTGTTAATAAAACTTTTAGATTTGAAAAATTGTGGTTATTAATTTCCCTAATCTAATTAGAAATAAATGGATATCAATGAATTTTTATAAATTCAGAAGCACAGATAACTCTGCAAAAAAATTTGTTTTAAAACTTAGGGTTCCTGGGAATTTTCTTAAAAATTGTAATAAGAATGTATTTGCCAGTATTAAAATTAAAAAAGAAAATTTACTTTTTGAAATGCTTAAAATTAACAAGATAGAAGAAACTAGACAGCTAAATCTTGGACAGCGTAATGTACTCGCTAATTTAAAAGAAGAGTTTAATTCAATTTTAGAAAAAGAAGAGGTTATGTGGAAACAGAGATCTAGAATTCAATGGATTAACGAAGGTGATAATAATACAATTTTTTTTTTCATAATATGGCTAATGGTAGAAAATGTAGCAATACAATAAATTCTATTTTTGTGAATAATGCTGAATTGGTTGATCAAAGAGATCTAAATAAGGCCTTTATTGATTACTATAGGGATATTTTTGGCAATAAGAATAAGTATAGAATAAACCTTAGATGGAATGATCTATATCCTATTGAATCTAGAATTAACCTTACTGACTTTGATAATCCTTTTTCTGAAGAGGAGATTTTGAAGGCTATTAACGATATGCCTAGTGATAAAGCCCCGGGTCCCGATGGTTTTCCTATTTTATTTTACAAATTATTTTGGGTTGTTTTAAAATTTGATTTAATTAGCATGTTTAACGAATTTTATAATGGGAAACTTCAATTAGGAAGATTTAATTTTGCAAACGTCATTCTTTTACATAAAAAAATCGGTGCTATTAATTTAAAGGATCTTAGACCAATTTCTTTAATTAATTGTTATGTTAAAATTATTTCAATAGTTTTAGCAAATAGACTCGGCACAAGAATGAATGATCTAATTGATTGTTCACAAACTACTTTCATTAAGGTAGAAATATCACTGATGGAGTGGCTACTATTCAAGAGTAAATTAATCACAATTGTAAGAATAACATTACATGTGCGCTTCTAAAACTGGAATTTGCAAAAGCTTTTGACTCGGTGGATTGGGATTTTATTATTGATATGTTACGGGCTAGAGGTTTTAGTCGCAAATGGATTGGTTGGATTATGTCTTTGCTTAAAACTGGTTATTCTAGAATAATGGTTAACGGAATTTTAGGCAATAAAATTCATTCTAAACGTGGTTTAAGACAGGGCGATCCTCTATCGCCTCTCTTGTTTAACTTAGCTGCAGATGTTTTCGCTATGATTATTAAAAAAGTGGTTGGAAATGGATCTTTCGGGTGTGTTGGTAGTGAAATCTCATGTTATGGTCACTCTGTTCTTCAATTTGCGGATGATACCTTATTATTTACTTCTCATTTGCCTAATGACGTCATCACTCTTAAATTTATTTTATACAACTTTGCACTTCTTTCAGGACTAAAAATTAATTTCGATAAAAGTTCGGTTTTAGTATTAAATGATGTTGATAAGGTTGAAGGTTTAGTAGCTAATACACTTAATTGTAAAATTATGAATTTCCCTATCAATTATCATGGATTTTTGATTAGACCATCTAAACTTAAAGCATGATGACTGACTAATTATAATAGATAAAATTAAAAATAGAATTTCTAATTGGAATGGGAGATTTTTATCGAGAGCGGGTAGATTAGTTCTAATCAATTCCATTTTATCTGCACTTGGATGTCTATGCATCTTTTCCCAGATTGGGTGATCAATAAAAATTTTAAAATAAGAAGGCATTTCATAAGGAGAGATGATAATCCTAACAGTAGTCTAAAGTGTTTAGTTAACTGGGAAACAGTTTGTAAATCGAAAAAAGAGGGAGGATTAGGTGTTATTAATTCACGTAACATGAATTTGTCTTTATTAGGGAAGTGGTTATGGAAATTTTAGGATATAAATGATAATTCTATTTGGAAAGTAATCATATCTAAACATTATTATAATGGTAGTAATAATTTATACCAAATTACACCTTTAGTTAATAATAAATTGTCTAATTTTTGGAAATCAATTTTAAAATGTCATGAGATTTATAAGTTTGGTACTAATACGATTGTTCATTCAGGAAATAATACAACTTTTTGGCATGATCGTTGGATATCTGTCATTCCTCTTAGGGTAGAATTTAAAGAACTTTTTGAAATTTGTAACTTTAAAAATGCTTTAATTAAAGATGTTTTTTCTCCGGATAATGATCCCCCTTGGAATTTTAGTTTTAATAGAATCTTAGAAGGTACAGCTCTTAGACAATTTTCTTTATTATGTGCAAGATTGAATTTATATAATGTTGATAACGAAAATGATATTATTAACTGGGAATGGGATGAAAGTAAGAAATTCACTTCAAATTTTTTGTATAAATTTCATAATTTCTCGGGCGTTACTAATAACACTTTTAATCTTATTTGGAAAGCAAATGCACCACCAAAAGCTAAGATTCATATGTGGTTAATTATGCATAGGAAGCTAAATACTGAATTTTTAAAAAGAAAGAATTTGCAAATTGATAATAAATGTACTTTTTGTAAATTGTATTTTGAAGATATTAATCATATATATTACGATTATAAGGATACTTGCTACATTCTTAATAATACTCTTAAAATTTATAACTTTATTCTTAGAACTAAAGTAACTGATTGTGATTTTTACTGGAATAACTTAAGATATAAGTTTAAAAAGGGAAACATATTTTTACTAGATACTTTATTCATTATAATATGTTGGTATATTTGGTTTGAGAGAAACCAGAGTCTTTTTTAATAACAACAATAGTTATATTAATTGATTGATATTTACAATAGCATCATTTTGTTTCAATTGGATCTCAAATCCAAAATATAGATTGGCTAAAAATAATCATTTTAAAAATACCTTAATAAGGTTAGAAAAGCATTAAGTTATTTAAATAAAAAACAATATTTTTAACATTAATAATCACAGTAATGACATTTATTCAAATTCGAATGATGATTTTTCTGATTATCATAATGTTCTTTTGATCAAAGGAGCATAATGTTTAATTTTTTTAGATTTTAATAATTTTACAAGTTTTTAAATACATATTTTTTAATTTTTATGCCTTTTTGATTTTGTGTTCACTATTTCATAACATTAGAGTAAGTTATGATGTTGCATAATGAGTTTTGATCCTTTTATTAGTCTATCTCTTATTTTAGTTTCTTTACTGTCTTATAATTTTAACTTTAGTTTTATTACTTTTATTTTATTAATACATATATGTGTATATAAATTTCATTTATATACATATATGTGTATTATTCTTATATTTTTGTATAGTACCATCCGCAGATACAGATTTAGGCCAAAAATGGTGCTAGAATGCTATTTGCAGGATTTTAGGGTTGTTGTCGCCAGGTTTGCAGGATTGCTGGTCGTAGGATCGTTGTTTGGAGAGTTTTCATATTTTAGATCGGGGTCATCCACGTTTGGAGTGAGGCGTTCATTTTGGATCATCTGCATTTGCAGTGAGGCGTTCTTTCTCTGGTGGAGCTGCTTATTGATCTCATTTGTGCACTTGGTTGCACCATGGATCATCCAAATTTGCAGTGAGGCGTTCATTCTAGTTCATCCGCATTTGTAGTGAGGCTTTCATTCTAGATCATCCACGTTTGCAGTTAGACATTCATTATCTGGTGGAGCTGCTTGTTGACCTCATTTGTGCACTTGGTTGCACCATGGATTATTTTGGATACTTCTAACACTTTATTATCGGGCGGTGGCTTTGCCGGAGTTCGATATTGAGGTGTAATTGGCGGTAGCCTTGCCGGAGCTCATTTAAGAAGTTTTCTGAGTTTATTGTTTCTTCGATTTTTCTTTGTTATGATTTGTCACCTGCCAGGCATGTTGGCAGCTCCTTTGTTTTTGGTGATACACACACACACACGTGTACTATCCTCTACTTTAGAGTATCACACATTTCTCTCAAAAAAATAAATAATAATTCTAGTTTAAATTCTAATTTCTCCATTTCACAAAATTTTAGAATTAATCATTCCAAAACAAATTATCTTTTATAAATGACTACAAAAATCCAAACTAATGATTTAAATTCTCCAAATTAAATCATTATTAGTTTATTTAATTTACTCAAAAATCCAGATCATTATAATTTTGGTCTCATCATCAAAACCAATAAATGTCTATCCACCACACATCAGAACCAAATAGAAGACTGACAATACATTTGCTTACTATAGGAGCCACACGTGTATCCGTCTGACCTGACTCCTAGAGTCTTTGGTTACCTGACCTTGGTATCGTGATAAGATCTATGTGCTTGTCAACGTAAGGGCTCAATCCTGTCACAACCTATCACATGCCTCTTTGGTAAGAGATTGTAGGCCTAGGTGACACAGAGGTGAACGCATACAGCTATAGCAGACAACTTTAAGAATGGGGTATCACAGATTCAATGTGCGACCCCACAATCAGGTTGCCGGTGTGAATACAGTCCTAATCTAGTTCACTCCCATATCATAAAGGATGTTGGACGATGATAGACAAAAAGATGCTACCCTGTTATGATCTGGCACACGACCCATTGGTAAGAGACTACTGGCCTAGGTGACATAGAGGCGAATGCACACAGCAATTGCACACAACAATAAGAATAAGGTGTCATAGATTCGGGGCGCAATTCCACAATCAGGCAACCAGTATGGATGCGTGACTAATCTAGTTCACTCCCACATTGTAACGACCCTACCAATATACCTATATTATTAAAGAACATTATAAATAATTTCTACCAATAATACGAAGAATACAGCACGTTAAGGGCGATCGAATGTGAATATATCATTAAACTAACACTACACGTCATACTTACTGTTTCATTGAACCTTGGGAATAAAATTTTAACGTATATGCAATTTCAATCCAAAGAAATAAACACGTCGATTCTCAGAATCAGAACAGTATATCATATAAAACAATAATCACAGATCACAACGGAATAATAAACATCATATACATATACAAACTTTAAGTCTACAAAATAGAAAACTAAACTCACATAATATACATCTAGTACAAATCTCTAACTCAAATATACATCTCATATACATAAAAAAATAATCCTAAATGAGATAAACTAAAAAGTCAAATTGTTTATCTCCTTGCTAGCACATCCATCCAAAGTATACTTGTCCTGTTACATGAAAAGTCTTGGCCTAAGCCGAGTATTATAAAATAAACGGGTCAGATTATCTCTAAGTATCCAAAAAGGGTGAGAACAAGATACAAGGATATATGAAATATAAATATATAACAAGTCACGGGAATAGTCCAACTCTAATTACATCACAAGACGCGAGAACATTAAATCCAAGAACACAAAATAAATCATAATCATCAAAACCAATCCTAAGACATAGAAATATTTCAATCACAACATGGAATAAATTGAAAACCAAGAAATTCCAATATAAAGAATAATATTTCAAAATCCAAGAAAACCAAATCCATAATGATCTCAATGATCGTACCCATACTGTGGGAAACAAAAGGTGGTATCATTCATACTAATCAGATAGCAATGATCGTCCATACAGTTAACAGAATCTCAAAATCATGAAAACCAGATCGAAGAAGATATAACTCATTCCGATCATAAGGATCGTATAAAAATCCAGAAGCATACTTCTTAAGGATCTATCGGCCCCGCCGAACACCAAAAGAGAGTAAACTCTAAAGTGCCAAATACTATCACCTTTAGTAATCACGAGAACTTAACCAAAACGTCCCATGCCGCCTGGTGAAATTCAAGTATTTACTAGAAGCTATTAAATTTTACTTATTACAGATACTATTGGAAAACCAGAACTATACTTCCTTAAGGATCTATCGGCCCTACAGAACACCAAAAGAGAATAAAATCCTAAAGTGTTAAATACTTCCAAATAGCAATCACAAGAATTTAACCAAGGCATCCTACATTACCCGGTGAAATTCGAGTATTCGCTAATGGACCAGTAAGTACCACTCAAATATTCTATTCAACGAGTTGTACAATATTCGACGAAGCATTACTTGTAAGCTTTAAAACCAATCAATAACACTAAGTCGATTATCAGTAGTTCCCAAATTATAGAATTAAGGTTCTCAAAACATTTTATTTTTAAAATCTTCTCCAAATCCAGAAGTCACACAAAATTGCCAAAATAGCATATAATAAACCAAGTGTTAAATCCAATAAGAGTTTATGGTTTTGAAAATAAATAATATAATTTATCATATAGAAAATGATTTCTAAAACCCTTTATTTATATAATTACTTCCAAACTATTCATTTTAAAATTTCCATAAACTCGATTATTTCTCAACTATATATATATATATCCTTATATAAAATAATCCATAATTCCAATTTTTATATTAAAAATACTTATATAAATAGTTATTTCAAATCTCTTTTTAAAAATCCATAATTCACATATCTTTTTCCAAAAACCTATATATATATGTCCATTTATTTTAAAAACCACAAATACTCATATTTCCAAACCTATATAGGTATTAAAACATTTGATTAGAAAAAACTAGTTTACACTTTAAATCATTATTATTATTATATAAGTAACAAAAAAAAATATTTGTACTTTCAAATATTCTTTATAAAAGAAATAATTTTATACTTAAATTTTTTTAGAGAAAATAGTTTGATTTGAAAATCAGCCTTTTGAAAACTCTAATTAAAAGTGTGCGACGAAAATTGTGTTGTACGATGGACTCGTAGAATAAATCGATGGTATTAAAACTCCAAAATGAATTCACAAATTCCTAAATCAAAATCCAGAAATAACATTGAAATCGGCATGAAAAAAGCCATCAAAAACAAGCAATTATCAACAAGGAAACAAACGGGCGAACAGACGAGCGAATGGGTGCGACCGAGAGGCCAAGTGGCATGACCTAGGACGCAGCCTAGGTCATGACCGGTGCACAGTCTGGTGGGACTGGTCCACCAGTGGCAACGCCTGGGCAAAGCCTCAAGCGATGCCGTTGGCCTTCCGTCGATGCTTGTTTCTCCGGCGTTGATCAATTTGATTATGGGAGCACTGATTTAGCTAGCATTTAAGCGTATAAAAAACTACAATTGGATGTTATTCAAGATTAAATGATGTGCGTTTTCAGAAAACAGAGAATCAAAGTTCAAATGACAAGAAAATCAACACAAAAATACATTCACTATATATACAAGCTATTCAACCAACAATCACATGCATCCAATATGAATTTAGAGATAAGTTGTCTGAGTGCTAACTCACCTTTATAGACTTGAATTGAAGCTAAGAACGTGAATTCATCTAGGCTAATACCTTTCAGTAATTAGACCTAGGTTGATTTCAAAAATTGGAAAAAGCACAATTAATAACTAAGAAGAAAACTAAGATTAAAACAAAATTAGATGCAACATAGGGTAGTAGAGATTACCTTAGCTTTAAATTTCCAATTATTCATCAAAAGTCCTTTTCTTTGCACTTGATTTAGGGATTAAATTTATGTTTTAGGATTTGAATTAGAGAGGAAGGACCTTCAAATTTTTGGCTGGAGATAAAATGAGAAAGGAACGAACGTATTCTCATTTCCTGCTTACTAGTATCACCTATATGGGCCATAAGGGTATCGTATGGACCCAACATGGAAAAGTGTAAAACACCATGTTACACTAAATAATATTTTATTTAGTGAATATTAGGCTCAGGTCCCTAATAAGTTTCAAAATAAAAAATAACCCCAGTAAAAAAAAGTATGTAAATTAGCTCCCTAGATTAAGTTACTAAGTAATTGCATATAGTTATGCAATTATTCATTGAATAATTGCAGACATTTATGCAATTATATCCAAAAGTTGCATAAATTTATGCAATTTTTTCGGTGAATAATTGCGGAAATTTTTGCAATTTTTCAATGAATAATTGTGGAAATGTCTGCAATTTTTTGATATAATTGCATAAATGTCTGCAATTATTCACTGAATAATTGCATAAGTGTATTCCATTATTCGGTAACTTAATTCTAGGGACCTACTTTATAAACTTTTTTTTACTGGGGTTTTTGTGTATTTTGAAACTTATTAAGGACCTGTGCCAAACTGTCCCTATTATTTATCCTATTTTGATTTCTCAAAATTTTCCAAAACAATCACAAGTTAAAAATCCTCATTTTTATTAATATTAAGAAACTTTATAAAATTAAATATAGCCATTGAGAATAAAACTATTCTCATTATTTTAAATAAAAATAATCTGTTAATTATAAAAATCTCATTTTGAAACAATAAGTCTCAATATTAACATTTTACTAAATAATACACATTAGTTGAAACAAATTTGAGACGAAAAATATTTTATTACAAATCTTTACTGATAATAAATAAGAGAAATAAACTTTATAATTCACATTTTTACAATACAAATTATTATCATATATTTAGTTATCATAATTTCCCAAAATTATTCTTATACTATCAAATATAAAATCAAGTTTCACAAAAGGATATTCATTGAATTTCCAATTTATTTAATCCCAAATCCATTTTAATTTGGAAATCATAACTAATAGAATTATCAATTTTATCTTAAGATTAATTAAAATAAACAAAATCATATTTTTAAGTTTAATTCCAGGTAATCTCGGCTAGGGTTGTTACAGACTTCCCTCTTAAGTCCTCGCAATTTCGATTCAAAGCAAAGTCAAAAATAAAAACATATGTATTAAAATGTTCATTCGTTAAATTCAACCAATACCACAAAAATAAAACATTGTTTTAATTTACACTTTAGTTTATAAAAATTAATATATTCTCCTCCCTTATTTTTTAATTGGAAAATAAGTTCACACAACTATTTTTGACTTCAAATTTAAAATTTTAATTACTAATTCCAAATAACTCTTTCCAAAATTTACATTTTCAATTATAAAGCCTAAGTCATCAAATTATAAAATTCCAGTTCCAATTAAATTACAAAATTAATATCCATCTTTGTCATAAAATGATGCACACACTAAATCGAAATTACCACACACCATTCATCATAGTGTTTTTGTGTGTGTATGTGTGTGTGTGTGTATCATAAATGAGTGTACATAATTACATATATCAAATAATATAATAATGTTGCTTCGCCATCTATTTATAATAAATCGCTTTATCAATTGGCTGCGATGTTGACCGTGAAATCAACATTGCCTCGCCACTAATCTCTGCTATTGTTAATGCTCGATGGCTACACACGTTATTCAAAACAATACATATAATGCATTTTTATAGCCTCATTATAAATTTCTAAATCACCAAAAATTTCAAATACATACATATATACATACATATACACACGCACATATAAATTTTCTTCTTAATTTATTTTCCAAAATATTTTTCCTCAATTATTTTAATTTTACAAATAATAATATTCAATTTCAAATCATTTACTAAATATTATTATCAAAACTTGAATTAATATTTCCTTTCTAAATAACCGTATAACTCAAGTAATTTTTTTCAAAATATTATTTATATCCAAAATGCATGCTTTTAAAATTTATCACATTTGTATATACATGTATACATATTTTCCTAAAAATATCTTTTTACTTCCAAAATTTATTACATATACATGTAAATATATTTTCCAAAACATTTCATTTTTAAAATAACATTCAATTTATTTAACATTTTATTTCCTACTTAAATATTATTTACAACCCATTCATAATTATTAATACTATTTAATATATTATAACTGAAAATTACTATGTTTGACTGTCTCGTTAAAGCGTTGAGGAATCCCTTTCGACACCCTGGCGTCCTACGTTTCGACGAGAATTCATAAAACACTCAATGGGAAATTTAACACAATTAAATTCCAAAATTTATACCTCTATATATTCCCATACAAAAGAAAACCCCTAATAGCAATCCAATAATGCATCCAACCATCCATGCATACATTATCCAATCAAACATATACAAACATCTAATTATTATGCTCAATAGAAATAGTCATCGACTTCTGCTGCGCAACTCTGATCACTAACGGATCGGAACACGACTACACAACACTAACTTTTAAAATCATTTTATAAAAATAATTTGTAAAGTAAACCAAAATTTTCACAAATACGTCCCAATGATTATTCCCATAATCATTTTATATTCCTATCCCTATATAGATAATAATTAATATAACTATCTACCATACATTCCAAGGGACAGGACTCTAAGTCATTTTAGGTCTCAAATCTGTGATGTTATATTCTATAATATTCCGACTCAACTCTGCTACTAAACTGTAACGACCCCACTATTATACCTATATTATTAATGAACATTATTGGTAATATCGCCTAATAATAAAGAGAATACAGCTTGTTAAAGGCGAACGAATGTGAATATATCTTTAAATTAACACTGGCACGTCATACTTACTGTTTTACTAAATCTCTAGAATAAAATTTTGACATATACAGTCTCATTCCAAAGAAATAAGCACATCGTTCTTAGAATCAGAATAGTATATCATATGAAACAATAATCACAGATTACAACGGAATAACAAACATCATATACATATACAAACCGTGAGTCTACAAAATAGAAAACTAAACTCACATAATATAAATCTAGTACAAATCTCTAACTCAAATATACATCTCATATATGTACACAAAAATCCTACATGAGGTAAACTAAAAAATCAAATTGTTTATCTCCTTGCTAGCACATCCATCAAAAAGTATACTCGTCCTGTAATCTGAAATTTCTCGACCTGACCAGAGTATTATAAAATAAACGGTCAGACTATCTCTAAGTATCCAAAAAGGGTGAGAACAAGATAGAACACAAGGATACATGACATAAAAATATATAACAAGTCACATGAATAGTCCAACTCTAATTAATCACAAGACGCGAGAACATTAAATCCAAGAACACAAAATAAATCATAATCATCAAAACCCAACCTAAGACAAAGAAATATTTCAATGACGACATGGAATAAATAAAAAACCGAGAAATTCCAAAACAAATAATAATATCTCAAAATCCAAGAAAACCAAATCCATAATGATCTCAATGATCGTACTCATGCCTTGAGAAACAAAAGGCAGTATCACTCACACCGATCAAATACCAATAATCGTCCATATCGTGAAAACAGAATCTCAAAATCCATGGAAACCAGGCCAAAGAAGATATAACTCATTCCAATCACAAGGATCGTATAAAAATCCAGGAGTATAATTCTTAAGGATTTATCGGCCCCGCCGAGCACCAAAAGAAAGTAAACTCTAAAGTGCCAAATACTATCACCTTTAGTAATCACGAGAAATTTAACCAAAACGACCCATACCACCTGGTGAAATTCAAGTATTTACTATAAGTTAGTAAATCATAGTTATTACAGTTACCATTAGAAAACCTGAACTATATTTCATTAAGGATCTATCGACCCCGCTGAACACCAAAAGAATGTGTTGAATACTTCCTAATAGTGTAACGACCCTAATTTTTAGTAACATTATTTAGGATATTTAATTAAGTAAATAAAATAAAATAATGTGATGATTAGGGGATTGAGATTTGTGATTAATAAAGGGTAGCCGTGCCATGTTAACAGATGAACTAAGTAAATTGAAATGGAATAAAATGTTAGGAAATAAACAAGTGAAATATAGGAATAAGTATTATTCTTATACCCTAAAACCTAAGCCATGTACATTTTACACGTTCATTTCATAAGTTCATAATCTAAAACAAAAACAAAGAGGTCGGTCACCATTAGCAAGAGCAAGAGGAAGAAGATAAAGAAAATCAAAGGAAGGAAGATTAATCAAAATCAAATCCATTCGAATCTTAAACTCCTTAATCTCAAAGCTAAGGTGAATAATGACTACATCTCATGTTTTCTAACTATTTTCGGTTTTAGGTTAAACCCGATTTATCTTGCAAACTTTAGCCATGTTTTTGAATGATTAAATGTTTATATATGCTTTTTGATGATTTATGCTTATTTATATAGGTTTTATGATATATTTTGATATGAAAACCCTATTAAATGACTTCCAAATGCCTTGCAAATTTTGATTTAGATCACAAATCTTATTTTAGGGATGGGTTTCAATTTACATAATATTTTGAATTAATGTGGATTTAATCTTAATTTTCTAGTGAAGAAAATGATTTTTGGGTTTAAAATAATTTACTGCTAAATTATTTATGTTTTGGGTCTGAAATTAATATATGTTGGAAAACATATTAAAAATGATTTTTTGGAATATTTATAGAATTTCCCCAAGTGTTTAATAAATATATAAAATTATTTAAGGTATGAGACTTAAATGTTTTATATATTTACAAAAGGAGAAGGGGTATTTTGTAAATTATTTAAATAGCTTAATTCTGAAATTTCTGTAGTGTTTTTGGAAAAGAAAATTTGCAACCAATCATATTTTAACAAACAAGGTAGGTTAGTTAAAAAGGTTACTTTAAAAAGATAAAATTTAGTTTAAACATGCTTTTTACATGTTTCGCCGCTTTCTGCACCTGGGGTTCCGACTTAGCAGTTTCGCCTTTATCACTGTCAAAACGAATGCACATAGTATCAAAGACTTGATACATAGTGAATTGGACTTAGGTGGAAAGTATTGGGTCGAAACGTAGGGTTTTGAAAGGGTCGAAGCCTTACTTTGTTTACAAATGAAAATGTGCCTGCTTTGCTTTCAAAAGGAATGCTTTCGACTTGGTTGACTTCCAACTAGGTCAAATTGATTTAGGGAATGGTTTCGAAAAGGTTGTGCCTTTTGTTTTAAGTTAATGCTTTCGAAAGGGTCGAAAGCCCTTGCTACCGCTCACTACCTTTCGAAGCAAATGGTTTAGAAAGGGATACTTGGTTTTTAAAATTTAGCCGCTTCTCCAATGCTTTCGAAGGGTTGGTTTCGACATCATCACTTCTTTACTTAGGAATTGCTTTTGAAAGAGTGTTTTCGACTTAGTTATTTTACGGCCCTTTGTTCTGTTGGAAGTAAAACCCAAAGGTTTCGAACGGATTAGTTTTAAATGGTTTCAAAAGGTTTTCCACATGTTTTACTTGAACCCAAAGGCTTTCGAAAGGTTTGATGTTTGGAAAGGATTTTAATGCTTTCGAAAGGTTTAAATGAAGGTTTCAAAGGGTTGGTTCCCCATCGGTTTTGAAAGGTTAAAAGGAAGATTTTCCAATGTTTTCGAAAGGCGGTGTTTAAATGTTTTAAAGATAGGATGTCTAAGGTTTTAAAGCTTTCGAAGGAAAGGTTTTCAATGGTTACGAAAAATTTATATGAATGGTTTCGAAAGGAATGTTTTGGCCTTCGGCCTAGGTTATAAAAAAGGTTTACTTGGTTTCGAAAGGGGTACTTTTAATGGATTCGAAATGGGTACTTTCAATGGATTCGAAAGGGGTACTTTCAAAGGTTTAAATGTTTTCATCAACAAAGATTTGTGTAAATTATATATAACATGGCAAGGTGATTTGAGTAAAGCATAGAATTTATTTTCCTTATTTGAAGTATGATTTAAAGGTTTAAATAAATTTGAGAAGAAAAGGTTTTCGAGGAAAATTTAAGGGAAGATTACCCTAAGTAAAATGACTTGGATATTTTTATACCAGATGGGACTTGTAATGACCCGCTATTTCGAACCATTCAAATCGACAATCATCCACACATGTCGGACTTGAATTGCTCAAACCAACAGATTGTTAATTTATATTTGGCAATACTTAGCATATACAGTAAATAAATCAATCACAGGTCATAGACACAGAGTAATATAACAATAAGCAGCGGATATAGATAACTAGTAGTTCATGAAGCTACTACAGAACATTAGAGTCTGAAACAAAATACAACAGAAAATCTCAAGTACATAGAAGTCACTAATACAAAGGCAACTGACAAGTCTGAACATAATAATTGGAAACAACTGGAATAACTGTAAAGCTGAATAGATCAAGATAGATCTCCAAGCAAAGCTCCACGCTCCAAAGGTGAGTCTCAAATGCTGTGACACTCAGTCTGACCCGAGCATAAAGCAAAACACAAAACACTCGAGTCAGGATTAACATTCTTATACAAGTAAATCAACTCAAGTGAAATGTCCAGGTAAAATGCAATATAACTTAAAGGATGTTTGGGATTTCCATCCTTTAAGGATCCATTAAACTATCCACATACATAGTACAATACGCTATATATATTGTCTACAGTAAAGTAAAATATTAAAATAGTGTTAAGGCGTTTCCCATATTCCCTTTAACACGTTTTTATATATTCTCGTAGTCTATACAGTATCGTAATTCCACCGTAAACTGGAGAGCTATCAGAGGGCACTCCATAGGTATGGTACAAACCAAACTCGTAGAAGGCGTGATAAGGCATGTGACAAGGCAAGCGGGGAAATGCCAGGGTAGGATTCTACCGTTTGCACTCCCGGACTGGTGGTAACGCATAGCAGCTACTACCGCCCACCTCGAGACACACTCCCAAATCAAAGATGCACCCAATCAAATCACAAAGTAATAGAATGGTATCGAAGAAATGTACCCGATAGGGGGAGCGACCGCACTTGGCCCGGTATAGCTCCTGTTTTAGCCACATTAAGCTGACTTGCTGGAGTCAGGGCTGCGTTAATACCTCATACAGAATCGTTCGCCAAACCATCCTACTTCGTTTTGGATTCTTCACCATGTGCATAGTTGTTAAAGTGGTTTACTGGCAGAGAGTATGACAATATCTGATCCCGGTCTCTTTAACAACCAAACGCTTATTACACACCATGGTCATTTTCATTTCAAATAGTTCATACTTCATATCAAAATATCATATTCATTTCAAAATCATACCACTTTCGAAATCATATTCACTTTCGAAATCATTATTCACTTTAAAAATCATATTCATTTCCAAAATCATAACCACAAAATAGATTAAAACATCATATCAAAATATTTGCATTTAAATCCATTAAATCTAAATTATAACAGTTCCAACTTCAACAGTTTAAATATTGATATTAGTTTATATATATTGAAATAGTTATACATTAAAAATAGTTTATATTTAAAATTAGATTATAAATTAAAATAGTTTATATATTAGAAATAGTTTACATATTAAAATATATATACTAAAAATTTGTTCATAAATTTAAAATAATATATATATATATATATTAAAATAGTATATATATTTAAAAGAGTTTATATCGAAAATAGTTTCAAATTAGAATTGTTCCTTCCAATTTCACAAATCAATTCAAATCAACTTAGTTCCAAAAATTCGAATTAAATCAATCTCAGTTTAACGATTCCAATTAAAAAGGTTAAAGGTTCAATTCAAATTCTCGTTAAACCATTTTTAATTTATATCGATTTCAAATCTTGGTTTGAACTACAAATTTAAGCCACTTCCAATCCAATAGATTTCAAAGTTAAATATTCAAATATTTAAAATAACTCAATTTGATACGTTTCGTTTATATTTCAAAATTCAACTTTAATTTTATTTAAATTTGAAAACATTCACTTAATCATTTTAATAACTATTTAAATAAAATCCCAGATTACAAATTTAAATCAAAATTAAATATTTAGTTTCAATTTTATTTAAATTTAAAATATTCATTTAGTCTCCTTTAGTTAAACATTTAAATAAAATCTCAAATTACAAATTTAAATCAAAATTAAATATTCAAATTCAATTTTATTTAAATTTAAAATATTCATTTAATCCTTTTTAATCAAAATTAAGTTATCAAATTATAAAACATATCTTTAAAATCTCAAAATCAATAAATTTCAAATCAATCCTTATTTAAATTCAATTATTAACCAATTTAAATTTCAAGTCAACTTTAATTTATCTTTCCAACCTCTATTATTAAATTTATTACAAAAATCTATTTAAAAATATTAATACAAATTTTAAACAAATATTTAAACATATTATATATATTAGTTAAATTAAATTTTTATTAAATTTATTATATTAAATTCTATTATTAAATCTACTTTAAATCTTAATTATATATTTAAAAAAAAATAATAATAAAGTTATGAGTAAAATCTTAAAATTTATATTTTCAAACATAACTTATAAATTTAAAATTTCCAAACATATAATTTAAAATTTTAAAATTTTCACATATATTAAAATAAAGTCTATATATTATATTTTAAAATCAATATTTATAAAACACATATATTTCCTTTCAAAACTTTGGAAATCATTTTCAAAAATAGACCAACGGTGTCCGTATATAATTTTCTATCCTTTGGTCAACCGATATGGATATTTATCATTTTAATCCGCAATAATTTAATATTTATGGGTATATATCATTTCAACCCGCAATCCCAAATTTCAAAATCAATAAAATCGCTTGGGTTTATCATTTCAACCCATAACGATTTTCCCTAATCTATAATATCGTTTGGGTATGTATCATTTCAACCCATAGGGAATTCTTAACTATCAGGGAACTTGCAGAGTGAGAACAATATAATAGTAGCATACAAATCAATGTCAAGCATATATCGTAATTAACAAATTTAAATATAATATACATACAGCATGTTATGGTGTCATATATCAATCATAGGTGAACAATTTAAATAACATATCATATTCAACAATTAAATAACTAACAATTTAAATTTAAGAACATATTTCAGTCATCATTTCATGTGAATTTAATTTAGTAAATATAAGAATGTTAATCGTGAGTGATCGCTCACCTTTCGAGGCTAGAGAAAACAGGACAAGCACACAGATAAGCGACAAATCAAAACAACTAACTGCTGCGATCAATTCTGGACAGCGGCGAAACCAAAAGCAAAGCACGATGAACTGGATTCGATGGAAATCAAATATATATATGTTTTTTTCTTAAAATCAATATTCAAAATTTAAAACACATTTTAAAAATAAAAATCTTCATATTATATTTTTTTAAAAGAAATTAATATTCATTAAAACCCATATTTTTCAAAATTCTGTTTTAAAATATTAACATAAATTTAAATAAATATTTTAAACATATAATATGTATATATACTTTTAAAAAAAGAGAGGAAGAAGGCTGCTATGCGATGGGCTGATCGAGCTATGGAGGGCGTAGCCACTACGAAGGAGGATGGAATGGGCTACGCTGATGATGGTTGGGTTTGGAGTTCGGCAAAGGTTTACGATGGGGTGGAGAGGCCGGCTATTGGAAACTATGCACGAGTATGGTGGTGTAGCTGCAATGAAGTGGTGGGCTGTGTTGCGACATAGCGGAGAGGTGGAACAAGATGAGTGAGAGGTTGACTTGGTGACACGTGTGAGTGGCACAGCGGAGAGGATGGATGCGGCAGATGGTGGAGCATTTGGGTTTTGTCGGAGGCGGTAGGTGTGTTCGAGTAGGGTGGAGAGAATGGCAACAGTCAGCGGGCCGTGGGTTGCTAAGGTAGGAACGACGGAGCAGGCTGGCGATGGGGTTTGGCTGAGGGGGTGTTCGATAATGGAGGGATCTCGGTGAAGGGGCTTGGGTTGCTGCGGTGAAGGGAGGAGAAGGGGCGAGGCTTGTCAGGTGGAGGTTCAGTTCGGCGTTGTGGATTCAAGGCCGCGGCTAAAGGAGTGGTGAGGTCCTGGTGGTGGAAAGGTTGTCACGGTGGTGTGATGTGGTGGAGATCTGTTTAGGGAGATGAGCAAACAAGTAGGTATATTGGTGAACGTGGGCAAGGGGCTCAGCTGGTGGGTAACAGGCGTTTTGAAGGTGGAAGGGATGGGCTGGTCGGTGGGTTCGTGCTTGGCAGTGGGTCGGAGATGGGTGAGCATGTTGGAAAAGGAAGAGAGGACGAGAGGCATTGTGTGGTGGGGAGGCAAGCAGGTTTTGGCAAAGGAGGAGAAGCTTTTGATTATATACAAACTTTTATATGTGTTTATATTTTATTTTTTATTTTTATTGGAAGCACAGAACGAAAGAAGAAAAAAAGAATGGAAGTGAACCGGAATTGAGAATGAACCAGCAAATATATTATTGAAGTGATGGAATGACAAAAGTCAAGACGTTGATTTTTGGAATATTAATGTTAAATAGCCATTTGTTTTTCAACCGATGGACAAACGAATGGACACAGGGAAACCCGAAGGACCAAAATGGGTACCGATACGGCTAACCGTTTCGCAGATTTCGCCATGCACCGGACACCGAAATGCACAAATGAATATACTGTGGAGATTAGCACGACGAGAAGAACAGAATGGTACACAGATATGAGAGATACGACTCTCCTACCAAAACTTGATTTTCGCTGCCAAATTGCTGCTAAAACGCCGAAAATATGATAAACAGAGTTAAAGTAGTCCAAATTTGGTGAAACGAAAAGTGACGTCTCACTCATAAAATGGTTTACATTTTTATTATATAAAAAATATTTAGATTTCAAAAATATTTTATTTTCATCAATTTCAACTGATTTAATTTTGAAATAGAAAATTACACAAAAGAACTAACTTATATATTTACCAATGAAAATCTGCCATTTGCTATGTTAAAATGGACGCATACCAAATATCAAATTTTCATTGCTAAATTTTAATTATTTATTTTCATGAAAAATTTAGTTAATTACGTTTTCTAAATCGTTAAAATTTCCGGGTCGTTACACTCTCCCCCACTCAAAACTTTTCATCCCCGAAAAGGAACGAGATAGGAGAATAGAAAGGAATGATAGATTCGAAATACATAGTACCAGATACAACAATTAATTCAAAACCATATAAATTTCATTTTATTTTATTTCATTTAATGACAATATTACTAAATTGGCCCTTCAACCAATCTATTTAAGTTCAATATTAACATTCCATATTTATTTACTTAAATAGCATTATCTTTTTATTATTCAATTTATTTCACTTAACATATCTTGTAACATATATTATGTGTATAAACAATTTATTATAACCACTCAATTTTTATTTATAAAATTTCCTTAACAAAAATTAATTTTTTGGACATCTTATTACTTACATTTATATTGTATACTATTCAATTACATGTTCGCATTAACATTTTAACTTTTTGAATATTTCAGGTAAGTTATATATGTTTTAAAATGCAATTGAGTATTATACAAATAAATTTTATCCTAGTTCAACTGTTTCAAGCTGTTTCAATTCCATTTCTCATTTTAGACACTACAATTGTTCAAATATTTTGCTTCATTTCAACAATTGAAAACCATCCCTTAACATAAAACTTAAGAGTTTAATTTCCGGATTCAGTTCAAATCATTTTGAAATAAATACATACATACATACATACATATATATATATATATATATATTGTACATCAAATCATACTTAAGAAATTCAAATCAAAATCCATTTTCCAAAACAAAAGTGTAGCAAAGCTACTAAGTGGTCTCCCCACTTTAAGACTCGAAAATGAATGTCGATGATGCTGCAGTCATCACCGAAATTATTTTCCAGCGACAATGAGAGGAGAGTACAGACTTACTTATTTTAAAATTCTTTGGAAATAATTTCCATTCAAAAATACTTTCAAATAATATATTTTCCAAAACTTTGAAAACCAAATTTTGAAAAGCACCAGAAATTAAATTCTCAAATCCTTAATTGAAATCCATTTCATTTGCGAATCAGATTTTTATAAACCATGTTTTAAAAATTTCATCTCCTTATAACATACAACAATAGTTAACTGTTTAGGAATGTTGACAAAACAATAAATGATAATCTAGTACTATCCTTTCTAACAATCAATTCATTTAACTATCTAATTTCAGAAAATTATACTTATATATGAAAGTACGGTGCGGATCGTGCTATATAGAATTATACTAATGCGGAAATAAACTAAGATAATACGGTAATATGAATAAAATAAAACAAGCACACCAGGAATTTATATATATCCGAAGGAGAGATTTTCACAATATTTTAACTCTAATCAATGACCCAAAACAACATACATGCAGCATGAAGATTATACGATTCCAGTCTTGTAGATATTCCTGCAAAAAATAAGTTAGCAATAAATGTATATAGTTGTCGTTGTCAAAATATGTAGTAGACATCGTAACCGAGGTCTTAACAATCTCCCCCTTTTTGACGATGACAACTATATACTAAACTCCCCCTGTCAAAAAGCATTAACACCATTTTCTCCCCATTTGTCATTGCAAAAAGGTAATCAATAATTTTCATAAGATAGATCAAAGTAGACAATAATTAAAAGATTACAAGAAAATAAGGAGTTCAAGACAAATAACAAACAACATAAAAGATCGGAAAAAAACATCAGAATCTAGGACTTGAGTCACTTCCAATTTCATCATCATCATCATTACCACTAATTCTATTCTCCGAACATGAAGACCATTGAAAAGGAGTGGGGTTGAAAACTTTAGTAGATGACGAGGTTGAACAACCAATACGTTCCCAAATTTTGTTAAGAAAGCCTCGAATGGAATTAAAACGTTTTTCAGATTTCCGTTCAATTTTTATCATTCGGTTTTGAAGCTTTGCTTGATTTTGGGAAAGTGTTACTAAGGCATTCCTTGAGCTAGAGTCGGGAGAAAGAATCACAATATCATTATCGTCTTCTTCTTCAGATGGAGGAATAGATGGTTGAGTATGAGAATCTTGACGACGAGGTTGTGGCCGGTTTTGATCACGGTTGGCAATCCATTCTTGAAAAGAGATATATGCTAAACTTTCCGGGTGTTTTGGCAATCCCATAAGACCTAAGGTTTTAGACCCAAGTTCTTTGATTGAAGAAAATTCGGACTCGGGAAATGGAATGTTGAAATTTTGAAGGATTTTCATAATGTAAGCACCATAGTGGAAAGTCTTATATCGTCTCCGATGATTGACATCCATGAATTCTTCCAAAATTACTTGAGCCCAATTTATAGGTTGACCGGAGTACATAGCATATAGGGCTTGGAAATTTCTTTTGTTAACAATCTCATAACTTCCCGTCCGTGGAATAACAGAATGAATTAATGCCCTGTGAAGAATGCGAGCTTGAGGACGAAGTTGAATAGAAGAGAGTCGAGTAATATCATCATTCAAGAATTGATGTGAAACTTCATCTCTATTATTCAAATCTAAAGACACATCAATCTCATCTAAATCGATCCCGGTTGATGGACATCATAGAATTTCACCAAGCCTTGAAATTGGTAGATATATTTTAACTCCACATACCAAAGTCCAAATACAATCATTGCGATTGTGAGGAGTATGATGGTCTAGATTCATGTTTGCAAAAAATAATTTTACTAAAAGATGATTAATCTTGATATTGTTGGCATTAAAAGAAACTAGAGACTCTAACCCATTAGCTCTTACAAATTGATGAATACGATAAGCGCTGAATTCCTCGAATTTGATGAAAGCTCCAGGGAAAAAGTTAGATCTACTCATTTGAGCAAATCGTTGCCTAGCTTGGTCGTTCCACAGCCACTGATCAATGTTTGGTGTAGATGAAGAAGATCATGGTCTCGATCTTTTTGATTTAGGTGCCATTTGAGTTGATTGAGAGGAAGGATTAAAAAAATGGAGAAGGAAAAACTGAAATAAGAAGATGAAGTAAGAGCAAAAAGCAAAGGACGGGTTGAAAAAGGTTAGGTGTCTTGAATTTCGTGTAACATTAATTAGAAATTTGAAAAGATCTCCAGATTTCAGACGTCCGAAACAAAATTTTAGACATCTGAATATAAGAAAATTGAAACAGAAAGAAAACAGTGTAATTTTGCCTATTTTTAGACGTCTGAATTCATTGTTTCAGACGTCTGAAACTGAGGAAAAAAATATTCTTCTATAATATTCAGACGTCTGAAATAATGAGTTCAGACGTCTGAAATATGAATTTTTACAAGAATATAGATACAATTATTATAACAAATATGAAGCTACAAGAAATTATTTATCCGAATCACTTGGAGTTTTGCACTCTTCCGATTCGACCTTTGTTATCTCCGTGTATGGTCGCAAAGGAGACCAATATGGTTGACGTTCCCAAGAGTTTTGTGGAACCGAAGGAGTTTGTGGACTCGGCTCCCATGGATTCCATCCAGATGAAGTTATTCGATGAGATGTTGAGGGTTGAACTACATCTTTCTTTGGAGATGTACCACATAATTTCAAAGCTACTTGTTCAATAAAACTAAGTCGTTTAGAATTTACTTTCTGTTCATAATACATCTCTCGTTGCAAATCCAACTGTTCTCTTTGGTAATGATGAATCTTTGATATTTTTTCTTTGGTTGATGGAGAGCCAAAGAAAAGAAACCGTCGAGATTTCTTCTTTTCAGGAGTATAACTAGAACGTTCACGAGAAGGACAAGGTCTATTTTTCTCATGAGGTGTTGGAGTTACCAAAATTTCAAGAGACGATGTAGAATAAGATGATGGAGAATTGTCAGAGTCAGAAGCCATGGAGAGAAGTAATATGATCAAGTTGAATTCCATTGTAGAGAGAATTTTCTATTAGAAAACAGAAAATAGAAATTTTTTTTGATGAAAAAGAAGACTAGGATTGAAAGTATTAAAAGATGATAGAAAGCTTATTAATAGAATTTAAAGGAATGGCTGAAAATCTTTAGTTAGTATTATCCATTTGTTAAAAATAGCAAAAGAATATTAGCCAAACATTTTCAAATAGAATTTTTTTTTAAAAAAATTAGCGGAGAATAAGTTATAAAAATCATAAATTTTGAAGAGAAACAATACCAAGTTATCGCCTCAGTTTTATAAAAATATTTTCTAAAAGAGGTTTTGTAAAAATATCAGCCAACTGATTTTCAAAAGAAAAAAATCTAAATTGATTGTCCCTTTTTCAACATTGTCACGGAGAAAATGATGACGAATGTCAATATGTTTTGTTCGTGAATGATTGATAGGATTTTTAGACAAGTTAATAGCACTAGAGTTGTCACAATATATAGTTGAATTTGATAAATTTATATTGAAATCTTTAAGTGTTTGTTGCATATAGATTACTTGAGTACAAGCCAAAGCAGCAGAAATGTATTCTGCTTCACATGTAGAAAGAGAAACACAATTTTGTTTCTTACTAAACCAAGATACAAATGATTTTCCAATAAAATGGCACGTACCACTTGTACTTTTTCGGTCTGTTCGAGAACCACCGAAGTCAGCATCACTACATGAAACTAATTCGAATGGACATTCTTTAGGATAGAATAGACCAAAATCCCTTGTGTTTGTTAGATAACGTAATATACGTTTCACTGCTCTTAAATGTGATTCTTTTGGATTGGCTTGGAATCTAGCACACAAACAGACACTCATCATTATGTCAGGACGACTTGCAGTTAAATATAGTAATGATCCAATCATACTTCGGTATTGTTTCTGATCGACACTTTTGCCACTGTCATCTTTTTCAAGATGTGTTGTTGTACTTATTGGAGTTGGTTTGGCAGAAGTATTTTCCATTCCGAAACGTTTGATTAAATTATTATAATATTTTTCTTGATTAATGAAAATGCCATTTGGAAGTTGTTTAATTTGTAACCCAAGAAAATATGTTAACTCTCCCATGTGAGACATTTCAAATTCTTTGGTCATTATTTCAGAGAAATCCTGACACAACTTGTCATTAGTAGAACCAAAAATGATATCATCAACATAAATTTGAACTATTAAAATATTCTTTTTCGAATGTTTAATAAAAAGTGTTTGATCAACTTTTCCAATTTGAAATCCAGAAAAAATTAGATAAGTCTTTAATCTATCATACCAAGCACGCGGTGCTTGTTTTAAACCATAAAGAGCTTTCTTAAGTTTATAAACATGATCAGGAAATTTCTCGTGAATAAATAAGGAAGGTTGTTCAACATACACTTTTTCTTTTATATAACCATTCAAAAAGGCACTTTTAACGTCCATTTGATAAAGTTTGAAATTGTGAAAACATGCATAGGCCATCAAGATTCGTATTGCATCTAGTCTAGCGACTGGAGCAAACGTTTCTTCATAGTCAATTCCTTCTTCTTGATTGTATCCTTGTGCAACTAGTCTTGCTTTATTTCTAGTAATGTTACCTTGTTCATCTGCTTTGTTTTTATATACCCATTTTGTTCCAATAACAGTTTGATCACTTGGTCGAGGAACAAGTTCCCAAACTTCATTGCGTTCAAACTGATTTAGTTCCTCTTGCATAGCAATAATCCAATAATCATCTGTGGAAGCTTCTTTGGGATTCTTAGGTTCAATATTTGAGAGGAATGCTACATGGCCCATTTGATTTAGTTGACTTCTAGTTCGAATGTTTGAATTAATTTCTCCAATAATATTTTGAACAGGATGATCCCGTAATATTTTTGGTGGAGATCTTAATTCAATATTACTTTTATCAACAATGTTTTCATTGTTTTCAAGATTTGTAGTTTCTATATTTGTGATGTCATTTATAAAATCTTCATCATCCTTTTTACTTGGTTTTGTTGAAAATTTTCATTGAAAGAAACATGTAAAGTTTCTTCAACAGTTTTAGATCTTTTATTAAATACGCGATAAGCTTTGCTACGATTTGAATATCCTAGAAAGATTCCTTCGTCGGATTTCGCATCGAATTTTCCAAGCTAATCTTTTGTATTTAATATAAAACATTTTTAACCAAAAACTTTGAAATAAGAAATCTTTGGCTTTCTCCCAGTAAATAGTTCATAAGAAGTGTTTTTCGTAAGAGGTCGAATAGAAACACGATTCAAAACATAACAAGCAGTTGCAACAGCTTCTGCCCAAAAATGTTTTGAAAGAGTGCTTCCATTTAACAAGGTACGTGCACATTCTTGTAAGGTTCTGTTTTTACGTTCTACAACTCCATTTTGTTGGGGAGTTCTAGGAAACGAAAAATTATGAAAAATTCCTTTCTTTTTACAAAAATGGTCAAAAACTTCATTTTCAAATTCTCCTCCACGATCACTTCTTATATTTTTTATTTTCAAACCTTTTAAATTTTGAATACGTTTGACAAAAACTTCAAAATGCTCAAATGTATCACTTTTGTTTTTCATAAAAATGGTCCAAGTATATCTAGAGAAATCATCTACTATTACAAACACATATTTATTATGATTTAAGGATTGAACTTGTGTTGGCCCAAATAAATCCATGTGTAATAATTCAAGGGGTTGTAAAGTAGAAATAACTTTCTTAGATTTAAAAGATGATTTAGTTAATTTTCCTAATTGACATGCATCACAGATATGATTGACTTTAAAGTTCATTTTTGGTAATCCTCTGACTAAATCATTTTTAGAAAGTTTGTTAATAGTTTTGAAGTTGATATGACAGAATCTTTTGTGCCATAACCAAGGATCATTTTCATTAGCTATTAAGCACATATCTGAATTGTGATTGATTTTCATATTCAGAACATAGATATTTCTGTCTCTATTTCCTTCAAAAATAAGATTTTGATCTTTATCAAATATGCTACACTTATTTTCAGAAAAAGAGATTTTGAAACCTTTGTCACATAACTGGCTGATACTTAAAAGATTATGTTTTAAATTTTTGACTAATAAAACATTAGAAATAAGAGGTAAATTAGATGTACCGACATTGCTGACGTTGCCTTTTCCAATGATATATCCTTTGGAATTGTCTCCAAAAGTGACAGAACCTCCGTCTGAGTAAGTGATGTTAAATAGCATATTTTTGTCTCCAGCCATATGTTTTGAGCAACCGCTGTCGAGTATCCATTTTCCTCTCTTTTTAAGTGGGTCCTGTAAGAAAAACAAAAAATTGGTACCTACTTTGTAATAGGGTCCTAAGAGTTAGATCTTAGGAAACCAAACCCAAGTAGGTTCGGTATCCCCTTTAAAAATATAATTCTGATTTTTATGAACTGTTTCCAAAAAGGTATTTATATATTTATTCCTAATCAAACTATTGTTTGTTTTAGGAACCCATATTTTTATGGTTTTAGAATTATTTTTACTTTTTGGAAAAATATTAGAAATATTTCTTATTTCCTTTTTAGGTGGAGATTTTGATTTCTTAGTGTATCCTAGTCCCTTTTTATTAGAAGTAGATTGAGAATTTTCAATAATATTGGATAGATTTTCTCTACCTTTATTAAAGTTAGAAATATTTCTAGTAATATTATCTAACTTGCTTTTGAGGCAAGCATTATTTAATTCTATCATTTTGATCTTAGATTTTAGCTCATGATTTTCAGAGACAAGAGAATCATTCTTTTCTTTTTGAGTTTCAATTTCTTGACTCAATAGAGTAAGTTGAGAGTTATCATTAGAGAAGGTATCTTGAAGTTTTCCAAATTCTTCTTCTAATATTTTCTTTTCATCGTTTAGCATATCTCTCTCAAATTCTGCTTTTCTCTGATTTTCTAGAGCCTCTTTATACTTCCTTTTGATACTTTTTAAGTTATCAAGAAGTTCTGAATTTATTTAAATCATATCATCAAAAGTAAGATCATTTACCTCATTCTCTGTAGCCATAAAACAAACATTTGCTTGTTCTTTCTCACTATCACTGTTGCTTTCTGAAGACGAAGAGGAAGAATCCGAGTCATCCCATGTTACTGAAAATGCTTTTCTTTTAGATTTGTCCTTTCGATTCTTATTGTGATATGTCTTCTTTTGTTCAGGACAATCATTTTGCATGTGTCCTTTCTTGTGACAGTTGAAGCATTCTAGTATAGATGAAGATGGCTTATTTGAATTGTTGTTGAAGTTGTGTTTCCCGTTGTTTTGATTTCCTTTTCTATACTTTAAAAACTTTTTAAAGTTTTTAGCAATGAATGCTAAGTCTTTTTCATCCGAGTCGGATTCTTCTTTCTCTGCATGAAATGCCATATTCTTTTTATCTTGTGCTTGTACCTTTTTAGCCTGCAAATTTACTTCATAGGACATTAGATTTCCTATCAATTCTTCTGGTTTCATGGTAGAAAGATCATTAGCTTCTTCAATAGCAAAGACTTTTCTTTCCCATTCATCCGTTAGAGAGTTAAGAATCTTTGAAACAATATCAAAATCAGAATACTTTTCTCCAAGTCCTAGTAATAAGTGATATATATCTTGAAATCTAGAGTACATATCGTTTATCGATTCATCCTGCTTCATTCTAAAATTTTGAAATTGACTTTTGAGCATGGATATTTTGCTTTGTTTAACTTTGTTAGTTCCTTCATGAGTAACTTTAAGTATTCTCCATATTTCATAAGCAGTTGTGCACATGCTAACATGGTTAAACTCATTTCTATCTAAAGCACAAAATAACATATTCATAGCTTTGGCATTTGCAGTAGCATCTAGTTTTTGTGTGTTTGACCATGTAGAGTATTCAGTTGTAGGAATGTTATATTCAGTTTGAGTGATATTCCATGAGTCAAAACCACTTGCTTGCATATAAATACGCATTCGAGTTGCCCAGTAGTTGTAATTCATACCGTTGAATAGTGGAGGTCATGCAGTAGATTGACCTTTAGAAAAACTAGTGTTATCAGTGTTGGTGTTGTTTTCCATCTTAGCAAAGTATCAGATAACTTTGTAACGGTTATAAGAAACCTTGCTCTGATACCAAATGAAAGTACGGTGCGGATCATGCTATATGGAATTATACTAATGCGGAAATAAACTAAGATAATATGGTAATATGAATAAAATAAAACAAGCACACCAGGAATTTTTATACTGGTTCGAACTTCCCGTTCTACGTCCAGTCCCAGACTCTTTCTGGAATTTCACTAATAACAATCCTCACTTAACCCGGAGGAATAGGTTTACAACAACCCTTGAACAGCCGAACAAGGGACCTGAGCAGCAGAACAGGATTTTGCCTCAGCAACCGAAGAGGACTTCACTTGCCTGAACAGCAGAATAGGACTTCAGCTTATACAGAAGGTATTTGACATAGTGTGTTCTCAATAACACGAATTTGTCTCTTGATAGTACAATCTTCCTATAATCTTCTCCTTTATGATATATATATAGTGTGATGTGTTTTGAGAATAGTGGAAGATAAAGTGATCAACGATCAGAGAATGTAATCAGTTTGAGTGTAGCTTGAAAATATAGAATAGATAAAAATTCAAGAATATTAAAATTAGATTCGGTGAATTGTTTGTTTTTAATTCTGTAATCTATTTATAGTGTATAAAGAGTTGCAACTATAGATGAAAAGTTATATTGGAAAGAACAGTTGCAACCATTGATTTTGAAAGAGTTTCTCTTGGGTGAAGAGAAGTGTCTTTTCAGAAAAATATCAGTTGTAGAAATTTAGCCGTCTGAAAATAAATTTCAGACTTCTGAAATATGAAGCGTGCAAAACAGAGAGTAAATAGGCTATTTTTGCCTAGATTCAGACGTCTAAAATTACAGATCAGACGTCTGAATATTGTTAAAAATTTAAATTTAACTTCAGATTCAAACGTCTGAATAGGTCATTTCAGAGTCTGAATTGGGCCTGAAATTGAGTTTTTAGTTTTTGAGCAATGGTGTGTATTTATATATATCCGAAGGAGAGATTTTCACAATATTTTAACTCTAATCAATGACCCAAAACAACATACATGCAGCATGAAGATTATACGATTCCAGTCTTGTAGATATTCCTGCAAAAAATAAGTTAGCAATAAATGTATATAGTTGTCGTTGTCAAAATATGTAGTAGACATCGTAACCGAGGTCTTAACAATCTCCCCCTTTTTGACGATGACAACTATATACTAAACTCCCCCTGTCAAAAAGCATTAACACCATTTTCTCCCCATTTGTCATTGCAAAAAGGTAATCAATAATTTTCATAAGATAGATCAAAGTAGACAATAATTAAAAGATTACAAGAAAATAAGGAGTTCAAGACAAATAACAAACAACATAAAAGATCGGAAAAAAACATCAGAATCTAGGACTTGAGTCACTTCCAACTTCATCATCATCATCATTACCACTAATTCTATTCTCCGAACATGAAGACCATTGAAAAGGAGTGGGGTTGAAAACTTCAGTAGATGACGAGGTTGAACAACCAATACGTTCCCAAATTTTGTTAAGAAAGCCTCGAATGGAATTAAAACGTTTTTCAGATTTCCGTTCAATTTTTATCATTCGGTTTTGAAGCTTTGCTTGATTTTGGGAAAGTGTTACTAAGGCATTCCTTGAGCTAGAGTCGGGAGAAAGAATCACAATATCATTATCGTCTTCTTCTTCAGATGGAGGAATAGATGGTTGAGTATGAGAATCTTGACGACGAGGTTGTGGCCGGTTTTGATCACGGTTGGCAATCCATTCTTGAAAAGAGATATATGCTAAACTTTCCGGGTGTTTTGGCAATCCCATAAGACCTAAGGTTTTAGACCCAAGTTCTTTGATTGAAGAAACTTCGGACTCGGGAAATGGAATGTTGAAATTTTGAAGGATTTTCATAATGTAAGCACCATAGTGGAAAGTCTTATATCGTCTCCGATGATTGACATCCATGAATTCTTCCAAAATTACTTGAGCCCAATTTATAGGTTGACCGGAGTACATAGCATATAGGGCTTGGAAATTTCTTTTGTTAATAATCTCTAACTTCCCGTCCGTGGAATAACAGAACGAATTAATGCCCTGTGAAGAATAGGAGCTTGAGGACGAAGTTGTATAGAAGAGAGTCGAGTAATATCATCATTCAAGAATTGATGTGAAACTTCATCTCTATTATTCAAATCTAAAGACACATCGATCTCATCTAAATCGATCCCGGTTGATGGACATCATAGAATTTCACCAAGCCTTGAAATTGGTAGATATATTTTAACTCCACATACCAAAGTCCAAATACAATCATTGCGATTGTGAGGAGTATGATGGTCTAGATTCATGTTTGCAAAAAATAATTTTACTAAAAGATGATTAATCTTGATATTGTTGGCATTAAAAGAAACTAGAGACTCTAACCCATTAGCTCTTACAAATTGATGAATACGATAAGCGCTGAATTCCTCGAATTTGATGAAAGCTCTAGGGAAAAAGTTAGATCTACTCATTTGAGCAAATCGTTGCCTAGCTTGGTCGTTCCACAGCCACTGATCAATGTTTGGTGTAGATGAAGAAGATCATGGTCTCGATCTTTTTGATTTAGGTGCCATTTGAGTTGATTGAGAGGAAGGATTAAAAAAATGGAGAAGGAAAAACTGAAATAAGAAGATGAAGTAAGAGCAAAAAGCAAAGGACGGGTTGAAAAAGGTTAGGTGTCTTGAATTTCGTGTAACATTAATTAGAAATTTGAAAAGATCTCCAGATTTCAGACGTCCGAAATAAAATTTTAGACATCTGAATATAAGAAAATTGAAACAGAAAGAAAACAATGTAATTTTGCCTATTTTTAGACGTCTGAATTCATTGTTTCAGACGTCTGAAACTGAGGAAAAAAATATTCTTCTATAATATTCAGACGTCTGAAATAATGAGTTCAGACGTCTGAAATATGAATTTTTACAAGAATATAGATACAATTATTATAACAAATATGAAGCTACAAGAAATTATTTATCCGAATCACTTGGAGTTTTGCACTCTTCCGGTACGACCTTGGTTATCTCCGTGTATGGTCGCAAAGAAGACCAATATGGTTGACGTTCCCAAGAGTTTTGTGGAACCGAAGGAGTTTGTGGACTCGGCTCCCATGGATTCCATCCAGATGAAGTTATTCGATGAGATGTTGAGGGTTGAACTACATCTTTCTTTGGAGATGTACCACATAATTTCAAAGCTACTTGTTCAATAAAACTAAGTCGTTTAGAATTTACTTTCTGTTCATAATACATCTCTCGTTGCAAATCCAACTGTTCTCTTTGGTAATGATGAATCTCTGATATTTTTTCTTTGGTTGATGGAGAGCCAAAGAAAAGAAACCGTCGAGATTTCTTCTTTTCAGGAGTATAACTAGAACGTTCACGAGAAGGACAAGGTCTATTTTTCTCATGAGGTGTTGGAGTTACCAAAATTGTTCAAATATTTTGCTTCATTTCAACAATTGAAAACCATCCCTTAACATAAAACTTAAGAGTTTAATTTCCGGATTCAGTTCAAATCATTTTGAAATAAATAAATACATACATACATATATATATATATATGTATATATATATATATATATTGTACATCAAATCATACTTAAGAAATTCAAATCAAAATCCATTTTCCAAAACAAAAGTGTAGCAAAGCTACTAAGTGGTCTCCCCACTTTGAGACTCGAAAATGAATGTCGATGATGCTGCAGTCATCATCGAAATTATTTTCCAGCGACAATGAGAGGAGAGTACAGACTTACTTCTTTTAAAATTCTTTGGAAATAATTTCCATTCGAAAATACTTTCAAATAATATATTTTCTAAAACTTTGAAAACCAAATTTTGAAAAGCACCAGAAATTAAATTCTCAAATCCTTAATTGAAATCCATTTCATTTGCGAATCAGATTTTTATAAACCATGTTTTAAAAATTTCATCTCCTTATAACATACAACAATAGTTAACTGTTTAGGAATGTTGACAAAACAATAAATGATGATCTAGTACTATCATTTCTATCAATCAATTCATTTAACTATCTAATTTCATAAAATTATACTTATATATGAAAGTACGGTGCAGATCGTGCTATATGGAATTATACTAATGCGGAAATAAACTAAGATAATATGGTAATATGAATAAAATAAAACAAGCACACCAGGAATTTTTATACTGGTTCGAACTTCCCGTTCTACGTCCAGTCCCAGACTCCTTCTAGAATTTCACTAATAACAATCCTCACTTAACCCGGAGAAATAGGTTTACAACAACCTTTGAACAGCCGAACAAGGGACCTGAGCAGCAGAACAGGATTTTGCCTCAGCAACCGAAGAGGACTTGACTTGCCTGAACATCAGAACAGGACTTCAACTTATACAGAAGGTATTTGACACAGTGTGTTCTCAATAACACGAATTTGTCTCTTGATAGTACAATCTTCCTATAATCTTCTCCTTTATGATATATATATAGTGTGATGTGTTTTGAGAATAGTGGAAGATAAAGTGATCAACGATCAGAGAATGTAATCAGTTTGAGTGCAGCTTGAAAATATAGAATAGATAAGAATTCAAGAATATTAAAATTAGATTCGGTGAATTGTTTGTTGAATTCTGTAATCTATTTATAGTGTATAAAGAGTTGCAACTATAGATGAAAAGTTATATTGGAAAGAACAGTTGCAACCATTGATTTTGAAAGAGTTTCTCTTTGGTGAAGAGAAGTGTCTTTTCAGAAAAATAGCAGTTGTAGAAATTTAGCCGTCTGAAAATAAATTTCAGACTTCTGAAATATGAAGCGTGCAAAACAGAGAGTAAATAGGCTATTTTTGCCTAGATTCAGACGTCTGAAATTATAGAATCAGACGTCTGAATATTGTTAAAAATTTAAATTTAACTTCAGATTCAGACGTCTGAATAGGTCATTTCAGACATCTGAATTGGGCCTGAAATTGAGTTTTTAGTTTTTGAGCAATGGTGTGTATTTATATATATCCGAAGGAGAGATTTTCACAATATTTTAACTCTAATCAATGACCCAAAACCACATACATGCAGCATGAAGATTATACGATTCCAGTCTTGTAGATATTCCTGCAAAAAATAAGTTAGCAATAAATGTATATAGTTGTCGTTGTCAAAATATGTAGTAGACATCGTAACCGAGGTCTTAACAATATATATATATATATATATATAATATAATCATACAAAAATTATTCCATTTACCAATTTTGAAAACAATATTGTGTCAGTTTGCTCTGTTCAAGTGTTTTGGAATTCCTATCGATATCGTTGGCCAGACGAATCGATCGAAACGCAAAATTCAAATTTAACAACTCAAACAACACAATATAAAACATTTCTATATCAATTACAAATACATTCCCTCACAGGATGATTTAAGAATGGATTCTAGAACAAGGATAGAGATTCAAATATAGAAGAACCATATTCAAAGAGAATTCTAACCAAGAAGATAGGCTCGGAAGGTAGATAAGATAATTAAATTACAAAAGAGGAAAGATGGATAGACTTATATTAATCGCGGCGACCATAACCGGGTAAACTGAGACTTAGAAAGACAAGAATATCATCAACGAAAACCAGGACAAACTTGTTGAGAACAACGAGGAAAACGCGATTCATGAGATCGACGAAGAAGGCAGGAGCATTGGTTAATCCAAAAGGAATGACTAACCATTCATAGAAACCATTCGTTTGGGAGGAAGGACAACAGGTCGAGCTCCAGGAATCAGATCGATGCAGAATTCAATTTCCCGCTTGGGAGGAAGAGAAGTAACTTCACCGAGAACATCAGGATAATCCCTGACTATTGGGGTGGAGTCAAGATCACTAGCCTGAGAATCAAGCGAAAAGATAAAACTGCCTACAATCCTGAGCCATTCGACATTCGATCACAAGAGAATTACCTTAGTCGTCTACTAGAGAAACAGTTCGGGCTTTGCAAGAGATAACAACATCAAAACCGAGGACATAGAAATCTTCGGTGAATCGATGTCTGTTGTAAAGGAGTTTCACCCCCTTTACAAAACATACTAAGGTTGGCGGAACCCCCGATGAGCTTAGTCACACATAAGGATGGAGTTGCCAATTAAGGTTGCAAGATGTGCTCAAATTTAATATCGAGATCAACAGAAATAAAACTATGGGATGCTCCAGTATCAAGAAGAACACGAATAGGAAAAGACAAGAATGGATTTTAAACAAAAGTAAAGTTCCAAAATTCAAAATAAATCCAAATCAAAGAGGAACCTAACAAAGAATTTCAAGCTCGAACGAAGATGATTCTGTAATTAATTTTACTCATTTTAGGGTATTACTACCCTATCTCTAAATGAGTTTTTACTCCATATGCTAAGTTTTTCCTATACCAGAGCTCTAATACCAACTGTAATGGGACCGCGCCAGTGGGGTAACGCCCACCGTAGCATACAGCCGTACCTGTGTTCTGCTTTTACGACCAGCCTCTCGACTGCACCAACCTGTGGGACATGTAGGAGTAAGAGTCATCCGTTCGCTACCAAACCAAGAAGCGAGAACCCCCTAACATGCTGCACCCGCCAAGTGCATAAGCAGACACACATGTCGGACTTGAATTGCTCAAAACAACATATTGTTAATTTATATTTGGAAATACTTAACATATACAGTAAATAAATAAATCACAGATCACAGACATAGAGTAATCTAACAATAAGCAACGGAAATAGATAACTAGTAGTTCATGAAGCTACTACAGAACATCAGAGTCTGAAACAAAATACAACAGAAAATCTCAAGTACATAGAAGTCACTAATACAAAGGCAACTGACAAGTCTGAACATAATAACTGGAAACAACTGGAATAGTTGTAAAGCTGAATAGATCAAGATAGATCTCCAAGCAAAGCTTCACGCTCCAAAGGTGAGTCTCAAATGCTAGAACACTCAGTCTGACCCGAGCATGAAACAAAACACAAAATACTCGAGTTAGGATTAACATTCTTATACAGGTAAATCAACTCAAGTGAAATGTCCAGGTAAAATGCAATATAACTTAAAGGATGTTTGGGATTCCCATCCTTTAAGGATCCATTAAACTATCCACATACATAGTACAATACGCTATATATATAATGTCTACAGTAAAGTAAAATATTAAAATAGCGTTAAGGCGTTACCCATATCCCCCTTAACACATTTTTATATATTCCCATAGTCTATACAGTACCGTAATTCCTTCGTAAACTGGAGGGCTATCAGAGAGCACTCCATAGGTACGGTACAAACCAAACTCGTAGAAGGCGCGATAAGGCATGTGACAAGGCACGCGAGGCAATGCTAGGGTAGGATTCTACTGTTTGCACTCATGGACTGGTGGTAACGCATAGCAGCTACAACCGCCCACCTCGAGACACACTCCCAAATCAAAGGTGCACCCAATCAAATCACAAAGTAATAGAATGGTATCGAAGAAATGTGCCCGATAAGGGGAGCGACCCCACTTGGCCCGGTATAGCTCCTGTTTTAGCCACATCAAGCTGACTTGAGGGAGTCAGGGCTGCGTTAATACCTCATACAGAATCGTTCGCCAAACCATCCTACTTCGTTCTAGATTCTGCACCACATGCACAGTTATTAAAGTGGTTTTCGGTATTAGCAGAGAGTATGACAATATCCGATCCCGGTCTCTTTAACAACCAAACACTTATTTCACACCGTGGTCATTTTCATTTCAAATAGTTCATACTTCATATCAAAATATCATATTCATTTTAAAATCATACCACTTTCGAAATCATATTCACTTTCGAAATCATTTCACTTTCGAAATCATATTCACATTCGAAATCATCACTTTAAAAATCATATTCATTTCTAAAATAATAACCACAAAATAGGTTAAAACATCATATCAAAGTATTTGCATTTAAATATATTAAATCTAAATTATAACAGTTCCAACTTCAATAGTTTAAATATTGAAATTAGTTTATATATATTGAAATAGTTATACATTAATAGTTTATATTTAAAAATATATTATAGATTAAAATAGTTTATATATTAGAAATAGTTTACATATTAAAATATATATACTAAAAATTTGTTTATAAATTTAAAATAATATATATATTTATATTAAAATAGTATATATATTTAAAAGAGTTTATATCGAAAATAGTTTCAAATTAGAATTGTTCCTTCCAATTTCATAAATCAATTCAAATCAGCTTAGTTCCAAAAATTTAATTTAAATCAATCTCAGTTTAACGATTCCAATTAAAAAGGTTAAAGTTTCAATTCAAATTCTCGTCAAACCATTTTTAATTTATATCGATTTCAAATCTTGGGTTGAACTACAAATTTAAACCACTTCCAATCCAATAGATTTCAAAGTTAAATATTAAAATATTTAAAATAACTCAATTTGATACATTTCGTTTATATTTCGAAATTAAAATTTAATTTTATTTAAATTTGAAAACATTCACTTAATCATTTTAATAGCCATTTAAATAAAATCCTAGATTAAAAATTTAAATCAAAATTAAATATTCAGTTTCAATTTTATTTAAATTTAAAATATTCATTTAGTCTCCTTTAGTTAAACATTTAAATAAAATCTCAAAATACAAATTTAAATCAAAATTAAATATTCAAATTCAATTTTATTTAAATTTAAAATATTTATTTAATCCTCTTTAATCAAAATTACATTATCAAATTATAAAACATATCTTTAAGATCTCAAAATCAATAAGTTTCAAATCAATCCTTATTTAAATTCAATTATTAACCAATTTAAATTTCAAGTCAACTTTAATTTATCTTTCCACCCTCTATTATTAAAGTTATTACAAAAATCTGTTTAAAATATTAATATAAATTTTAAATAAATATTTAAACATATTATATATATTAGTTAAATTAAATTTTTATTAAATTTATTATATTAAATTCTATTATTAAATCTACTTTAAATCTTAATTATATATATAAAAAAATAAACTAAAGTTATGAGTAAAATCTTAAAATTTATATTTTCATACATAACTTATAAATTTAAAATTTCCAAACATATAATTTAAAGTTTTAAAATTTTCACATATATTAAAATAAAGTCTATATATTATATTTTAAAATCAATATTTTCTAAAACCCATATATTTCCTTTCAAAACTTTGGAAATCATTTCAAAAATAGACCAACGGTGTCCGTATATAATTTTCTATCCTATGGTCAAGTGATATGGATATTTATATTTCAATCCGCAATAATTTAATATTTACGGGTATATATCATTTCAACCCGCAACACCAAATTTCAAATTCAATAAAATCGCTTGGGTTTATCATTTCAACCTATAACGATTTTCCCTAATCTATAATATCGTTCGGGTATGTATCATTTCAACCCATAGGGAATTCTTAACTATTAGGGAATTTGCAGAGTGAGAACAATATAATAGTAGCATACATATCAATGTCAAGCATATATCGTAATTAACAAATTTAAATATAATATACATACAACATGTTATGGTGTCATATATCAATCATAGGTGAACAATTTAAATAACATATCATATTCAACAATTAAATAACTAAAAATTTAAATTTAACAACATATTTCAGTCGTCATTTCATGTGAATTTAATTTAGTAAATATAAGAATGTTAATCGTGAGTGATCGCTCACCTTTTAATGCTAGAGAAAACAGGACAAACACACGGATAAACAACAAATCAAAGTAACTAACTGCTGCGATCAATTCTGGACAGCGGCGAAACCAAAAGCAAAGCACGACGAACCGGATTCGATGGAAATCAAATATATATATGTTTTTTTTTCTTAAAATCAGTATTCAAAATTTAAAACACATTTTTAAAATAAAAATCTTCATTCTATATTTTTTTTAAAAGAAATTAATATTTATTAAAACCCATATTTTTCAAAATTCTGTTTTAAAATATTAACATAAATTTAAATAAATATTTTAAACATATAATATATATATACACTTTTTTAAAAAAAAGAGGAAGAAGGCTGCTATGCGATGGGCTGATCGGGCTGTGGAGGGTGCGGCCACTACAAAGGAGGATGGAATGGGCTGCACTGATGATGGTTGGGTTTGGAGTTCAGCAGGGGTTGACGATGAGGTGGAGAGGGCGGCTATTGGTTGCTATGCGCGAGTATGGTGCTGCAGCTGCGATGAAGTGGTGGGTTGTGTTATGACACAGCGGAGAGGCGGAGCAAGATGAGGGAGAGGCTGACTTGGTGACACGTGTGAGTGGCACAGCGGAGAGGATGGATGTGGCAGATGGTGGAGCATTTGGGTTTTGTCGAAGGCGGTAGGTGTGTTCGAGTAGGGTGGAGAGAATGGCAGCAGTCAACGGGCCGTGGGTTGCTAAGATAGGAACGGCGGAGCAAGCTGAACTGTTGACAACGGAGGGATCTCGGTGAGGGGGCTTGGGTTGCTGCTGTGAAGGGAGGAGAAGGGGCGAGGTTTGTCAGGTGGAGGTTTAGTTTGGCGTTGTGGGTTCAAGGCTGCGGCTAAAGGAATGGTGAGGTCCTGGTGGTGGAAAGGTTGTCCCGGTGGTGTGTGGTGGTGGAGATCTGTTGAGACGAGCAAACAAGCAGGTATATTGGTGGACGTGGGCAAGGGGCTCGGCTGGTGGGTGACGCAAGCAGGTTTCGGCAAAGGAGGAGCAGCTTATGATTATATACAAACTTTTATATGTGTTTATATTTTTTTTATTCAAAGCACAGAACGAAAGAAGAAAAGGAGAAAGGAAACGAACCAGAATTGACAATTAACCAGCAAATATATTATTGAAGTGATTGAATGACAAAAGTCAAGACGTTGATTTCTGCAATATTAATGTTAAATGGCCTTTTTTTTCAACCGATGGACAAACGAGTGGACACAAGGAAACCCAAAGGACTGAAATGGGTACCGTACGGCTAACCGTTTCGCAGATTTCGCCGTGCACCGGACACCGAAATGCACAATATACTGCGGAGATCCGCACAACGAGAAGAATAGATAGTACACAGATATGAGCGATATGATTCTCCTATCAAAACTCGATTTTCGCTGCCAAACTGCTGCTAAAACGCCGAAAATAAGATAAACGGAGTTAAAGCAGTCCCAATTTGGCGAAACGAAATGTGACGTCTCACTCAAAAAATGGTTTACATTTTTATTATATAAAAAAATATTTAGATTTCAAAATATTTTATTTTCATCAATTTCAACTGATTTAATTTTGAAATTGAAAATTACACAACAGAACTAAATTATATATTTACCAATGAAAATCTGTTATTTGCTATGTTTAAATGGACGCATACCAAATATCAAATTTTCATTGCCAAATTTTAATTATTTATTTTCATGAAAAATTTAGTTAATTACGTTTTCCAAATCGTTAAAATTTCCAGGTCGTTACAGGACTGGTATAGGGTCGCGCCCTATACATTAGTTATTAGCCTAGCTAATTTAGTCCAAAATTCCATTATGTAGGGCTTTGTCACCGATAAGACTAAAATGATGTTACATACAGAAGGGAATATATTTGTACAGAGATAGGTTATTGGTGAGCCCGCAAAACCATTATGATCAGTTGACCTGGAGAAAGTAAGTTAGGGACAGACCATCTAGAAGAGGAGTATCTAAAAGATGTTAGATTATTTGTTTATATTGTCTAGTAGGCCCGAGTCAGCCAAAGGTTAGTAGTTAGCCAAACAAAATTATAATGTTCGGACATATAGTCCATTTATTACCTGATATGTATTTTTACATGATAATGCTTTACGGTTTTAACCAGTTTTGGTTGCAAGATTATGATTTGCAAAACATATGTTTTAAAATGATATTAGTGAGGGGAAACCCGTTCCGCTAAGCGGTGTGGTCTCACTTAATACCAAATAACCGAGATGTATAGTATTATTCACACCAGGCTTTATGTCTGACTCGAAGTTTATGTTTTCCCCTTAAACTCTTGAGTGCTCAAAACTGATTTGAGTAGGCCGAGGGTTGAGGATTTACAGGTTTTTAGTAGGTTGGCGAATAAAGCTTCCGAAGACGAGAAGGAGGCTGAAGTTAGATATCTAAAAGTTCTTTTTTTTGTTTTATTCCGCTGGGTTGTATTAAGTCAGTTATGACTATATAGTACTCCGGTCAACCAAAGGGGCATCTTCATATGTCGCTTTTGGTGTATTTTGTAATAATTATATTTGATCTAAACCTGGGAAACGTTTTGGATTATGTAACTTGGATATGAAAAGTTGTTTTGAAATGTAATCAGAAAAATGTTTTAATCTGTGATGATTTTCATATTCAAGTGCTTTTGATATTATAGATACCATTAACATTACCGTATTTGGTCACCGGAAATTAATACTATGGATGTCTGCAGCATCTGTAGCGCTTAGCTTCGAGCCTCCAGATATGGGATGTTATAATTAGCAATCACAAGCATTTAACCAAGGCATCCCATACTACTCAGTGAAATTTGAGTATTCGCTAATGGGCCAGTAAGTACCACTTAAACAATCTATTCAATGAGTTGTACAATATTCGACGAAGAGTTATTTGAAAGCATTAAAACCAATCAATAACACTAAGTCGATTATTAGTATTCCCTAAATTATAGAAATAAGGTTTGTAAAATATTTTACTTTTAATTTCTTCTCCAAATACAAAAATCACACAAAATTGCCAAAATAATATATAAATAACCAAGTGTTAAATCCAATAAGAATCCGATAAGAGTTCATGATTTTGAAAATAAATAATAAAATTTATCGTATAGAAAATGATTTCTAAAACCCTTTATTTATATAATTACTTTCAAACTATTTATTTTAAAAATTCCATAAACTCAATTATTTATCAACTATATATATATATATGTATACATACATATATTTCCCTAGGTAAAATAATCCATAGTTCCAATTGTTATATCAAAAATACTTTTATATACATATAGATACAATTATTTCAAATCTCTATTTAAAAATTCATAGTTCACAAATCTTATTCCAAAAATCCTATATATATATATATACATCCACTTATTTTATAAAAACCACAAATACTTATATTTCCAAATGCACACAGGTGTCGAATCATTTGATTAGAAAAACCTAGTTTATACTTCAAATCATTATTATTATATAAATAATAAATAAATTTATTTATAATTTCAAATATTCTTTATAAAGGAAATAATTTTATACTAAAAAGATTTAAAGAAAATAGTTCGATTTGAAAATCAGCCTTTTGAAAACTCTAGTTAAAAGTGTGCGACGAAAATTATGTTGTACGATGAACCCATAGAACAACTCTATGGTATTAAAACTTCAAAAAGAATTCACAAATTCCTAAATCAAAATTAGGAAATAACACTGAAATCGGCATGAAATATTACATCAAAAACAAGCAATTATCAACAAGGAAACAAACAGGCGAACATACGAGCGAACGAGAGGCCAACCGACATGACCTGGGACTCAATCCAGGTCATGACCCATGCACCAGTCTGGTGGGACTGATCCACCGATGGCAACGCCTGGGCAGAGCCCCAGGCGATGCCGGTGGCCTTCCGTTGATTCGTTGGAGCTCGTTTCTTCGGCAGTGATCAAGTTTACTATGGGAGCACTGATGTAGCTAGTATTCAATCATATAAACAACCACAATTGGACATCATTCAAGATCAAATGATGTGGGTTTTCAGCAAACAGAGAATCAAAGTTCATATAACAAGAAAATCAATACAAAAATTGAGATTACATTCATTATAGATACAAGTTATTTCAACTAACAATCACATGCATCAAATATGAATATAGAGATAAGTTGTGTGAGTGCTAACACACCTTTATAGACTTGAATTAAAGCTCAGAACTTGAATTCATCTAGGCTAATACCTTTTAGCAATTAGACCTAGGTTGATTTTAGAAATTGGCCAAAGCACAATTACTAACTACGTAGAAAACTGATATTAAAACAAAATTAGATGCAACATAAGGTAGTAGAGATTACATTAGCTTTAAATTTCCAATTATTAATCAAAAGCCCTTTGTTTTGCACATGATTTGGAGATCTAATTTATGTTCTAGGGTTTGAATTAGAGAGGAAGAAGCTTCAGATTTTTAGCCGGAGATAAAATGAGAAAGGAGTGAACGTATTTTCATTTCCTCCTTACCAATATCACCTATATAGGCCATAAGGGTATGGTACGGATCCAATGAGGAAATGTGTTACTAATTTCCTTTGTTTTACTTATTATAAAACATCATTTTACACTAAAGAATGTTTTATTTATCCTATTTTGATTTCTCAAAATTTTCCAAAATATCACAAGTTAAAATCCTTATGTCTATTAATATTGAGATACTTTATAAAATTAAATATAGCCATTGAAAATAAAAAGTATTCTAACTATTTTAAACAAAAATTAACTATTAATTATAAAAATCTTATTTTAAACAAAAAATTTCAATATTGACATTTTACTAAATTTTACAATAATGTTGAAACAAATTTGAGATGACAAATATTTTATCACAGATCTCCACTTATAATAAATAAGAGAAATAAACTTTATAATTCACATTTTTACAATACAAATTATTATCATATGTTTAATTATCGTAATTTCCCAAAATTATTCTTATATTATCAAATATAAGAGTTAAGTTTCCCAAAAGGATAACCATTGAATTTTCTATTTATTTAATCCCAAATCCATTTTAATTTGGAAATCATAACTAATAAAATTCCCAATTTTATCTTAAGATTAATTAAAATAAACCAAATCATATTTTTAAGTTTAATTCCAGGTAACCTCGACCAGGGTTATTACAGACTTCCCTCCTTAAAAAAATTGCATCCTCACAATTTTGATTCAGAGAAAAGTCTAAAATAAAAACATACGTATTCAAAAGCTCCTTCTTTAAATTTAACCAATACCATAAAATAAAAAATTGTTTTAATTTACACTTTAATTTATAAAAATTAATATATTCCCCTTTCTTATTTTCTAATTGGAAAATAATTTCACATAACTATTTTTAACTTCAAATTTAAAATTTAAAATTACTACTTCCAAATAACTCTTTTCAAAATTTACATTTTCAATTGTAAAGCCTAAATCATCAAATTATAAAATTCATGTTCCAATAAAATTATAAAAATTAATATCCATCTAAGTCATAAAATGATGCACACACTAAATCAAAATTATCACATGCCATTCAGCATTTTGTGTGTGTGTGTGTCTATATATTATAAATGAATGCACACAATTACATATATCAGATAATATAAAAATGTTGCCTCGCCATCTATATATAACAAATCGCTTTATCAATTGGCTGCGATGTTGACCATGAAATCAATATTGCCTCGCCACTAATCTCTGCTATCGGTAATACTCGATGATTGCACACGTTATTCAAAACAATACATACAATGCATTTTTATAGCCTCATTATAATTTTCTACATCACCAATTTTTTTAAATACATACATACATACATATATACATATAAATTTTCTTCTTAATTTATTTTTCAAAATATTTTTGCTAAACTATTTTAATTTTACAAACAATAATATTCAATTTCAAATCATTTACTAAATATTATCATCAAAACTTCAATTACATTTCCATTCCAAATAACCATAACACTCAAAATAATTCTTTTTAAAATATTATTTATATTGAAAATGCATACTTTTAAAATTTATCACATTTGTATATACATGTATACATATTTTCCATAAAATATCTTTTTACTTCCAAAATTTATTACATATACATGTAAATATATTTTCCAAAACATTTATTTCATTTTTAAAATAACATTTAATTTGTTTAACACTTTATTTCCTACTTAAATATTATTATAACCCATTCACAATTATTAATAATATTTAATATATTATAACTCAAAATTATTATGTATGACTATCTCGTCAAAGAGTTTAGGAATCCCTATCAACACCGTGGCTTCCCACATCTCGACTAAAATTCATAAAATACTCAATGGGCAATTTAACACAATTAAATTCCAAAATTTGTAACTCTCTATATTCTCATACAAAATAAAACTCCTAATAGCAATCCAATAATGCATCCAACAATCCATGCATACATCATCCAAACAAACATATAGAACATCTAATTATTATGCTCGGTGGAAACAGTCTATCGGCTTCCGCCGCACAACTCTGATCACTAACGGACCAGAACATCACTACACAACATTAACTTTTAAAATCATTTTATAAAAATAATTTGTAAAGTAATCCAAAATTTTCACAAATACATCCCAATGATTATTCTCATAATCATTTTATATTCCTATCCCTATATAGATAATTAATATAACTATCTACCACACACCCCAGGGGACAAGACTCTAACTTATTCTAGGTCTCAAATCTGTGATATTATATTCTATAATGTTCTGACTCAGCTTTGATACCAAAATATAACGACCCCACCGTTATATCCATATTATTAAAGAACATTATAAATAATGTTGTCTAATAATATAGAGAATACAGCTTGTTAAGGGCGATCGAATGTTAATATATCTTTAAACTAACACTGACATATCATACTTACTATTTTACTGAATCTATGGAATAAAATTTTGAAATATACAGTCCCAATCAAAATAAATAAACACATTGATTCTCAGAAGCAGAATAGTATATCATATAAAACAATAAGCACATATCACAGTAGAATAATAATCGTTATATACATATACAAACTGTGAGTCTACAAAATAAAGAACTAAACTCACATAATATAAATCTTGTACAAATCTCTAACTCAAATATACAACTCATATACATACACAAAAATCCTAAATGAGATAAACTAAAAAGTCAAATTGTTTACCCTCTTGCTAGCACATCCATCAAAAAGTATACTCATCCGTAACCTGAAATGTCTCGGCCTAACCCAAGTATTGTAAAATAAACGGGTCAGACTATCTTTAAGTATCCAAAAAGGGTGAGAACAAGATATAATACAAGGATATATGACATATAAATATATAACAAGTCACAGGAATAGTCCAACTCTGATTACATCACAAGACGCGAGAACATTAAATCCAAGAACACGAAATAAATCACAATCATCAAAACCCATCCTAAGACATAGAAATATTTCAATCGCTACATGGAATAAATCAAAACCAAGAAATTCCAAAACAAAGAATAATATCTCAAAATCCAGGAAAACCAAATCCATAATGATCTCAATGATCGTACTCATACCGTGGGAAATAAAAGGTGGTATCATTCATACCGATCAGATACCAATGATCGCCCATACCGTGAAAACGGAATCTCAAAATCCATGAAAACCAAACCGGAGAAGGTATAACTCATTCCGATCACAAGGATTGTATAAATATCCATTAGTATACTTCTTAAGGAACTATCGGCCCTGCCGAACACCAAAAGAGAGTAAACTCTAAAGTGCCAAATATTATCACCTTTAATAATCACGAGAACTTAACAAAAACGTCCCATACTGCCTGGTGAAATTCATGTATTTACTAGAAGCTAGTAGATCTCACTTATTATGGATACCATTGGAAAATATTAACTATATTTCCTTAAGGATCCCGCCGAACACCAAAAGTGAACACAACCCTTAATTGTTAAATACTTTCTAATAGCAATCATAAGAATTTAACTAAGGCATCCCATACTACCAGGTGAAATTCGAGAATTCGCTAATGGGCCAATATGTACCACTCAAACATTCTATTCAATGAGTTGTGCAATATTCGACGAAGCATTACATTAAAGCATTAAAACCAATCAATAACACTAAGTCAATCATTAGTATTCCCCTAATTATAGAATTAAGGTTCTCAAAACATTTTATTTATAAAATCTTCTCCAAATCCAAAAGTCACATAAAATTGCCGAAATAGTATATAAATAACCAAGTGTTAAATCCAATAAAAATCTTATAAGAGTCTATGGTTTTGAAAATAAATAATGTAATTTATCATATAGAAAATGATTTCTAAAACCCTTTATTTATATAATTACTTTCAAAATATTCATTTTAAAAATTCCACAAACTCAATTATTTCTCAACTATATATATATTTCCTTAGATAAAATAATCCATAATTCCAATTTTTATATCAAAAATACTTTATATATATATATACATGTATTTATTTCAAATCTTTATTAAAAATCCATAGTTCACAAATCTTATTCCAAAAACCCTATATATATGTCCATTTATTTTAAAAACCACAAATACTTATATTTCCAAACCCATATAGTATTAAAACATTTAATCAGAAATACCTAGTTTATACTTCAAATCATTATTATTATATAAATAATATATAAATATATTTATACTTTTAAATATTCATTATAAAAGAAATAATTTTATGCTTAAAAAGATTTAGAGAGAACGGTTCGATTTGAAAATCAGCCTTTGGAAAACTCTAGTTAAAAGTGTGTGACGAAAGGTGTGTTGTACTATGAACCCATAGAACAACTCTATGATATTAAAACTCCAAAAAGAATTCACAAATTCCTAAATCAAAGTCCGGAATAACATTGAAATCGGCATGAAATTAGACATCAAAAATAGGCAATTATCAACGAGGAAACAAACGGGCGAACAGACGAGCGAATGGGAGGCCAAGCAGCATGACCTGGGACTCGGACCAGGTCATGACCGATGCACAGGTCTGGTGGCAATGCCTTGGTAGAACCCCAGGCGATGCTGGTGGCCTTCCGTCAATCCGTTGGTGCTCGTTTCTCCGACGTTGATCAATTTCACTATAGGAGCACTGATTTAGCTAACATTCAAGCATATAAAAACCTACAATTGGATGTTATTCAAGATCAAATGATGTGGGTTTTCAGCAAACAGAGAATCAAAGTTCATATGACAAGAAAATCAACACAAAAATCGAGATTACATTCATTATAGATACAAGCTATTCAACCAACAATCACATGCATCCAATATGAATTTAGAGATAAGTTGTGTAAGTGCTTACTTACCTTTATGGACTTGAATTGAAGCTAAAAACTTGAATTCATCTGGGCTAATACCTTTCAGCAATTAGACCTAGGTAGATTTCATAAATTGGCAAAAGCACAACTACTAACTAGGAAGAAAATTGAGATTAAAATAAAATTAGATGCAACATAGGGAAGTAGAGATTACCTTAGCTTTAGATTTCCAATTATTAATCGAAAACCCTTTGCTTTGCACTTGATTTGAGGATTTAGTTTATGTTCTAAGGTTTGAATTAGAGAGGAAGGAGCTTCAGATTTTTTGGCTGGAGATAAAATGAGAAAGGAATGAACGTATTCTCATTTCCTCCTTTCCAATATCACCTATATGGGCCATAAAGGTATGGAATGGACCCAATAAGGAAAAGTGTTACTAATTTCCTTTGTTTTACTTATTATAAAACACCATTTTACACTAAATAATGTTTCATTTATCCTATTTTGATTTCTTAAAATTTTCCAAAACAATCACAAGTTAATAATCTACATTTCTATTAATATTGAGATACTTTATGTAATTATTAATTATAGCTATTGAGAATAAAAACTATTCTCATTATTTTAAATAAAAATAAACTATTAGTTATAAAAATCTCATTTCAAACAATAAATCTCAATATTGACATTCAACTAAATTTTACAATATAAGTTGAAAAAAAAATTAGACGAAAAATATTTTATCACAAATCTCCACTTATAAAAAATAAGAGAAATAAACTTTATAATTCACATTTTTACAATACAAATTATTATCATATATTTAATTATCACAATTTCTATAAATTATCCTTATATTATCAAATATAATAATCATGTAACGACCCGTAAATTTAACCGGTTTTAATAACGTTATTAATTGAAATTTTGTGAAATTTTAAACGATAAAATTTTGAAATATAAATTTGATATTTGGAATGCATCTAATTAAACATAGCAACTGGTAAATTTTCGTCCGAAAATATGAAAATTTATTTTGCACGTAAATTCACTTCAATTTAATCAGTTAAAAGGCGTTGAAAATAAAACATTTTCGAAACTTAAATATTTTTACATAGAAAAATTCTAAACCATCTTCTGAGCAAGATATCAGTTTGTCGTTTTTCCAAATTCGGACATCTTTGGCTCCGTCGATCTTATTTTGTACGTTTTTCTTTCATTTTCCATCAGTAGAAAACTTCGAATTTTTATAATTCAATCGTACAACTGGCATCCGTATACCGTTTTGATCGTCTCGTCGCGCTGATCTATATGGTATATTCACTTCTGTGTTTTGAAGTCCGGTATGCGACGGAGTCTGTAAAATGTCAGTCCGTATCGGTACTGGATTCGTGTTTGTTGGATTTCCTGTGACCCTTCATATATGCACCGTTTATTTCAATGGACGTTTACCTCTTTTATACAAATTTAATTCGTGACTTTACTTTTCCCACTATTTCAAATTTCTAAATCTCTGTCAATAATTTGCTCTAACTCCTCATTGCTTTACATTTCATTTACATGCTTGTTATTTTCACTGCCTTAACAATTCACCTTCATCTTTTATGGCATCTCCTTCACAAAATCCAACCTTCCCAAGGCCTCAGCTTCTCTCCTCTAACAGCCACCTTTTTCTCTTCCCTCCTTCAACTCCGGCCTCTCTTCCCACACGTAGCCGCTTCCACCCACTAAAACTCCTCCCCAAGTCGAACAGCCACATCATCACCTACCTCACCCAAAGCCTCAGACATCACCACTTGTCGCCACCAATACCGCCATCATAGCCTTGTTTCCTTTCCGTTTTCTTTCACCGTGAACAGCCCCTTCCTCCATCTCGTCATTAAACTCATGTACAACTTCTCCTCTAACTCACTGCCAGACCGAGTCTCCCTCCATCGTCCCTCCCTTCCTCCACCTCGTGCAACCCCTCTACCCATCAACGGATTCATCTCGCCACGCCCGCCTCGCAACCCACATCAACCGAGATCCCCTCTCCATGCAGTTGCCCTCCGCCGCTCAACAGCCTGACCGACCTGCTACCCTCTTCAACGCTTACTACCCTAGGGCCAAAGCTTCTATATGTAAGTATATGTATTTATATATATTAGTATTTTATAGTAAGTATTATATATATATAATCCAAATTTATAGTGTTTATACAAGTTTTGACAGGACAGAGTATACATATATTTGTTTGAAAACTACAATACAATTTTGTCTGTATATTATCTATTAAAGCTATATAACTTTATATATATAATATGTTGATATATATGTTAGTTTACAGACTTTATAATGATGTTAGTTGTATATCAGTTTAAAACATACATCTTGTATATAAAATTGTTAGCTGTTGATACACATTTGTCTGTCTGCTTATATATATATAATATATCTGAGTTGGTATGAATGTCTGAAAGTATTTGTATATATCATGTTATATTTACTTTTTATATTTGCACTTGATTTCTAATTATTAGTTTAAGTATATATATATACTGTAATTTAAACTAAAGGTTTTTGTTATCGCATCTAGTTGCATTTGTTGTTGAGTAGACGTGTATATATTTGTTCATCCACTAGCATGTGCATATATATAGAGGTCTGTTAATGGTTTTATGCATATATAATATGGTTCAAGTAACCTAAAGATTTACTATGTAAGTTGTTATTTAAATTTTGTCAGAAACTATATAATAGATTTTATAAAATTTTATGATATAATAGTATAGGCATGAGTTTGTTTACAAATAGACTTATAAGGTAAGCTGTAATAAAATAAATTTGTGTAGTCACGTGAGCTTATTTGTTATATACATATAAAATTTAAGTAACTTTATGTATATTGTATATATAGTATATAATGTTAGTATATTCAAGTTTTATAACCTGCTACTTTATAATATATAAGTATTGATTTAAATATTATATATATATTTTAAATTCGAAATGTATTTTAATTTAGAATATGATTTCTATCTATATATATAATTTCACTTATACCACTTGTCATCATCGATCGGTTCTAATTTGATTTCGTCAATCCATTATCTTTCAGCTTTGTCCGTCATGCTTGTTTCTTCATCGAATCGTATCCATCTAGTGTTGCTTGGAATTCGTAGCTCATTTCGTTGTCAAAGTTCTCTAGCCTCGGAAGGTGAGCACTCACTCACGATTAACGTTCTTTTATTTATTAAATTTGATTTCAATTGAAACGACAATTGAAATATGCTGTTGTTAGATATTTACACTGTTATTACCTGTATCAGTTCACCTGTGACATCTGACACCATTATCTGTTATATATGCAATGATAATCCTGTTTGGTTGTTAAATGATTGATTGTTTGATGTTTACAATTGGACGTTAAATTGTTAATGATGTAAGCGATAAATAATTTGAAATTGAAATTGACGTAGGATAGTTAGATTTGATATATGTGTTAAATTTGATTAAATGACATTTGTATAATATGACCCCTTTTACTGTTAAATCTATTGACACGTATGATTTGTTTAATGACACCTTGAACCACTGAATGTATGTTGTTAAATTGATAATGTATGAAATTATAATAGATGACAAGTGAAAAACCGTAATGTAATAATCTTTAATCTACATGAAATGATAGTGTAGATTCTAGAGATAATTATATTAATTCGTACAAATAACAATGCGAATTAATACGGTTATTTCGGGATTATTTGAATTGATTATTGGATTGTTATTGTTTGTTGTTATTGCTTGTTTATTTACTTTGACACCATCCCAGTTATCACACTGCAAGTTCCCTTTGTTATACTTTGATTTTGAATTGAATTGGAATCGGGTTGAAATGATAAATACCCAAATTGAACTTTGACCTAGGATAGAAAATTAAATAAAAACCCGATTGGTCAATAATTTGATTTAAAAATAAAACGAAGATTTATTTGAATAAATAATATGGTTTTGAAATGAAGTTGAAATTTGAATTTTAATGAAAGGAAAATGTTAATGTTTAATAATCTGAAACAAAATATTAACAATGTAATTGATGAAAGAATGATGTTTAATTTGAGAAATGATTGAATTAAGTTTGAAATGATTTAATAATTAGGTTTGAAATTATAATTAAGTTTGAAATTATTAAACTTTGAAATGATTTAATAATTAAGTTTGAAATTATTAAACTTTGAAATGATTTAATAATTAAGTTTGAAATTATAAAATTAAGTTTGTAATTATTGAACTTTGAAATTATTTAATAATTAAGTTTTTGAAATTATTTAATAATTGAATAAGATTGAATTATTTAATAATCAAATAAGAATTGAATTCTTTGTTAAGAGAAATTGAACTTTTGAATAAGTGAATTTACTTCGTAAATAATTGAAATTGAGTTTGCTTTATTAATTAAGTTTTGGAAAATTATTTAAGTAAGTAAATAAGTGAAATTGAATTTCTTTATCAAGAAATAAAATGTGATTTATTGAAATTAATGTAAGACTTGGAATTTAAAGAAATTGATTTGATGAATTTAATTTAATTCAAAATTGTAAGTTTTGATTTAATGAAGTTGAACTTAAGAAATTGATTTAATGAATTGGAAATTTAATAGAAATTGTTTTGAATGACAAATTTACTTAACGAATATTAAATGAAATCGATAAATGAATTTGGAATTGAATTGTATGTTAAATTAAATTGATTTAAATGATTTCGAAATGAAACTTATATACGAACTTGAATCAATACTTGAATTGTTTTGAATAAAATTTGAAATTGAATTATTGGATTTTGAAATGAATTTGGAAGTTGAAACGTAAATTTTGGAAATTGGTTTTGAAAGATAAATGGAATGTTGGTTTGCAAAATTCTAATTGAATTGAAATTGATTTGGTTTTGAAAAAAATATTAAACGACCAATCGGTGTAATAATTACGGAAGTTATTAAAGAGACCGGAATCGGTTATGGATATACTCTCTATCTAAACCGAAAACCACTTTAATAACTATACGCGGAGTGATGATCCAGAATGAAGTGGTTGGAATGATGTACGTGATGACTGAAGAAAGATAACGATGATGGATAGCCTTGACACTTGTGTCAAATTGGAAATGACTAAAACAGGAGCCGTGCCGGGCCAATGGAGGATTAGCTACCTCAAGTGGACACACTTCTTCGAACTACTCATTAATTGTTGTCGATTGGTGCACCCTTGATTTTGGGAGTGTTGTTTCACGGTGTTGCGGGCGCTGCGGCGTTGCGTTCTCACCAGTCCGGATCAGGCAAACGGTAGTGTCACTACCTTGGGTATTGCCTCATGTGCCTTGTCATACTTGTACCCCTTTATTCGCAACCACTACGAATTTGTTTTGTACCTTTAGTATATGGATTACCCTCTGGTGACTTCCGGTTTTGGGGAAACTACGGTCTTGTATATGCTTTTGGGAATAAAATGTGTTAAGGGTGGAATGGGCCATGACTTAACACTATTTTGATATCTTTACATATTACTGATAGACATTATCTACTTAGCGTACATTACTACCTAGTAGATAGTTTAACGGATCCTTAAAGGATGGTTATTCCAAACATCCTTTGAGTTACTTGTATTTCAATTGCTATTTCACTTGAGTTGGATTTATTAATATAAGAATGTTAATCCTGACTCGAGTGTCTTGTGTTTTTGCTTTACACTCGGGTCAGACTGAGTGTACCAGTATTCGAGACTCACCATTGGAGTTGGAGCTTTGCTTGAAGATCCAGCCATCTATTCTACTTTCAGTATTCGATGATTCCAGTGATGTATTCTGATTTGTATCTGATGTATCGTGTTACTCTTCCGTTGTATCTAGTTTAACTCTGATGTATCGTATTACTCTTTTGTTGTAAACTCTGATGTATCTTATATATTCATATAGTAGCTTCATGAACTACTATCTCTTTTATTTCCGCTGCATTTATTACTCTATGTCTGTGATCTGTGATTATATTAATGTACTGTATATGTTCAGTTTTGCCAAATTTAAATTAACAACGCGGTATTTTGAGCAATTCAACTCCGGCATGAGTGTCTACCTATACACTTATAATGGATGCGAATGGTCCAAAATATCGGGTCGTTACAGTTGGTATCAGAGCTTTGGTAGCTCTAGGCAAAACTTAACATATAGGGTAAATGTATTTACAGAATCACTCTCATTCGAGTTTCAATCTCTTCCTTTGACTCAATTCCTTTGAATTTTGGAACGTTCCCCTCGGTTCCAAATTTCATTCGTGTCCCTCACTATTCATCTCCTTTCAATTCTGGAGCATCACATAACTCCACTTCGAATGACGCTTATAGTGAATCGGCGGTCTCGCCAAACTTCGAATGATTTGTAAAGGGGTGAAACTCCTTTATAATAGGCATCGATTTACCGGAGATTTCTGTATCCTCGGTTTACGATGCTATCTATTCCTTGCTATACCTGAATTCCATCTCTTGAGATCGAGTGTTGATTTACCTCGGAATTCAGCATCGATCTTATTCTTGAAGTTACGGACGATCCGGTTAAGGTTGCCCGTGAATTAAATAAACTCATCCATCTCCCGATGGTGGTAATTGAATTATCTTATCTTCTGTTTCAAACTTATTTTCGAATCAAAATTCTCTTTGATTTGATTTCCATCAAAATTTGAGTCTCTACATTTATTTTGAAATCCATCCTTGTATCGTCGAGCGAGGAAGTGTATTTATAAATTAATATTTAAAATGTTTTTATATTGTGTTGTTTGAGTTGTTAATGTTGATTTGGGTTTTCGATCGATCCGTCTGATCAACGCTATCGATAGGATTTCCAAAACACTTGAGCAGAGCAAACTGACACAATATCGTTTTCAATTTGATAAATAAAGTAGAAGTTTTGTATGATTATCTTATATATAAATATAAGTTTCTGAAATTAAATTGTTAATGAATTTGTTGTCTGAAAATAATAATATTTGATTTTCATTTATTGTTTTGTAAACCATTGACTATTGCATAATATAAATAAATGAATTTATAAACTTGGTTATAAATTGATTGGAATTTGAAATGAATCTAATTCAGAAATTTGAGAATTTATTAGTTTCCGGTGATTGCGAACTTTGGTTTTTAAAATTTTAAAGTATATAGCATTGAAAGTATTTTCGAATAGAAATCGTTTTCAAAGAATTTTTAAAATGTTGAAATCAGTGCTCTTCTCTTTGTCGCTGGAAAATAATTTCGGTGATGGCGGCCGCATCATCGTCATTCATTTTCGAGTTTCGAAGTGGAGAAACCATTCTGTAGCTTTGCTACGGTTTTGTTTTGAGAAAAAATATATTTTGATTGGAATTTCTTCAGTATATTTTGATTTACATATATATAGGTATCTTATTTTAAAATTTTATTTGATTTGATATGAATATATTATATATATCTCTAAATTGTTTAAAGTTAATCAAAAATCTAATTCTTAAATTTTGTAAAAGGATGATTTTAATTATAAATAAAACCAAAATTTGGAATAAATATTTAAACTTGAATAATTGAATTGGGAAAATTTTATTTGTATATTGTTCAACTGCATTCTAATACAACTTACCTAAATCATTCAGAAGTTGAATATGTAATTGGATAATATATAAGATAAATTGGATTTATAAATAAAATTTGAGTGTTTATAATAAATGTTATACACTAAATTTTGATTATAAAGATGTTAATAGAGTTAGATAAGATAATAAGTAAACTCAGTTAATAATGAAATAAATTTGTTTTGAAAAAAATTGTTTTGAAAAAATTTAATAAATTGAAATTTGATCAACATATGAAAATACCTTGAATTTAAAAGAAATTAATAGATGTAAATTAATTTAAATCAAAACTTTTATGTTTTAAATTAATTTATATAGGTTAAATATATGTGATTAGATATATTAAGTAGGATAAATTTAACAGTAATTTGGAATAAAGAAGAATTTAAAATTGTTGAAGAAAATTTGATTATAATAAAAGACTATTCAAATTTATGGTTTTAGAAATTGTAAATTTAAGATGATTGGATAATATGATAATGAATTTAGAGATAGTGGAGATTGATTTTAGTGAAATCAAATGGATTAAATCAATTATTGAATATCAATTAATTTAAATTTGAATTTATATGGTTTGAATTAATTGTTTTACTTGTATTCCAATCTATTTTCTTTCTGGTTGTTTCTATTCTCCTACCTTCTTCCTTTTCGGGGACGAAAAGTTTTGAGTGGGGGAGAATGTAACGACCCGTAAATTTAACTGGTTTTAATAACGTTATTAATTGAAATTTTGTGAAATTTTAAACGATAAAATTTTGAAATATAAATTTGATATTTGGAATGCGTCTAATTAAACATAGCAACTGGTAAATTTTCGTCCGAAAATATGAAAATTTATTTCGCGCGTAAATTCACTTCAATTTAATCAGTTAAAAAGCGTTGAAAATAAAACATTTTTGAAACTTAAATATTTTTACGTAGAAAAATTCTAAACCATCTTCTGAGCAAGATATCAGTTTGTCGTTTTTCCAAATTCGGACATCTTTGGCTCCGTCGATCTTATTTTCTACGTTTTTCTTGCATTTTCCATCAGTAGAAAAATTCGAATTTTTATAATTCAATCGTACAACTGGCATCCGTATACCGTTTTGATCGTCTCGTCGCGCTGATCTATATGGTATATTCACTTCTGTGTTTTGAAGTTCGGTATGCGACGGAGTCTGTAAAATGTCAGTCCGTATCGGTACTGGTTTCGTGTTTGTTGGATTTCCTGTGACCCTTCATATATGCACCGTTTATTTCAATGGACGTTTACCTCTTTTATACAAATTTAATTCGTGACTTTACTTTTCCCACTATTTCAAATTTCTAAATCTCTGTCAATAATTTGCTCTAACTCCTCATTGCTTTACGTTTCATTTACATGCTTGTTATTTTCATTGCCTTAACAATTCACCTTCATCTTTTATGGCATCTCCTTCACAAAATCCAACCTTCCCAAGGCCTCAGCTTCTCTCCTCTAACAACCACCTTTTTCTCTTCCTTCCTTCAACTCTGGCCTCTCTTCCCACAAGTAGCCGCTTCCACCCACTAAAACTCCTCCCCAAGTCGAACAGCCACATCATCACCTACCTCACCCAAAGAGTCAGACATCACCACTTGTCGCCACCAATACCGCCATCATAGCCTTGTTTCCTTCCCATTTTCTTTCACCGTGAACAGCCCCTTCCTCCACCTCGTCAGCAAACTCATGTACAACTTCTCCTCTAACTCACTGCCAGGCCGAGTCTCCCTCCATCATCCCTCCCTTCCTCCACCTCGTGCAACCCCTCTACCCATCACCGGATTCATCTCGCCACGCCCGCCTCGCAACCCACATCAACCGAGATCCCCTCTCCATGCAACCGCCCTCCGCCGCTCAACAGCCTGACCGACCTGCTACCCTCTTCAACGCTTACTACCCTAGGGCCGAAGCTTCTATATGTAAGTATATGTATTTATATATATTAGTATTTTATAGTAAGTATTATATATATAATCCAAATTTATAGTGTTTATACAAGTTTTGACAGGACAGAGTATACATATATTTGTTTGAAAACTACAATACAATTTTGTCTGTATATTATCTATTAAAGCTATATAACTTTATATATATAATATGTTGATATATATGTTAGTTTACAGACTTTATAATGATGTTAGTTGTATATATCAGTTTAAAACATACATCTTGTATATAAAATTGTTAGCTGTTGATACACATTTGTCTGTCTGCTTATATATATATATAATATATCTGAGTTGGTATGAATGTCTGAAAGTATTTGTATATATCATGTTATATTTACTTTTTATATTTGCACTTGATTTCTAATTATTAGTTTAAGTATATATATATATACTGTAATTTAAACTAAAGGTTTTTGTTATCGCATCTAGTTGCATTTGTTGCTGAGTAGACGTGTATATATTTGTTCATCCACTAGCATGTGCATATATATAGAGGTCTGTTAATGGTTTTATGCATATATAATATGGTTCAAGTAACCTAAAGATTTACTATGTAAGTTGTTATTTAAATTTTGTCAGAAACTATATAATAGATTTTATAAAATTTTATGATATAATAGTATAGGCATGGGTTTGTTTACAAATAGACTTATAAGGTAAGCTGTAATAAAATAAATTTGTGTAGTCACGTGAGCTTATTTGTTATATACATATAAAATTTAAGTAACTTTATGTATATTGTATATATAGTATATAATGTTAGTATATTCAAGTTTTATAACCTGCTACTTTATAATATATAAGTATTGATTTAAATATTATATATATATTTTAAATTCGAAATGTATTTTAGTTTAGAATATGATTTCTATCTATATATATAAGTTCACTTATACCACTTGTCATCATCGATCGGTTCTAATTTGATTTCGTCAATCCCTTATCTTTCAGCTTTGTCTGTCATGCTTGTTTCTTCATCGAATCGTATCCATCTAGCGTTGCTTGGAATTCGTAGCTCATTTCGTTATCAAAGTTCTCTAGCCTCGGAAGGTGAGCACTCACTCACGATTAACATTCTTTTATTTATTAAATTTGATTTCAATTGAAACGACAATTGAAATATGCTGTTGTTAGATATTTACACTGTTATTACCTATACCAGTTCACCTGTGACATCTGACACCATTATCTGTTATATATGCAATGATAATCTTGTTTGGTTGTTAAATGATTGATTGTTTGATGTTTACAATTTGACGTTAAATTGTTAATGATGTAAGCGATAAATAATTTGAAATTGAAACTGACGTAGGATAGTTAGATTTGATATATGTGTTAAATTTGATTAAATGACATTTGTATAATATGACCCCTTTTACTGTTAAATCTATTGACACGTATGATTTGTTTAATGACACATTGAACCACTGAATGTATGTTGTTAAATTGATAATGTATGAAATTATAATAGATGACAAGTGAAAAACCGTAATGTAATAATCTTTAATCTACATGAAATGATAGTGTAGATTCTAGAGATAATTATATTAATTCGTACAAATAACAATGCGAATTAATATGGTTATTTCGGGATTATTTTAATTGATTATTGGATTGTTATTGTTTGTTGTTATTGCTTGTTTATTTACTTTGACACCATCCCAGTTATCACACTGCAAGTTCCCTTTGTTATACTTTGATTTTGAATTGAATTGGAATCGGGTTGAAATGATAAATACCCAAATTGAACTTTGACCTAGGATAGAGAATTAAATAAAAACCCGATTGGTCAATAATTTGATTTACAAAATAAAACGAAGATTTATTTGAATAAATAATATGGTTTTGAAATGAAGTTGAAATTTGAATTTTAATGAAAGGAAAATGTTAATGTTTAATAATCTGAAACAAAATATTAACAATGTAATTAATGAAAGAATGATGTTTAATTTGAGAAATGATTGAATTAAGTTTGAAATGATTTAATAATTAGGTTTGAAATTATAATTAAGTTTGAAATTATTAAACTTTGAAATGATTTAATAATTAAGTTTGAAATTATTAAACTTTGAAATGATTTAATAATTAAGTTTGAAATTATGAAATTAAGTTTGTAATTATTGAACTTTGAAATTATTTAATAATTAAGTTTTTGAAATTATTTAATAATTGAATAAGATTGAATTATTTAATAATCAAATAAGAATTGAATTCTTTGTTAAGAGAAATTGAACTTTTGAATAAGTGAATTTACTTCGTAAATAATTGAAATTGAGTTTGCTTTATTAATTAAGTTTTGGAAAATTATTTAAGTAAGTAAATAAGTGAAATTGAATTTCTTTATCAAGAAATAAAATGTGATTTATTGAAATTAATGTAAGACTTGGAATTTAAAGAAATTGATTTGATGAATTTAATTTAATTCAAAATTGTAAGTTTTGATTTAATGAAGTTGAACTTAAGAAATTGATTTAATGAATTGGAAATTTAATAGAAATTGTTTTGAATGACAAATTTACTTAACGAATATTAAATGAAATCGATAAATGAATTTGGAATTGAATTGTATGTTAAATTAAATTGTTTAAATGATTTCGAAATGAAACTTATATACGAACTTGAATCAATACTTGAATTGTTTTGAATAAAATTTGAAATTGAATTATTGGATTTTGAAATGAATTTGGAAGTTGAAACGTAAATTTTGGAAATTGGTTTTGAAAGATAAATGGAATGTTGGTTTGCAAAATTCTAATTGAATTGAAATTGATTTGGTTTTGAAAAAAATATTAAACGACCAATCGGTGTAATAATTACGGAAGTTATTAAAGAGACCGGAATCGGTTATGGATATACTCTCTATCTAAACCGAAAACCACTTTAATAACTATACGCGGAGTGATGATCCAGAATGAAGTGGTTGGAATGATGTACGTGATGACTGAAGAAAGATAACGATGATGGATAGCCTTGACACTTGTGTCAAATTGGAAATGACTAAAACAGGAGCCGTGCCGGGCCAATGGAGGATTAGCTACCTCAAGTGGACACACTTCTTCGAACTACTCATTACTTGTTGTCGATTGGTGCACCCTTGATTTTGGGAGTGTTGTTTCACGGTGTTGCGGGCGCTGCGGCGTTGCGTTCTCACCAGTCCGGATCAGGCAAACGGTAGTGTCACTACCTTGGGTATTGCCTCATGTGCCTTGTCATACTTGTACCCCTTTATTCGCGACCACTACGAATTTGTTTTGTACCTTTAGTATATGGATTGCTCTCTGGTGACTTCCGGTTTTGGGGAAACTACGGTCTTGTATATGCTTTTGGGAATAAAATGTGTTAAGGGTGGAATGGGCCATGACTTAACACTATTTTGATATCTTTACATATTACTGATAGACATTATCTACTTAGCGTACATTACTACCTAGTAGATAGTTTAACGGATCCTTAAAGGATGGTTATTCCAAACATCCTTTGAGTTACTTGTATTTCAATTGCTATTTCACTTGAGTTGGATTTATTAATATAAGAATGTTAATCCTGACTCGAGTGTCTTGAGTTTTTGCTTTACGCTCGGGTCAGACTGAGTGTACCAGTATTCAAGACTCACCATTGGAGTTGGAGCTTTGCTTGAAGATCCAGCCATCTATTCTACTTTCAGTATTCGATGATTCCAGTGATGTATTCTGATTTGTATCTGATGTATCGTGTTACTCTTCCGTTGTATCTGGTTTAACTCTGATGTATCGTATTACTCTTCTGTTGTAAACTCTGATGTATCTTATATATTCATATAGTAGCTTCATGAAATACTATCTCTTTTATTTCCGCTGCATTTATTACTCTGTGTCTGTGATTATATTTATGTACTGTATATGTTCAGTTTTGCCAAATTTAAATTAACAACGCGGTAATTTGAGCAATTCAACTTCGGCATGAGTGTCTACCTATACACTTATAATGGATGCGAATGGTCCAAAATATCGGGTCGTTACAAATCAAGTTTCACAAAAGGATATTCATTGAATTTCAAATTTATTTAATCCCAGATCCATTTTTATTTGGAAATCATAACTAATAAAATTCCCAGTTTTATCTTAAGATTGATTAAAATAAACAAAATCATATATTTAAGTTTAATTCCAGGTAATCTCGACCAAGGTTGTTACCGACTTCCCCCTTAAAGAAATTGCGTCCTCATAATTTCGATTCAGAGAAAAGTCTAAAGTAAAAATAAATGTATTCAAAAGTTCCTTTAAATTTAACCAATTCCACAAAAATAAAATATTTTTTTAATTTACATTTGAATTTATAAAAATTAATATATTCTCCTTCCTTATTTTCTAACTAGAAAATATGTTCACACAACTATTTTTAACTTCAAAATGAAAAATTTTAATTACTACTTCCCGATAACTCTTTCCAAAATTTACATTTTCAATTATAAATCCTAAATCATCAAATTTTGAAATTCCAGTTCCAATTAAATTACAAAACTTAATAACCATCTAATTCATAAAATGATGCACACACTAAATCGAAATTATCATTGACCATTCATCATAGTGTGTGTGTGTATCTGTGTGTGTGTATATCATAAATGAATGCACATAATTACATATATCAAATAATATAATAATGTTGCATCTCCATCTGTTTATAACAAATTGCTTTGTCAATTGGCTGCAATGTTGACCGTGAAATCAACATTGCCTCACCATCTATTTATAACAAATCGCTCTGTCAATTGGCTGCGATGTTGACCGTGAAATCAACATTGCCTTGCCACTAATCTTTGCTATTGTTAATGCTCGATGGTTGCACATGTTATTCAAAACAATACATATAATTCATTTTTATAGCCTTATTGTAATTGTCTAAATCGCCAAAAAAATTAAATACATACATACACACACACATACATACATATATATATATATGTGTGTATATATATATATATATAAATTTTATTCTTAATTTATTTTCCAAAATATTATTCCTAAACTATTTCTATTTTACAAATAATAATATTCAATTTCAAATCATTTTCTAAATATTATTATCAAAAATTCAATTAATATTTCCTTTCCAAATAACCATATGACTCAAAATAATTCTTTTCAAAATATTATTTATATCCAAAATGCATACTTTTAAAATTTATCACATTTATACATACATTGGTTCATATTTTCCATAAAATATCTTTTTACTTCCAAAATTTGTTACATATACATGTAAATATATTTTCTAAAACATTTATTTCATTTTTAAAATAACATTCAATTTATTTAACAATTTATTTCCTAGTTAAATATTATTTATAACTAATTCACAATTATTAATAATATTTAATATATTACAATTCAAAATTACTTTGTCTGATTGTCTTGTCATAGCATTTAGGAATCCCTATCAACACCGTGGCGTCCCACGTCTCGATCAGAATTCATAAAACACTCAACAAGCAATTTAACACGATTAAATTCCAAAATTTATAACTCTCTATATTCTCGTACAAAAGAAAACCCCTAGTAGCAATCCATGATTGATCCAACCATCCATGCATACATCATCCAATCAAACATATACAAACAACTAATTATTATGCTCAGAGGAAACAGTGTATCGGCTTCCGCTGCGCAACTCTGATCACTAACGGACCAGAACACCACTACACAACACTAACTTTGACAATCAATTTATAAAAATAATTTGTAAAGTAATCCAAAATTTTCACAAATACGTCCCAATGATTATTCCCATACTCATTTTATATTTCTATTCCTATATAGATAATTAATATAACGACTACCACTAACCCAGTAGGACATGACTCTAAGTCATTCTTGGTCTCAAATCTGTGATATTATATTCTGTAATGTTCTGACTCAGTTCAGATACCAAACTGTAACGACCCCACCGTTATACCCATATTATTAAAGAACATTATAAATAACGTTGTCTAATAATATGGGGAATATGGCTTATTAAGGGCGATCGAATGTGAATATACCTTTAAATTAACACTGACACGTAATACTTATTGTTTCACTGAATCTCTGAAATAAAATTTTGACATATACAGTCCTAGTCCAAAGAAATAAGCATATCTAGTCTTAGATTCAAAATAGTATATCATATAAAAAAATAATCACAGACCATAGTGGGATAATAAACATCATATAGATATACAAACTGTGAGTCTACAAAATAGAAAACTAAAATCACATAATATACATCTAGTACAAATCTCTAACTCAAATATACATCTCATATACATTCACGAAAATCCTAAATGAGATAAACTAAAAAGTTAAATTGTTTATCTCCTTGCTAGCACATCCATCCAAAATTATACTCATCCTATAACCTAAAAGTCTCGGCCTAACCCGAGTATTATAAAATAAATGTATCGGACTATCTCTAAGTATCCAAAAAGGGTGAGAATAAGATATAACGGAAAGATATATGACATATAAATATATAACAAGTCATGGGAATAGTCCAACTCCAATTACATCAAAAAATGCGAGAACATTATATCCAAGAACACAAAATAAATCACAATCATCAAAACCCATCCTAAGACACAGAAATATTTCAGTCACAACATGGAATAAATCAAAAACCAAGAAATTCCAAAACAAAGAATAATATCTCAAAATCCAAGAGAACCAAATCCATAATGATCTCAATGATCATACTCATACCGTAGGAAACAAAAGGTGGTATAACTCATACCGATTAGATACAAATACCAATGATAGTCCATACCGTAAAATAAAATCTCAAATTTCGAGAAAACGAGACCGGAGAAGATATAACTCATTTCGATCACAAGGATTGTATAAAAATCCAGGAGTATACTTCGTAAGGATCTATTTGCCCCGTCGAACACCAAAAGAGAGTAAACTCTAAAGTGCCAAATACTATCACCTTTAGTAATCACGAGAACTTAAGAAAAACGTCCCATACTGCCTGGTGAAACTAAAGTATTTACTAAAAGCGAGCAAATCTCACTTATTACGGATACGACTGGAAAACATGAATTATATACCCTTAAGGATCTATCGGCCTTATCGAACACCAAAAGGGAATACAACCTAAAGTTTTAAATACTTCTTAAAAGCAATCACATGAATTTAACCAAGGCACCCCATACTACCCTGTGAAATTAAGTATTCGCTAACGGGCCAGTAATTACCACTCAAACATTCTATTAAATGGTTTGTACAATATTCGAGGAAGCGTTACTTGAAAGCATTAAAACCAATTAATAACACTAAGTCGATTATTAGTGTTTCCCAAATTATTGAATTCTCAAAACATTTTATTTTCAAAATCTTCTCCAAATCCAAAAGTCACACAAAATTGCCAAAATAGTATATAAATAACCAAGTCTTAAATCCAATAAAAATTCGGTAAGAGTTTATGGTTTTGAAAATAAATAATATAATTTATCGTATAGAAAATGATTTCTAAAACCCTTTATTTATATAATTACTTTCAAACTATTCATTTTAAAATTTTATAAACTCAATTATTTTTCAACTATATATATTTATGTGTGTGTGTATACTCAAATAAAATAATTCATAATCCCAATTTTTATATCAAAAATACTAATTTATACATAGTTATTTCAAATCTCTATTTAAAAATCCATAGTTGACAAATCTTATTCCAAAAATCCTATATATATGTCAATTTATTTTATAAAAACCACAAATACTTATATTTCCAAACCCATATAGGTATTAAAACATTTGATTAGAAAAACCTAGTCTATACTTCAAATCATTATTATTTTATAAATAAAAAATAAATATATTTATACTTTCATATATTCTTTACAAAAGAAATAATTTTATACTTAAAAAGATTTAGAGAAAATGGTTCGATTTGAAAATCAGCCTTTCGAAAACTCTAGTTAAAAGTGTGCAATGAAAATTATATTGTACCATGAACTGATAGAACAACTCTATGGTATTAAAACTCCAAAATGAATTCACAAATTCCTAAATCAAAATCTAAAAATAACATTGAAATCAGCATGAAAAAGACATCAAAAACAAGCAATTATCAACAAGGAAACAAATGAGCGAACAGACGAGCGAATGGGTGCGAACGGAAAGACAAGCGGCATGACCCAGGACTCAGCCCAGGTAATGGCCGATGCAATGGTTTGGTGGGACTGGTCCACTGGTGGCAATGCCTGGGCAGATCCCTAGGCGATGCCGGTGGCCTTATGTCGATCCGTTGGTTCTCGTTTCTTCGGCTTGATCAATTTGACTATAGGAGCACTGATTTAGCTAGCTTTCAAGCATATAAGCGACTACAATTGGAAGTTATTGAAGATCAAATTATTTGGGTTTTCAAGTCAGAGAATCAAAGTTCATGTGACAAGAAAATCAACACAAAAATTGAGATTACATTCACTATAGATACAAGCTATTCAACCAATGATAAGCTCGTCGAGTTCTGAAGTCAAACTAGCCATCATCTCTGGCCATAGCTCACCGAGTTCTGAAGTCATAACCAGTGATAAGCTCGAGCAATGCCCACTCTAGGAATATCGCTCCCAGACCAGTATGTCTTCCACTCAAAACATCGACAACTACATTTTCCGTACGGACGTATAGGAAATGTCAAGTTCATAGGAGACTGAGAACTTAACCATTGCTAGTGGCGAAGGTCAAGATCCTTCTTGAAGAAGAGATACTATGGAATCATTGAACATCTCGAACTCCTCTCCTAAAAGAAATACCTCCAAATCCCCAAAGTGAACTCTATCGCCTCCAACTTCGAATCAAGTGTCGGATATTACCTCTCGTTCAGTTTTAGTCATCGACTAACACGTGATAACCTTACATTTTGTTATCAATACCGCACCCAGTTAAGTACCACAGGCAAGTGTGCACTATCATCTCCTCATCCCTGGCCGAAGTGAGTAACATCGATGCCCTCATCAACCTCTCTGTTAGACTCACTAACGCATGTCCGCACCTCGCGTCTCAAATAGAAGTCCGATACTCTCTCATCAAATAGGTCAACGATGCTGCTACCTTGGGTCTATTCAAATTCTGGACTGTCATAACAATAGGATCTATGGTGATGTCCAACGCTGAAACAACGTGACCCAAGCATCTCACTTCCCTCCTCTAGAAGTGATGTTACTAAAATCTCATCATCAATCGGTGCCTTCTCAATAGCTATAGTACAATCACCAATCATGTCTTGTGCTCCTCATTCGTCCATAGGTAGACAAATGTATCATCAACAAACACAAGCACGAACCCACTCAAGTGATCTCTCGAAACATGGTCCATGAAATCTATAAGATATGCTGACACATTAGTTAGCCCAAACGGCATAACCAACCAATCAAAAATTAAGGTAGTGTACAAAACACTATAATCAGTACACTCTCCCAAAATACTCTCAGTTGGTGAAACCTCATCATAAGGTCCAACTACAAGAACATTCTCGTGCTACAGAGTTGATCGAACAAGCCATCGACAAATGGAAGTAGAAACTTGTTTGTCATCTCACTTAGCTCATGATAGCCAACAAGCATCTCCAAAGAGCTATCCGCCCCTGTGGCGAACACTATAGGTGCATCCCACTCAAATATATATATTTATGAATAAACAATCGCACAATAGGTCATCTGCTCGCACCTTTAGTCTCCTCCGCTTTTTGGGCATCATATGTTTTAAAGGAATAACTACTGGTTAAGTACGTCTAACCAGATCGATACGGAACTCAATCCCTATATGGTGGAAATCTGATTACCGCATCGAATGTGTCTGGACATTCTCTAGCTACAGGCACGTATGACAATCCATCATATGTTGTATCAAGTGAATATAGAAAGCTAACATTAACTCTATCCTCTAGCAGGCGGCCAATCACTACCGTTCGCCCCCATAGCCCCAATCGTCACCAGTGACCTCTCATAATCCACCATTATTTCATACCTCCTCAGCTAGTTGATTTTTAGACCATAATGTCGAACCCAATTAAACCCAAAACAATCAATAAAAAGCAAACATCTATGACTCGATAAGGCTGGGTATAGAAAAATCATGTAGAGGCTAAGTATAGACAAACCATGTGTAGGCTAAGCGTAAATAACCTATGTTGCAACATTCCCCATTTTAAGGCCCAAAACTAAGTGCTACGGATGCTGCAGTCATCCATAGTATTAATGTCCACTGACAAAATATGGGATGTTATGCATGTTTAATCCGACTAAGTCACCAACAAGGTTCATCATAATCTAAAGATCAGTCAACAATTTCGGATCTCAATCCCAATCTATTTACAAATCACTAGATATAAAGAAATATGAAACCTCGACGTCGAATAAATAACATATGGAAACACTACAAATGGAAAGCATACTCTGGGTGGTGATGCCCTTTCCCTTCTCTTTCATCGATGGAGCAATCGATGAAGTCGGAATGACAATCAATGCATATGCTTCCATTATTTGCCCTACATAACTGGTTCGGGACAAACTTCCAACACTGGGTACAGGCTCTCGCAATGTAAATCCTTTTTCAATCAACTTGTCAAAGCTCTCGTCGCTTCCCAAGATGATCGCTCAACCCAATGATAATTCTTCATCCTTTCCATATAGAGTATTAATAAGATATAGACCGTACTTCGACAGAACATCGAATTCAGTCACATACTCTAATGCGAGCATATCGCCTTACTTCAAATCGATGAACTCCCTAAACAACATCGACTTTTGAAAAGTTGAGATAAATTTCCTTTGATCCGAACTATGAACTAATCCCAAGTAAACTGGTCCCCGGGAATCGAAGCATAGGGGAACTCCACAAGTTTATTGTTCGTTCCTGAAGTCATCTAGAAGTCAATTACTACCTCATGGTATCATCTACTTCCAAGTCATCGAGGATCCTTTCGCAAATATCATCCCTTTTTGCACCTCAATAGCCGACTTCATTCCAAGGAAACGGTCTGCCTTTTATACTCATGTAGTCTTTATATGGCTCTGCATAATTGACTCTAGGTGTTCGCACTTGAGCACCAAAATCATTTGGAGCAACTTGGGCATTTCAAAATAATGTTTTTCTCCATCTCAACGAACATATTCTGTAAATCGGGGTTAGTGACCCTCGATCCTGTCCACCCCTTAACTCCGAAGATCGAGTCAATAGCAGCATTTCCCATATGCTAGATTATTCTTAATGCGTAATAAGAAAGATCAGTCTCTCATAGAGAAAAACTGCATCGATATTGCTCGTGTGTGCAATACCACTTATATACTATATATATACTACTATATAGTTTTGAAAACAAAAATATATAACAAATACACACTCTCTCGTATAGAAGTATACTCTCGATCCAGCCTAACGCGACAACTACTGCCCTATCTCTATTGGATCACAGTATCAACTCAGGTTAATCACGTAACCTAAGCTCTAATACCCAATGAGATGACCGCCCTACACCACCGATACTCATAGAACCAAAAAGTGCACCGCTGGAGCACTCGGACGATGTAGGATGATTATCATGGGAAATAAAAAGAAATAAAGACGAGGAATAGGAAAGAAGAGAAGAGAATAGAAAAAAAGAGGAAGAAATAAAACATCACATAATCATATAATCTGTCATATATCTCACAGGGAAACAGATAAAATATAATAGGCAGCACAGATATAAAACAGAAGAGACACTAAATAAATGAATGAATCACAGAATCAGAGTATACAGACTCATACTGTTATACAAAATAGTAATAGAGTTTATACAACTGATAAATAAACTCAACCGATACACTGTCTCTAACAATAGTAAATTAACACTATCAAGGCTCCACATTGTCACACAACGAAATAAACAATAATAAGTCTAGAATATAAACATATGAGAAAGCATCCTCCTGCTAGTCCATTTGTACAGTTCCAAGTGTTGTTTACACCTGCTTAGTTTACTCATTTAAGAGCACCCAAGATAATAAGAAGCAAAGCATAAAACCTCAAGTCAGACAACAGTCTTGTGTGAGTGATAAACTATCTTAAAATACTATAAAAGTCGATATAATATATGGAATAAAAGGTGTACTAATCATACCTAACCTTCCCTGCAACCAAAGAGTTAGCACATAACATCGATAATATGCTACTCTATAAATGTCATAAAGCGTACTCCATACCCAATAAATTGTCGGGTGTTTAGGTATCTTCATCCATAATACATACACCATACTAACTAACAGTCGAGGTGTCTAGGTATCCCTATGCCTAATACCTACCTCGTGTGGCATCCCTACAGTGACAACTGGCTAGTGAATGACCATAACAAACATAGCATCCATTAAGCAATACTAACTATCACTCATTGTGCTCTAGATCTATGATAACTCGTATGACCATTCTTCTGCTAGGGATTAATGAATAAAAACCCCTATTTTAATTATACTCTCGTATCTCGCAACCCGAAGCTGGATACATGACATAAATCTACCGGCCCAGGGTATACGGATCTAATCAACCGATCCATGGGCGTCCCCAAAAGTAATACCCTGTTGAGTACAAAAGAAAATACTCTGAGTATCAATGATCCCTTAGCATGCATCTCCATGCTCTTCCTTGCTTCATCCATTTGATCCCTTAGCATGCATCTCCATGCTCTTCCTTGCTTCATCCATTTCCATGATAGAACCATACTACATCTTATCCATGGACCACCCTTAAAGAACCTGCCCATGTGGAACTCATCATAATGCCAATTGACATCAAGCCTTTAACCTTGGAACCTAACTCTATGCAGCACTGAGCTACTCATCCGAAGTCTGGAAAGTGTCAACCTCGAAACCTAACTCTATGCACCACCGAGCTACTCATCCGAAGACATAGATCATCATGTCGAGAACGTCACATCATTGCGATCATCGAAAGCACCCGTCGAAGAGCAATATCATCAAGCAACGGAATCAATCGCACGAACTAATCATCATATCGCGCTCCTCGAAGCCTTCTCACTGTCCATGTCAAAGGTCGAACAAATTGATGATCATTAATAGTGATAGTACCGACTACTCCATAGTGGTCAATATCAACCACTTTGGTCCCGCACTTAGCCAAAAAAGGATAAGTACTAACCAACTAAAAACATCCGACGTCCATCATGAACTTCGAAGCTCGTCCAAATCCATCGTCTTCCATCCTCAGATCCATCGGCACACATTCCAGTACTCTCTTACAACTTATCTCTTTCGTTTGGGTATCCAATTAATAGGATGAAACCCTAACGCATATACGTACATCCAACATGCATATAAACATCCATAATAGTATATGTATAATATATATAATCCAACCATATCAACCAGTATGGGAAATAATATCAATAATAGCTTAAGTCTGATAATCCTCTAACTATGGTATGTCGATGCAAAATATGTGATATTCTTTATAAATCATTTTAAAATAATTTTATTTTCTTTTATAAAGATCTAGCAGATATATAAGTATAGGAAAATCATATTTTAAAACCAAAAATTATTCCCGAGCATCAATCTAATACTATACAACCAATCATAGTATGGTGAGAGGCAATATCACTCACCTCATCCAAATCACTCCAAACCAATGCCAAGTCATAGTGTTCTCCATCATGAGCGTAACATAAGAAACCGCATCCAAAATGGACCTCGTATGTAAAAAATACGCATAATATAAGAATCAGATTATATAAGAATTAAATAAACTAATCTAAAAATTAATTAAATTAATTACCTATATTAACTATCTCCTCAATAAATTAATCCAAAACCTGTACGTGCACATACCTAATCCCACGTGCATCTCTTCAAGTGATATGGAGTTCCATTGCGCGAAATCGAATGTCGTCTGCTCCATTGTTTTTCTTGTCCAAAGATCGATATGCCAGTAGCAAAACCAGAAACTCCGCCCTAGCCTATCCAAACGCATCACCACCTCCTCCTATACGTCGCCCAAACAGTCGTGATTGCCTATAGGTGATCGGATGCTCTAGAATTTTGTGGAAAGGTGCTACTCGACAAGTGAATCATGACAACATCCTCTAATTCGCTTATCGTCGCTTCAACCTCCCCATAGTCGAAACCCAAGCTACGGTGGTGAAAATGCCGATCTCGACAATAGCGATCACACATCACAAAATCGATACGGGCTCGGAGATCTCATCGATACAAGTGCAATGGAACTGATTTTGGAATTTATCATGGAGTATTTCATTGGATACCGATTTTTGAAATCATATCGAGGGAGGCGGCCATGTTTTATTCACTGGAAATGATAGAACAGTGCTTGGCCAGTGACAATAAAAGGTTTTGTATAATGAGGGTTTTGTTTATAATAATATTTTATTTATTTTATTTGGCTTCTACAATAAAATGTTGCATGTTTCGAGCTCGCACGATCAAACGGTGTGTAATACCCCTGAATTTTAATTAACATTATTCGGGATATTTAGTTGGATAAATTAAATAGAATAATGTAAATAATTAGGGAGATGAGATTAATAAATCCAATGGTGGTGTCTTAATGAATGAACTAAAATAGGACCTAACTAAATTTAGAAGGAGGAATTTTCCTAAGGGGCAAACTTGGAAATGGGGCTACATTTCTTAGTATATATCTCTTCCTCCACTTTAATAGACTTTCACTTTCTTGTTCATAACTCCTCACCAACTTTTGGCCTACCATTAAAAGCTTCAAGAAGTGCATAAATTGAAGAAAAAGCTAAGGAATTAAAGCTAGGAAATTATCTCATTCTCCAATCAACTAATCAAGGTGAATAATCATGTTTATCATCTAATTTTTCTGTGTTTGGATCGGTTATAGGTTATACCTGATTCATGTTTGTGATTTTGGTTAGGATATAACCATTTAAACCATTGTTTGGATAAGACATAGGTGTTTTAAATGTTAATGGCTAACTAACACGTTTTTATTCGGTTTTGGTTAAATTCCGAGTTGTTTTGATCTTCATATGCTTTGAAATTTTAATATGTTGAAGTATATGATTTATTAGATTTTTGGTGATTTTGGGTATTTTCCTTAGTGGTTTACTAAGGTGATTAAATTATTTAAGCCTAGGGCTAAACTGCTAAATTTCCTTCGAATTAGTCAATTCGGAGGGAAGGCTGCAATTTGAAATTTTAATTGGGGAAGAAGAATAGTGTTTTAAGAAAAAGGTTAACTTTTGTATACTTTTACTATTTGGAAGTACAGGAGAAGGCTCCTCGACCAATCAAAATTAGAAAAGCAAGATAAAACATCATTTCAGTACGCCCAGTTCTGCCTTCGACTCCAACAAGCCCGCTTTTACCCTTTCGACGAAGTCGAAAGGTACCTTTTGTCTAAGACGGAAGGTAAACAATTACCCTCCGCCTAAGTCGAAAGGTAGGCACGGTGTCGAAGGGAAGAGGGGCGAAGGGATAGGAAGGCTGCTTCCTTTGCTTTCGAATAGAAACATAATTGCTTTCGAATAAATTGAAGGGGATCTTCGAAGGTTTAAACCTTCAAGAGAATTGTTTTAAATGTTTTCCAGAAATATGTTTTAGAACCTATCGACTAAGTCGAAAGGTAGGAGAGGAAAAGGAAAGGGTTACTTCTGAACCTTCCCATTGTTTTAAAAGTTAAGTTTTTAATGCCTTCAAAAGCCATGCTTTCAGAGGAAATGTATGCTTTCGATTCAGAAATTTGAAAGGAACGAAGTTAAAGGGAAGTTTCCGACTTTGTTCCGCTTTATGTTTTATATGCCTTCGAATGGGATATTCGAAGGAAGGGTTAAGCCGCCAGCTTATACCTTTCGACAAAGTCGAAAGGTGAGCCCTCACCCTTCCGACTAAGTCGAAGGGTAGGGATGTTTTAAAAAGGCGGAAGGCTTAAGAAGGGGCTATCTTTGGATGTTTTAATGCTTTTGAAGGGGTTACCTTTAATGATTTCGAAAGGTTTGAGTTTCAATGATTTCGAATGGTTTTGAGTTTCATTGCTTTCGAAAAGTCTATGAATGGTTTTATAGAGGGGGATACCTCAGGCTTTCGACAAAGTCGAAAGGTAGAACCTTTCGGCTAGGTTGAAAAGAAACCTTCCGACAAGGTCGAAAGGTATGATTTTGTGATGCTTTCAAAAGGAAGGATTCCAAAGGGGCTAACTCCGGAGGGTTATTTGCTTTCGAATGGGACTTCATTTGAAGGGTTGTAAAGGGTTGTTTTTAGCCATTTTTCTTGAGTAAAGTTTTGCTAATTTGAAGGGGCTACTTCGAAGGGTTATAACATAAAATATGTAACGACCTGCCTTTTTGGACGGTTTAAATTGGCACACATGCCAACTCAAACCATTGAAAGGGGTAGATTACTATGGGGTAAATAAGAAAAAGCAGAGAAAGAAAGGAAACAAGCACAGAATCTCACATCAGAATGAAAAATAATAATAATCAAATAAACAATTCATGAAGCTGTTTTAAAAATAACATTTGATTACACTTTTACACTATAGGTCAGAGTTACATACAACAAGAATAAATAAATAAATGCAGTGGAATAACATGATGCAGTGGTATGAATATAATAAATAGTAATAGTACAAATCTTCGTCTTCGATACACTGAAAAGCTCAGACTGACCAGAGCGAATTGAAAAGGCAAAACACTCGAGTCAGAACTAAAAGATCTTACATAAATTAAATCAATAGTAATAAATATGAGTGTGACGGCGTCAGAGATGTTTACGGGGTTTGACATCTCCTATCCAGTGTCAATGTGAGTGCAATAACTTAAAAAAGATGTTCGGGATTTACATCTCTTAAGGATCCGTTAAACTATCTACATACATAGTATAATACGCTATTATAATAGTGTCTACAGTAAAGTAAATATTAAAATAGCGTTAAGGCGTTACCCATATCCCCCTTAACACATTTTATATATTCCCATAGTCTATACAGTACCGTAAGCTCCTCCGTGAGGTTTACTCAGAGGGCACTCCATAGGTATGGTACAAACCAAACTCGTAGAAGGCACGATGGGGCATGTGAACATGGCACGCGAGGCAATGCCAGGGTAGATATACCGTTTATGGATCCAGACAGGTGGTAACGCATAGCAGCTACTACCGCCCACCTCGGAACACACTTCCATAATCAAAATCAAGGGATGGCCACCAAATCATCACAAAGTCATAATATGGTATCGAAGAAATGTGTCTGATCGTTCGTGCGACCTCACTTGGCCCGGCATGGCTCCTGTTTTAGTCACATCTAAGCTGACTCACGGGAGTCAGGGTCACGTAAATACCTCATACAGAATCATACACCAAACCATCCTACTTCATTTCTGGAATCTCCACCACGTGCACAGTTGTTAAAGTGGTTTTCGGTATTAGCAAAGAGTATGACAATATCCGATCCCGGTCTCTTTAACAACCAACCGCTTATTACCCACCGGATTGTTCTTTTACATTTCCAAAACCATTTCATATTGATATCAAATTATCATATTCAATTCAAACCATATCACTTTCGAAATTATATTCACAATTAGGTTAAATTCTCATTTCAAAATCATCATATTTACTCAAATATGTCATTTAAATCCCTACTTATGTTATAACATCATTTAATCGTATTCTACTTAAAAATCGAGAATCTAAATATAAGACTTCCACTTTACAAAACCTAAAATTTAGAAAATAGTTTAGATAGTTTAAAATAGTTTTAAAAATAGTTTAAGATAGATTAAAACAGATTAATATAGTTTAAAATAGATTAAAATAGATTAATATAGTTTAAATAGATTAAAATAGATTAATATAATTTAATATAGACTAAAATAGTTTAATATAGTTTAAAATAGATTAAAAATAGATTAAAATGGGTTAAAATACTTTGATTAGATTTAAAATAGATTAAAATGCTTTAGAATTTCGATTTAAACCAATTTCCAATTCCAACCTTCAAACTTGGATTTTCAAAGCAATTCAATTTATATAAATCAATTTCTTTAAAATATCATTTAATCTAATTCAAGGTTTAAGGGTTTTAAAATCGTTTAATTTAACCAATCCGGTGTTCGTATATAATTTTCTACCCTATGGTCAAGTGATATGGGTATTTATCATTTAAATCTACAAAAATTTAAATTTACGGGTATATATTATTTCAACCCGCAATCCCAAATTCCAAATCAATGAAAATCGCTTGGGTTTATCATTTCAACCCATATGGATTTTCTAACAATAACTAAGGGAACTTGCAATGTTATGACAATATAAATATAACATCAAATCATCCAATATCAACAATTAAACATACATCACAATCATCACCCAAATCAACCAATAAACATCCATAGATAACTGATTATCATTTACAGGTATTAAATTAACAATTAAGTTCAATATTAAACTAAACGATGATTAAATGCAATAAAAGTTAAATTTAACTAAAATGACAATTTAAATATACCAAACATCAACCAATCAATTCCAAATCACATCATAAATTTAATTTAACTAACATAAGATAATTTAGCAGTTGTGAGTGGGTTAAAACACTTACCTTTGATTTATAGTCGATTTAAATCCAATAAAAGCCCAAAATTCCAATAGAAGAAATTGCACGTGAATCGAAGTTTATATGCAAAAGATATTCATGTTATAAGAAATATTATTAAAATAATAATTGGTACACGTTTAAATAAAAATAAGCAAAGTTTTAATACTTACGTTTTTCTCAAGATAGGCTTCAGGCAAAGATGGAAGAACAAACTATGATGGGGGCAGGACATGTAGGACAAAAAAAGGATGAAACTCATGTTTCATAAAAGAAAGCTTTTGAATTTGCAAAATGAGAGCTTTTGAATTTGCAAGTTCACATTAAAATGATTTAGGGAAAGGAAGATTTGAAATGGAGATCTAAACATAGGAAATGAAGCGGCGAGAAGAAAAAAAATGAAGGAACAATTTTAAAAACGTGAACAATTTGCTGATGAGATTATAGCTTCAGAAAAGAATAATTTGAACTAAATGAATATGAGGTGTTAGGAGAAACTAAACATAAAAGAAGAAATAAAGTGGCAGGTTATTTAATAATAAAGAAATGAAGGTGGAGGGACAAAAATGAATGTCACGTTTCTAAAATGAAGGCTTTAGGAAATATAGGCTACCAAAATAAATAGGGAGAATTAATTTAAAGGACAAAAATTTGTATATTTTTTGCCTCAAGGACACAACCTCAATATTTTTACCATAAGGACAAATATTCTTCTAAAAATTATTCATAAGGACAAATATTTTCCAAAATTATTCATAAGGACAACAAAACTGCTACTAAGCTAAAAACTGATACCTAAAAACTGCTACCGATAACTACAAACTGATACTATCAATGACTAAAAACTGATATCTAAAGAAAGTTGTCCTTCAGGATAAAATATTGAAGGTCTGTCCTTGAGGCAAAAACGCTGAAAATTTTTGTCCTTGACAATAATTTCCTGTAAATAAAATATAAGGTGGAAGAAGGCTATAGGAAAACAAAATGAAAAGAAATGAAGTGGCTGTAGAAATATGAAATAAGATGGAGAAAACAACAAACTCGCATTTTTTTACTTTAGGAATTGGAGGTAGGACATGGTGTAAAGAGATGAAGAAAGGTTAAATAAAAAATATATATGTATACATATAAAATGAAACTCACATTTGAGAAGATGTAGCTTCAGAAAAAAGAGGAAGGAAATAAATGAAAATGAAGAAACAACAAAAATGAGGAAAGAAATGTGGTATGTATTAAATAATGATGATGGAATGCACGGATAAACTACCAACAAACCTTTGGAATTCAAATTTCAAACTTATGTCTCCTCTTTATTACTTTCCTTAACTCCCATAAACCCATAATTACACCTATTTAATTTTACATTAACACACAATAAATAAATATAAATTCTTTACATAAATTTGTGTAATTAATTAAGGCAATATACAGCATTAAGAACCTTTCATTTCTCTCTCTGTGATTAGATTAGGAATTTAAACAAACATGTTAACATTTCAATTAAACATTTTACTAGGAACACATTAACATACATTAAACAAATATGACATCATAAATGAGGTAATATAAATAGGTGTATAATATATATATATATATATGTACATCTTTATCTTCACTTATGGTTTACATTCATAAATAAAAGGTATGCTACTAATCCACGTAAGGAGGCAATGCATGTAAGAGTAAATTAGAAGAGCAAAGATGGAAAGGTAAATTATGTTGCAATTAAAATCTAATCAAGTCTAAGTAAAAAGGAAATAGTCAAGTGTAAATCTATTTTACCCCTTTACAATCTCCTATTAATATTTAATTTAAAACCATATGAGATTTCAAACCTAAATAATCCTTTTTTTATATAATTGGATCTGAAACATAAGTTTATATTTAGGTCCAAACATATATGCAGTAAACCAACACTAAAATTAGAAACATGAACTGAATTAATTGGAAATAAATCACCAAATTTAAATTTATTTCAATATACGTCTACAATTAACGTCTTCTCTCTTTTTAATTAAAAGGTTCCAATCACATTAATTGCCATTGATTTCTAAGTTAAATAACTGATTTCTTATTCTTGTAATTAATATGTAAGCTAAAATACATTTCAAACAAATAAACATATGTTTACTCCTTTACTAAACTTATTCATTTTTATTCTTTTATTTTTGATTTAAATGTTCTCATATTAAATCAACTATTACCTTATGAATTTATTCAACGTAAGTTTTCATTTTATTTCACGCAACTCTATAGTTAACATCTTTTCTTATATTAACTGCAATATTTAATTACATTTAATTTCATCGATTTCCAAATTGATTTCAACGGATTAAATAATAAGATGATAAGTAAAATAATATTTACATTTAAGTAATTTAAACACATTAAAAAAACACATTTATTAATCAATTTAGTGTTGAATATTACACTAATTACAGCGTTCAATTTCAACTGTAATTAAATCCAATTATTTATATTTTAATTCTAATAAATTGATTAAATTTGATTTCAATCTTTTATTCAATCATTTATTGTCAAATGGGTAAAACTAACACTAATTTACATTTTATTACCTCAATATTCTACAGTTATTGCCTTAATTCATATTAACGTAGCATTTAATTACATTTAATGCAATTTATTTCTAATTTGATTTCAATAAGTTAAACAAATAGGTAACAAATAACAATTGTCACCTTTAGCTTAATTTAATCACATTTATAAGTTGATTGTCTACACAAATGTTATAATTATTTGCACAACACTAATTTTTATTCAATTACAATTTATTACATACTATTTCATTAATTAATACAACATTTGAATTATCAATTACTCTTTTAATCCAATTATCAATTAATACACACATTATTTCGTCAATTAATATAACATTTAAATTTATTCCTTATTTTAAATTTATAATTAATTATAACTTACAATTATTACAATTACTTTAGATTACATTCAAATAGTCATCTATTACATTAATTTACATTATTAAACTTCATTCTAGTTAGTTTTCCCATTCCTGTATCATAAATTTTATTTCTTCCAACATTAAATTACATAATCTTATTAAATTAAATATTTTAATTATCGAAAAATTACGAGTCGTTATACTCTCCCCCACTCAAAACTTTTCGTCCTTGAAAAGGGAAAGAAGCAATCAAGAAATTAATATATCTTATTCAAAATATTAAATTTATAAACAATTAATTTACATAATTAAATAATTTAAATAAAATATATCAATTTATAAACAATTAAATCCTTTTACATTTAAGTTAATAAAAGTTTGAAAAACATCACATATAATTTTTCGAAGTTCAAAATTCGCAGAAAATTTCGGTAGAGTCTCCTTTGTAAGGAGAGGTCTGAGAGAAATAATAATATCAATAATAGCAATATATATCACATATTTCAAAATAATATATCCCAAACAATGGGAAAAACAATATAATATCGCTATAAAATCGTAACCGGAAACGTACCTATTTGTCGGGCAAACAATGCTTATTTATGAAACCAAAAGTAGTAGCTATTGCTTCCATAAACTCGTATTTTACTTATATAATCCAAAGAGGTTAATAATTAAGTAAAAGAGAATATTTATGTTGTTTCAACTTATAACAACAAATCAACATAATATAACAATAGCACTTGCAAACAAAACCATACAATCATCACATGCAAATCAACGAAATCAACCATCCATCCATAACAACCAAAACTAATGGTTTGTTCGGGTTTAGAAACTTTTAATCGTATAAAATGATAAATAAACTACTAAGTATACCATACACTCAACAGTCTTAGATAAATCTCAATAGATCATTTACACATTTTTATATAGATAGAAGTAACCTTTCCAAATCATCCCATAAGCCAATACAAACAAAAAGTTCAAATATCAATTAAGTTTATTCTTATAAAGCTCATTTCATATTATTTACTGTTCTCTTTTTTTTTCTTTTTTTTCATTGAATGCTTATTTTCATTAATTTACATTCATTACTTACAAAATTCATTTCCCATTTATTTATATGATGTCATTTTCTCTTTTCATTACTTTACATTCATTGCTCACGTAAGTTATTTCCATTTCTATTATTGGATTATCCATTATTAGGTAAGTTTCTTTACAGTTTATTTCACCATTCATAGATTTATTTTCCACATTCATTTCTTTCATACATAATATTATTGAACATTTAATCTATTTCTGAATCATTTCACACTTTCTAAAGTCATAATCATTCAATTAATATAGTATTCACTTTAATTATAAATGGTTTCAACACTAACTTAAGTTTATAATCATTTACTTACTGTATTCGTTCTTTCTATGAATTTAATTAGTAGCATTCAAATCATTAACTTAAGTTTATAATATTCTTATACATCTTAATTCTTCATTTAAAACATGATTTCATTGAACACTTTCATTAATTAAGTTTTTCTTGTATAATATTCTATTGCATATTCTTATTAACATTTCAACTTTTAATAATTTGGTAAGTTATATATATATGTTTCAGAATGCAACAGAAAGTTACAAAAGCTATCATATTTATTTTAATTAACAAAATGTTCAATAGTTACATTTTCTTATTCTATTTCTAAATTTATAAATGACAACCTTAAATTTCTTTATATTTCATTAATCTCTTAACATCAAATTTCTTATTTCACAATCTAGTAGCTTCCACACATTAAAATAGTTAAGATTTCATTTTATTACATTAACTGAAAACTACTAATTATCAGAAGGTTTAAGAACTAACTACGGGTTATATTTCCAAATCATTTTTAAAATAATATATATATATATATATATATATATTCATACCCTTTTTAGATCAAATCATATTTAGAAATCAAAATTTAAGATTTGATTATCAAACAAGGTGTAGTAAAACTACTACAACCGTCTACCCACTTTGAAACTCGAAAATGAACGTCGATGATGCATGCACTCATCATCGAAATTATTTTCTAGCGATAGAGAGGGGAGTACAGAACTTATTTCCTTCAAAAATTTCTTTTTTTTTTAAACATTTCTTTCAAATCACCTTGAAATATTTATATCAGAAAATACTTCTATATAATATTATTTTATATTCCAAAATCATTCGAAAGAAATTTCCAAACTCCCGAAACTTAAGATCTCAACCTCCAATTAATATTCATTTTATTTACAATATCATTTTTCAACAAATGTTTATAAAATTTTGAATTTCTATCAAACAACATATAACATCCAACTATATCATTTATAAATTTATTATTTTATATACAAAATATATAATAGGCAAAATTATTTCATTTACTTATATTTCAAAACAATATTTTGTCGGTCTGCCCTATTCGGTAATTAGAAATCCCTATCGATGCCATAGCCTCCTATGCACCGATTGGAATTTATAAATACTAAACAGAATAAATTAACACAATACAAAAACCTTTTATAACACTAACAAATATGCTCTCTCATATATATACACTCAGCGACTCATTCTAGGGTATTACTACCCCACTTCTTATGAGTCAGACCACACAAAGCTAAGGTTATCACTCAACCTGGCTCTGATACCAAATGTAACGACCTGCCTTTTTGGACGGTTTAAATTGACACACATGCAACCTCAAACCATTCAAAGGGGTAGATTGTTATGGGGTAAATAAGAAAAAATAGAGAAAGAAAGGAAACAAGCACAGAATCTCACAACGGAATGACAAAATATAATAATTAAATAAACAGTTCACGAAGCTATTTTAAAAATAACATTAGATTACACTTTTACACTACAGGTCAGAGTTACATACAACAGGAATAAATAAATAAATGCAGCGGAATAACATGATGTAGTGGTATGAATATAATAAATAGTAATAGTACAAATCTTCGTCTTCATCCTCCAGAAAGCAGTCTTCGATACACTGAAAAAATCAGATTGACCAAAGCGAATTGAAAAGACAAAATACTCGAGTCAGAACTAAAAGATCTTACGTAAGTTAAATCAATAGTAATAAATATGAGTGTGACGGCGTCAGAGATGTTTACGGGGTTTGACATCTCCTATCCAATGTCAACGTGAGTGCAATAACTTAAAAGATGTTCAGGATTTACATCTCTTAAGGATCCGTTAAACTATCTACATACATAGTACAATACGCTATTATAATAGTGTCTACAATAACGTAAAGTATTAAAATAGCGTTAAGGCGTTACTCATATCCCCCTTAACACATTTTATATATTCCCATAGTCTATACAATACCGTAAGCTCCGCCGTGAGGTTTACTTAAAGGGCACTCCATAGGTATGGTACAAACCAAACTCATAGAAGGCGCGATAGGGCATGTGAACACGGCACGCAAGGCAATGCCAGGGTAGATATACCGTTTGCGGATTCGGACTAGTGGTAACGCATAACAGCTACTGCCGCCCACCTCGGACCACACTCCCATAATCTAAATCAAAGGGTGGCCACCAAATCATCACAAAGTCATAATATGGTATCGAAGAAATGTGTCCGATCGGAGGTGCGACCTCACTTGGCCCGGCATGGCTCCTGTTATAGTCACATCTAAGCTGACTCAAGGGAGTCAGGGTCACGTAAATACCTCATACAGAATCGTACACCAAACCATCCTACTTCATTTCTGGAATCTTCACCATGTGCACAGTTGTTAAAGTGGTTTTGGGTATTAGCAGAGAGTATGACAATATCCGATCCCGGTCTCTTTAACAACCAACCGCTTATTACACATCGGATTGTTCTTTTACATTTCCAAAACCATTTCATATTGATATCAAATTATCATATTCAATTCAAACCATATCACTTTCGATATTATATTCACAATTAGGTTAAATTCTCATTTCAAAATCATCATATTTACTCAAATATGTCATTTAAATCCCTACTTATGTTATAACATCATTTAATCGTATTCTACTTAAAAATCGAGAATCTAAATATATGACTTCCACTTTACAAAACCTAAAATTCAGAAAATAGTTTAGATAGTTTAAAATAGTTTTAAAAATAGTTTAAGATAGATTAAAACAGATTAATATAGTTTAAAATAGATTAAAATAGATTAATATAGTTTAAATAGATTAAAATAGATTAATATAATTTAATATAGACTAAAATAGTTTAATATAGTTTAAAATAGATTAAATAGATTAAAAATAGATTAAAATGGGTTAAAATACTTTGATTAGATTTAAAATAGATTAAAATGCTTTAGAATTTCGATTTAAACCAATTTCCAATTCCAACCTTCAAACTTGGATTTTTAAAGTAATTCAATTTATATAAATCAATTTCCTTCAAAATATCATTTAATCCAATTCAAGATTTAAGGGTTTTAAAATTGTTTAATTTAACTAATCCGGTGTCCGAATATAATTTTCTACCCTATGGTCAAGTGATATGGGTATTTATCATTTCAATCCGCAAAAATTTAAATTTACGGGTATATATTATTTCAACCCGCAATGCCAAATTCCAAATCAATGAAAATCGCTTGGGTTTATCATTTCAACCCATAACGATTTTCTCCTATTCTATATGATCGTTCGGGTATGTATCATTTCAACCCATAGAGATTTTCTAACAATAACTAAGGGAACTTGCAGTGTTATGACAATATAAATATAACATCAAATCATCCAATATCAACAATTAAACATACATCACAATCATCACCCAAAACAACCAATAAACATCAATAGATAACTGATTATCATTAATAGGTATTAAATTGACAATTAAATTCAATATTAAACTAAACGATGATTAAATGCAATAAAAGTTAAATTTAACTAAAATGACAATTTAAATATACCAAACATCAACCAATCAATTCCAAATCACATCATAAATTTAATTTAACTAACATAAGATAATTTAGTAGTTGTAAGTGGGTTAAAACACTTACCTTTGATTTATAGTCGATTTAAATCCAATAAAAGCCCAAAATTCCAATAGAAGAAATCGCATGTGAATCGAAGTTTATATGCAAAAGATATTCATGTTATAAGAAATATTATTAAAATAATAGTCGGTACACGTTTAAATAAAAATAAACAAAGTTTTAATACTTACGTTTTTCTCAAGATAGGCTTCAGGCAAAGATGGAAGAACAAACTAAGATGGGGCAGGACATGTAAGACAAAAAAAGGATGAAACTCATGTTTCATAAAAGAAAGCTTTTGAATTTGCAAAATGAGAGCTTTTGAATTTGCAAGTTCACATTAAAATGACTTAGGGAAAGGAAGATTTGAAATGGAGATCTAAACATAGGAAATGAAGCGGCGAGAAGAAAAAAAATGAAGGAACAATTTTAAAACGTGAACAATTTGCTGATGAGATTATAGATTCAGCAAAGAATAATTTTAACTAAATGAATATGAGGTGTCAGGAGAAACAAAACATAAAAGAAGAAGTAAAGTGGCAGGTTATTTAATAATAAAGAAATGAAGGTGGAGGGACAAAAATGAATGTCACATTTCTAAAATGAAGGCTTTAGGAAATATAAGCTACCAAAATAAATAAATAAAATATGAGGTGGAAGAAGGCTACAGGAAAACAAAATGATAAGAAATGAAGTGGCTGTAGAAATATGAAATGAGATGGAGAAAACAACAAACTCGCATTTTTTTACTTTAGGAATTGGAGGTAGGACATGGTGTAAAGAGGTGAAGAAATGTTAAATAAAAAAATATATGTATACATATAAAATGAAACTCACGTTTGAGAAGATGTAGCTTCAGGAAAAAGAGGAAGGAAATAAACGAAAATGAAGAAACAACAAAAATGAGGAAAGAAATGTGGTATGTATTAAATAATGATGAAGGAATGCACGGACCAGATGTACACTACCAACAAACCTTTGCAATTCAAATTTCAAACTTATGTCTCCTCTTTATTACTTTCCTTAACTCCCATAAACCCATAATTACACCTATTTAATTTTACATTAACACACAATAAATAAAAATAAATTCTTTACACAAATTTTTGTAATTAATTAAGGCAATATACAACATTAAGAACCTTTCATTTCTCTCTCTGTGATTAGATTAGGAATTTAAACAAACATGTTAACATTTTACTAGGAACGCTTTAACATACATTAAACAAATATGACAGCATAAATGAGGTAATATAACAGGTGTAATATATATATATATATATATATATATCTGTGTGTGTGTGTGTACATCTTTATCTCCACTTATGGTTTACATTCATAAATAAAAGGTATGCTACTAATCCACGTAAGGAGGCAATGCATGTAAGAGTAAATTAGAAGAGCGAAGATGGAAAGGTAAATTATGTTGCAATTAAAATCTAATCAAGTCTAAGTAAAAAGGAAATAGCCAAGTGTAAATCTATTTTACCCCTTTACAATCTCCTATTAACATTTAATTAAAAACCATATGAGATTTCAAACCTAAATAATCCTTTTTTTATATAATTGGATCTGAAACAAAAGTTTATATTTAGGTCCAAACATATATGCAGTAAACCAACACTAAAATTAGAAACATGAACTGAATTAATTGGAAATAAATCACCCAATTTAAATTTATTTCAATATACGTTTATGTAACAACCCTGTATTTTGTGATTTATTTTAATTGTTTATTTTGATTATTTTATTTGAATTTTGATTTAAAAACTTTATTTTATTTATTAAAATGAATAAATTATGTTATTTTAAATATAAATGTTGATTTTTATGAGAATTATAATTTCAAACCTGAATAAATTGAATATTTCAAGAAAAAGTGGATTTTGGTCAATTTGGTCAAACTTTGACTTTATATTTTAAATTTAAAATATTAGAATTCTTGAATTTTATCTTTTATTATGAAAATAGACTTAATATCATGAATACTGCTTTTCGTTTCGTTGAAATTGGATTTAAATTGTGAAAGTTATATTGTTTTCAATATTGTGTGTATATTGAGTTATTTAACAATTTTCTTTATTTTTAATTTATATAAATGATATTTTTAATTGATATATCTTGCTTAAATTTGTATATTTAGGTTATACTATATATGTTTTGACCTTTAAATATTTTTAAAGTGATAAGATTTTTCCAGAGTGTATTGAATTTATTTCTAATTTTTAAAGCCTTGTTTGCATTTTTAAGCTATTTTCATAATTTAAATTCTATTTAATTAAAATTTAATTATTTATTTTATATATTTACTTTCATTTCTGAGTTGTTATCTTTATTTATCAGTTTTTATATGTATTTATAAATTTCAAAATAAATAATGGAAATATGAAGAGTTTAAAACCTTTCAAATGCCTTTGACCTTTCACCTTCTTGCCTTTTCATTTTCTAACCACCACTTGGTTTGATTTTTGGCCGACCCTATCCCTATCTTCAGCTGTATCATTTCCATCATTTTTTCACGAAAATAAAAGCTTCTCACTCCAAAAATGCGGTCATTTCCTGAGCCCCTACCCGACCTGACACCTCTACCACATCACCCTCTGACCCCACCAGGCCTGGCCGTGACCATGCTTGCTTTGGCCGTGACTTGTGTTGCATTGAAACTTAGTTTGGTTGCCTTGTCTTGTAATTTTCATGCATCACCATCTTTACACTATTACTTCCAAGCTATGGCCGACCCATATGAGCCCAAGACCAGATCCAAATTCATACCTTTGCCATGTCTTTTAACATATAGCTGAGCCTAGGGGTGGTTGAAAGCAAGTGCAAGTGATTTGGTGACTTGTTGTGCATGTATCTCTTGAGCTGTTTGATTTTATTTAAGTGTATATTCATGTGTTGTATATTTGTTTTGTTTAAATGTGACAAGGCTATTAGCTTTGGCTCTTCCATACTCAAATTGTATTCGTGTTGTCGTGCCTTCGAAGATCTCTGTTTTGTGTATTTGGTGGCTATATCCAGCTTGAAACAAGTGAGTAATTCTCACCAGACAATATATACTTATAAAACTAGTAAGCTAACACCATTTGAATCTGTAAACTATATCATCATGTTATAACTACCTATGCTATGATCATATGATGCTCATCCCTGTTTATACACATGTTATATCATCAGTTATTGTTATATGATGCTGTTCTGTTTATTTAAATAGTTTATCACACTGCAAGTTCCCTGTAGATTAGAATCACTATGGGTTGAAATGATACATAACCGAACGGACTTTAGAATAGGGAAAAATCGTTATGGGCTGAAATGATAGGCCTGAACGATTTTTATTTATTTCATTTAACTTGGGATTTCGGGTTTGAAATGATAAAACCCGGATTTTTCCTTTGAAAATTACGGATTGAAATGATATATTATCCGTATCATTTTATTTAAGTTAGAAATTTTTATACAGACTGAGGTTAAAACATTTTCTAAATTTTAAAGTATATAAAAAATGTAAATATTATGATATTTTGATTTAAATTTAATTAAAAATTATTTTTATAAAATATTAGTGATTTTCTATAAATTAAATAAGTGAATTAAGTAAATGGTGAAGTGGAATTTGAAATATAAGTTAATTTTGGAATTTATGATTTTGTTTATAAATAGAATTTATGTAAAGTAAGAAAATATGACAATTTTGATTTAAAATGAAATTAAATGATTTTTATAAAGTGTTAATGATTTTGTATAAATAAAATATGAAATAAATGGATATTTAAGTTGAATTTTGAAATAAAACTTAAATTGGAAATTTGTGAATTGTGTAAAAATGTGAATTTTTAATTAAGAAAATAAAATGAAAATAGGTTATATTTTGATATATAAACTTAAATGTTAAATTATAATATTTAATTATAAAGAAAAGAAATTAATGCTGGAATTTAATAAGTAAAATTATTATTAAATTTGATTTTGAATGCAAATTTAACTTTATAAAATCATAAATATAACGGTATTTCAATGATTGTTTTAAAGTGTGAAATTATATGATTTTATAAGTTAAATGATTTAAATTAAAATTTAATTGGTTATTAAATTGTATTTAAATTCTTGAATTTTAATTGGCAGCCTCTTTGAAATGCTATCATTTCTAATATAAAGGATATTACAGCATTTTGTAAATGCTGTAATTGATATAAATGAACTAAATGGCTAAATTGAACTTAGGGCTATTACTGCACTTTGTGAGTGCTGTGGTAGTTGAATTTAACTAAAGTTTTATTTGAAATCTAAACCTATTACAGCATTTTAAATGCTGTCTTTTGCTAACTGAATTGTTTTTAAACATAACTTTCCGTAGCATTTTCTAAGTGCTGCGAAAGTTGAAATTCACTGTTCTAATAAATTTAAGTGAATAAAAGAATTCTGAAAAGACTAAAATTTTGAGAATTGAATATTTGAATATTAAATATAATAATTTCATTTTTGAAATGGTTTAATTGGAACATTTTGATTTGAAAATATTTGGATATTGTGAAATGGATTTGAAATGATATTGAATTTTTGAAATGATATTTGATTTATAAGTATAAAATACCACTCTTGAAATTTTAACCACGGGATGTATTTAATTTATAGTTTAACTGATCCTTAGAAGATGGGCGATCCCAAGCATCCTTTAAGTTATTATGCATTACTGCTATAGTTCACTTGAGTTGGTTTATATTATATAAGTATATATTGTCCTGACTCGAGTGTTTTGTATTTTGCTTTACGCTCGGGTCAGCCTGAGTATTTACAACTTAGCTTTGGATCTCTTTCTGGAGCTAGGAATCGTTGGAGATTCTGCTTATCTAGTTATCTATCCATTTCAGTTTCAGTTGTTCTATTTCAGCTTTGGTATTATAAACTTCTATGTATTTGAGATTTCTATTGTGTATGTTTCAAACTGATATTATGTATTTTGTTTTGAGAGTTTGTTATAGTAGCTTCATGAACTACTATGGTATTTTAATTTCTGCTGCGAGTTATTCTGATATTTCTGTCTCTGTGATTCTGTATTTGATTATATTTGCTCCAAATTTTATTACAATCTGTTATTTTGGATTATTCAAGTCAGACATGTGTGGATTATTGTCGATTTGAATGGTCCAAAATAGTGGGTCGTTACATTTGGTATCAGAGCTTTGGTTTTAGGCAAACCTTAGCCTGCGGAGCAAAAACTCATTAGAGATAGGGTAGAAATACCCTAGAATGAGTGAAATCAATCTCAGAATCATTCCTTTGTGGGAGAACGCATTTTCGAAGTATAAAATGATTTTCAAATGATTTTTAAAGAATTTTCAAAGATTATTTTGATATAAATTTTCTTGCTTTGAAAGTAAAATTTTATAAACTTTATCCCTTTCGTATCCACCTTGTTAGTAATTTCTTCGATTAGGATTCCTTTGAATTTTGGAATGCTCCCACGTGTTCTGAAATCCATTCCTGTCTCCCCTATATGTATTCTTTTGATTTTGGAGCATTGCATAACCCCACTTTGAATGACCTCTATAAAGATCAGTGATTTCACCAATCTTTGAATGATTTGTAAATGGGTGAAACTCCTTTACAATTGACATTGATTTACCGGAGATTTCTGTATCCTCGGTTTACGATGTTTTCTATCTTCAGCTATATTTTACATTCTATCTCTGGCGATCGAAGGTCGATTTGCCTTAGATTTTCGCATCAATTATATTCCTAAAGTCACGGTTGACCGGTTAAGGTCGTCCGCGATTCATATAAGCTTATCCATCTTCAATTTGGTAATTTAATTATCTTATCTTCGTTTGAGCCTATTTTTAAATCAAAATTCTATTTGATTAGTCCCTCTAAATTTGAATCTCTGTTTTGCTTTGAAATTCATCCTTGAATCATCCCTTGAAAAATTTGTGGTTGATTGTCTTTTGAAAATTGTGTATTAATCGAAGCTATTATTTTGATAAGGATAATCATATTTTATATAAAGATGAAATGTATTCGATAAGGATTATATACCATTTTAAAATTGAGAATTTATAGTTTTGAATGGATTTGAAATTTATATAAGAAATGGTTTCATATAGAATGATTTATAACTGAAGGTTTTGAATCTGAATTTGAGTGATTGAACTCCGGCATTTTGGAACTGGTTTTAAGATTTTGAAATAATTAATAATATGATTTGAAAGTATTTTCCGAATATGAAATGTTTCAAATGATTTTAATGAGCTTCAAATGATTTCGAAGAAATTTCAAAAGAAGTTGAGAAACTAGAAGTCCAGAACCCACTTATGTCGCTGGAAAATAATCTCGGTGATGAATGCATGCATCATCGACATTAATTTTCGAGTTTCAGAGTGGGGGAGAGGCCACTTCGGTAGCTTTGTTATGTGGGTGACTTGTGAAACTAATTTTGATTTCAAATTCCGAAGTGTGATGTGATATTTGGAAGATATATGTATATATATTTGAACAATTTGAAATTAGCCGGTGTTCAGTCCTTGAGTTTTGGATTTGATTTGATATAACCCTATTTTTGGAATTGATTTACTGATTTAATTGGTGATTTCCAACTCTTGAATTTGAAAATGATTTCTTCAACTATTTTGAAGGTTCGAGCACTTCCAAATCAAGGTTAACTTTTCAAAGCTAAGAAATTTTGAAAAGTATAAAGTATATAAGTTTGGTATGTATGTTAAAGTTTGTAGTAATATGATTTAAATAAGATGAAACTGTTTTGTTAAGTAAATGAATGAGGCTATTTTGAATTTTTCTAATATGAAATTTAGATTTGAAATGTTTTGAAAAGAATTTGGTCTTCAAAATATTTTGAATAAAATTTAGTTTAAATGTTTAAATTAGTAACATCTTTATGAAACTATATATATTTAAAAGTTGGAATAGATACATAAGTTGTATGTATGCTGTTTTATTCGCATAATTAAATTGATCCAAGTTTGAGTACACAAGTTCGAGGTGAATTACACCATTTCGTGTTAGGATTTTTCATTTGATTCTTGATGGCGAATATTTGATATGGATTTTGGGCTTGATTCTAGAATTCCCTATTATAGTATATGGCTATGCAAGGAGACTGATGGTTTCTAGTCGAGAAACCATATCGAAATCCGCATTAGGGAAGTCGAATGGACAATACTAGTTCGAAAGCGAACTTGTGTGATCGAGCGAGCGATCGAATGTGACTTTGCGAAATAATGACATATGTACATCTTATATTCCAATATCATTGATATATTTGCCGCTGAAATTGGAAGTTGTTGGGTTGGATATCTTTGTAATTTAATTGGAATTCTTTATTTTATAAAAAACTACTATCAATTTAAAACCATTTTTCAAAACTATTTTCCTTTTATTCTTCTCAAACAAACTGTTTTATTCTATTTTATTTAAAAAACTTTTTACAAACTATTTTTTTTATATGCAAAACTATTCTAAATTAAAAATCTTTTAGTAAGCAAAGATGTTCAATTCCATATGGCTCTTCATGCAGCGAAATTTATTTTTGAAATTTTTTGATCCTTATATAGGATGGACCTTATGTAAGTATAAGATGATTTTAAAAACCATTGATTTTGGAAATGAATTGGTTGACTTAAATTATATTGATTTAGAAACTTGGATTATTCTCCAAACCTATTAGTTTGGAAACTTTGAAACTAAAGATATTTAAATTGAGAAGAAATAATTTAGTGGAATTGTATATGATTTTGAAACTGAACTGATATTGAAACAAATTGAAATTTGAGAACCTTGTGTTACTAAATACTTGATTTGGGAGTTATCGAACTTATATATAAAAATTGGTTTGTATAAGTATGATGTTGATTCGAAAACTATGGATTTGAAAAGGTAGTCAATTTGAAAAGTGAAATCTTTTATAATTGAAGTCTATATAAGTGTGATTTGATATACTATTGATTTTGGAAAGTATTTGATTTGAAATGAAATCTTATATATAATGGACTTTATATAAGTTTGATATTTGAAAGTGATTTGAAAGGGTACTATATGATACATATTTTCGAAGTAAAGGTATGGAAAGTGCCTTCTGCTTGATATCCGCTTTGTGGCCACATTGTGGATTCATTCTATCGATATTTTTCTCCGATTTTTGGTTTTCCGGATATGATACTCGAGTTTCCATCAAATTCCATGGCAATCTCCATGGTCTTACGAGCGCAACTTCATGGCGTAATCACAGGGTTAGGGGGTGGCCTACGGGTATGGATGTTTCCTGGGATATCCAGGTGTAACCGTTGTGTATCTGCGATCTATTGGGTTACTTGGTAGCATAATCAGCAGGGGCTGCAAAAGCCTAGGGTATGGATGTTTCCTGGGGGATCCAGGCGTAACCATTGGGTATCTGCAGTACTACTAGTCTTCATGGCGTAATCGCAAGGTTGGGGGGCGGCCTACGGGTATGGATGTTTCCTGGGGGATCCAGGCATAACCATTCTATATCCGCGATCCATGATCGACATGTTTTGTTTTTTTGGATTGTACTTTCCATATCTGTTTTTAAAAGTTTTCCAGTATTTGCACTGGGTGTTGAAACAGGTCTACTAAGTACTTGGAGAATTCTAGCTTTGCGCCTGATCAACGCACTGCCAGAGTCTGCAGGAACGAGGATAAACTTGTTAAGACATCGAGTTATAAAAGTATTTTGATAAAATATTATATAAAGGATATTTGATCAGTTATTTCTTTTTCTAAATATTTTAAAGTGTTTTAAATATTGTTTACCTCTTTAACTAACAATTTGAATTAAATGACTTTTATGGATATAATAAAATGGATTTAACCAAATTATTAAGTATTAAAGAATTCCAATTGAAATTTATATGGTTTTAAATTAATGGCTCATCCTTGTCTTTCGTCCTATTTTCCCTTCTAGCTATTCCTATTCTCCACCTTGTTAAACTTACCTATAACAACAGTTATCAGATATAATTTTAATCTTCTTGTCATCTTGTCTTAATCCTATTCCATTCTATCTTTTCTGTGTTTTCCGTACCTCATTCCTTTTCGGGGATGAAAAGTTTTGAGTGGGGGAGAGTGTAACAACCCTGTATTTTGTGATTTATTTTAATTGTTTATTTTGATTATTTTTTTTGAATTTTGATTTAAAAACTTTATTTTATTTATTAAAATGAATAAATTATGTTATTTTAAATATAAATGTTGATATTTATGAGAATTATAATTTCAAACCTGAATAAATTGAATATTTCCAGAAAAAGTGGATTTTGGTCAATTTGGTCAAACTTTGACTTTTAAATTTAAAATTTAAAATATTTGAATTCTTGAATTTTATCTTTTATTATGAAAATAGACTTAATATCATGAATACTGCTTTCCGTTTCGTTGAAATTGGATTTAAATTGTGAAAGTTATACTGTTTTCAATATTGTGTTTATATTGAGTTATTTAACAACTTTCTTTATTTTTAATTTATATAAATGATATTTTTATTTGATATATCTTACTTAAATTTGTATATTTAGGTTATACTATATATGTTTTGACCTTTAAATATTTTTAAAGTGATAATAAGATTTTTCCAGAGTGTATTGAATTTATTTCTAATTTTTAAAGCCTAGTTTGCATTTTAAAGCTATTTTCTTAATTTAAATTCTATTTAATTAAAATTTAATTATTTATTTTATATATTTACTTTCATTTCTGAGTTGTTATCTTTATTTACCTGTTTTTATATGTATTTATAAATTTCAAAATAAATAGTGGAAATATGAAGAGTTTAAAACCTTTCACATGCCTTTGACCTTTCACCTTCTTGCCTTTTCATTTTCTAACCACCACTTGCTTTGATTTTTGGCCGACCCTATCCCTATCTTCAGCTGTATCATTTCCATCATTTTTTCACGAAAATAAAAGATTCTCACTCCAAAAATTTCGGCCATTTCCTGAGCAAAATAGTTTGGTAAAGTTCCTCTTCTTTTCTTCTCTTTTTCTTCTTGTTTTTCTTAATTCATTTGCACTTGCCTTCATCTATTTGCTTGGCCATTCCTCCTCCATCACCTTGGCCACCTCCACCACCACCACATCTAGTCAACACCCCCTCCAGCACCTCTATCCTATCTGGCCATTGCCATCTATGATGAAGATTCCACCAAAAATGAACAAACTCTACCTAATTATGCCTAGCCGAGCACCTTAATGCATCACCGCCTCCAAACCACCACCTTGGCCGCCACTTGCACCACCATCTCCAGCCCCTACCTGACCTGACACCTCTGCCACATCACCCTCTGACACTACCAGGCCTGGCCGTGACCATGCTTGCTTTGGCCATGACTTGTGTTGCATTGAAACTTAGTTTGGTTGCCTTGTCTTATAATTTTCATGCATCACCATCTTTACACTATTACTTCCAAGCTATGGCCGACCCATATGAGCCCAAGACCAGATCCAAATTCATACCTTTGCCATGTCTTTTAACATATGGCTGAGCCTAGGGGTGGTTGAAAGCAAGTGCAAGTGATTTGGTGACTTGTTGTGCATGTATCTCTTGAGCTGTTTGATTTTATTTAAGTGTGTATTCATGTGTTGTATATTTGTTTTGTTTAAATGTGACAAGGCTATTAGCTTTGGCTCTTCCATACTCAAATTGTATTCGTGTTGTCATTCCTTCGAAGATCTCTGTTTTGTGTATTTGGTGGCTATATCCAGCTTGAAACAAGTGAGTAATTCTCACCAGACAATATATACTTATAAAACTAGTAAGCTGACACCATTTGAATCTGTAAACTATATCATCATGTTATAACTACCTATGCTATGATCATATGATGCTCATCCCTGTTTATACACATGTTATATCATCAGTTACTGTTATATGATGCTGTTCTGTTTATTTAAATCAGTTTATCACACTGCAAGTTCCCTGTAGATTAGAATCACTATGGGTTGAAATGATACATACCCGAACGGACTTTAGAATAGGGAAAAATCGTTATGGGCTGAAATGATAGGCCTGAACGATTTTTATTTATTTCATTTAACTTGGGATTTCGGGTTTGAAATGATAAAACCCGGATTTTTCCTTTGAAAATTACGGATTGAAATGATATATTATCCATATCATTTTATTTAAGTTAGAAATTTTTATACAGACTGAGGTTAAAACATTTTCTAAATTTTAAAGTATATAAAAAAATGTAAATATTATGATATTTTGATTTAAATTTAATTAAAAATTATTTTTATAAAATATTAGTGATTTTCTATAAATTAAATAAGTGAATTAAGTAAATGGTGAAGTGGAATTTGAAATATAAGTAAATTTTGGAATTTATGATTTTGTTTATAAACAGAATTTATGTAAAGTAAGAAAATATGACAATTTTGATTTAAAATGAAATTAAATGATTTTTATAAAGTTTTAATGACTTTGTATAAATAAAATATGAAATAAATGGATATTTAAGTTGAATTTTGAAATAAAACTTAAATTGGAAATTTGTGAATTGTGTAAAAATGTGAATTTTTAATTAAGAAAATAAAATGAAAATAGGTTATATTTTGATATATAAACTTAAATGTTAAATTATAATATTTAATTATAAAGAAAAGAAATTAATGCTGGAATTTAATAAGTAAAATTATTATTAAATTTGATTTTGAATGCAAATTTAACTTTATAAAATCATAAATATAACGGTATTTCAATGATTGTTTTAAAGTGTGAAATTATATGATTTTATAAGTTAAATGATTTAAATTAAAATTTAATTGGTTATTAAATTGTATTTAAATTCTTGAATTTTAATTGGCAGCCTCTTTGAAATGCTGTCATTTCTAATATAAAGGATATTACAGCATTTTGTAAATGCTGTAATTGATATAAATGAACTAAATGGCTAAATTGAACTTAGGGCTGTTACTGCACTTTGTGAGTGCTGTAGTAGTTGAATTTAACTAAAGTTTTATTTGAAATCTAAACCTATTACAGCATTTTAAATGATGTCTTTTGCTAACTGAATTGTTTTTAAACATAACTTTCCGTAGCATTTTCTAAGTGCTGCGAAAGTTGAAATTTCACTGTTCTAATAAATTTAAGTGAATAAAAGAATTGTGAAAAGACTAAAATTTTGAGAATTCAATATTTGAATATTAAATATAATAATTTCATTTTTGAAATGGTTTAATTGGAACATTTTGATTTGAAAGTATTTGGATATTGTGAAATGGATTTGAAATGATATTGAATTTTTGAAATGATATTTGATTTGTAAGTATAAAATACCACTCTTGAAATTTTAACCACGAGATGTATTTAATTTATGGTTTAACTGATCCTTAGAGGATGGGCGATCCCAAGCATCCTTTAAGTTATTATGCATTACTGCTACAGTTCACTTGAGTTGGTTTATATTATATAAGTATATATTGTCCTGACTCGAGTGTTTTGTATTTTGCTTTACGCTCGGGTCAGCCTGAGTATTTACAGCTTAGCTTTGGATCTCTTTCTGGAGCTAGGAATCGTTGGAGATTCTGCTTATCTAGTTATCTATCCATTTCAGTTTCAATTGTTCTATTTCAGCTCTGGTATTATAAACTTCTATGTATTTGAGATTTCTATTGTATATGTTTCAGACTGATATTATGTATTTTGTTTTGAGAGTTTATTATAGTAGCTTCATGAACTACTATGGTATTTTAATTTCCGCTGCGAGTTATTCTGATATTTCTGTCTCTGTGATTCTGTATTTGACTATATTTGCTCCAAATTTTATTACAATCTGTTATTTTGAATTATTCAAGTCAGACATGTGTGGATTATTGTCGATTTGAATGGTCCAAAATAGTGGGTCGTTACAGTTTATAATTAACATCTTCTCTCTTTTTAATTAAAAGGTTCCAATCACATTAATTGCCATTGATTTCTAAGTTAAATAATTGATTTCTTATTCCTGTAATTAATCTGTAAGCTAAAATACATTTCAAACAAATAAACATATGTTTACTCCTTTACTAAACTTATTCATTTTTATTCTTTTATTTTTGATTTAAATGTTCTCATATTAAATCAACTATTACCTTATGAATTTATTCAACATAAGTTTTCATTTTATTTCACTCAACTCTATCGTTAACATCTTTTCTTATATTAAGTGAAATATTTAATTACATTTAATTTCATTGATTTCCAAATTGATTTCAACGGATTAAATAATAAGATGATAAGTAAAACAATATTTACTTTAAGTAATTTAAACACATTTAAAAAAACACATTTATAAATCAATTCAGTGTTGAATATTACACTAATTACAGTGTTCAATTTCAACTGTAATTAAATCCAATTAATTATATTTTAATTCCAATAAATTGATTAAATTTGATTTCAGTCTTTTATTCAATCATTTATTGTCAAATGGGTAAAACTAACACTAATTTACATTTTATTACCTCAATATTCTACAATTATTGCCTTAATTCACATTAACGTAACATTTAATTACATTTAATGCAATTTATTTCTAATTTGATTTCAACAAGTTAAAAAAATAGGTAATAAATAACAATTGTCACCTTTAGCTTAATTTAATCACATTTATAAGTTGATTGTCTACACAAATGTTATAATTATTTGCACAACACTAATTTTTATTCAATTACAATTTATTACATACTATTTCATTAATTAATACAACATTTAAATTATTAATTACTCTTTTAATCCAATTATCAATTAATACACACATTAATTCATCAATTAATATACCATTTAAATTTATTCCTTATTTTAAATTTATAATCAATTATAACTTAAATTATTACAATTACTTGAGATTACATTCAAATAGTCATCTATTACATTAATTTACTGTAACAACCCGCATTTTTGACTGTTCAAGTCGACAAAACATACACGCATGCCGACTCAAACAATCCAAAATACAGATAGTTATTGGGGTTTAATGAGAAAAGAAAGGAAAGAACAGAAACAAACTCAGAATCTCGCAGCGGAAGGAACAAGATATAATAATAAAATAACAGTTCATGAAGCTGTTAAATAAATAAATTTGATTATTATTATACATCATAAATCAGAGTTACATACATAACAGAGATAATACAACAATGCAGCGGAAAAATAATACAGTAGTAGAATACAAATGATGTAATACCAAACTCCGTCTTCGTCCTCCAGAATAGATCTTCAACCTTATTTAAAATGCTCAGGCTGACCCGAGCGTAATGAATTAAAGACAAAACACTCGAGTTAGGACTAAAATATCTCATGTAAGTTAAATCGAATAAGTAAATATGAGTGTGACGGCGTCGGAGATGTTTACGGGTTTTATACACCTCCCATCCAGTGTTTAACGTGTGTGCATTAACTTAAGAGATGTTCAAGATTTCCAACTCCTAAGGATCCGTTAAACTATCTACTATCTAATAGAATACTCTATATACAATAATGTCTATCATAAAGTAAAATATCAAACTAGCGTTAAGCCATGGCCCATTCCACCCTTAACACATTTTTTTTCCCAAAAGCATATACAAGACCGTAGTTTCCCCAAAACCGGAAGTCACCAGAGGGCAATCCATATACTAAAGGTACAAACCAAAATCGTAGTGGTCGCGAATAGGATAATCAGTATGACAAGGTACATGAGGCAATACCAACTAGGATACTAGTAGTTGCGTGATCCGGACTGATGTTGGGCATAGCAGCAACTACCCCAACACCGCGAAACAACACTCCCAAAATCGAGGGGTGCACCCAAATCGAATCACAAAAGTAATAGACATGGTAACGAAGAAGTGTGTCCGCTAGAGGTGGCGAACCTCAATGGCCCGGCGCGGCTCCTGTTTTAGTCATGTCAGGGGTCATCCAATATCGTTCTCTTTCTTCAGTCAACGCGTTCATCAAACCATCCACTTCATTCTGGATCAACACTCCGCGTATAATAGTTATTAAAGTGGTTTTCGGTATCGACAGAGAGTATGTCCATATCCAATCCCGGACTGTAACGACTCGGGTTTTGCCCGTTCGAAAATCAACATCCGTACTTCACATTGTACTAGAATGCCGCAGATTCGACCGTTCAAATCCGATTCACCGGAGCTATAACACAATTAAGTAAATAACACAGCGGAAGAAAAGAATATAGATATACAACATCTGATACAATATCCAGATACAATGATGATACAATGAATATCTATATACATCAGAGATATGATACAAGAAATAGCAGCGGAAAAGAAAAGATAACACCAGCAGCGGATAGAATATCTCCAATAGAATGCTCCAAGATAAGCAACGTCAGTCCATGAACTCCAAGAACTGAACTAGCTCCAGATAATCTACTCAACCTGAATATCTGAAAAACCCAACTCTAGACTGCCCGTGTGGAAAATAGTGGGCACCCAGAGTTTAGGAAGGGAACAATAAACTCCGGATCAGTCATGGGACTGGTGTGAGCAACAAAAACAGTTTATCTTTAAACAAACACAAAAGGCTTTTAAACATTGAAATCCGCAATGTTTTTGGAAAATGAAACTACCATAAGGCCTCCCGCCACACACACAATGCAATCGCAGAATTGGAGGAGATTTCTCCTTATGATAGTCAAAAATGCTTACTACGCAAAATCATTCGATATTATTATCATTAGTGCATAGTGTCGAAAACCATTTCGAAAATATAATATTAATCTTAGCCGGCATACAACCATTGTTGTATGTCTACTATAGCTACTACGTTCAATAGCAGGTTACCGCCACATTCCATAGCAGGTAATACAACTAAAACCGTACACGTCGCGTATTGTTTCTTTGGATTTCCAACAAATGATCAGGCTAAGGAACTTCCTTACCGAAATAGAAACGCCTCTGGAAAGACGTCCCGAGAACCTAACCGGATCTCTGCAAACAAAAGGCCGACGCTACCTCACGCTCTAACCGAGCTATAACTAGGTAACTAACACACGAGTCATGTCATCCCCCGGTCGTCACCGACCTTTATCCGAGACGTCTCGATCATAAAGCAACATCGCACAGTAATAAATACAGTGTGTCCACATGAGTAAGTATCTGGGCTCCATACCATGATACCACCCTTTATCCAGAAGGAAATGACATACCCTAGGGGCGCTACCCCTACAAACCTTTGCCGCAACATTCCTGTTTCGACCATTACCGGGTTGTGAGGCTCGACGAAGTCTCGTTCACAAAGCAACGCTTTTTCACAAAGCCACGCTTTTTCACAAAGCCACGCTTTTTCACAAAGCAACGCTTTGATCAACAATTGATCAGCAACACTTCGTATGCCACATTACCAAATTGGGAATGTATCACTAGTAACCATCAACTACATAACCTCTGAGCTCGTACGTCTCAGAGAAGGGTGTTAAGCTAAGAGAATAAATTCTCCGCCACCAACAGAAATGTATTTGATAAAAACCAGCTTTACATCTCAAAGTGTAACGTCAGACACACATCCATACAAGTCTGTTCCGGGTTCGAACAGAACCGAAGGCACTTCCAAAGAAACCCTTGCAAATCCGGGTATTCACAATCCTGAACGGACTTCCCATCACTTAGGAAATCTCTATACCGTAGCTACTCAGTGCAGAGACAATCGATAGGTCATCCTATCGCTCTCGCAAATACCCGGTCTTCACCACCGGTCTTCAAATGCTATCCATATCGTCGTATCACTATTCAGAATGGGTTATATGACACAAAGGTCCTCTCCCGGCTAAACCGAATAACGAGCGCAATTTAAAAATCATATGGATACTGGGGTCTCAGTTAAATCACAGCTTAAAGCTTAAAACTTTTCATTCGAATGGTAAAACAAATTACCATTTCCAATCTTTTAAACAAAAAGATTCATTTCAAAAACCTTCAATGGTTTAAACAATTTCCACTTTTAATCTTTTAAACAAAAAGATTCAATTCACAAAGTTTACCCCGTTCACAAAGATTCATTCATAGATTTTCAAATCGATTTCCATTTCAATTTGATTTACTCGTTAAATCTTTAAGTCAAGATTTAACTTATAGCTTTCAAAACTCATTTCCAAAGATTCATTCATAGCCTTTCAAAACAATTCCATTTCAAGTTGGATTAACTCGTCCGGTCTTTGAATCAAAGACTCATTTCATAGTTTTCAAAAACAATTCAATTCCATTTCAAACTTGAAACCGTTCAACACAATTTGGAAATCCTTTCTTCAAATGAAAGCTATTATTATTTGAAAACAAGTAGTTTTCGTTTCGGAAAAATCTAGTTATATTTACATGAGTTAAAACCCTGAATTAAATTCAAATTCTCAAATCAATACCTTTAAAATGGTTTAACCCATATATAACTTGTACAACATCTTTAATCCCTAGTTTCAAATCATAGAATTCAATTTCAAACTTGAATTCAAATTTAAATCAAATTATTTAAATTTCCAAAACTCGATCAAGTTATTCAAAATAACTTTTATCTTTGAAATTCCATTTCAAAAGCTTTTCACTTTAAACCCAAATTTCAAATTTCAAAATCAATTGAAATTAAAATTTCAATTTCAAAAACATCAAATTTACATCATCTGTGATTTAACCGATTTCCACGTGAAATCCATATTTGTGTGTGTAAAGGTGTAGTCCAGGGGTTTCACACAATAGTGCACAACATCAATCATCACAGATATATCGATAAGCGGTATAATCCATAACGCTTATCTTCATTCACAGATTCATAGATAAAATAAATTTATCGATCACAAAGATTCATCATTACAATTCGATGTGGGTTTCGGATGACCAACTGGAATCCGACTCCCTGTCGCATCGAAATTCAAGTGCCGTTTTATGGGCCAAGGGTTTTCATATTCATATAACAGTATATCACAGAAACAAAAATCACAACATAAATCAGGATATATCACAAAGCATCATATATCAGGGATATCAAGCAATTCAATCATCCAATAGAATCTAAATATCCATAGGTAAGGTCAATTCATTGTCTGATTAATTCAAACCACATAAAGTTCTTATAATTAAATTTCAAATCCTGATTCATTAATATTAATTAATTGCAAAACATTAATTATTTATCCTTTAATTATTTGTTAATCAACCTTAATTAAAAAAAATCATCCTTTAATCCTTAAATAATTAATCTTCAATTATTTAATTATCCTCCAACAAATAAATTAATCTTTAATCATTACTTGATTAATCTTTAATTAAGTAATTACTATTAACTTAAAAATTTATAATCCTTGAATCTTAAGATAACCCATTTATCTTAATTAATTTCAAAATCATCATTTAAATCTTATTTTTAACAAATTAACAAAGTCATATAAATTTAACTTAAACCCTTAAGGTTAATTGGTAATCGAAATCATTATTTAAGATAAACCGCTTATCTTTAAAATCTTATTAAATAACCTTGAAAATTAAATTTATTTTTAACATACTTTAAAAACTTGTTCGTGCTTTATTAAAAAAAATCTGTTAACAAATTTACTTCTTGTACAAAACCTGGTTAGCATAGTTGTTAAGGTAAAACCCGTCAATTAAAACATACCCGAGTTAATTAAACAAAAACCCGAGCCCATCAAGTAAAGACTCAAGTTAACTTCAATTCCTCCCCGAGTTTCCCCCCGAGCTCCCTCCTTCTTCTTCCTTTCCTTTTCTTTTTGAGACGTTATTTTAGTTTAAGTTAAAAAAAATCCTGTTATACAGTTTAAACATCGAACTACCCAATACAAAAACTCGAGCCATCAAACAATTTTCTCGAGCTCTTCCCCCAGGCTAGTCTTCTTCCCCAACCTGGTAACCATCACCGATACAAACTGACATCGCGTGCACGTGTACGCCTGAGTTTCGCTTTTCCGACCACCGCCGCTACCTCTAGCACGTCGACAACATCACCACTGACCTACCCAAACGACCAGAAGCTCAAAATTCGAAGCGAATCGAACTATCGACATTTGATCCTAAATCTGGGAACTCAGACTTGCCACCAACCACCAAGCCTGTCATCGCTTCGTCCTCGTAGCTCCGACCACCTGAAGGTCTACCACTCCGGCTACGACTTCAACTACGTCCAAGCTACCACCACCCAAAAACTCACTGCATTCGATCACCCCTAGATGACGCGGCACCATCATTTCGATCGTGAACAAAAACGGGTTCTTAAACCCTAATTCCACAATTTCCGATCGCCATGACGACTTAAAAAATCGCCTCGTATTTTTCTCGAGATCTATAAGTCTCCAGCCACCTTCAGCTGAAATCCGATGATCTACTACTTCTCCGATCACCGGCAATCGACAAAAGATCATTATTCGTTCAACTCGCAATATCTCGATAACCATAGTACTAAAAATTGTAAAATTTATGTCTAAAATCGTGGTTTGTAAATTTGAATCCAGACATGAGATAAAAACTTGAAATTTCGATGATCAAAACTTTGACTTGAATTTGATTTTTTTCTTCTTTCTTTGAGTTTTTTTTTTCCTTTTTCTTCCAGGAACTCTTTCATTTGTAACACTTACAATATATTAAAAATTGGATCCTGCAAATTCAAGCATTTAACATTGAATCTTAAAGGAGGATGAGGGGTGTTTTTTCGAGTTTTTAAACTTATCCTATGCCTGTAATCAACAAACAGGGGCATGTACAGGCATTCCCATTCACAACTTCATATTTATAAAACATGCAGGCATTTTTAAAACAATTTTACTTAAAGTAATATCCAGAATGTCAAGGGCACAAGGGTAGATGAGTGAGTTTCCTCACAGGTAAAAGAAACAAGAAATCTGGTTTTATAAAAAGAAAGTTTGCTCACCAATATCTACACAAACACAGAGATATTCTTAATAATATACTCACAAACAAACTAAATCTCAGTGATAAGCATGCATCGGAACAATATATTCAAACCATTTTAATTATAATATTACTCACAAACAAAAATAAGCAGATTCAGGGAGGAGATTGCTCACAGTGTTTTGAAGAAATGAAACAGAGCTTTGAAAAACTGGCAAGTTAAAATCCTTCCTTTGATCTTTGGTTTGCTTTGATTCATTTGTGTTGTTGTTTAAGGTTGAGATGATATTTTTCTTTCTTTTCAGTTATGATGGTGCTCGAATTAAAATGAGGGGAGAATCTGATATACAATTGAGTTTACAAGTGAAAAATATTGTACAGGTGATAAAATATATTTTGTACAAAGCAGGACAAGGATATTTACTTGTGTTGGAGGCTGATATGATACCAATTCGTGCTGCATTTATTATGTTGTACCACTTACCTTTATTTTGCTTTACTTTATTTTGTACCTTGCTTGTCTCGGCTGATACCTTCTCTTGTATGCTAGAGATAGTAGCATTGATTGCTTTGTACAAAACTATATACACTTGTTCTACTCTTTTACAACACCTTTATAAAATAAATGAACTTCTTTTATTTGTTTATGCTTATCCACTTTAGTCTGCACATATATATTCTTGTTTTTCACTTTTTTATACTGACTCTGTTTGCTTGGTTTTATTTCTTATTTTATCTTTTGTTTTGTTTTTAGCACTTTGTAATAAAATATTACTTTGTAAGATAAATGAATTTCTATTTTCTTGTTTAAATATTTATTGTTATTTTACTTTATAAACTCAAACCATTATTAACCATAAATTCTAATTTTTATTATTACCATTTATTATTAAACCATTTATTTACAATTTAAATCCAAACCAACGTATATATATATATATATATATATATAAATTTCAAATTTACTCGTATATGCCCAAATACATAAATAATATTTAAATTTAATTGGTTAACACAAATTTATTCGTCTCGGGGAAACTCGCAATTTATCTACCGTTTTATTTCAAAAATTTTATTCAAAAATCAATTTAATTATCAATTTAAATATATATAAAATCCGGGGTCGTTACAGACTTCCCCCCTTAAAAGAATTTCGTCCTCGAAATTCACAGGCCCGAAAACAAAGACGGATGAAGAATGTTTCATCAACTCAAACTGAACATCTATTCTGCATTTGGCTTAACAAATCAGAATATCGATAACAGATACAAGAACGAATCTGTTTGACACTTCACAAAATACTCGGGTTATCCAGATCTACGAAATATGCAGTGGCATCGGTCGGTTCGAAAGGATAACTAACCATTCGTAGAATATACTGGGTCCCAAAGAATAGATAGATCTATGGATACAATTTCAAAACTTTCAGGTTTAGAAACTAAGGTATACCTATCAACCATAGCAAATAAAGCAACCAATTCATCCAAACAAATAATTTTGGCCTACCTGGAGTTTATGTCCCATATTTATATATCGAATTTCTTCTTTCTGGATCTACCAGAAACCATCGAAGAATTGAGAAGAGATACTGAACAAAAGAGATTGATAGAGAAAAGATTGTTCCCTTGTTGTTACAGGATATTGACCATTTATAGTCGTATTCCATGTCCCCTATCTCGTCCTCTTCTTGCACTCATACTCACTATCAGTGGATAGTAAGAGAATTTACTAAGACGTTCAGACGGATATCTTAGGAATTACTCATTCTAGAGTTTACTTCACTCTATCTCTAATGAGCTACTTAACGTGTTATACTCCTGAGCTAAAGTTCAACCTTAGCTCTGATACCAAATGTAACGATCCGGGAGACAGCGGCCACCGGTAGGCTTTGCAACCATCCCAGTCCCACCGTGGCTTACATTGGCACCTCGCATTTACTTTTACGGCCAGCCTCTCGACTGTCACGGCCTTCGCCTAACCAACCCATCCCTCTCAGGGACATGTAGGGGTAAGAGTCCCCCGTTCGCCACCAAACTGCGAAGCGAGAACCCCCTATCATGCTGTAATATAGCAAATGCGATCCATATCGTCGTATCACTATTCGGAATGGGTTATATGACACAAAGGTCCTCTCCCGGCTAAACCGAATAACGAGCGCAATTTAAAAATCATATGGATACTGGGGTCTCAGTTAAATCACAGCTTAAAGCTTAAAACTTTTCATTCGAATGGTAAAACAAATTACCATTTCCAATCTTTTAAACAAAAAGATTCATTTCAAAAACCTTCAATGGTTTAAACAATTTCCACTTTTAATCTTTTAAACAAAAAGATTCAATTCACAAAGTTTACCCCGTTCACAAAGATTCATTCATAGATTTTCAAATCGATTTCCATTTCAATTTGATTTACTCGTTAAATCTTTAAGTCAAGATTTAACTTATAGCTTTCAAAACTCATTTCCAAAGATTCATTCATAGCCTTTCAAAACAATTCCATTTCAAGTTGGATTAACTCGTCCGGTCTTTGAATCAAAGACTCATTTCATAGTTTTCAAAAACATTTCAATTCCATTTCAAACTTGAAACCGTTCAACACAATTTGGAAATCCTTTCTTCAAATGAAAGCTATTATTATTTGAAAACAAGTAGTTTTCGTTTCGGAAAAATCTAGTTATATTTACATGAGTTAAAACCCTGAATTAAATTCAAATTCTCAAATCAATACCTTTAAAATGGTTTAACCCATATATAACTTGTACAACATCTTTAATCCCTAGTTTCAAATCATAGAATTCAATTTCAAACTTGAATTCAAATTTAAATCAAATTATTTAAATTTCCAAAACTCGATCAAGTTATTCAAAATAACTTTTATCTTTGAAATTCCATTTCAAAAGCTTTTCACTTTAAACCCAAATTTCAAATTTCAAAATCAATTGAAATTAAAATTTCAATTTCAAAAACATCAAATTTACATCATCTGTGATTTAACCGATTTCCACGTGAAATCCATATTTGTGTGTGTAAAGGTGTAGTCCAGGGGTTTCACACAATAGTGCACAACATCAATCATCACAGATATATCGATAAGCGGTATAATCCATAACGCTTATCTTCATTCACAGATTCATAGATAAAATAAATTTATCGATCACAAAGATTCATCATTACAATTCGATGTGGGTTTCGGATGACCAACTGGAATCCGACTCCCTGTCGCATCGAAATTCAAGTGCCGTTTTATGGGCCAAGGGTTTTCATATTCATATAACAGTATATCACAGAAACAAAAATCACAACATAAATCAGGATATATCACAAAGCATCATATATCAGGGATATCAAGCAATTCAATCATCCAATAGAATCTAAATATCCATAGGTAAGGTCAATTCATTGTCTGATTAATTCAAACCACATAAAGTTCTTATAATTAAATTTCAAATCCTGATTCATTAATATTAATTAATTGCAAAACATTAATTATTTATCCTTTAATTATTTGTTAATCAACCTTAATTAAAAAAAAATCATCCTTTAATCCTTAAATAATTAATCTTCAATTATTTAATTATCCTCCAACAAATAAATTAATCTTTAATCATTACTTGATTAATCTTTAATTAAGTAATTACTATTAACTTAAAAATTTATAATCCTTGAATCTTAAGATAACCCATTTATCTTAATTAATTTCAAAATCATCATTTAAATCTTATTTTTAACAAATTAACAAAGTCATATAAATTTAACTTAAACCCTTAAGGTTAATTGGTAATCGAAATCATTATTTAAGATAAACCGCTTATCTTTAAAATCTTATTAAATAACCTTGAAAATTAAATTTATTTTTAACATACTTTAAAAACTTGTTCGTGCTTTATTAAAAAAAATCTGTTAACAAATTTACTTCTTGTACAAAACCTGGTTAGCATAGTTGTTAAGGTAAAACCCGTCAATTAAAACATACCCGAGTTAATTAAACAAAAACCCGAGCCCATCAAGTAAAGACTCGAGTTAACTTCAATTCCTCCTCGAGTTTCCCCCCGAGCTCCCTCCTTCTTCTTCCTTTCCTTTTCTTTTTGAGACGTTATTTTAGTTTAAGTTAAAAAAAATCCTGTTATACAGTTTAAACATCGAACTACCCAATACAAAAACTCGAGCCATCAAACAATTTTCTCGAGCTCTTCCCCCAGGCTAGTCTTCTTCCCCAACCTGGTAACCATCACCGATACAAACTGACATCGCGTGCACGTGTACGCCTGAGTTTCGCTTTTCCGACCACCGCCGCTACCTCTAGCACGTCGACAACATCACCACTGACCTACCCAAACGACCAGAAGCTCAAAATTCGAAGCGAATCGAACTATCGACATTTGATCCTAAATCTGGGAACTCAGACTTGCCACCAACCACCAAGCCTGTCATCGCTTCGTCCTCGTAGCTCCGACCACCTGAAGGTCTACCACTCCGGCTACGACTTCAACTACGTCCAAGCTACCACCACCCAAAAACTCACTGCATTCGATCACCCCTAGATGACGCGGCACCATCATTTCGATCGTGAACAAAAACGGGTTCTTAAACCCTAATTCCACAATTTCCGATCGCCATGACGACTTAAAAAATCGCCTCGTATTTTTCTCGAGATCTATAAGTCTCCAGCCACCTTCAGCTGAAATCCGATGATCTACTACTTCTCCGATCACCGGCAATCGACAAAAGATCATTATTCGTTCAACTCGCAATATCTCGATAACCATAGTACTAAAAATTGTAAAATTTATGTCTAAAATCGTGGTTTGTAAATTTGAATCCAGACATGAGATAAAAACTTGAAATTTCGATGATCAAAACTTTGACTTGAATTTGATTTTTTTCTTCTTTCTTTGAGTTTTTTTTTTTCCTTTTTCTTCCAGGAACTCTTTCATTTGTAACACTTACAATATATTAAAAATTGGATCCTGCAAATTCAAGCATTTAACATTGAATCTTAAAGGAGGATGAGGGGTGTTTTTTCGAGTTTTTAAACTTATCCTATGCCTGTAATCAACAAACAGGGGCATGTACAGGCATTCCCATTCACAACTTCATATTTATAAAACATGCAGGCATTTTTAAAACAATTTTACTTAAAGTAATATCCAGAATGTCAAGGGCACAAGGGTAGATGAGTGAGTTTCCTCACAGGTAAAAGAAACAAGAAATCTGGTTTTATAAAAAGAAAGTTTGCTCACCAATATCTACACAAACACAGAGATATTCTTAATAATATACTCACAAACAAACTAAATCTCAGTGATAAGCATGCATCAGAACAATATATTCAAACCATTTTAATTATAATATTACTCACAAACAAAAATAAGCAGATTCAGGGAGGAGATTGCTCACAGTGTTTTGAAGAAATGAAACAGAGCTTTGAAAAACTGGCAAGTTAAAATCCTTCCTTTGATCTTTGGTTTGCTTTGATTCATTTGTGTTGTTGTTTAAGGTTGAGATGATATTTTTCTTTCTTTTCAGTTATGATGGTGCTCGAATTAAAATGAGGGGAGAAGCTGATATACAATTGAGTTTACAAGTGAAAAATATTGTACAGGTGATAAAATATATTTTGTACAAAGCAGGACAAGGATATTTACTTGTGTTGGAGGCTGATATGATACCAATTCGTGCTGCATTTATTATGTTGTACCACTTACCTTTATTTTGCTTTACTTTATTTTGTACCTTGCTTGTCTCGGCTGATACCTTCTCTTGTATGCTAGAGATAGTAGCATTGATTGCTTTGTACAAAACTATATACACTTGTTCTACTCTTTTACAACACCTTTATAAAATAAATGAACTTCTTTTATTTGTTTATGCTTATCCACTTTAGTCTGCACATATATATTCTTGTTTTTCACTTTTTTATACTGACTCTGTTTGCTTGGTTTTATTTCTTATTTTATCTTTTGTTTTGTTTTTAGCACTTTGTAATAAAATATTACTTTGTAAGATAAATGAATTTCTATTTTCTTGTTTAAATATTTATTGTTATTTTACTTTATAAACTCAAACCATTATTAACCATAAATTCTAATTTTTATTATTACCATTTATTATTAAACCATTTATTTACAATTTAAATCCAAACCAACGTATATATATATATATAAATTTCAAATTTACTCGTATATGCCCAAATACATAAATAATATTTAAATTTAATTGGTTAACACAAATTTATTCGTCTCGGGGAAACTCGCAATCTATCTACCGTTTTATTTCAAAAATTTTATTCAAAAATCAATTTAATTATCAATTTAAATATATATAAAATCCGGGCTCCTGTTTTAGTCATGTCAGGGGTCATCCAATATCGTTCTCTTTCTTCAGTCAACGCGTTCATCAAACCATCCACTTCATTCTGGATCAACACTCCGCGTATAATAGTTATTAAAGTGGTTTTCGGTATCGACAGAGAGTATGTCCATATCCAATCCCGGACTCTTCAATAACTACGTAATTATTACACCGATGGCTCTTTTACATTTTCAAAATCAATTCATAATTGATTATCAAAAATATCATATTCGTTTCAAAAATCAAAGCCATTTCAAAATCATCATATCTACTCAAAATATACAATTTTATTTCAAAATCATTTTCGCCTCAATATCTCATTTCAATTTCAAAATCATCATATCTACTCAAAATATATGATTTCATTTCAAAATCATTTTCGCCTCAATATCTCATTTCAATTTCAAAATCGTCATATCTACTCAAAATATACGATTTCATTTCAAAATCATTTTTGCCTCAATATCTCATTTCAATTTCAAAATCGTCATATCTACTCAAAATATACGATTTCATTTCAAAATCATTTTCGCCTCAATATCTCATTTCAATTTCAAAATCGTCATATCTACTCAAAATATACGATTTCATTTCAAAAATCATTTTCGCCTCAATATCTCATTTAAATTTCAAAATCGTTTCGAATTTCAGTTTAGGTTGCAACTTCATTTAACCCAATTTGTATTTAAATCCAAGATTTAAATATAAACATTCACCTTATTGACCAGCTTGAAATTTTGAAAAATAGTTATATTTCAAAACCGACATATCATTGCCATTTCAAACCATATCAATACGATGTCACTTTCACTTCAAATAAATCCATTTCCAAAATCATATCACATTCCGAAGTTATACAGCTTTCGAAATCATAAGTCTTTAAAAATCAAACACTTTGGAAATCAAAACCTTGAAATTCATACCACTTTGAAATCATAGCTTGAAATCATAACATTTTGGAATCCTAACATTTTCCTCTTAAACAATTTAGATATTAAAATTTGTATATATAGAAAAATAGTTTATACAATAAAATGGTTTATATAAAATAGTTATAAGTTAAAATAGTTTATAATAAAATAATTTATATTGAAAATGATTTATATTAAAATAGTTTATATTAAAATTTATAAAGTAAAATATAAATAGTTTAGATATAGTTTAAAATGCTTTATATAACAATAGCTTCCTCAAATTTCACAAATCGATTCACATAAACTCGAATTCCAAAATTAAAATTTAATCAAATCTCAAATCATCAATTTCAACTCGATTCAGCTTCTCAATAAACCATTTCAAATTATCAATTTCAAATACATATTTGAACCACAAAATAAGCCATTCCAATTTCCATATATCTCAAAGCTTTAAATATTCACATTTCAAAATTAAATTTGATAATTCCATTTATATCTCAATTTAATTTCATTACATTTTGTTTCTGAGATATTTCTTTAATCATTTCAATACATCTAAATACGACTTCAATTTAAAAATTTAAATAAACAAAATATCCCATTTAAATTTATATAAGTTTGAAATATTCATTTAAGTCACTTTTAATCAAATTCAAGTTATAAAACACATCTTTCAATTTTCAAATTTAATAATTTCAAATCAACCTTGTTTAAGAAAATTCTTAAATAAATATAATTTCAAATCAATATTATCTTCAAATTTAATTCAATTCAATTCCAAATTAATTAAATCTCAATTTCAAATTAATTTTCAATTCCAAACTCAAACTTGAAATATCATTTCATATAAATTTTCTTAGAAATATTCAGAGTTCGATTAAAAGTCCAATCTTTTAAAACAAATCAACTTTCGAAAATTTACGCCGTATTTCAATCTTTTTCTTAAAAATCTAAACTTCGAATAATTAAACAATTTCATTTACCAAGTTTAAATTCCAACATCTCGAGCGTCAATTCAAAATAATTCAATTTCCATAAGTTTGATTTTATTCTTAAAATCAATTCATTTAAATAATTTCAAAACAACTTTTAAAATCATTTAATTTAACCAACCCGGTGTCCGTATATAATTTTCTAACCTATGGCCAAGTGGATAATTATTTCAATTTTAATTTCAAGGATGGATATATATCATTTCAATCCAAATAGATGTCATAGGTAAATCATTTCAACCTATTTCTTAATTTATTCGAAATGATTCAGTTTACAGTTTTATATGCAATAGACAATATACATGATGATAACATGATATATCAAAATAAATAAACAACCAATATCGACCAATAGCATCCATCACAACCAATCAACCATAAAGCCAATAACATTCACAACAATTTTATAATTATCAATATCGAGTAATATACTGCCAATTTAAATTTATTTGACTGTCAATTTAAATTCTATCAATTAATTCATATATCAATACAGATGATAATTAAACCTACCAAACGACAGCCAATAAATTTCATATCACTTCAGAATATAAATTTAACTAACAAAAATTATTTTAGTCAATTGTGAGCGTATAAACACTCACCTTTGATTTATCGATGATTTAAAATCCAAATAAAGGCCCAAATTTGAACAGTCTTGGAATCCAACCAAACTAGCTCCATGTTGTCCGGAATTTCGATACGAACGCAACGGAAAAAACCGCGCATGAATCCGAGCTCGTATGCAAAAGTTATATACGTTAGAACGATTGAACATTTAAAATTTTAAATGATTAAATAAAAAAAACAAAAAAAACGTATACCCTTCTTCCATTCACGCACAACACACCCGAGACCCACTTCCCGCCGTTCATCCTCATCCACGCGCGAGGCAAACGACGACCGGACGTTGATCAGGGGATGTCATCGCGTGCGCCTCTCCTTGCTCTACTTACGCGCCAAGTTTCATCGCGCCATTCGCCGCCGTTTGCACGAAAAACATGAAAATACGCACGACATTCAAAGCCAGATCTGGACCAATCTGTGACGAATTAGCACGAATCAACCATATGGATTTGAAGAGCTGGTCGAGATCTACACTTTTGCTTTTGGAATTTTTCGATTTCGTTGAACGGATTGAGAGATATTAAGGAAAGAAGATCGGCAATTTCTGGCCATGGAATAGGCGGCGGCCATGGTTTGAAATTAGGGTTTCTGAAATGAAATAATGATAAAACTGTCTCGGTTTGCAAGCGTATTTATAAAGGTAGGTCCAAACTCATTCGAACTCCAATCGAGACGTGCCGCCAGGCGTTTATAAGGTTTTACCCATATTCCGAACGCAATGGAACTAGTCCCAAGGCCTAATTCAATCGTATGTGGAAGATAGCTTTTGAAGTCAATTATTTTAATTAAATTCGCCATTAAATTTCTACGCGTTTCAAGCTCGCATGGCCAAACGACAAGTCTGATTGCTACGAAAATTGAAACCTTACAATAATTTACTGTTACGGATCCGATGAAACTAGTTTCGTCGAAATCCGAGACAGTTGTAAAAATGGCTATTTCTACTGTTTAATTACAATATAAAATTCCCAATTTTAAATTATTAACTTTTAAATCAAATTTCAAGTGTTCACCAATTTCATTTTTAAATTCACAATAATTAACAATCTTTTACAATGCAGTTTTCCATTATAAATCCAGTATAAAAGATTACATTAGATTCAGCGTTCAATTATATTATAATTCAAATTCAAGTTATTTAATTCCAATTGAATTCTTTTATTTCGATTTACACTTTCATTATTGAATCAACTATTTACTTATATATTATTATCAATAGTTTATAATTCATTTACTTTCATTTTCTTCAGCTATCATCTTATTTAAATTCACAGTAATATTAAATTACATTCATTTACGTTGATTTCAATATTATAACTTCAATATTAAATGTAACATTTTATTTATTCTTTGTTTACAAACATAACCAATTTGGTTTACAATCAAATTCAATTCATTATTTACATTCAATACAAGTTAACATCCATATTTAATTTACAAATAAGTTATTTCAGAATTCAGTTTTGTATTTTAACTTATAATTCACATTTAACAACACAAAATTTTATTTCCTTCGGATTTTTATCCAAAATTTTTATTTTAAGTCGTATTTTTAAAGTGTTAAAAATACGGGTCGTTACATTCACCCACTTAAAACTTTTCGTCCTCAAAAAGGAACGGAGAAGGGGAAACCATCATTTAGATATAATTCGTTCAAAATATTCGACTTATTTGCAAAATTTAGTTATAGGATTTTTAAAATCTCAAAATTTTCTAACTCCCGGATTTTTGAAAAATTTCGACAGCACCTCCTTTGCGCGGCTAGGACCGAAAAATTTCACAGTGGTAATAATTGCATGATATACATCTCATTATAATAATGAGGCATCCCAAAACATGGGGAACACAATAATATACCACAACATTAACCGTAATCCGAGAACGTACCTTTTATTAAGCGTTTATTAGCATTTTAACTTACATTTTGCATTTAGCGCAGAAGCGAGCTCCACAAGTGAAGCGCAACCCTTTGCTACCTATTAAAATACTCAACAACAAATGATAACTAAGCATATAAAGGTATATTGATATACTTAGCATATACAACATATATATAACTTATTTTATCTTCAAAACCAAAATTTATGTCTCAGGACAGCGAACAAATCCAAATTTTTAGTCACCTAAACGACGAAATTTTGTAAGGGAATCTAAATAAAAGTTGTTGCATTTGTTTCAGGCTTTCCATAATATCCAAAATTATTGAATTCGGACCATCCATTCAAAAGTTACAGCCGTTTTACTAAAAAAATACGTCTCAGCCTGGGCAATGAATTGCGCAAGTCAGTGACGTTCACTCCCCTTTTCGACCATCTAAATGACAGCAAAACACAAAACACTTAAAGCAAAAGTTTTAGCTTAAGTTCTTATCTTTCCAGAAATAGCAAGATCGTCAAAATCCGATAAACCAGTAAAAAGTTATGGTGAAAATACTAAGGGTATATGCTACTGATTTTGCTTCCCTTTTTACACAGGCCAGCGAGAAGATTCAAATTGTTAACTAAGTAAATGAAGGAATTTCTCAAGACACTCTAAACAAAAGTCGTGCTACAGTTTCTAAGCTTTCCGACAAGTCTAAGATCGTCAAATTTCGTCCAGCCATTTAAAAGTTATGGTTTTTTTTTGTTTCAGCATATATTGGACAATTTTGGATTTTTCAAAATTTGCTTTTATTATTTCAAAGTACAAACCATCAAACTTCAAATTTTCTAAAGAAACAATCATAAACACAAAGTCGTTTATTTTCTTATTTATTCATGAAATAAGTTTACATTCGATTTGTTTCCGATTTATTCAAGTTTGTTTCATTCATAATTTAAATTCAAGTCAATTTGCTTCAATTTAATTTGAATTCAATTATATTTAATTTCACTTTGCTTCAAATTTGAATTTAATTATTTAAAACTTTTATTCCGTTTATTCGATTTCATTTACACTAATGAATTCTATTTTATCAATTACCATCCATCTAGCAACCAATACATATCAAACATTAACATCCATCCAAAACCTCCACTAAATCAATTATACATTTCCAAGTCAAAATTTTAAATTCATACACTTCCAAGTTTATTGACATTTAGTTTCATCCAAATTTAATTAGTTTCCATTTACTAATTTTATATTTAATTAATTTTAAATTTAATTCATTTTAAATTTAACTCATTTTACAACTTAAATTTCCTTTATATTTACAACTATCAATAGATCTTCACATTTCATTATTCGCAATCACACTTGTATATTATTCATTTACTTATCCTTATTAGCATTTTAAACTTTTTAAGTATTTGGTAAGTTATAGCTATGCAAATAGAATGTAGTTAAACAATATACAACTTCCTTTCATTCAATTTGAGTGTTATACCTATTAAATAAATTTCCAATTTATTATTTTCCAAATTAAGGGTTACTACTACAATTTTAAATTAATTTTTTTTTACACTTAAATTCAATTTCACCTTTTCAATTCATAAGTTTCTAACAATTCAAGATTTACTTTAGTTTAATAATTAAAATCATTCCGTATTAGAGAACTTAAGAATTTCAACACCGGATTCGATTTAAACCATTTTTTTTAAATATATATATATATACTAATATCTTTATATCTCAAATCATACTTTTTAGAAGAATTTTAATCAGCATTGAAATATATATATATATATATATACTTATTTTCATTTCATACTTTAGAAAATTTCAATTCAATTTCTATTAAATCCAAAAGAGTACATAAACTTTTAAGTGGTCTCCCCCACTCAAACCCTTGAAAAATAAACGTCGATAATACATGCACTCATTACCGAAATTATTTCCTAATGACAAGAGGGGAATACACCACTTATTTCTTTTCAAATCATTTGTAAATCATTTCTATTCAAATTACTTTCACATAAGGATATATTATTTTCAAACCATTTACAAAAATTTCAAAGCACCGGAAATTTAATTCTCAAATCCAAAATTATATTCATTTAATTTCATTATCAACTATATTCACAGAGTTTCATTTTCTTTTTCATTCAATAGTCAATAGTTTAGAAATATTGACTAATCAACCAATGGACGATGATAATCTAATATTATCATCTCCTAACAACCAATAAAGTCAATATATATATTCATTATTATATTTATATATAAAATATAATTCAAAACAATATTATGTTAGTTTGTTCTATTCGAGTGTTTAGAAATCCCTATCGATGCCTTGGCGTCCCAAGTACCGACCAAAATTCATAAATACTCAACGAAACAAATTAACACAATACAAAACCATTTTATATCAAAATTACAAATACGCTCTCTCATATACACTCAAACTCATTCATAAGGTTTAACCCTATTTCAATGAGTTATTCCCCACTAGAGCCAAGGTAATCTAAACCAAAGCTCTGATACCAACTGTAACAACCCGCATTTTTGACCGTTCAAGTCGACAAAACATACACACATGCCGACTCAAACAATCCAAAATACAAATAGTTATTGGGGTTAAATGAGAAAAGAAAGGAAAGAACAGAAACAAACTCAGAATCTCGCAGCGGAAGGACCAAGATATAATAATAAAATAACAGTTCATGAAGCTGTTAAATAAATAAATTTGATTATTATTATACATCATAAATCAGAGTTACATACATATCAGAGATAATACAACAATGCAACGGAAAAATAATACAGTAGTAGAATACAAATGATGTAATACCAAACTCCATCTTCGTCCTCCAGAATAGATCTTCAACCTTATCTGAAATGCTCAGGCCGACCCGAGCGTAATGAAAAGACAAAACACTCGAGTCAGGACTAAAATATCTCATGTAAGTTAAATCGAATAAGTAAATATGAGTGTGACGGCGTCGGAGATGTTTACGGGTTTTAGACACCTCCCATCCATTGTTTAACGTGTGTGCATTAACTTAAGAGATGTTCGGGATTTCCAACTTCTAAGGATCCGTTAAACTATCTACTATCTAATAGAATATGCTATATACAATAATGTCTATCATAAAGTAAAATATCAAACTAGCGTTAAGCCATGGCCCATTCCACCCTTAACACATTTTTATTCCCAAAAGCATATACAAGACCGTAGTTTCCCCAAAACCGGAAGTCACCAGAGGGCAATCCATATACTAAAGGTACAAACCAAAATCGTAGTGGTCGCGAATAGGATAATCAGTATGACAAGGTACATGAGGCAATACCAACTAGGATACTAGTAGTTGCGTGATCCAGACTGATGTTGGGCATAGCAGCTACTACCCCAACATCGTGAAACAACACTCCCAAAATCGAGGGGTGCACCCAAATCGAATCACAAAAGTAATAGACATGGTAACGAAGAAGTGTGTCCGCTAGAGGTGGCGAACCTCAATGGCCCGGCGTGGCTCCTGTTTTAGTCATGTCAGGGGTCATCCAATATCGTTCTCTTTCTTCAGTCAACGCGTTCATCAAACCATCCACTTCATTCTGGATCAACACTCCGCGTATAATAGTTATTAAAGTGGTTTTCGGTATCGACAGAGAGTATGTCCATATCCGATCCCGGACTCTTCAATAACTACGTAATTATTACACCGATGGCTCTTTTACATTTTCAAAATCAATTCATAATTGATTATCAAAAATATCATATTCGCTTCAAAAATCAAAGCCATTTCAAAATCATCATATCTACTCAAAATATACGATTTTATTTCAAAATCATTTTCGCCTCAATATCTCATTTCAATTTCAAAATCGTCATATCTACTCAAAATATACGATTTCATTTCAAAATCATTTTCGCCTCAATATCTCATTTCAATTTCAAAATCGTCATATCTACTCAAAATATACGATTTCATTTCAAAATCATTTTCGCCTCAATATCTCATTTCAATTTCAAAATCGTCATATCTACTCAAAATATACGATTTCATTTCAAAATCATTTTCGCCTCAATATCTCATTTCAATTTCAAAATCATCATATCTACTCAAAATATACGATTTCATTTCAAAATCATTTTCGCCTCAATATCTCATTTCAATTTCAAAATCATCATATCTACTCAAAATATACGATTTCATTTCAAAAATCATTTTCGCCTCAATATCTCATTTCAATTTCAAAATCGTTTCGAATTTCAGTTTAGGTTGCAACTTCATTTAACCCAATTCGTATTTAAATCCAAGATTTAAATATAAACATTCACCTTATTGACCAGCTTGAAATTTTGGAAAATAGTTATATTTCAAACCGACATATCATTGCCATTTCAAACCATATCAATACGATGTCACTTTCACTTCAAATAAATCCATTTCCAAAATCATATCACATTCCGAAGTTATACCGCTTTCGAAATCATAAGTCTTTAAAAATCAAACACTTTGGAAATCAAAACCTTGAAATTCATAACACTTTGAAATCATAGCTTGAAATCATAACATTTTGGAATCCTAACATTTTCCTCTTAAACAGTTTAGATATTAAAATTTGTATATATAGAAAAATAGTTTATACAGTAAAATGGTTTATATAAAATAGTTATAAGTTAAAATAGTTTATAATAAAATAATTTATATTGACAATGATTTATATTAAAATAATTTATATTAAAATTTATAAAGTAAAATATAAATAGTTTAGATATAGTTTAAAATGCTTTATATAACAATAGCTTCCTCAAATTTCACAAATCGATTCACATAAACTCGAATTCCAAAATTAAAATTTAATCAAATCTCAAATCATCAATTTCAACTCGATTCAGCTTCTCAATAAACCATTTCAAATTATCAATTTCAAATACATATTTGAACCACAAAATAAGCCATTCCAATTTCCATATATCTCAAAGCTTTAAATATTCACATTTCAAAACTAAATTTGATAAATCCATTTATATCTCAATTTAATTTCATTACAATTTGTTTCTGAGATATTTCTTTAATCATTTCAATACATCTAAATACGACTTCAATTTAAAAATTTAAATAAACAAAATATCCCATTTAAATTAAATAAGTTTGAAATATTCATTTAAGTCACTTTTAATCAAATTCAAGTTATAAAACACATCTTTCAATTTTCAAATTTAATAATTTCAAATCAACCTTGTTTAAGAAAATTCTTAAATAAATATAATTTCAAATCAATATTATCTTCAAATTTAATTCAATTCAGAATTAATTAAATCTCAATTTCAAATTAATTTTCAATTCCAAACCCAAACCTGAAATATCATTTCATATAAATTTTCTTAGAAATATTCAGAGTTCGATTAAAAGTCCAATCTTTTAAAATAAATCAACTTTCAAAAATTTACGTCGTATTTCAATCTTTTTCTTAAAAATCTAAACTTCGAATAATTAAACAATTTCATTTACCAAGTTTAAATTCCAACGTCTCGAGCTTCAATTCAAAATAATTCAATTTCCATAAGTTTGATTTTATTCTTAAAATCAATTCATTTAAATAATTTCAAAACAACTTTTAAAATCATTTAATTTAACCAACCCGGTGTCCGTATATAATTTTCTAACCTATGGCCAAGTGGATAATTATTTCAATTTTAATTTTAAGGATGGATATATATATCATTTCAATCCAAATAGATGTCATAGGTATATCATTTCAACCTATTTCTTAATTTATTCGAAATGATTCAGTTTACAGTTTTATATGCAATAGACAATATACATGATGATAACATGATATATCAAAATAAATAAACAACCAATATCGACCAATAGCATCCATCACAACCAATCAACCATAAAGCCAATAACATTCACAACAATTTTATAATTATCAATATCGAGTAATATACTGCCAATTTAAATTTAAATTTATTTGACGGTCAATTTAAATTCTATCAATTAATTCATATATCAATACAGATGATAATTAAACCTACCAAACGACAGCCAATAAATTTCATATCACTTCAGAATATAAATTTAACTAACAAAAATTATTTTAGTCAATTGTGAGCGTATAAACACTCACCTTTGATTTATCGATGATTTAAAATCCAAATAAAGGCCCAAATTTGAACAGTCTCGGAATCCAACAAAACCAGCTCCATGTTGTCCGGAATTTCGATACGAACGCAACGGAAAAAACCACGCATGAATCCGAGCTCGTATGCAAAAGTTATATACATTAGAACGATTGAACATTTAAAATTTTAAATGATTAAAAAAAACGTATACCCTTCTTCCATTCACGCACAGCACACCCGAGACCCACTTCACGCCGTTCATCCTCATCGACGCACGAGGCAAACAACGACTAGACGTCGATCAGGGGATGCCATCACGTGCGCCTCTCCTTGCTCCACCTACGCGCCAAGTTTCATCGCGCCATTCGCCGCCGTTTGCACGAAAAACGTGAAAATACGCACGACATTCAAACCAGATCTGGACCAATCCGTGACGAATTAGCACGAATCAACCGTATGGATTTGAAGAGCTCGTCGAGATCTACACTTTAGCTTTTGGAATTTTTCGATTTCATTGAACGGATTGAGAGATATTAAGGAAAGAAGATCGGCAATTTCTGGCCATGGAATAAGCGGCGGCCATGGTTTGAAATTAGGGTTTCTGAAATGAAATAATGATAAAACTGTCTCGGTTTGCAAGTGTATTTATGAAGGTAGGTCCAAAAACATCCGAACTCCAATCGAGATGTGTCGCCAGGCGTTTATAAGGTTTTACCCATATTCCGAACGCAATGGAACTAGTCCCAAGGCCTAATTCAATCGTATGTGGAAGATAGCTTTTGAAGTCGATTATTTTAATTAAATTCGACATTAAATTTCTACGCGTTTCAAGCTCGCACGGCCAAACGACAAGTCCGATTGCTACGAAAATTGAAGCCTTACAATAATTTACTGTTACGGATCCAATGAAACTGGTTTCGTCGAAATCCAAGACAGTTGTAAAAATGGCTATTTCTACTGTTTAATTACAATATAAAATTCCCAATTTTAAATTATTAACTTTTAAATCAAATTTCAAGTGTTCACCAATTTCATTTTTAAATTCACAATAATTAACAATCTTTTACAATGTAGTTTTCCATTATAAATCCAGTATAAAAGATTACATTAGATTCAGCGTTCAATTATATTATAATTCAAATTCAAGTTATTTAATTCCAATTGAATTCTTTTATTTCGATTTACACTTTCATTATTGAATCAACCATTTACTTATATATTATTATCAATAGTTTATAATTCATTTACTTTCATTTTCTTCAGCTATCATATTATTTAAATTCACAGTAATATTAAATTACATTCATTTACGTTGATTTCAATATTATAACTTCAATATTAAATGTAACATTTTATTTATTCTTTGTTTACAAACATAACCAATTTGGTTTACAATCAAATTCAATTCATTATTTACATTCAATACAAGTTAACATCCATATTTAATTTACAAATAAGTTATTTCAGAATTCAGTTTTGTATTTTAACTTGTAATTCACATTTAACAACACAAAATTTTATTTCCTTCGGATTTTTATCCAAAATTTTTATTTTAATTCGTATTTTTAAAGTGTTAAAAATACGGGTCGTTACATTTACATTAGTAAACTTCATTCTAGTTAGTTTTCCCATTCCTATATCATAAATTTTATTTCTTCCAACATTAAATTACATAATCTTATTAAATTAACTATTTTAATTATCGAAAAAATTATGGGTCGTTACAAAATACTTATCTTTGTTTGAATATGTAAGGGGGATCCTTATTTAAATTGAATGTTATAAAACCTTGGGGACACCGGGGTGGGCTTAATGTTTTCGATACATAATTTGGGGTTACAAACAGAAATATGCTTTCAAAAATATACATTGGGGCTATCAATGTGTTTTTATTTAATTTAACCTAATTGGGGCTACCAATGGGAATAGGTTAAACAGGTGGTATACCTAGGGAAAATAACTAATCATGGGGATCATGAATTATTATAAATAATCACGGGGATCATGATGTTTTAATTGGCCAAGCGATGGGTTCTTGGTTAACCTAGGAAAACCATGGAATGTGCGGTGGATAGCCCATATCGAATTTCTAAAGTAAAGAATGTTTTGCCAGAGGTGGTTAGCCTCAGGATTTGGCACCTAAGAGTTCATAGTCATCCTAGGAAAACTATGGAGTGTTTGGTGGATAGCCCATACCAACTTTTATAAAACAATGTACGATGGATAATCTGCATTTATTTTAAGTGGATTTGGGATGGATAGTCCTATTAAATTATGACGGATAGTCATTTTAAAGGTTTTAGAGGGGAACTCTAATAAATTGATTTTAGATGGGAAATCTAATAAATTGCTTTTAGATGGGAAAATCTAATAAATTGCTTTTAGATGGGATATCTAATGAATGGGTGGATGGGATATCTAATATATATGATTTATTGCTTTATTTCATATTATGTTAATACTAATCATTTTGGGTGCAGGGGCATAGTAAATGATTTGCATGTTTTGTTTGGATACTAGTGAGGGGAAAACCCGTTCCGCTAAGCGGCGTGGTCTCACTAGCTATCTATTTATGATAAGAGATGATAAGGGATTATTCATACTAGACGTATTGTCTGACTCGAAGTTTGTGTTTCTCAACAAACTCTCGGGTACTCAAAATTAATTTGAGTAGTCTGAAAGTGGGAGACTTTCATGTTTTTGGATGAATAAGATTCCAAAGACGTGCAGGAGGCAGTGTTAGCTATATAGGAGCTATTTTGTGTTTTCCGCTATGATGTACTAAGAACTGTAAAGTTTCTATTTGTTAGTTCTTTGATCATCATAAGAGGACATCTTCATATGTCGCTCTTATCGTATTTTGTACATGTATATGTGATCTGAACATGGCTAATGTCTGGGATTATGTAATTAAATCTTAAATTGAAATTCATAAGAAAATTTTGTTTTGTTGAAGTTTAAATTTTTCATGTTCTTGTGTTTCTGTGTTGCCAATAGTTTCAAGATTCCGATTTCGGTCACTCAGAAATAACACCTATGGATGACTACAGCATCCGTAGCAGTTAGTTTTGAGCCTCCGGAAGCGAGATGTTACATGGTGCATCCAATCGCAACAAAACTCATCTGCGTGGATATTTAAGTTGAATTTTGAAATAAAACTTAAATTGGAAATTTGTGAATTGTGTAAAAATGTGAATTTTTAATTAAGAAAATAAAATGAAAATAGGTTATATTTTGATATATAAACTTAAATGTTAAATTAAAATATTTAATTATAAAGAAAAGAAATTAATGCTGGAATTTAATAAGTAAAATTATTATTAAATTTGATTTTGAATGCAAATTTAACTTTATAAAATCATAAATATAACGGTATTTCAATGATTGTTTTAAAGTGTGAAATTATATGATTTTATAAGTTAAATGATTTAAATTAAAATTTAATTGGTTATTAAATTGTATTTAAATTCTTGAATTTTAATTGGCAGCCTCTTTGAAATGCTATCATTTCTAATATAAAGGATATTACAGCATTTTGTAAATGCTGTAATTGATATAAATGAACTAAATGGCTAAATTGAACTTAGGGCTGTTACTGCACTTTGTGAGTGCTGTAGTAGTTGAATTTAACTAAAGTTTTATTTGAAATCTAAACCTATTACAGCATTTTAAATGCTGTCTTTTGCTAACTGAATTGTTTTTAAACATAACTTTCCGTAGCATTTTCTAAGTGCGGCGAAAGTTGAAATTTCACTGTTCTAATAAATTTAAGTGAATAAAAGAATTGTGAAAAGACTAAAATTTTGAGAATTGAATATTTGAATATTAAATATAATAATTTCATTTTTGAAATGGTTTAATTGAAACATTTTGATTTGAAAATATTTGGATATTGTGAAATGGATTTGAAATGATATTGAATTTTTGAAATGATATTTGATTTATAAGTATAAAATACCACTCTTGAAATTTTAACCACGAGATGTATTTAATTTATGGTTTAACTGATCCTTAGAGGATGGGCGATCCCAAGCATCCTTTAAGTTATTATGCATTACTGCTACAGTTCACTTGAGTTGGTTTATATTATATAAGTATATATTGTCCTGACTCGAGTGTTTTGTATTTTGCTTTACGCTCGGGTCAGCCTGAGTATTTACAGCTTAGCTTTGGATCTCTTTCTGGAGCTAGGAATCGTTGGAGATTCTGCTTATCTAGTTATCTATCCATTTCAGTTTCAATTGTTCTATTTCAGCTCTGGTATTATAAACTTCTATGTATTTGAGATTTCTATTGTATATGTTTCAGACTGATATTATGTATTTTGTTTTGAGAGTTTATTATAGTAGCTTCATGAACTACTATGGTATTTTAATTTCTGCTGCGAGTTATTCTGATATTTCTGTCTCTGTGATTCTGTATTTGACTATATTTGCTCCAAATTTTATTACAATCTGTTATTTTGAATTATTCAAGTCAGACATGTGTGAATTATTGTCGATTTGAATGGTCCAAAATAGTGGGTCGTTATAGTTTATAATTAACATCTTCTCTCTTTTTAATTAAAAGGTTCCAATCACATTAATTGCCATTGATTTCTAAGTTAAATAATTGATTTCTTATTCCTGTAATTAATCTGTAAGCTAAAATACATTTCAAACAAATAAACATATGTTTACTCCTTTACTAAACTTATTCATTTTTATTCTTTTATTTTTGATTTAAATGTTCTCATATTAAATCAACTATTACCTTATGAATTTATTCAACATAAGTTTTCATTTTAGTTCATTCAACTCTATCGTTAACATCTTTTCTTACATTAACTACAATATTTAATTACATTTAATTTCATTGATTTCCAAATTGATTTCAACGGATTAAATAATAAGATGATAAGTAAAACAATAATTACATTTAAGTAATTTAAACACATTTAAAAAAACACATTTATAAATCAATTCAGTGTTGAATATTACACTAATTACAGTGTTCAATTTCAACTGTAATTAAATCCAATTAATTATATTTTAATTCCAATAAATTGATTAAATTTGATTTCAATCTTTTATTCAATCATTTATTGTCAAATGGGTAAAACTAACACTAATTTACATTTTATTACCTCAATATTCTACAGTTATTGCCTTAATTCACATTAACGTAACATTTAATTACATTTAATGCAATTTATTTCTAATTTGATTTCAACAAGTTAAAAAAATAGGTAATAAATAACAATTGTCACCTTTAGCTTAATTTAATCACATTTATAAGTTGATTGTCTACACAAATGTTATAATTATTTGTACAACACTAATTTTTATTCAATTACAATTTATTACATACTATTTCATTAATTAATACAACATTTAAATTATTAATTACTCTTTTAATCCAATTATCAATTAATACACACATTATTTCATCAATTAATATAACATTTAAATTTATTCCTTATTTTAAATTTATAATCAATTATAACTTACAATTATTACAATTACTTGAGATTACATTCAAATAGTCATCTATTACATTAATTTACATTATTAAACTTCATTCTAGTTAGTTTTCCCATTCCTATATCATAAATTTTATTTCTTCCAACATTAAATTACATAATATTATTAAATTAACTATTTTAATTATCGAAAAAATTATGGGTCGTTACAAAATACTTATCTTTGTTTGAATATGTAAGGGGGATCCTTATTTAAATTGAATGTTATAAAACCTTGGGGACACCGGGGTGGGCTTAATGTTTTCGATACATAATTTGGGGTTACAAACAGAAATATGCTTTCAAAAATATACATTGGGGCTATCAATGTGTTTTTATTTAATTTAACCTAATTGGGGCTACCAATGGGAATAGGTTAAACAGGTGGTATACCTAGGGAAAATAACTAATCATGGGGATCATGAATTATTATAAATAATCACGGGGATCATGATGTTTTAATTGGCCAAGTGATGGGTTCTTGGTTAACCTAGGAAAACCATGGAATGTGCGGTGGATAGCCCATATCGAATTTCTAAAGTAAAGAATGTTTGGCCAGAGGTGGTTAGCCTCAGGATTTGGCACCTAAGAGTTCATAGTCATCCTAGGAAAACTATGGAGTGTTTGGTGGATAGCCCACACCAACTTTTATAAAACAATGTACGATGGATAATCTGCATTTATTTTAAGTGGATTTGGGACGGATAGTCCTATTAAATTATGACGGATAGTCACTTTAAAGGTTTTAGAGGGGAACTCTAATAAATTGATTTAGATGGGAAATCTAATAAATTGCTTTTAGATGGGAAATCTAATAAATTTCTTTTAGATGGGATATCTAATATATATGATTTATGGCTTTATTTCATATTATGTTAATACTAATCATTTTGGGTGCAGGGGCATAGTAAATGATTTTCATGTTTTGTTTGGATACTAGTGAGGGGAAAACCCGTTCCGCTAAGCGGCGTGGTCTCACTAGCTATCTATTTATGATAAGAGATGATAAGGGATTATTCATACCAGACGTATTGTCTGACTCGAAGTTTGTATTTCTCAACAAACTCTCGGGTACTCAAAATTAATTTGAGTAGCCTGGAAGTGGGAGACTTTCAGGTTTTTGGATGAATAAGCTTCCGAAGACGTGCAGGAGGCAGTGTTAGCTATATAGGAGCTATTTTGTGTTTTCCGCTATGATGTACTAAGAACTGTAAAGTTTCTATTTGTTAGTTCTCTGATCATCATAAGAGGACATCTTCATATGTCATTCTTATCGTATTTTGTACATGTATATGTGATCTGAACATGGCTAACGTCTGGGATTATGTAATTAAATCTTAAATTGAAATTCATAAGAAAATTTTGTTTTATTGAAGTTTAATTTTTTTCATGTTCTTATGTTTCTGTGTTGCCAATAGTTTCAAGATTCCGATTTCGGTCACTCAGAAATAACACCTATGGATGACTACAGCATCCGTAGCAGTTAGTTTTGAGCCTCCGGGAGCGGGATGTTACATGGTGCATCCAATCGCAACAAAACTCATCTGCATGGATCATCTCATTTTTCCGTTTCCAATAGTATAAATTTCATCACGATCTAAGACAACACTCCAGGATGATAATTTCGCGCTTTTCGAGACCGTTTCAGCCATTCGATCGTCCGATCTCCAAATATAGTGATCCTTATACTCATTTTAATTCGCAACATTGATACGAACTCAACGAAAGTAGTCTCGTGTCCTGATTCGAATGTATGTGAAAAATCACATTTTTGGGATCGTAAATTAGTTAACAATTCAATATTTAAATAAATTATTAAATATCCAATTGTTAAAAATGCGGGTCATTACAAATATCAATCATGGTCTCATCATCATAAGTAATACATGTCTATTCACCACACATCAGAACCAGATAAGTGCCCGATAGCGCATCTTCTTGCTGCAGGAGCCACACATGTGTCCGTCTAACATGACTCCTACAGTCTTCGGTTACCTCCCCTTAGTATAATGAAAAGACCGGCGTGCTCATCAATGTGAGGACTCAACCTTGTCATGACACAACACATGCCCCTTTAGTATGAGGCTGTTGGCCTAGGTGACACAGATGCGAACGCACACAGCGATAAGACACAACTTAAGAATAGGGTATCACAGATTTAGGGTGCGACCCCACAATCAGGCCGCCAGTGTGAATACAGTCTTAATCTAGTTCACTCCCACATCAGAAAGGAAGTTGGATGGTGATAGACAAATGATACTACCTATCCATATATTGGCTGACACACGACCATCTAAATATGCCGACACATGGTAATAGGTACAACCATATAATTTTGCCGACACATGGCAACGGGCACGAAGCCTAACTCACTACAGTGTGCTCCACATTATAGTCTCATCCTGCTTATCCCCATATGAGTGTCATCCAGGAGCAAAGAATAACCGAATAAATATCACAGCAACATCCTATACCGCCGCGTGTTATTATTCCATTTATTCGGTGCTTATAAGTCACACTCGCTCCATCATAATATTCTATATCATAAGTCCTTGGGGCAACCAGAAAATTATTACCAAATGTTCTATAGTATTATTAATTTGTTAACTCAAATTCCTCACAATCTAGAATCTCCACAATATTATTCTATGTAAGGAGTCCAAAGAAGAACCGAAGAAATATTACCTAAAGTCCCATACTAAATGGTATTATTAATCCGTATATTTAGATTTTGTGTTGCACAGAATTAAATACAATCATATCATACAAAGAGATTTTATAAAGAAATTAATTTTATATCTATATTATAAACTTTTTAAAATACACACATGCACACATATAACCGTTGGAAATTCCCAACGATTTAAACCGTTGGAAAATTTCTATTTTAGTAATATACTTGCCAACGGTTATATCCGTTGGGAAAGAACATATTTTCCAACGGTTATCGATGGGAAATACGAAAATTCCCAATGGTTATAACAGTTGGGAATAAGGAACTTTCCAATGGTTATAACCGTTGGGAACGTATTACAAAATTTAATTTGCAACGGTTATAACCATTCAGAAATGTCAATTATGGTCTCATCTTCATAAGTAATACATGTCTATACTCCATACATCAGAACCAAACAGGTGTAACATCCCCTATTTTGAGGCCCGAAACTAAGCGCTAGAGATGTTGCAATAATCTGTAGCATTAATTTCCATTGACAAAATTCGGTAATGTTAATTGTGTTAATATCAGAGGCATAATAATATGAAATTTTCTTAAACATAATTTCAAAACAAATTTCACATTCCATTTCAAAGATAATATTTCATATTCATTACATAATCCCAAACGTTGCCCAGGTTCAGATAAAATATAATTATTATAAAATACTCCAGGAGCGGCATATGAAGATGACCCCTTGTTTGATCAGAGTTTACTACTAGACAATTATAACATATGTCATTACAAACATTCCAACCAAATAAAATTTCAACATAGAGGATAATATATATAGATAAGTTCCTATATAACTAGTTCTGCCTTCTACACGTCCCCGGAAGCTTTATTCATCCACTCTAAACAACCTGTATACCCTTACTCCCGACCTACTCAAATCAAATATTGAGCACTCGAGAGTTTAAAGGGAAACATAAATTTCGAGTCAGATAAAAAGCATGGTGTGAATAATAACATGCCATCTCGATTAATGTATATTAAGTGACACCACACCGCTGAGTGGAATGGATTTTCTCCTCACTGATATCTTTTAAAATTATTTCTTTTGCAAATCAAACCCCTATAACCAACATGGTTAAAATAGAAAATAAAAATAGTAATATGCATGCATGCAACATGGATAATCATGACCAATCAGTCAAAATTAATGGACTATCTATCACATCATCATAGTTCTCTTAGGATAACCAAAAACCTATGGCTGATTCGGGCCTACCAGATATATCAAATTATCTAACATACTGTTAGAAGGCAACTGGACGGTCAGTCCAAAACTTACTATTCCCAGGGTCACACCGATCCTAATGGTTGTGCCAGCTCACCAATAACCTACCTCATCCGTATGTTCATTTTTGTTCGTAAACCTACTTTTAGTCTTACTTGTGACAAAACCTTACGCACTAGAATTATGGACTAATTTCAGCTAGGGACTAACGGTTGAAGTATAGGGCGCTACCCTACACCAGTCCCATCTGGTTTTCTAATCACTGAGTCAATTCATCCTATCACAATTTATCTAACGGTGATAAGAACAATAATCTCTTTAGTAAAATTCAGGGCTAAATACCCTTTTTTCCTTGAAAACATAATTCTTTATATGCGATTTTACCCTTGAAATCATACTTTAAAACAAGTAAAGTATAGCCCTTCACTTTATCCAAAATATTTATGCCATGATAATGCTTTTATAAATTAATATTGATGAAATTCTGTTAGGAAATCAGTTCTATGGTTTCGATGATAACAACTATACAATAGAAATCTAATGCATATATATATATTTCTATTCACAGGCAATTGTTAGAGTAACATCGTCAAAGAGACAAGAACAAGACTCAAAGAAAGTATCAAGAAGCTACAAGTCAATAGAATCAGAAGAGCAATGACACAGACACAAGAAAAGCAACATGCACAAGTTCAAACGTCTAGGTGCACTAGCCATACGTCTGTTTGAATCCTCTGGTTCGCAAATCAGACAGAATCAGACGTCTGGTTAATTTACTCAGACGTCTGAAAAGCAACCATATACAAAAATATATATAGGTCAGACGTCTGAAACATTTTCCAGACGTCTGATTTTGAACTCGGCTGTTAACATTCAAAGAACAACTGTCACAATTGAAAAGACACCTTCGCTCCTCTTCGATGCAACTCTTCATCACCAGCAGGAGCGACCATAGAACACTTGTTAATGGATGCAACTACTCAAGGAATCTCTCTACCACTATAAATAGCATCAAGAATCCAAGAGAAGACCTTACCTGACTTACTAGCATTTTCTACTCGTATATTCTGATATATTCTTGATCTCTAGCAATCTATACTTGTATTCTACTCTTCCAAATATACAGTTCCTCATAGACAATACTCTCTAGATATATTTTGGAAGCATTTGTACTATATAGTCAAAATCCGTGTAATAGAGAACACACAGTTGACAAAGAATCTCTGCTATTGTAAACCTGTTCCTCCGGGTGAAGTGAGGGTTATTCGGTGAAAGGAAATTTCGAAGAGGAGCTTTGGGTCTGGACGTAGGACGGGAAGTCCGAACCAGTATAGAATCCCTGGTGTGATTCTTATTTACATACTTTAATATTGTTACAATATAGTTTAAATTAGTCATATACTTGTCATTTGTATAATTGATCCACCATACTATAGACGTACATTTGATATAAGAGCAAGGTTTGATCAAAGTACAGTAACACATTTTTGAATCATTTTAACATGGCAAGTATTTTTCAAGAAGGACAATCCACAACACAACCCCCACTTTTTAATGGCTCTAACTATGCATATTGGTCAACACGTATGAGAATTTTTATGGAAGCTAATGGTCTAGAAATTTGATCGGCTACCCAAGATAAATATGAAGCACCTACTACTGCTATGAACACATGGACCGATGCACAAAAGACCTTAGCATCAAACAATGCTAAAGCTATGAACGTTTTATTTTGTTCTCTAGATAAAAATGAATTTTCACATGTCATGTTATGTACGACTGCATTTGACATTTGGCATACCTTACAAATCACACACGAAGGTACAACAAAGGTCAAACAAACTAAGATTTCAATTTTGCAAAACCAATTCTCATCATTTAAAATGAAGCAAAATGAAACTATTGTTGACATGTATTCTAGATTTCAAACTATCCAACATGATCTTATGGCATTACGAGTTAAGTTTACTGATTTTGATTTAGTTTCTTGAATACTCAAATCTTTAACATCAGATTGGAAAAGGAAGGTATTAGCTATTGAAGAAGCTAACGATCTCTCTACTCTCAAAACTGAAGAGTTGATAGGAAATTTAATGTCCTATGAAGCTAATTTGCAGGCACGAAAAGAACTAAATTCAAAAAAAAAGAACATAGCATTTCCAGCAACAAAAAATGATGATTCTGATTTAAATGAAGAAGAGATAGTCTTCATTGCCAAGAATTATAACAGATTCAAGAAATTTAGAAAGATGACCAAATTTTAAAAGGAAGGGAAGTCCAACACAACAAACCTGTCTCAAATCAAGTGCTATGAATGTGATCAATACAGACATATGAAGAAGGATTGCCCTAAACTCAATAATGATAAAAAGAAGAACAAATTTGATAAACTCAAAAAGAAGAAGGCTTTCAAAGTAACATGGGATGACTCAGATTCTTCATCATCTGAAAGTGACAGTGATAGTGATGGAGAACAAGCTAATGTGTGTTTTATGGCACACACTGATGAGGTATGTCCGGAACTTAGTTATGACGAATTATTAGAACTTAGCATGGAATTCGATGATAAATTTAGACAAATTAAAAAATTAAACAAAGAATATATAGCCAAAATAGATAGATTAGAACTTGAAGTAGGAATGTTAAAAGATGAAAAAACTATCTTAGAAGAAGAACTAGAATTATCTCAAGAAAAAAACAAAAATAACTTGATAGAAAGTAAGGCTATTACTATTGATTTTGAAAACACCAAAATAGTAAAGGATAATTTGTTAAAAGAAAATGTCAACTTGAAAAGAAATATCGAAATATTGAAAATTGAAAATTTAGAATTAAAAGAAAAATTAGATAAAATTACAAATAATGTATCAAAATTCAATAAAGGAAAACAAGATTTGGAAAATCTTATCAAAACTTTAAAACCATCAGGCAATAGAAATGGAATAGGATTTAAAAATATTTCTAAACAAAAAGGAAATGATGCAAAAAAATTTAGGAATAAAAAAATTAAAAGTTTACGTCTAATATGAATACCAAAACTATGAAAATTTGGATTCCTAAGACAAATAATAATTTTATTAAACAAAAACATATTAATAATTTCTTAGAGAATGTAGTCTATAATAAAAATTATATTTATAAAGGTACCAAACCATCTTGGGTATGGCTACCTTCCCCTAACAATTAGGACCCTAACAAAAGTATATGGGTACCAATTAAAACATCTTTTATTTTGCAGGTACCCAAAATAAAACATAAGGAGAAATGGATACTAGATAGCGGATGCTCCAAGCATATGACCGGAAATTCAAAAATGTTATCAAATATAACATACATGTAACCTTTGGAGATAATTCAAAAGGATATGTCGTGGGCATTGGAGAAGTCATCAACTATGGTATTTCTAACTCTCCTATTATTACAAATGTTTTATTAGTAGAAAATCTAAAACACAATCTACTAAGTATTAGTCAATTATGCGATAAAGGTTTTCAAATAAATTTCGAAAAAGATAGACGTAATATTTTAGATAATAACAAACAATTTATATTTGAAGGTTTTAGAAACAAAAATACCTATGTATTAAAAATGAATATAAATAAAAATTCAAATTTATGTTTAACCGCCAAACATAATGATCCATGGTTATGGCATAAACGTTTTTGTCATATCAATTTGAAAAGTATTAATAAGTTGGCAAAATATGAGTTAGTTAGAGGTTTACCTAAAATAAATTACAAAGTAGAAAATTTATGTGATGAATGTCAAATTGGAAAACTAAAGAAAACCTCTTTTAAATCTAAAAATAATATTTCTACAAAACAACCATTAGAATTATTACATTTAGATTTATTTGGTCCAACACAAATACGATCTATAAATCACAACAAATATGTTTTCATGATAGTTGATGATTTTTCGAGGTATACATGGACCTTGTTTTTAAAACATAAAAGCGATACTTTTGGAATGTTTAAAATATTTGCTAAAAGAATTAGAACACAAATGGACTTGAAAATTAAAAATATTCGAAGTGATCACGGAGGAGAATTCGAAAACGATCTTTTTACTAATTTTTGCAATAAGAAAGGAATAAGTCATAATTTTTCTTTTCCTCGCACACCTCAACAAAATGGTGTAGTAGAAAGAAAAAATCGTACGTTACAAGAATGTGCATGAACACTACTAAATAGTAGTAGTTTACCAAAACACTTTTGGGCAGAAGCTATTGCCACAGCTTGTTACGTATTAAATCGAGTAACCATACGTCCTATGACTAAACAAACTTGTTTTGAAATATTTTTTGGAAAAAACCTAAAGTATCATACTTTAAAACTTTCGGTTCAAAATGTTTTATATTAAATACAAAAGATAACTTAGGAAAATTTAACCCGAAGGCCGATGAAGGTATCTTTGTTGGATATTCGGATCGTAGCAAAGCATATAGAATTTTTAATAAACGAAATAATACTATTGAAAAAAGTTTACATGTTTTGTTCGACGAAAATCTATTTAACCATCATACTAATGATGAAGAAGAGATTATTCCAATAACAAATCCAACAAATTCTATTAATAATGAAACAAATGTGCAAAATAACACTTTCATATCATCCCCTAGAATTCTTAAGAATCATCCAAAAGATAATATCATTGGAGATCTAAATTCTAGAGTAACTAGAAATCAACTTAATCAAATAAGCCATGTAGCATTTGTGTCAAATTTTGAACCAAAAAATTATAAAGAAGCTTCAAATGATAACTTTTGGATAATGGCTATGCAAGAAGAATTGAATCAATTTGAACGTAATAATGTTTGGGAACTAGTACCAAGACCTGAAGACCAATCGGTTATAGGAACAAAATGGGTATTTAAAAACAAAGCAGACGAGAATGGAAATATTGTTAAAAATAAAGCACGCTTAGTTGCTCAAGGTTATAATCAAGAAGAAGGTATCGACTACGACGAAACTTTTGCACTAGTAGCAAGACTCGAGGCCATACAAACATTACTCGCTTTTGCAAATCATCACAATTTTAAACTATTTCAAATGGATCCCAGACGTCTGAAATTCAATCGACTCTTTAAATTAACCCAAATAACGGCATTTTTTTCTTTCATCTCAAAGTTTTCATTTGCTATTTCATCAATTGATGATTTTTCTCTCAAAAAATTCGAGCTCAAATCACAATGCCTCCTAGAACTAAAAATCTCAAGACATCAAAACGAAAGCAAGACCAACCAACATCATCTTCAAACCCCCAAGTCTGTTCAGATGATCAAATTGAAAAATGGATGAATAGAGCACCACATTCAATCAAGAGGTATGAAGATATACAAAAGAAAAAACTTCACACAGGTCCTTTCTATAATCTACCTAAATTTCCAATGTACGATTTGGATGAAATATTTGAGAATGCCGAACTAGAAACTTTAATTTTGTTCACTCCTAATGACGTCCAAATCGATCAATTGGCAATATTTCTTTTTTATGCAAACTTGGATAGCACTTTAGTATGGAACACTGAAGATGAAGATAACTGGCTATGGTCTAGCCTGTATGGCAACATGATTAGATTAACCCCTGGCATAATAGGTAGAACCCTAGGATGTTCTGACACGGGCGAAGATTTATACAACATTCCTAATATGCGCTTCAAGCCAAGAAATAGTATAACGCATCAAATTTGGGAAGATGAAATGCCAAAGTTTGCCTCTAAATATCTACGTCCAAAAGCACGACTCCTAACTGGAATGATAATCAATACCATCATTCCACGTATGGGAAGCCATGAGAAAATAACCGAGTTAGAGCACAAAGCCTTATATGCTCTATTTAGTGGAACAAGGGTGAATTGGGCCAAATTCGTCTTTGACGAGCTCAAACAATTTTGGACTCGATCACGGCCATCAATCATTTACCCGACATATATTATAAGACTTCTCCGTGCACATAACATCCCATCCTACTTATCAACTTTCGAAGATATCTCACCAAAATATGCTTCCACCAAATTTTTCTCGCTTATGCACTTACCCGAGATTCCTCCAAAATTTTTATCCTTTGAAGATTGGACGCACAATCGTCAATCTAGACAAGTTGAGCCTCCTCCTCAACCACACATTGAACCATCTCAAGAGTAGGAACAACATCGAGAAACAACTCCACATCCTCCTGCACCATTTGATTATCTGGGACAAGATGAAATTATGGAGACTCGAACGGATACAAATCCAAATGAGAGTGTACGAGATCTCACCCTTCGAAATCAACATATACTATCTCGGAATCAAAAACTTTTGCCTAAGCGGATTGATAGCTTCGAAACATCGTTTGCTTCACGCCTAGCCATAGTTGAAGAATCTCTTTCGACTGTTTTATCGGTTCTCAAAGAAGTACTACAATGGGTTCGTGGTCCAACACCGCCTTCTGAAGACTGGCCAACCCCAGTACCTTCTCCTCCCATAAAACATTCCAAACTTTCTGAGGATGAACCTCGCAATCAAGTTTTAACATCTCCTACAAAGACTAGCACTTCTGAAAAAGAAGAAACAAAGGAAGATGGTCAAGATAAAGCTTCTCCAAAGGAGTCATAGATTTTAGGAATCATATATTTTAGGATTTTGGGGTTTTTCAACGTTTGTAAATTAACAAAATCTATGTATGCATTCACTTTCGAATTATTAATGAAATTTTCCTTTTGTCTTTAACGTTAGTTAAATTGTTTATAATTCTTTTTTATAATGTCAAAGGAGGAGAAATATAAGTATAATGATAAAACATTAAGAATAAGCACATATTCAGGGGGAGATTTATAATTTATATATAAGTACATTGAAAAGTTGTCATCATCAAAAAAGGGGAAATTGTTAGGAAATCAGTTCTATGGTTTCGATGATAACAACTATACAATAGAAATCGAATGCACATATATATATATATTTCTATTCACAGGCAATTGTTAGAGTAACATCGTCAAAGAGACAAGAACAAGACTCAAAGAAAGTATCAAGAAGCTACAAGTCAATAGAATCAGAAGAGCAATGACACAGACACAAGAAAAGCAACATGCACAAGTTCAAACGTCTAGGTGCACTAGCCATACGTCTGTTTGAATCCTCTGGTTCGCAAATCAGACAGAATCAGACGTCTGGTTAATTTACTCAGACGTCTGAAAAGCAACCATATACAAAAATATATATAGGTCAGACGTCTGAAACATTTTCCAGACGTCTGATTTTGAACTCGGCTGTTAACATTCAAAGAACAACTGTCACAATTGAAAAGACACCTTCGCTCCTCTTCGATGCAACTCTTCATCACCAGCAGGAGCGACCATAGAACACTTGTTAATGGATGCAACTACTCAAGGAATCTCTCTACCACTATAAATAGCATCAAGAATCCAAGAGAAGACCTTACCTGACTTACTAGCATTTTCTACTCGTATATTCTGATATATTCTTGATCTCTAGCAATCTATACTTGTATTCTACTCTTCCAAATATACAGTTCCTCATAGACAATACTCTCTAGATATATTTTGGAAGCATTTGTACTATATAGTCAAAATCCGTGTAATAGAGAACACACAGTTGAAAAAGAATCTCTGCTATTGTAAACCTGTTCCTCCGGGTGAAGTGAGGGTTATTCGGTGAAAGGAAATTCCGAAGAGGAGCTTTGGGTCTGGACGTAGGACGGGAAGTCCAAACCAGTATAAAATCCCTGGTGTGATTATTCTTATTTACATACTTTAATATTGTTACAATATAGTTTAAATTAGTCATATACTTGTCATTTGTATAATCGATCCACCATACTATAGACTTACAAATTCAATATCACTTTAAGGTAATCGCTCCTCAAAACTATAGGCTACTAAGCCAAAACAATAAAACTCTTAAATTGATAAAGTGCAGCGTGATTATCGCCGACATAGGAGTTTACACCCTTCTTAGTGTTGAAAACTATAGTAAAGAACTTGGTTTAATAAAGCATAAGACCATAGGGTTGATATAAATCTACGTCGCCTATCATAGTATCGAGTTTCATAGGTTTGCATAACTTAATGTTATAAAGCTTAAAAATATAGGAATGGCAACATTAATGACTGGCAACATCAATGCCTTAAAGAGAAATGCGGTGTCATTATCTTCGTTATAGATCAACTTTGAAAGTAATTGGGTCGACGTCACCGTCTAAAGGAGTTAACATAGTAAAAATAGCGGCATCACTGCCTTATAGTGTCGGTGTCGACATTGAAAACCTTCGGCATTATTAGCATCGACATAGATGATTTGCGACGTCATAGTACAAGAGATTTAATATAGTAAACCAGCGGGATCGCTGCCTTATGGAGTCAGCGTCGTCATCGAAACCATGCGGCATTACTCACGTCAAAGTTATTGATGTCGACTTTGATACTTTCCTTCATACTTCAACCAAGGCCGATCCATTTCATATCAACCAATGTTGTTGTCCTATGTATCGCCCATGATTGACATCGAAGACCATAAATGCGGCTTAATGAAGTGCGGCATCGTAAACCTCATTGTGGCAAAGCCGTACTTACTATGAAAACAGTTTTCTTCCTAATAAAAGTAATTCCTTTTCACCAACACCTACTGTTTGTCAAAATCTTATTGGATAGTAATTTTCTTTATCAAAACCTTTTTAGAAATCTGCCAAAGTCCAGAAATTTCATTTCTAGAACATTTGCAAACCTATTGATTTATATTAATATTTTAATATAATTTTAAGCTTTTCTAACCTAAATAATTCATAATAAATCACAAACACTTGAGAAAAATCCCCAAAAATCAGAATAAATCCAATTTATTATATTTTTTAACATATAAAAATTCGTTACCGAAAAATTTATTTAATTATTTTTTATAATTAAAACCCGAAATAAACCATTTTCTCCACTTAGAAAATTCATAATAAATTCATACTTGCTTGGAAAATTATGAAATTTGAAACCCACTTCTAGAATAATGTTTCTAACACCGTATCAAAATTTCAAGTCGATTTGGTATCAAAACTAGGTTTTCACACTTAAAAACCTATTACTAAATTCCATAATAATCCAATAATTCATCCTTCAAGCATATAATCATCCAAACAATTAAAACATAGCGAAATACAATCAAAAGATTTGAGTTTATAATTATACCAAAAATAATAGACAAAACTTGAGATACGTAACCATTATTCATCTTGATTTGATAAAGGAGCTTGAGATTTGAGTTAAAAATTAATTTCCCTTCGCTTAAATCTTGATTTCCTATTTTATCTTCCTCTTTGCTCTCTTACAAAGGCCGGCCATGTTATCCCGCCTTTTGGAAAGGCCGTGACACAAAGAACTTAACTGGAAACCAAGAATAGTCTATCCCAAAGATCAATTCTACATAGGTTCATTATGGATACTAGTGAATTTTTGTCCGAGTCCGGATCAAGCTACAATCGATGTGATATGACAAGCAAAGCCATGAAAGCCCACATTCCAAATTGCAAGTCAATCGGAGTTCGTATGCTCAAGATATGGATCTATTAAGTTTCACTTAGAAAACATCTACAATTCGTGTCCAACACGGGTTCGTGTCCATGGACAAGAGCAGGTTCATTTGTGTCCATCCACCTCGTAGCCATGGCCAAGCAACGCTCGCATTCGTATCCATTGGAAGAGGCAAAACCTATTCGTATCCAAGGCCAAGCAGCATTCACATTCGTATCCATAAAAGAGTTACCTCGTTCATATCTGCCTCGCTCTTACACTTCGTATCCATCAGACATCCCTCACTTCGTATCCATCGCACCACCCATGTTTCGTATCCATACCTAAAAATATTTTGTATCGCTCCCACCTATTGCCCAAGGTGTATCGATCATTTCTAGAACAATATGTATCGATCAGTGGGGTATCGATACGAATCCACCCACCAACTACATAAAGCAATGTTCAAGACATCGATACGAAGGCAGAGGTCTGGAACAATAGGAATGGGATTGTATCATATCGATACGAAAGATGTAGACGACCATTGATACGAAAAACACTCCCTCCATAATCGATACAAAGTAGAACCCTACAAATTTATACGAACGAGCATGAACGTATCGATACGAATGGAGCCTACAAAGAAGGAAGACTCGGTCACTCGGCATGAAAAGTGGATCGATCCTGGAAGACAGCGCCACGTCATTGACCACCACGTGCCAAAGAGCCATACGAACCAGATCGACACGAATGGAAGCGACACGAATTGGACAATACATTGAAAATCCAAACTTGCATTGATCATAACTCGAGATCTACCAGTCCAAATGTCACCAAATTTTCATAGGAGCTTGCCTGCAACCTCAAGAATGTACGTGATAAATTTCAGCCCAAAAGGACCATTTATGGATGATACAAACTCAATTCGTATCGCTCTCAAATTAAGTTGAAATCACCTGAACTCGATCCCGTGGGCCCACCCACATGAGAGAAGAAGTCTTCCGAGATCTGGGCGAGATACTTGCTACCTACGCCTATAAATAGTGACCCTGGACCTACAGAAAATGGACTTTTGGCTTCTCTACGCTGATACTCTGCCGAAATCACTACTATACTTCAGTTGTCTATTGTAATCTCTTGTAATCAACAAATTAAATTCAATAAACATCAATCATTTCATAGTGGACGTAGGCAATACGCCGATCCACTCTAAATTTATGTGTTTCTGCATTCTTTCTTATCTGTTGATTGGTGTGTTTGTTAGATCTACCTCATTTTACATTTACTTTCTTCATTTTATCTCTTCAAACACATCCGAAGAGTGTTGTGCCCAATTTTGGTATAAACACTTTGGTGCTTTCATTGAGAGAACCCAACTTTTCTCCTGCTCATTGGATTTACTGCCGATATTGGATTGCGAAAATCTAAGGGGAAGATCCAGATCTCAAGCCTAGAAGTTCTTCCATCCTATTCAGATTTGCACCAAGTCTAGGAGAGAACTTCACTATTCACCATGGTTGCTACCAGGACTACCTCAACCACTGCAGATCCAGAAGGACGGGATAGGCAGAACCCCGCACAACTTCCCTCTGCAGACCAGATCACTGCTGGACCTTTGGATCCACAAGGCCCTGTCACCAAGGAGGAGTTCCAACTACTAATGCAAGAGCTGACTCAAAGCCGCCAGCAGCTTACCTAGCAGCTCCATGCCTACGCGGAGTTAACCAATTGGCTGAATCATGAAAGATGAAGGAAATCCAAAAGGGATCAGGCTTCCTATTCATCCACTGAAAGTTCAGCTTCTTCTAACTACAATTACAGATCCACGTGCCCACGGCTGGATGGAAGCTATACACAGGCTGTCGGACATCAGCACACTTTGAATCTTGGGCAACCGAGAGTTGGTCCGTTAACCAGCCACCGGACCGGACCCTCCTCCCGAGGAGGGACGGTTCCTTATCACACTACTAATAACCGCACTACTGCCACTGCTACTGAGTTGGGAGCTGACACTCGAAACCGAATGGATCCGAATCGTCGCCAGCATGAATATACTCCTGAGCCTTATGTTCATGAAGACCTAGAGCCAAGGAGGCAAGATATGGACCATCGACCGCGACCGACCCATCCTCGCATTGTGGAAGCCAACCACACCTTGGCTCAGCATGCCTAGAATGTCCAGATGCCAGACATCCTGATAATGATCCGTCAGATGATCCGTGAAAGCCAAAGCCTTACCAATGACGACTGGGGATTCTCCCGGAGTCATACCCCTTTCACTGACGACATCCTCTACGCTAAACCGCCTCGGCAATTCAGAATGCCAACTCTACCTGTTTATGAAGGGAGCTCTGACACTAACCAACACATTTTAAAGTATGAATGGTTAATGAATGCAGCATGTGCTGATGATGCGTTCAAGTGCCGAAGTTTCCCAATATCCCTAGGGGGCATCGCGACTATGTGGTTTACTCGCCTACCACCCCGATCTATCTCATGTTTTGACCAGTTGGCAACGAAATTTGTTGAACAGTTTTGCATGCATGTCACAAGGCCCAAAGATGTTAATACCTTGTAGACACTCAGACGTTGTTTGGAGAGGTTTCACGCTGCATGCGCTGAGATTAGTAATCCTAATGACAATTCCATTCTGATGGCACTGACTAAGGGAATCGATCCCGATTCCGAATTTCGCAACTGGTTGGTTGGAAAACACCCTGCGTCATTGGACCGTTTCTATTCCAAGGCAACTCAGTTCTTGAGAAGAGAGGATACGAAACAGTCTAGGAAAAAGGATGACACAGGGCCCATTGTGGAGGGAATCCAGAGCAATGTCATTGTGAAACAAACCGGGGAGAGTTCCAGAAAGGTGCAGTTAAATATACAAAATAAACAGAATCAGCAGAATGGTGATGGAAATCAAGGCAAGAAGCGGGATCAGAATCGCGGACCGCGACGTCGAGCTCACATGTTTGACACATATACTCATTTTAATGCATCTTTGGAAAATGTGTACTTGCAAACTTGTAATACAATCCAATATAAGAAACCTGCTCCGAAGCAATTGTCAGAGAAACAGATTCAAACTGGGAAGTTTTATAGATTTCACGGTAGTTATGGAAACTACACGAACGAGTGCCGTCATTTACAGGATATTATCGAGAATTTGATCTGAGAAAGAAAGTTTAGTTTGTTCGGGCGCCGCAGTCTAGAGGTGAGGGCCCATTGAATCAAAACCAAATACCAAATACCAAATCAGGTTAGACTGGAGGAACCCGCTCGTACAGGCGGGGAGGTTAGTGATTAACACTGTTAGTGGTGGTCCTCATCCAGCGGATCAGAGCTGGAGGGAATGGAGTCGTATGCCAGCTCTATTAGGCATGCGAGCTTCGAATGTTGTAGTAATTCGGAAGATGGGGCTCCGGCCAAACAACAGAAAACCATGATAGACGACATCGTATTTTGTTATCCCGCCTTTTGGCAAGGCCGTAACACCAAGGAATTGACTAGTAACCAGTGACGGCCCGTCCCAGAGATCAGTTATATACGGGCTCACTACAGATATCGGTGAATTTTGTCCAAGTCTGGATCGAGCCAAAATTGATAGGACATGACGAGCTAAGCCATGAGAGCCAACGTTTCAAATCTAAAGTCAATCCGAGTTCGTATGCTCGAGTTATGAGCGATACAAGATTGGATGAAAATCGATTGCCGGTCGACTCGCTCCTTCGACTCGCTTCGCAACACTCAGGAGAAGCCAACTTCGACTCACTCCACGTCCCTCAGAGCTGCTATCTTCGACTCGCTCCCTTCGACTCGCTCCGTATCCCTCAGATGCCAACTTCGACTCGTTCCTGTTCGACTCGCTTCACAGCCTTTTGAAGTACCTGCTTCGACTCGCTTCGCTCAGAGGCCTTCTTCGACTCGCTCCCCTCGAACCACTGAGCGACTCCATCAACTTCGACTCCACTGCTCAAACCTCCCAGAACTGCTCTCTTCAACTCGCTCCAGTTTGGAACCATCCAAAGTGCACGCTTCGACTCGCTCCGCTCAAACAGCTATCTTCGACTCGCTCAATCATCGCTCGCTTTGACTCGCTCAATCAATGCGCGCTTCGACTCGCTCAAAATAGCATCTAAGGCAGAGCGATCCAGAAAGCGCCACGTCACCGAGTCGAAGCAGAAGCGAGTCGAAATGGAAGCGAGTCGAAGGAAACAGCCTACCGAAAACTCCATTTTGTATCGATCATATGTCCCAATCTACAAGTCCAAATGCTATGAAATTTTCACAGAAGACTACGTGCATGCTAAAGAATGTCCACGCCAAATTTCGACTCCATTGGATGAAATCTTGATCGAGTCGAAATCTATCCGTATCGATCATGGATCGGACCGAAACTTCACGGGCTTGGGCATGCGGGCCTGGTCACGTGCCAGAGAGGGTCTCCCGAGATCTGAGCGAAATATCAGCCTCCTACACCTATAAATAGACCCCCAAAGCCAACAGAAAAGGGGTTCTTCTTCCTCTTTGAGATTTCCAATGCCCGGACTCTGCCGGATCCAGACCTGAACTCAATTACTGCTGCCATAAACGAAATTCACTGCTACAAATCATAATCATCTGCTGTAACTTACTGAATTCACTTGTAAACGCAAAAGAAAGATCAATAAAGCAAACCATTTCATAGTGGACGTAGGCTATACGCCGAACCACTCTAAATTCTTGTGTCTCTTTGCACTTTAATTATTCTCATTTCTGAAATTTGGAGTTTTTGTTAGATAATTCTTCTTTTTCCATTTAATTTCTTCACTTTATCTCTTCAAAGACTTCCGAAGAGTGTTGTGCCCAATTTTGGTACAAACACTTGGGTGCTTTCATTGAGAAAAACCCAAAATTTCTCCCACTCTTTGGATCTCCTATCTATATTGGATTGCATAAATCTAAGAAGAAGATCCAGATCTAGAACTTTGAAGCCCTTCCATTCTATTCAGATTTGCAATCAGATCTAGGAAAGGAGTTCTTCAATTCATTATGGTGAGCACACGTACCACCTCTACAACTGCTGATCAGGGAGCACGGGACCGACAAAATCCCATGCAATCACCTCCATCCAACCAAAATGCTGCAAGACCTTCAGATCCATCAGGTCCAATCACTAGACAAGAATTCCAGACATTGCTTCAAGAGTTGACCTAAAGTCGACAGCAGCTAGCGGAACAACTACGTGCCAACACGGAGTTGACTAACCAGCTAAATCGCCAAAGGCGAAGAAGATCTAGAAGAGACCAAGGTTCTCACTCCTCCACAGAAAGTTCAGCCTCCTCCGATGGCCAAACTAGATCCACACGTCCACGGTTAGGTGGAAGCTACACCCAGGCCATGGGACACCAATCTGCTTCGAACCTTGGGCAACCTAGAGCTGGACCATCCATTAGCCTCCGCACAGAACCTTCAACTCGGGGAGGAGCTGCTCCTTATCATGTTACCGGCAACATTGCTACTACCACCACTGCCGGATGGGGAGGTGATGCTAAAAACCAAGCTGATCCTTAACATAGCCAACGAGAGCAGACTCCTGAACCTTATATCCCTGAGGATGTTGAACCAAGGAGGCGAGGCACGGACCGTCGACAGCGTCCGGTCCAGACTCGCGTTGTGGAACCCGACCACACCTTGGCACAACATGCTCCAAGTGTCCGAACGCCAGATATACCAGCAATGATCCACCAAATGATCCGTGAAAGCCAGGTTCTCCCTAATGACGACTGGGGAATCTCCCGAAGTCATACCCCTTTCACCGATGACGTCTTATATGCTGAACCACCTCGGCACTTCAGGATGCCAGCTTTGCCAGTTTACGAAGGGAGTTCTGATCCCAATCAACACGTCCTGAAATACGAATGGCTGATGAATGCTGCTAGAGCTGATGATGCAGTAAAGTGCCGTAGTTTCCCCATTTCCCTAGGGGGCATCGCTACCATGTGGTTCACTCGTTTGCCACCGCGATCCATCTCTAACTTTGACCAGATGGCCACCAAGTTTGTCGAACAATTCCGTATGCATGTGGCGAGGCCGAAGGACGTTAACACTCTGTCTAGTGTTACGCAAGCTCCCGGAGAAACGCTTAGACGTTACTTGGAGTGATTCCATGCTGCGTGTGCAGAAATAAGCAATCCTAACGATAACTCTATCCTGATGGCTCTGACTAAGGGGATTGATGCTGATTCCGAGTTCGGAAGTTGGTTAGCTGGGAAACCACCTGCGTCATTGGACCGTTTCTATTCCAAGGCAGTCTAATTCCTGAGAAGAGAGGATGCGAAACAGTCTAGAAAGCAAAATGACGTAGGGCCCAACATCGAAGGTATCCAGAGTAACGTCGCAGTTAAACAGCCCGGAGATAGTTCTGGAAAAATTCAGTTGAACGTCCAAAATAAACAGAGTCAACAGAGGGACAATAGAAATCAGAACAAAAAACGCGATCAGGATCGTGGACCACGGCATAGAGCTTCCATGTACGAAAACTACACTCCATTGAACACGTCGTTGGAAAATGTGTATTTGCAGACCTGCAATACCATACAGTATAAGAAGCCTGCCCCAAAACCACCAACTGAAAGACAAATCCAAACAGGAAAGTTCTGTAGATTCCATGAGTTATGGCCACAACACCAATGAGTGTCGTCACTTACAAGACCTCATTGAAAAACTGATACGAGAGCGGAAGTTGGATCAGTATGTACGGGCGCCGAAATCCGGTGGTGCGGGCCCATCAAATCAGAATCGTGCACCGAACCAGGAAAGATAGGAAGAACCCGCTCGTGCGAACGGGAGGTTGGTCATCAATACAATAAGTGGTGGTCCTCACCCAGCCGATCGAAGCTGGAAGGAAATGGAGTCGTATGTCAGTTCTATCAGGCATGCGGACTTCGAGTGTTGCAGTAGTTTTGATGAGGGGGCTCCGGCCAAGCAACAAAAAATGATGACGGATGACATCGTGTTCAGGAGCAGAGATGCAGATAAAATCAAAGCTCCCACTATCGATCCACTGGTCATCTCAGCACAAGTAGGTCCCGCTTGGATAAAAAGGATCTTAGTTGACAGTGGAAGCTCTGTGAATATTTTGTTCAAGCGAGCTTATGATCAAATGAAGATGGAAGCCGTAGACTTGAAGCCCTATCAATCTCGAGTCCATGGTTCCAACGGAAGTGCCACAATCCCCACTGGGATGGTGGAACTGCCAGTAGAGTTGGGAGTTGGAGAACGTCGGAGAGTACGGATGTTGCAGTTCATCGTTTTGGACATAGACTCCCCTTACAATGCTTTCTTGGGCCGACCGGTCCTCGCTGAATTCAGAATAGCCATTGCCCCATGGTGTTTGACCTTAAAATTTCCCACTGATCATGGAATAGGAATCGTTCAGGGAGATCGGGCCACTGCCAGAGCCTGTTATGTTGCTGAGCTGCGGGAGGCGCAGCGAAAGGAGAAGGGAAAGGGCGTAGAGGAATCTCTCTGCGTCCGTTTCGCCGATAATTGACAATTAACGCCCGGGCCCAGGCCCTGGCACCCCAGCCAATTCCTCAAGGATCTTGACCCGAGAGAAACTGAAGATGAAGCAGAATCTAAAGAAAGTCAAGCATCTCCGGCCGAGCTGACGATTGATGTCCCAATTGACAATAACGATGATTCAAAAATGATAAAGATTGGATTTCAGCTAAGTCAGAAAACTCAAGAGGAATTGGTTGAATTTCTACGGGCAAATCTTGACGTATTTTCCTGGACACATTCTGATATGTGTGGGATCTCACCGGACATCGCGAGCCACACTCTGAACATTGACCAGCGGCATGTCCCGGTCAAACAAAAAAGGCGCGGTATGGATCCAGAGAGATCTACCGCCCTTAAAGAGGAAGTAGAAAAGCTTGAAGCGAACGGATTCATTCGGGATGCGCTATATCCTGAATGGGTGTCAAACCCCGTGCTCGTCCGAAAGCCAAACGAGAAGTGTAGAACATATGTCGACTATTCCGATCTGAATAAAGTGTGCCCCAAAGATAGTTTCCCGCTTCCTAGAATTGATTAGCTAGTGGATTTGACGGCTGGACATGAACTCTTATCCTCCATGGACGCGTATTCAGGCTACAATCAGATACCGATGCATTTACCCGATCAAGAACATACCAGCTTCGTGACCAATCTGAGACTTTATTATTACAAGGTTATGCCATTCGGACTCAAGAACGCCGGGGCTACTTACCAACGGTTGGTCAATCGGATGTTCGCTAATCAAATCGGGAAGACAATGGAAGTATATGTAGACGACATGCTTGTGAAGTCACGACTCTCCACCGACCATGTAAAAGACCTGGAAACTATGTTCAACATACTTCGGGAGTACAAGATGAAGCTCAACCCACTGAAATGTCACTTTGGAGTTGCATCCGGAAAGTTCCTTGGGTTCATCGTTAACGTCCGGGGAATCGAAGCCAATCCCGAAAAGATTTGGGCAATCAGAAATCTTGAAACTCCCAAAACTATAAAGCAAGTCCAGAGTCTCAATGGAAAGGTAGCAGCATTGAGCAGGTTCATTTCAAAGTCCACCAACAAATGCATTCCCTTCTTCGATCTGATTCGGAAAGGGAAACGAAACTTTGAATGGACCACGGAATGCGAGGGCGCTTTCCAAGCACTAGTTCAACATCTATCCACACCACCAATACTGTCAAAGCCTATCGATCATGAAAAGTTGTTAGTATATTTGGCGATATCAGAAAACGCCATCAGCGCTGCCTTAATCCGAGAAGAAGACAAGATACAGAGGCCAGTATACTATGTCAGCAAACGATTGACTGGGGCTGAAAGAAATTACCCGAAGCTGGAAAAATTGGCTTACTGCCTTGTCATTGCATCAAGAAAACTCCGACCAAACTTCCAGGCACATTCCATTATTGTTTACACCGACCAGCCGTTACGACAGGTCCTTTCGCGGCCTGAGACGTCTGGTAGGTTACTCAAGTGGAACATCGAACTGAGCTAGTTTGACCTTACTTACGCTCCAAGATGGGCCATACAAGGACAAGTCCTAGCCGATTTCATAGCTGAATTTACCATCCTAGAGGACTTGCGCAAAGCCAGTGAATCCCCTGAATATGTCTGGAAACTTTATACTGACGGAGCATCAAACGACCGGTGTTCAAGCATTGGTGTTGTGCTCGAAACCCCCGAAGGTCGATCTATATGCTACGCTTTGAAGTTTGACTTTCATGCAACCAATAATGAAGCTGAATACGAAGCCCTCTTAGCTGGCTTGAAACTCGCCAGAGATCTGAAAATTATTGCTGTGGAAATTTATTGTGATTCACAATTGGTTGTGTGTCAAGTACGGGGAGAGTATCAGGCAAGAGATTGAAGGTTGGCTGCTTACTTAGCTCGAGTTCAGGAAACGCTGAATCAATTCGATTACTACGCCATCTACTGTATACCTCGGGAGCGCAACCAAAAGGCCGATTCATTGGCAAAGCTAGCCAGCACAGGTGAAGCTCAGCAAATGGGACTCGTTCCCGTAGAAACGCTATCTTCCCCAAGTATCGACCGGACAGAAATAAACTGGGTATGCGAAACCGTTCCCGAAAAGGATTCATGGATGACTCCACTCAGAAAATACATTGAGCACGGAACCCTACCGGAGCGCAGGAGTGAAAAAAGACAAGTCCTTCGGAAGGCCTAAAGATTTACCATCCAGAATGGACTCATGTACAGAAGGGGGTACTCAGTTCCCCTACTCCGATGTATCGCTCACGATGAAATTAAACAAGTGTTGCGCGATGTGCATGAGGGAGAATGTGGCGATCACACCGGGGGGCAAGCACTTGCCAAGAAAATACTTCGCTACGGATATTACTGGCCTACCGTGAATCGCGATGCGTTGGACTATGCAAAGAAATGTGATAGGTGCCAGAAATATGCCTGAATCCCTAGGGCTCCTCCTACTGAGATAACGCAAATGGTCAGCCCATGGCCGTTCGCAATGTGGGGCATCGACATCATCGGTGCTCTACCTCTGGCAAAAGGTGGTGCGAAGTACGCCATCGTCGCGGTTGATTACTTTATAAAGCGGGCTGAAGCCGAAGCTCTCGCTACCATTACAACGAAGAAAGTAATCAACTTTGTGGTTCGTAAGATCATCTGTCGATTCGGTCTCCCACACACCATTATTACGGACAACGGAACCCAATTCGACAGTGTGCTGAATTCAAAGATTTTTGCAAACGATTTCACATCCAAAAGAAATTCTCCGCAGTTGCACACCGTCAAGCAAACAGACAGGTCAAAGCAGTTAATAAGGTCATAAATTCCATCCTGAAGAAACGACTGGAAAAGGTCCGGGGCAAGTGGGTCGATGAACTTCCTATGGATCTATGGGCTTACCGAACAACCCACAAGACCGCGACCGACCACACTCCGTTCTCTCTTTCTTACGGTTCAGAGGCCGTTATTCTAGTCGAGCTAGAAGTACCTTCTCATCGTGTGACATACTATGATCCAAATACGAATACTATATTACTTGTTGAATCTCTTGATCTACTGGATGAGAAGCGTGAAGAGGCTGATTTGAGGGCAGCTGCGCATCGAAGTCGAGTCTCCCGATTGTACAACACCAAGGTCCGTCCGCGAACCTTCGAACTAGGCGATCTTGTCTTAAAAGGAATCTATCCGGTTCCTTCACATATGAAACCGACATGTGAAGGACCGTATGTTATTGAACGAAGGCTCGGAGATGGCACATTCAAGTTATCGACCGTCGACGGTCTTACCCTGCCAAGAGCTTGGAATAGCGAGAGCCTTCGCCACTATTACACCTGACAGGCTATCTTTATTCATTTAGTTTACTTTCCTTTTCTGCAATTTGTTTATGCATTTCGAAATTAGAACTTGTAATAGGGCAACTGACTTTGCCATACTTTCTTATTTCAGCAATAAAATGCAACCTCTTCGAGCCAGAGCTGTGATTTACTTGAAATACTTCATATGACCATCACTATGCACGGAGATCTAAGTCTCATCATACGGTGGGATTTATTCAAATAGAGAGTGGCTGCAATACAACCAATCACCCCCTAAGTAAAACCCGAGCTCGGGGGCAAGCCATCACATCAAAGTCAAAAAAGGGATTGATACACGACAATCCTTCTCCAACTCCGAACTCCCAGAGTGCGAGTCGGAGTATAAACATCCAACTCCGAACTCCCAGAGCGCGAGTCGGAGTATAAACATCCAACTCCGTATTCCCAGAGTGCGAAGCGGAGTACAAACATTCAACTCCGAACTCCCAGAGCGCGAGTTGGAGTATAAACATCCAACTCTGTATTCCCAGAGTGCGAAGAGGAGTATAAACATCCAACTCCGTATTCCCAGAGTGCGAAGCAGAGTATAAACATTCAACTCCGAACTCCCAGAGCGCGAGTCGGAGTATAAACATCCAACTCCGTATTCCCAAAGTGCGAAGCGGACTAAAAACATTCAACTCTGTATTCCTAGAGTGCGAAGCGTAGTATAAACATCCAACTCTGTATTCCCAGAGTGCGAAGCGGAGTATAAACATTCAACTCCGAACTCCCAGAGCGCGAGTCGGAGTATAAACATCCAACTCCGTATTCCCAAAGAAGCGGAGTATAAACATTCAATTCCGTATTCCCAGAGTGCGAAGCGGAGTATAAACATCCAACTCCGAACTTCCAGAGCGCGAGTCGGAGTATAAACATCCAACTCCGTATTCCCAGAGTGTGAAGCGGAGTATAAACATCAACTCCTAGCTCCCGGAGCGCGAGCCGGAGTATAAACATCAGCTCCGAATTTCCAGAGTGCAAGTCGGAGCATAGACGTCGACTCCGGATTCCCAGAATGCAGAACGGAGCCTAAACACCAGCTTCAAGTTCCCGAAGCATGGATCGAAATATAATTATCAACTCCAAACTCCCGGAGCGCGAGTCGGAGTACGAATGCCAATTCCAAGTCCCCAGACAGCGGGCATATGATTGAAACTCAAGCCAGCGTGACCAACCTCCAGTAAACAAATAAGGATCCCCGTAGTGCGGATATGATCGTCAACGATCGGACAAGCGCGAATGAACCGCTCAATCCCCGTCTGCCTTAAAACGCCCATCCAACGGCACTAGACTCGGCATGCTGGGAGAAAAGGGCAATCGCTGACTGATGCTTTACAACATGCCACAAAGACTGGGGGGGCAAGACTTAAGCATCAACCGTCGACCGAAGCAATGCGACGTCAAAATTCGACTCGTTTCCCGGTCAAAAATCATGTCCACAATACCCGAACTCGGCGAACAGAAACAAACTTCATTCGGAAACTGGAACTTCACAAGTACAGTCCAGACACTGACGCACTTAGACAAATACACAATGATAGAAAAGAAGTCAAAAGAGAAAAGTTTCATTTCTATTGATTATAGAAGAAGTTCGTGTACAAGTTTCCAAAAAATTCCTACTAGCAGGGGCCGAACCCGCATCTATACACGGCTAACAAAATGCAAATCAAAATACACCGGGAGAGCATGCCTAATCTTTCTTTTTCCTTGGCTTCCTCCTCGATGTGGACTCACTGGAGCCATCGCCAGTCTTCCTCTTCGAGCCTTTGCTTTTCGGCGGTTGGTCTTCAAGCGAGGGCATTATGTCGACGTCCTCCTCCGAAATCGTGTGAATAAGGATGCTCCCTACGCGCGGAGTCGGAGGAACGGGATCAATTACAGAAGGTGGAATGGGTAGGCTGGTGAGAAAGACAGAACCACCAGGAGACATCATTCCGAGCGGGGCAGGTCCCGATGCTGCCATCCCACCTCCAAGGCTGCCGCCATAACCCGTTGCTGCCAGTTCAGCGTCAATCTGAGCAAACATCTCCTCTTCGGTTACTGCTTGAGCCCCGCTGGGGGCATCAACAGTCGGCATTGAAGAGCTTGCGGCAGGATCAGATCCGCTCATAACAGATGACAAGTCAGCACGAGGATCGTCGTGGTGGCGGAAGAGTTCATCCATCAGCTGCACGTCGAACGCGATCGTACCTCCCTGCAGATCGTCAAGCGGGGCAGCTGTACTCATGGTGGTTGCCTCAGTCATGATAGCCTCCTGCATTTGATATGATTCTTAAGTGGAAGGAGGCATGGCCGGTGCGGCATCGATCACTGGACAAAGAATAAAAGAACTGTTAGGACTTAACTCGATCGAAGATTCCGATTTAAGAGAAGTGGAATGTTCAGAATACCTTCCTCAGTTCGACTTGTAGGCGGCAAGGCGACATCAGTAACTTGTGCAGCAGCCGAAGACATCTGCGGCTGATCCGGATTGTAAGCAGGAACAACCTGGGGATCGACCGTAGACGAAGATTCGGGCTGGGTTGACACGTGGACTTCGAGACTTGCTTCATGATGGTCAACTCCAGAACCCTCTCCCACTTCAAAGTGCTGGGCGCCAAGTTTTTCCTTCTCACGTAGAATCATCGACTCATGGAGAACCTTCTTTTCATCATCAATCAGAATGCGATTCTCGAGTTTGAATTCATCTACGGACTCGCCCTGATGCGCCTCTTTCGCTTCCTCAACCAGTCGGCTCCAAGCATTGTGGAGATGCGTCGAAAAGTCGTTGAGCCAGGCTAGGCCCCTGTGCCTCAGCACATTAGCATTATAAACAACAAGGAGATCTTCGATGCCGGCCTCTAGCCTGGACTCGGCCAGCTTCACCCTCTCCTCGACCTCGGTCTCCACCTTCTGGACCTTAGCCACAGCAGCATCCCGTTCACCCCTGAGCAGGACAGCTTGTTCGCACGCCTCCTGGGCTGCGTTGTTTGCGTCATCTTTCTCCTTGGCCATATCAGCAAATTTGGCCTTAAGTTCATTAAGCTCCTTGACCACAGCGTCCCGCTCAGCAATGACTTTTGTGTTCCGGTGGCCCATCTCCTCCACCAGGGCAATGTGAGTCTGTCCCAACATCTCCATCTCCGCCTTCGCTTCGTCGGCCCTTTTAACGGCCTCAATCTCAGATTTCCGAGAAGACTCGGACTCAGCAGAGAGTACCTGAATAATCTGATCCCTTTTTGCTAGCTCGGTCTCCATCTTCTCGAGCGCTTTGGCTCGCTCAGCAGCCACCTTAGAAGCCTTCTCCGCGGCCTTTACCCACTCTTTATACTGAGTGTAGATGTCATGAATGTACTTATGCATCGTGTTTTCCACTCCAGACGGAATCCTTTTCAGGTGTGGTGAGAAGACATAACCGTCGAAACAGATGTTCGGAAAATCCTTCTTCATCTGAGCTAATTTAAGGGCCCCTTCTCCTGTGGGCTCCGTAGGGACTTGCTCTGTAACCATGGAAGCCGTAGTCTCAATTCTCTGAAGATGAGTTTCGGACTGAGAAGCGTGAGAGGACGGCCTGTGACGAGGAAGCTCTGGTGGATATGAAGTTTGAACAGGAGGAGGAGACGGAAGTCTAGGAGGAGAGGAGCGTGATCTGGATCGATGTCTATACTCCCTGTCACGCCCGTACCTGTCCTGGTTAGCATATTCACGATCGCGATCTCTGTCTGAGTCCCTCCTACGGGAATCATAGTAACCAGAAGCCTTTCGGGCTGAGCGAAGGTTACCGAGCATAGACCCTCTGCCATACATAGTACCTTAAAATGAAGAACAAGGAAAGAGTTAGTAACTTCTTCAGTTGGTCGAGTTACGGTCGTGAATTGTGCAGTGTAGTGAAGTGCTGTGCAGTTAATGCCCCGCTATTACCCCGCTATAACCCTGCTATATCTCATAGCGGATTTCTACCGCTACGATTTTTCCATATAGCCCCAAATATAGCCTTTCCGCTTTAAACCCCGCTATTTCCGCTATATCCTGTCATTCCCGCTATATTCCGCTATTTCCGCTATATCTTCTTTAAAAGAAATGAATTGAAAAATGACATTTATACATTATAAAAATTATGAAATTAATTTATTTAATTGAATTTTTAATATATTTTCAGAAATGAAAATACACTAATACTCTACTAAATTCAATTGTGTTATACAACAATTTTACGTTTATTTATAGTATATTAGCACATGTTTTTATTTAAAATTATTTATGTATTAATTATAGTTCAATTGAATGTTAATTTTTCATTTAATAACCATTTATATATTTGCAAAAACATTAAGTATGAGTTTTATATGATGTTTTAGAGTATCCGCTATATCCCGCTATATTCTCGCTGTATCCCCGCTATGACTTTTTGGACCTCCGCCGCATTGAATCTGTCGAGCGCTTTAACTGCACAGGTGAAGTGCATGCATGTTGCAACCCATCGACCAACCGGAAATGTCGGCCGCACTCATAGCAAGCGACCCGCTCAGCTCAAAAGCACTATCAAGTCCCTCCGTCCCAGTGTCGTATTGAGATGACACAAAGTCCAGAATCGGAACATCGGCAAGTCCCTCAAAAAGATTCCCAACCGGCGGGGGAGAAGCCTCCGCAATTCTAATCCCCGGGATGGGCAAAGACACGACCACGGATTTAAATCTCCCGGATTTAGAGCGCTTGTGAGCAGCAGCCTTGCCTTGTCTTTTTCCTCCGGAATCCTAAACATCGGAAGGAGGCCCGACCGGGAGGTCAGTATCAGTGGGCGTTCTTTCTGGACCAACTTCTTCGGTGATCACAACTGCGGGCGCTTTGTGCTTCACGCGTTTCTTCGGGGCCACTCTATGTACCACATCCAGATGTATGCTCTATCTTCATTCTATCAGCCCGACAGCCCTCAAATTCCTGTCGGTCAGGACTAAGTCTATGTGCCTCTCTTCGCCCAGAAACGCTTGAAGAATTCGAACAAGCTCTCTGAAGTATGCGCCATCGGGGCGAGAGATTGCGGCTATAAAAAGGAAAAGTATGTAAGTTTTTGAAGTCGGTGACTAACATCTCAGTAGTTCAAGAGGGGATGGCGACACTTACGTCTATCTAACCACCACCTAGCAAATCCAGGGGGGCATCGAACGTAGAACCATTCGGATTTGTAATAACTTAGCCTCCCCCAGGAACCCAGCACAATGTGGCAGTTTCTGACTGCCTCTAGGAAGGTGAAAGAAGGGCTATCTCCACGGCTCTTGACGTTGAATAAATATCTGGTTTCGATCGGCTTTGGCGGTCGAAAGTGGATCTCCATAAACAGGATGAAGGTGCTGTTTGACAAGGCATACCCGTTGGGGTGTAGCTGAGACGGAGCTATGCCAAGAAACAATAACGTCTCCCTTATATAGTCATTGAAGGAAGGAAGTGTCCCCGCCGTGCAAGCATGACGATTGAAAGCAGTAAACCCTTCCGGGGGATAATGTGGCATGTCCTTCGGTCGAGGAAGTAGCACGTCGTCAAGCGACAAACCGTGCCTTAAGCAGATCCGGCCTAACATATCTTCAGAAATACCCGACGGCACCGAATCGGGTGGACTACAAATAAATCGAGCCCCTAGACGCTCGTCCGGAGCTTGCTCAATAACTTCGGCTTCTATAACCGGTATCTCTATAGTTGGAGGAACGGAACTTGGGAATCCGGCTGCTGAGAACTTGAAGGGTCCATGGCTAGCTAGCTTATAAAAAATCATTGTTAAACTGAAAATAACACCCGTGCATCCCCTAGTGTAAAGTGTGTGAGTGTGTTGTGCAGTGCAATACTGTATATTATTGGAGAAGATCAAACAGATTAAGGAAAACATGTAAACGACGAGACTTCGGGATTCAGTCGGAAGGACCGTCATCGCTGACTTTCACAACCGCGCCATCCAGTTATTAGCTTTCAGTCCAAGTTAAAATGTGTTATTATTTTAGTAAGTTCCAGTTTCATCGACGAACTTCAATAGGCAATCAGGTGTGCGGTGAAACAATTAAGTCCAGTTAAGTAGATCTGAAGCTCGTCGGAGTTAAGTGGTCGAAGGCACTAGGATTTTCGATATCGTCAAAATTAAATCAGTGGTCAATCATCAAAGGTTCAAGTTCAAGACAATCACTCATGGTTCGAATTCGAATCAGGCTCGAGTTTGAATCGATTGTTCAGGGTTGTGCAGTTCGACTCGGTCCAAGGCCACGTCCTTCGACTCGGTCCAAGACCACGTCCTTCGACTCGGTCCAAGACCACGTCCTTCGACTCGGTCTGAAGCCACGCGCTTCAACTCGCTTCGAAGCCTCGAGTTCGACTCGCTCCCAAGGCCACGTGCTTCGACTCGATCCAAAGCAGCCACTTCGACGCTATCCAAGACAGCTGCTTCGACTCGACCCAAGGCCATCCACTTCGACTCGATCGAAAGCCACCATTTCGAATCGATCAGACACAGCCCCTTCGTATCAATCCACAGATTCAAAGCGTTCGACTCAATGCAAAGCTCCACCATCGATCGATATGAAGGCCTCCGCCTCATCCTCTCGAAACCCCCCACTCCAGATTGACACGAAGATAAGACCAAGGACATTTCGATCGATCGCGACACTAATGGATTTGGTGTTAAGAATCGAGTCTCCTCGTTTACGTATAGATTCGTTTATTGGATTACCTAAATTTGTTAATTGGTTTGAGTAATTGAGGACGCAAATCAGTTCTAAGGCGAGAAGGTTTTTTCTTCTTTGTTTTCTCCAAGTCCCAGAGCGATACGAAGGCAAGGTAGAAAAAGATGAGAGGTAAAAAGTGAAAAAATGGCTAAGTGCGAAGTATTTATATGGATACGAAAGCGAGAGGAATAAACGATTTGAATCCCAGTGGAGTCGAACGCGTGCTTTGACTCCCTCTTCAGTGCATGGATACGGAGCTCCCCTTCGAATCGCTTCCCTTCGACTCCATCTCCGATGCAGCATTACAAGCCATCACTTCGACTCGATCCTTCGACTCGCTCCCCTTCGACTCCGTCTCCTGTGCATTTCGACCCCGGCTCCTATGCAGTTCGAATCCAAGACCAAGTCGAATGAAGCAGTTCGAACCAAAACCGAGTCGAACGACCGGTTTGAATCCATAGGACCATGACTTCCAGAGGCCGACTCCATCAACTCGACGTACTTACTTCGCATCCATAAAACCAATAAACATCACCTTTTGATGTTTCAACCTTTCACAACGATTCAGGAGAGGATCATTATGAGGGAACATCGAAAAGAAACCATCGGGCATTGTTGCAGCGAATTTCACATCGGTTCAGGAGAGGATCGATACGAAATTAAAAAAAACAATAAACTGACAACGACTCGAGAATGTACAAACGTCAACGGGAGTCAGATTAACATATATGCATGAATGTCGGATTAATATTCAATATTCCAGATTTTCAGGAATCGAAAATTCATCTAATGACGATTACAACAGAAAACGGGTAACCACTAGCATACAGCAATCAGTTGCAACAATACATGGTACAACCGTCGACAGTTTACATTATCGAGAAGAACGGTCAAAGGTTACAACTTTCATCGAAAAGACGATAACTATTCAGAGTAAAGACGGCAGCACTTCAAAGCACATCATGTTTTCACAAGACGTACTTTGGGGGGCAAATGTTATCCCGCCTTTTGGCAAGGCCGTAACACCAAGGAATTGACTAGTAACCAGTGACGGCCCGTCCCAGAGATCAGTTATATACGGGCTCACTACGGATATCGGTGAATTTTTTCCGAGTCTGGATCGAGCCAAAATTGGTAGGACATGACGAGCTAAGCCATGAGAGCCAACGTTTCAAATCTCAAGTCAATCCGAGTTCATATGCTCGAGTTATGAGCGATACAAGATTGGATGAAAATCGATTGCCGGTCGACTCGCTCCTTCGACTCGCTTCGCAACACTCAGGAGAAGCCAACTTCGACTCGCTCCACGTCCCTCAGAGCTGCTCTCTTCGACTCGATCCCTTCGACTCGCTCCGTATCCCTCAGATGCCAACTTCGACTCGTTCCTGTTCGACTCGCTTCACAACCATCTGAAGTACATGCTTCGACTCGCTTCGCTCAGAGGCCTTCTTCGACTCGCTCCCCTCAAACCACTAAGCGACTCCATCAACTTTGACTCCACTGCTCAAACCTCCCAGAACTGCTCTCTTCGACTCGCTCCAGTTTGGAACCATCCAAAGTGCACGCTTCGACTCGCTCCGCTCAAACAGCTATCTTCGACTCGCTCAATCATGGCTCTCTTCGACTCGCTCAATCAATGCGCGCTTCGACTCGCTCAAAATAGCGTCAAAGGCAGAGCGATCCAGAAAGCGCCACATCACCGAGTCGAAGCAGAAGCGAGTCGTAACGGAAGCGAGTCGAAGGAAACAGCCTACCGAAAACTCCATTTCGTATCGATCATATCTCCCAATCTACAAGTCCAAATGCTATGAAATTTTCACAGAAGTCTACGTGCATGCTAAAGAATGTCCACGCCAAATTTTGACTCCATTGGATGAAATCTTGATCGAGTCAAAATCTGTCCGTATCGATCACGGATCGGACCGAAATTTCACGGGCTTGGGCATGCGGGCCTGGTCACGTGCCAAAGAGGGTCTCCCAAGATCTAAGCAAAATATCAGCCTCCTACACCTATAAATAGACCCCCAAAGCCAACAGAAAAGGGGTTCTTCTTCCTCTTTGAGATCTCCAACGCCTGGACTCTGCCGGATCCAGACCTGAACTCAATTACTACTGCCATAAACGAAATTCACTACTGCAAATCATAATCATCTGCTGTAACTTACTGAATTCACTTGTAAACGCAAAAGAAAGATCAATAAAGCAAACCATTTCATAGTGGACGTAGGCTATACGCCGAACCACTCTAAATTCTTGTGTCTCTTTGCACTTTAATTATTCGCATTTCTGAAATTTGGAGTTTTTGTTAGATAATTCTTCTTTTTCCATTTAATTTCTTCACTTTATCTCTTCAAAGACTTCCGAAAAATGTTGTTCCCAATTTTGGTACAAACATATTTCAAGACAGGGATGCCTACAGAGTCGAAGCCCCAACCATTGATCCACTAGTCATTTCAGCTCAGATAGGTCCTGCTTGGATGAAGAGGATCTTAGTGGACAGTGGAAGTTTAGTAAACATACTCTTTAAGCGAGCCTATGATCAAATGAAGATGGCAGTGAAAGATTTGAAACCCTATCAGTCTCGTATTCATGGCTTCAATGGAAGTGGGACTATAACCATTGGGATGGTGGAGCTACTAGTGGAGTTGGGAGTTGGAAAGCACCGGAGAGTCCGGATATTGCAGTTTATTGTATTGGATATTGACACACCATACAACGCTTTCTTGGGCCGACTGGCCCTAGCCGAGTTCTGGGCCGTTATCGTCCTTTGGTGTCTAACTTTGAAATTCCCTACCGACAATGGAGTCGGAGTCATTTAGAGAGACCAGGCTGTTGGACGAACCTGTTATGTTGCTGAGCTGTGGGAGGCACAACAAAAAGAGAAGGGAAAGGCGTAGAGGAATCTCTCTGCGTCCGCTTTGCGAATAATTGATAGTTAACGCCTGGGTCAAGGCCCGGGCACCACGACCAATTCCCAAGGGATCTTGACCCAAGAAATACCGAAAGTGAAGACGAAGTCAAAGATAGTCAGGCTTCTCCAGCAGAGCTAACGATCGATGTTCCGATCGATAATGATGACAATTCTAAAATGGTAAAAATTGGATCTCAGCTAAGCCAACAAATGAAGGAGGAATTGGTTGAGCTTCTCAGGGCAAACCTCGATGAGTTTGCCTGGACGCACTCCGACATGTGTGGGATCTCGCCGGACATCGCGAGCCACACATTGAATATTGACCTGCGACACGTCCCGGTCAAGCAAAAAAGGCGCGGTATGGATCTAGAGAGATCTGCCGCCCTTAAGGAAGAGGTGGATAAACTCAGGTCGAACGAGTTTATCCGAGATGCGTTATATCCAGAATGCGTTTCCAACCCTGTACTTGTCAGGAAACCTAACGGGAAATGGAGAACAGGCGTTGACTACTCAGACTTGAATAAAGCTTGCCCTAAAGACAGTTTTCCACTTCCTCGGATTGATCAGCTCGTAGACTCAACGGACAGACATGAACTCTTATCCTTCATGGACGCATATTCTGGCTGCAATCAGATACTGATGCACCTGCCTGAGCAGGAGCATACCAGCTTTGTCACTGATTTGGGACTCTATTGTTATAAAGTGATGTCGTTCGGACTTAAGGATGTCAGGGCAACCTATCAGAGACTCGTCAACCGAATGTTCGCTAACCGGATCGGAAAGACCATGGAGGTATATGTGGATGACATGCTTGTAAAGTCACAATTCTCCACCAATCATATCAAAGACTTGGAAACAATGTTCAACATCCTCCGAGAGTACAGGATGAAACTCAACCCGTTGAAATGTCACTTTGGGGTCGCGCTTGGAAAATTCCTTGGATTCATCGTCAATGCTTGGGGAATCGAAGCCAATCCCGAGAAAATCTGGGCAACTAGAAATCTTGAGACTCTAAGGACTATAAAGCAAGTTCAGAGCCTCAACGGGAAGGTAGCAGCACTGAGCAGGTTCATTTCAAAATACACAAACAAATGCATTCCCTTCTTCGATCTGATCAGAAAAGGGAAACATAACTTTGAATGGACTACAGAGTGTGAGGACGCATTCCGAGCACTGGTTCAACACATGTCCACACCCCACCCCACATTCTATCAAAACCTATTTATCACGAAAGACTGTACATCTACTTGGCGGTGTCTAAAAATGTAATCAGTGCCGCTTTAATTCGGAAGGAGAACTAGATACAACGGCCAGTCTATTACATCAGCAAATGGCTGACCGGAGCAGAAAGAAATTATTCGAAGTTGGAGAAGTTAGCTTACTGTCTTGTCATTGCCTCAAGGAAGCTCCATCCGTATTTTCAAGCTCATCCTATCACTGCCTACACCGACCAGCCGTTACAACAGGTCCTTACACGGCCTGAGACCTCTGGTAGGTTACTTAAATGAAATATCAAGCTGAGTCAGTTCGACATCGCTTACACGCCAAGGCGAGCTATTCAAGGGCAGGTCCTAGCAGACTTCATCACTGAATTTACTATCTCAGAGGACTTGCCCGAAACCAGTGAATCTCCCAAACATGTCTGGAAGCTACATACTGGTGGTGCATCGAATGACCGCTGCTCAGGCGCTGGAGTGGTACTTAAAACTCCTAAAGGCCGATCAATATGCTATGCTTTAAATTTTGATTTCTGTGCGACAAACAAGAGGCCGAATACGAAGCCCTGCTCGCCGGACTAAGGCTTGCCAGAGATTTAAGAATTATTGCTGTGGAGATTTACTATGATTCACAATTGGTCGTGTGCCAAGTTCAAGAGGAGTACTAAGCTAAAGACCAAAGACTAGCCGTTTATCTCGCTCGGGTCTAGGAAATATTGAATCAGTTCGATTACCCCGAGAACATAATCAGAAGGCCAATTCCTTGGCAAAATTAGCCAGTACCGGTGAGGCACAGCAAATGGGACTCGTCCCCGTTGAGACATTATCTTCCCCAAGTATTGATCAAATGGAGACCGACTGGGTACTTGAAGTCATACCCGATAAGGAGTCATGGATGACTCCGTTTAGAAACTATCTCGAGCATGGGACCCTGCCAGAGCGCAGGAGTGTAAAAAGACAAGTTCTTCGAAAGGCTTCATGGTTCACTATTTAGAATGGAGTCATGTATAGAAGAGGGCACTTTGTTCCTTTACTCCGGTGTATCGCCCAAGATGAAATCAATCGAGTATTGGATGATGTACATGAAGGAGAATGTGGCGATCACACCGGGGGGCAAGCTCTTGCTAAGAAAGTGCTCCGATATGGTTATTATTGGCCGACCGTAAATTGCGACGCATCAGATTATGTAGGGAAATGTGACAGATTTCAGAAACAAGCTCGGATTCAAAGAGCCCCGCCTGCCGAAATAACTCAGATGGTCAGTCCATGGCCGTTCGCAATATGGGGCATTGACATTATTGGGTCTCTACCTCTAGCTAAAGGTGGCATGAATTACGCCATCGTTGCAGTTGATTACTTTACCAAATGGGCGGAAGCTGAGCCCCTTGCTACTATCACAACGAAGAAAGTGATCCACTTTATTGTACGCAACATTATCTATTGATTTGGTCTCCCACATACCATCATCACTGACAACGGAGCCCAATTCGATAGTCTATCCCAACATTATCCCACCTTTTGGCAAGGTAGTGACACCAAAAACTTAACTGGAAACCAAGAACAGTCTATCCCAAAGGTCGATTCTACACAGGTTCATTATGGATACTAGTGAATTTTTGTCCGAGTCCGGATTGAGCTACATTCGATGTGATATGACAAGCAAAGCCATGAAAGCCCACATTCCAAATTGCAAGTCAATCGGAGTTCGTATGCTCAATATATGGATCTATCAAGTTTCACTTAGAAAACATCTACAATTCTTGTCCAACACTAGTTCGTGTCCATGGGAAGGAGCAGGTTCATTCGTGTCCATCCACCTCGTAGCCATGGCCAAGCAACGCTCTCATTCGTATCCATGGGAAGCGGCAAAACCTATTCGTATCCAAGGCCAAGCAGCATTCACATTCTTATTCATAAAAGAGTTACCTCATTCGTATCTGCCTCGCTCTTACACTTCGTATCCATTAGACGTCCCTCACTTCGTATCCATCGCGCCACCCATGTTTCGTATCCATACCTAAAAACATGTCGTATCGCTCCCACCTATTACCCAAGGCGTATCGATCATTTCTAGAACAATTCGTATCGATTAGTGAGGTATCGATACGAATCCACCCACCAACTACATAAAGCAACGTTCAAGACATCGATATGAAGGCAGAGGTCTGGAACGATATGAATGGGATTGTATCGTATCGATACAAAAGATGTAGACAAAAATTGATACGACAAACACTCCCTCCGTAATCGATACGAAGTAGAACCATACATATGAATATGAACGAGCATGAACGTATCGATACGAATGGAGCCTACAAAGAAGGAAGACTCGGTCACTCAGCATGAAAAGTGGATCGATACTGGAAGATAGCACCACGTCATTGACGACCATGTGCCAAAGAGCGATACGAACCAGATCGACATGAATGGAAGCGACATGAATTGGACAATACATTGAAAATCCAAACTTGCATCGATCATAACTCGAGATCTACTAGTCCAAATGTCACCAAATTTTCACAAGAGCTTGCCTACAACCTCAAGAATGTACCTGATAAATTTCAGCCCAAAAGGACCATTTATGGATCGATACGAACTCAATTCGTATCGCTCCCAGATTGAGTCGAAATCACCTGAACTCGATCTCGTGGGCCCACCCATGTGAGAGAAGAAGTCTTCCGAGATCTGGGCGAGATACTTGCTACCTACGCCTATAAATAGTGACCCTAGACCTACAGAAAATGGACTTTTGGCTTCTCTACGCTGATACTCTACCAAAATAACTACTATACTTCAGTTGTACTGTTGTAATCTCTTGTAATCAGCAAGTTAAATTCAATAAACATCAATCATTTCATAGTGGACGTAGGCAATACACCGAACCACTCTAAATTTGTGTGTTTCTGAATTCTTTCTTATCTGTTGATTGGTGTGTTTGTTAGATTTGCCTCATTTTACATTTACTTTCTTCATTTATTCTCTTCAAACACATCCGAAGAGTGTTGTGCCCCATTTTGGTACAAACAAGCCTTACTCTCACTTTAGTTTGTGTAAATAGAAGTGAGGGAGGTAATAAGAGAATAAGGGTTTATGTTTAGGAATTAAGGTATATTCCCATTGTTCCCTTAGCATATATTCCTCTTTCTTATCTAAGTTTTGAACCATTCTTATTAACTCATTCATTAAGGCATGACCCCTATAAATTATCAAATCTCAATCCACTTATCCTTTTACATTATTTTATTTACTTTTTCTAATTAAATATCCTAAATAATGTTAATCAAAATTAGAGTTGATACAGACTCCTCTCCTTAAAGAATTTTGTCCTCGAAATTACGATAAGCTACATAATAGCAACCATAACTACAAGCATAGAACATACGATGAAAACAAATCAGGATAAATGTCTCTAATCCTATCCTCTGTCTCCTAATTACAGTCTCTCTCGTTGTCACTCCAATGGACTTTCACTAAACTGACCGTCTTGTTTCTGAGCTTCTTCTCATCCTTAGCTACAATATGAACTGGATGTCTACCTACCATCATGTCCGGTTCCACTACTATGTCTTCCAAAGCAGTCGGAGTGATAGTAGTCTCTAGATCTCGAACACACTTCCTAAGATGAGAAACATAAAACACATTATGGACTCCTGTCAAACTACTCGGTAACCCTATCCTATAAGCGAGTTTCCCGATCCTTTTTCTAATAGGAAACGGTCCAACAAACCTAGGTGCCAATTTCCCTGACTTCCAAAATCTTACTAAACCCTTCATTGGTATTATTTTGATGAAAACATGATCTCTAACTGAGAATTCCAAGTCTTTCCTCTCTTATTTGCATAACTTTTCTGCCTAGATTGAGCTTCCTTCATCCTAGCTCAGATTTACTCAATCTTTTCCATGGCTTCTTTTACTAAATTTGGACCATGAACTAATCTGTCTCCAGTCTACAACCAACATTTGGGTGATTTACATGGCCTTCCATACAATGCTTCAAAAGGTGCCATCCTTATACTATTCTGATAACTATTGTTATAGGAAAATTCAACTAAGTGTAGATGGTCATCCCATGATCCTCCAAAGTCAAGCACACAAGCCCTTAACAAATCCTTAAAGTCTTTGTTAACTCTTTCTGTTTACCTATCGATCTGTGGATGATAAGTGGTACTCGTCTTGAGCTTGGTACTCCTCCAGAATTTGCTAGTGAATAATGAAACTTTGTCACTGACTATACTACTAGGAATCTCATGCACTCTTGCTGTATTCTTCATAAATAACTTAGCTAAAGTAGGTGTTGTCCTTGTCGACTTAACGGGAATAATATGGGCACTTTTTGTCATTCTATCCAATATAACCCATATACTTTCATTTTCTCTATTCGGCCTTGTCAGCACATATATGAAATCCATAGATAAAGAATGACATTTCCTTACTGGTATATCCAAAGGCTGAAGCAGTCCACTTGTCTTCTGATGTTCGGCTTTTACTTACTGACAATTCAAGCATTGTTTACCCGTGAGCCTATATCCCTTTTCATACCTTCCCAGAAGAAACTCCTTTTCATGTCCAAGTACATCTTAGTCCCTTCAGGATGAATGGCAAACTTTGATTGGTGATATTCACTAAGAACTTCTTTTCTAAGGTTACCAACATCTAGAACACATATCTGTCCTTTCTTCCTTAACCATCTGTTATGATCAAGATAAAATCCTTTAAATCATCAATCTCATTTCCACCTTCCAGTCTTCTAATTCGTTTAGTTGACAATGGATCATTTCTTTGCTCAAAAGGAATCTTTTCGATCAATACTGGTCGTACTTTCAAGCAAGATAACATGTGGTTCTTTGATTAGAACTAGCAGTCGATCTTAGCTGCACACTACAAGTAGTCAACACTTGCAAATCTTTTCACTCCTATATCATTGCTAATACTGCATTCTGATGCTTTCTACTAAGTGCATTTGCTACTTTGTTTCCTTTTCCTGGTGTGTACTCAATTCCAAAATCATAAGCAGCTATAAACTCGAACCATCGCTATTGTCTCATATTTAACTCCTTTTGAGGGAATAAATATCTTAAAGACCTATGATTTGTATACAATTCGAATCGTTCTCCTGAAAGATAATGTCTCCATGCTTTCAGAGCAGAAATTACAGCAGCCAACTCTAATTCATGAGTTAGATATTTGACTTCATGTGGTCTGAGCTGTCGGGAAGCGTAGGCAATCACATTACCCCTGCATTAACATGGCTTCTAATCCTATTCCACACGCATCGGTATACACCACCAAATCTTGATTTCCATCCGGGACAACTAACATGGGTGCATTGTTTAGTAAATGTTTCAGCTTCTGGAATGCTTCCTCACATTTATCGATCCAAACGTACTTCACATCCTTCCTTGTCAACTTAGTCATCGATGCTACTATACGGGAGAAATCCTTTATAAATCTCTGATAGTAGCCAGCTAACCCCAAGAAAACTCTTTATCTGAGTCACTATCTCAAGTATCTTCTAATTATTGACAGCTTTTATCTTTGATGGATCTATTAACAACCCTTCTTCCGAGACTACATGACTAAGGAACTTCACTTCTTTCTTCCAAAAATGACACTTTGAGAATTTCGCTTTCAATTGATGTTGCCCCAACATCTCAAGCACTATTCTAAGGTGAGTCTCATGATCTTGCTCATTCCTAGAATATATTAGAATGTCATCTATAAATACTAACATGAATCTATCCAAATACTTTCAGAAGATCAGTTCATCAAATCTGCAAAGAAAGCTGGCGCATTAGTCAGTCCAAATGGCATTGCTGACCACTCGTACGAACCATATCTTGTTCGAAACACCGTCAAAGGAATACAGTCTTCCACCACCATTAAAAGACTTTTTTCCAGATAATTATTTACCTTTCCCTAGATACATACATAAAAAATATTTTGTATCATTGAGCCAATGACTATTCATGATTCCATATTGAATCAATTGCATACCGTTTCAAAATAAAATTTAAAATGAGAGGAGTGTTATGGTAAAACTTCATTTAAAACGATGTGGTAGAAAGAAACGTGCGACTTAAAGGACATAATTCACTGTGGATTCTTACATCAGCCAAACGAATATAGTTCCTCTTTTGTCTGCCCCTATCCCGATGAGAGGAAACCAAAGCTCTCATTTTCTATTGAATAGCAATTTGGGAAAGTCTTGAATGGGTCCCTATAAAGGTTGCTGCAAATAAATGAATTTTTGTTTGACGTCTCCGAGCTATATATCCTCGTCTAACTCTGGTCATTAAATCAAATTAAACTTTAATGAATAACTAATTGATTTCTTTTCTTTCAATCATCCGGAATCCTGTCGCTAAATCCAACTGAGCAAATACTTTGGCTCCATTCAACCGATCAAACAAATGGTCAATTCTCCGCAGGGGATACCGGTACTTTATCATCTTTTCATTCAACTTACGATAATTGATAACAATCTTAGCCACCCGTCCGGTTTCTTCATGAATACCACAGCCACTCCCTAAGGCAAACTACTTGGTCGGATGAAACTTTTCCCTTCTAAGTCCACTAGCTGCGCCTTTAGCACCTTCATCTCTGTAGGTGTCATTCTGCTAGGTAGTCTACTAAAGAGTTCAGCTCCAAGTACAAGATCTGTTTGAAACTTAATAGCTCATTTCAACGGTAGTCTTGTCACTGGCTTAAAGACATCAGCAAACTCTCTAATTACTAAAACTCGATTCAACTCATCTTCCTCCTCCATTGCACCCAATAAAGCAAAACATCAAAATTTGAGTACTCTATTGAGTATATAATTCGGTCGCTACTATTAGGATGTCTTAGTGATATTTTCCAATCTAGGCAAAATATCCTAACATCGTATTTACTTAACCAGTCTATAGCCAAAATAATCCCAAAGCCAAAGAAATCAAACACATGCAAACTGCAGGCAAATATATGACCTAACAATTCAAACCCTAACTAACAACATCTCATCCCTTTGCATACCCTCCTATTGGATTCGCAACCCTTAAGGAAGTAACTAGATATAAGGATTCTAGATTAAGCTTATCTACCAAACAATGAGATATAAAGAAATGTGATGCATCAGTATTGAATGATACTCTAACAGATATACCATAAATCAAAAGCATACCTTCCATCATAACCATTTCTTTCTCCTATGTTGTGGGTCTTGAGGCAGATGGTTCCAAAGCAAACACTCTCTCTATCTCACCCTTGGTTGGTTCCTTGCACTGATTTTTATAATGTCCAATCTGGTCACAGTAAATGCACTTAATCTTCTTTCTCCCAATCACCTTCTTTCCATCATTGGAACGACATTCATTTGCAAAATGTCCTTTCTTGTCACATTTGTAACACACAACTTTGGTTTTCCTTTCTTAGCATCCCCACTCTTTTAAGCTCCCTTTTTCTGAAAAAACTTTCTTATCTGACTCTTCCCACTCTGAGTCTTCACTGCTTTGTTACCGCTAAATAAAGCAAGCATCTCTTCATTTCTCAAAGCCGTCTCCATTAGCAGGTCATATGGATCTCTGAGATGCTGCAAGGTTTCCCTAGCAAGCTCCGGTCTTAATCCATAGACAAAATTTTTGTAACGATACGTAATTTTCGATAATTAAAAATATTAAATTAATTAATATTTTGCAATTTAATATTATAAGAAATCAAAATTTACGACTTATATATGGGAAATTTTTTGATTATAACATCTCTACTATTAATAATGTAAATTCAATGAATAGGATTTCAACCGTGTCTTTTTGAAATTCCAAAAATGCCCTTTCCATATATATGGCAGTTGTAGTGTTTTTAATTTAAGGGAAGGCGAGCAAGGTGGAATCTCTGATGGGCTAAAATTACATGTTCCGAAAAAGGCATAAATCACTTTTCAGTTCGTAGGTGTCATTCAAGTAAGCTGCATGTAGCATGCTAATTTTCTGTATAGCTTTCTAATAGCTGATTCATTTCTATATACACTAACAAAAGATGTATCTTGGACGATGTGGGACTAATTGTCTCAACATCATATCATCGACTTTTTAAAATATAAAGAATTGTAGAATTCATGAAGAGTGAAAATGGAGGGTATTTGTTTTCCATGTTTGTTAATTCCCCTGGTGTTTTATAATAGGGAAACTACTTATCTTTTGTATGATAAAATAAGTGAAATACTTAACATGTTAGATGATAGTTTATCCCTGGCAAATGCATATGTAATGCTTATGCATTTCTGGAATTATGCATGGTTATGTATTACATGTCTTATTATTATTTTTATCCAGTTGTATTGGAATACCCTTTATGATATTATCTTTAGCCAGCTGTATTGAAATAATAGCTATTGGTAAATGAACTTTAACAAGTTTGGAAGACAGCGCATTACCATATCGTTAGATGACTATTATTATATCGTCGATTAACTATTTGATTTAATAATACATAAGAAATAAAATATAAGCATTCGCTCCAGTAAAATAATACACAAACTATTATGTTGAATAACTTGCAAATGAACAACCGTATTAAGGTTTGGTTTTCGAGCAAGTACAAATGTACAATGAAGGGTGATTTGCTAACGTTTTTGACATTTAAGTTGAGTTTTAATGTACAATTATGTTATTTTATTAGTTTATTTAGTATTGATGATAACTAATTAATTATAAATTACAATTAATTTTGATAATTAATAATAACAATAAATTATAATAATTAATAGAAAAATTGTTGCAGTAATAACTAATCACTTTAATTCCACACTATGGAATCTCATCTCCTATATAATATATCTTAAGTTGGGCTAAAGATATTGATTCATTAGTAAAACTTAGTAGTCGTCTAACCTCGAATCATCTCCATTCGAATGCACTTTATCTTACTAAAGACGTAAATTTACGATGTGTATTTGCTCATGTCAAACGAAAGCAGTTGATGGTCACTAAACAAAGCTTTCATCATCTCTAAGAATGAGATGTTAAAAGTACTTGATCCATTAGAATTATGCTACCTAAACGATGCTATGTTGAACATTTCCCATGATGATTGTTATGATTGACGACTAATTTCATAACATTTTATTTTCCATTATATTTCTTATGTACAAAAAGTTTTAGATTAGTAAATCTTCGCATGTGCGAAACATGTAACTTCATAAATTTTATAAATACATAAACATTTGTATTTGTACCATCGACATGGGCAACATACTAGTAATTTAATAATGTTTTTTTGAATGTTATTGACAACCATTTTAATGTAATTTCAATTAATGGTAATAATGAAAGTTAATAAGGAATAAAATTGAACATTGTATTAAAAAGAGAAATCAATGTTAGTTGATTTGGTTGACATGCAATAGGAAACCAGTTATTTAGTACATAGATTCAGTAACCTTTGTTGTAAGCAATAGATTTATAGATGTCTTTTTTTAATTTTTTTAATTTACTTAAATGTAAATATTGTTTTACTTATCATCTTATTATTTTAATCCGTTGAAATCAATTTGGAAATCAATGAAATTAAATGTAATTAAATATTGCAGTTAATATAAGAAAAGATGTTAACTATAGAGTTGAGTGAAATAAAATGAAAACTTTTGTTGAATAAATTCATAAGGTAATAGTTGATTTAATATGAGAACATTTAAACCAAAAATAAAAGAATAAAAACGAATAAGTTTAGTAAAGGAGTAAACATATGTTTATTTGTTTGAAATGTATTTTAGCTTACAAATTAATTACAGGAATAAGAAATCAATTATTTAATAAGAAATTAATAGCTTTTGGTTTGTGTACAATAATTCCATAAATATGTTAAATTACTATAAAAGGAATTGAATTTTCTCATTTCTCTTTTAAAATTTAACTTAGAAATCAATGACAATTAATGTGATTGGAACCTTTTAATTAAAAAGAGAGAAGACATTAATTGTAGACGTATATTGAAATAAATTTAAATTAGGTGATTTATTTCCAATTAATTCAGTTCATGTTTCAAATTTTAGTGTTGGTTTACTACATATATGTTTGTACCTAAATATAACTTATGTTTCAGATCTAATTTAATATTAAAAAAAGGATTATTTAGGTTTGAAATCTCATATGGTTTTAAATTAAATGTTAATAGGAGATTGTAAAGGGGTAAAATAGAATTACACTTGACTATTTCCTTTTCACTTAGACTTGATTAGATTTTAATTGCAACATAACTTACATTTCCGTCTTCGCTCTTCTAATTTGCTCTTACATTCATTGCCTCCTTATGTGGATTAGTAGCATACCTTTTATTTATGAATGTAAACTATAAGTGGAGATAAAGATGTACTTATATATTATACACCTATTTATATTACCTCATTTATGCTATCATATTTGTTTAATGTATGTTAATGCATTCCTAGTAAAATGTTTAATCGAAATGTTAACATGTTTGTTTAAATTCCCAATCTAACCACATAGAGAGAAATGAAAGGTTCTTAATGCTGTATGTTGCCTTAATTAATTATGCAAATTTTTGTAAAGAATTTATTTTCATTTTTTGTGTGTTAATGTAAAATTAAATAAGTGTAACTGTGAGTTTATGCGATTTAAGGAAAGTAATAAAGAGGAGACATAAGTTTGAAATTTGAATTCCAAAGCTTTGTTGGTAGTGTACATCTAGTCTATGCATTCCTTCATCATTATTTAATACATACCACATTTCTTTCCTCATTTTTGTTGTTTCTTCATTTTTGTTTATTTCCTTCCTCTTTTTCCTGAAGCTACATCTTCTCAAATGTGAGTTTCATTTTATATGTATACATATATTTTTTTATTTGACCTTTCTTCACCTCTTTACACCATGTCCTACCTCCAATTCCTAAAGTAAAAAAAGTGCGAGTTCGTTGTTTTCTCCATCTCATTTCATATTTCTACAGCCACTTCATTTCTTTTCATTTTATTTTCCTGTAGGCTTCTTCCACAACCTCATATTTTTGTTTTTATTTTGGTAGCCTATTCCTAAAGCCTTCATTTTAGAAATGTGACATTCATTTTTATCCCTCCACCTTCATTTCTTTATTATTAAATAACCTGCCACTTTATTTCTTCTTTTACGTTTTCTTTCTCCTGACACCTCATATTCATTTAGTTCAAATTATTCTTTGCAAAGCTATAATCTCATCAGCAAATTGTTCACTTTTTAAAATTGTTCCTTCATTTCTTTTTCTTGTCACCACTTCATTTCCTATGTTTAGATCTCCATTTCAAATCATCCTTTCCTTGAATCATTTTAATGTGAACTTGCAAATTCAAAAGCTCTCATTTTTGCAAATTCAAAAGCTTTCTTCTATGAAACATGAGTTTCAAATTTTTTTTCATTTTTCCTACATGTCCTGCCCTCATCTTAGTTTGTTCTTCCATCTTTTCCTGAAGCCTTATCTTGAGAAAAACGTAAGTATTAAAATTTGTTTATTTTTTTTATGCGTGCTAATTATTATTTTAATAATATTTCTTATAACATGAATATCTTTTGCATATAAACTTCGATTCACGCGCGATTTCTTCTGTTGGATTCATATTTAAATTTCGGACATCATGAAATTGATTTAGTTGAATTTGAAGACTGTTGAGTTTTTGCTCTTCTGTTTGGATTTTTATGGGATGAAATCAAAGGTGAGTGTTTTAACCCACTTACAACTACTAAATTGTCTTATGTTAGTTAATTAAAATTTATGATGTGATTATAAATCGATTGGTTGATGTTTGGTATATTTAAATTATCATTCCATTTAAATATGACTTTTATTGCATTTAATCATCATATAATTTAATATTGAATTTAATTGTCAATTGAATACCTGTTGATGATAATCAGTTAATTGATGTTATTTATTGGTTGATTGAATGGTGATTGTGATGTATGTTTGATTGTTTGATATTGGATGACTGGATGTTATATTTTTATATTATTATAACACTGCAAGTTCTCTATGGGTTGAAATGATACATACCCGAACGATCTACAAATTAGGGGAAAATCGTTATGGGTTGAAATGATAAACTCGAGCGATTTTATGGATTTTGAATTTTATTCAGGATTGTGGGTTGAAATGATATATATCCGTAAATATAAAATATTTACAGATTGAAATGATAAATATCTGTATCACTTGACTATATGGTAGAAAATTATATACGGGCGCCGGATTGGTTAAATGAAATGATTTTAAATCCTTAAATTTTGAATCTATTTAATCTATTTTAAATCTATTTAATCTATTTTAAATCTATTTAATCTAATTTAAATCTAGTTAATCTATTTTAAATCTATTTAATCTATTTTGAATCTATTTAATCTAATTTAAATTTATTTAAACTATCTTAAATCCATTTAAACTTTAATCTATATTTTTTTACTATTTTAGAGTATTTTAACTATTTAAAATTTTATTTTTACTATGGTAAACTATTTAACTATTTATAACTATTTAAACTATTTTCTTAATTTCAGACTAAGTAAAGTGGAAGTGGTTATATTTAAATCCTTGATTTAAAAGCAAATATGATTAAATGATGTAATAACCTAAGTTAGGATTTAAATAACACATTTTGAGTAAATATGATGATTTTGAAATGAGGGTTTATCCTATTTTGAAAATATAATTTCAAAAGCGAATATGATTTCAAAAGTGAATATGATCTCGAAAGCAATATGGTGTGAATTGAATATGATATTTTGATATCAATTATGAATTGACTTTTGAAATGTAAAAGAACCATCCGGTGTGAAATAAGCATTTGGTTGTTAAAGAGACCGGGATCGAATATTGTCATACTCTCTGCCAATACCGAAAACCACTTTAACAACTATGTATGTGGTGGAGATTCCAAAATGAAGTAGGATGGTTAGGCGAACGATTCTGTATGAGGTATTATCATAGCCCTGACTCCCGCGAGTCAGCTTGATGTGGCTAAAGCAGGAGGCATGCCGGGCCAAGTGAGGTCGCACCTCCGATCGGACACATTTCCTTGATACCATATTATGACTTTGTGATTGATTTGGTGGCCACCTCTTGATTTGATTTGGGAGTGTGTTCCGAGGTGGGCGGTAGTAGCTGCTATGCATTACCACCAGTCCGAATCTGCAAAACGGTAGTATCCTACCCTGGGCATTGCCTCGCGTGCCTTGTCACGTGCCTTATCGCGCCTTCTACGAGTTTGGTTTGTGTCATACCTATGGAGTGCTCCCTGATAGCTCACCGGTTTACGGTGGAGTTTACAGTATCTGTATAAACTATGGCATTATATAAAATGTGTTAAGGGGGATATGGGTAACGCCTTAACGCTATTGTAATACTTTACATTACTATAGACACTATTATAATAGCGTATTGTACTACATAGTAGATAGTTTAATGGATCCTTAGGAGATGGTAATCCCGAACACCTCTTAAGTTATTGCACTCACGTTGACACTGGATAGGGGATTTCAAACCCTATAAACATCTCTAAAGCCGTTACACTCATATTTATTTACCGTTGATTTAACTTACATAAGATCTTTTAGATTTGGCTCGAGTATTTTGTCTTTTCATTTCGCTCGGGTCAGTCTAAGCTTTTCAGTATATCGAAGACCATTTATCTCTAGAGGACGAAGATGAAGATCGTATACTATTATTATTTATTTTATTTATTCCGCTGCATCATGTTGTTCCTCTGCATTATTTATTTGTTACTGTTGTATGTACTCTGATCTGTATTGTAAAAGTGTTATCAAGTATTATTTGTAAATAGCTTCATGAACTGTTTATTTGATTATTATATTTTTTTTCGTTCCGCTGTGAGATTCTGTGTTTTTTTCCTTCTTTCTCTGCTTTTTCTTATTCACCCCAATAACAATCCTCCCTTTTGAATGGTTTGAGTTTGACATGTGTGGTTTATTGTCAATTTAAACTATCCAAAAAGGTGGGTCGTTGCCATTTTCATTTTTTTATTCACTGTATCTACCGTGGCATACCCATATCTAGATAACTCCTCAAATCTTGTTGCATACTCCAACATAGTTATGTCGCCTTGTACTCACTCAGCAAACTTCCTTAATAAGGTTGACTTGGCAATTTCTGAAATAAACCTCTCCTCGAGCCTCCTCTTGTACTCTGCCCAAGTCAAATTCTCCTCTTGCACCCCAACAGTAACACTGTTCCACCAGTACAACGTAGCTCCTCGTAATTGCCTAGATGCCAATCTTCTCTTTTTCTCATTGATCGGACCTAAATCAGTGAAAATCCTTTCACAATAGAGCAACCAATTCTCCACCTCGATAGCATCCTTAGCTCCAATAAATGGCTTTCCACTAAGTCTGGCATAATCCCTACTCAAAATAGCACAATTGTTGACAACTGGAACTTTAGGATTTGCTCCTCCACCATTTCCACCAACTAATCCAATTGCAACTTCTGCTTGCATCATATTAACGAAGAACTGATACATAGCTCCCAAATCCACCTACGGTATTCCAGCACTCACCATAGTAGCTGTTTGTCGATCCAGATTCCTTCTATAATTGGGATTGACATTTCCATTGGTTGTGGTGCTTCCTCCACCAAGATTTTCTCTTCTTTTTCTTACCTCCATATTTCACTTCCTTAAATCTACATTCGAATCTTAGTAAGATAATGAAGAACAGTCTAAGAGAGATGGGAGAAACAGGTCAGGTCATATATACAAAATACAAGTTCTTTACTATAGCGTTATCCCATACCCCAATCTTATTCTTAAATTCATTTGGATTATGTTTTCAAGATACTTTTTATGTTCAAAATTCCATTAGTTTTACATAAAACTATGCTCTGATACCAAGTTGTAACATCCCACATTCTGTGGCCCGAAACTAAGTGTTATAGATGATGTAGTCATTTATAGTATTAATTTCGATGAAAAAATGCGGTAATATTAACTGTATTAACATCAAAAGCACAAGAACATGAAATTTTCTTAAACAAAATTTCAAAACAACTTTCATATTTCATTTCAAAGATAAAATTTCATATTCATTACATAATCACAAACGTTGCCCAAGTTGAAATACAATATAATTATTACAAAATACTCCAAAAGCATCATTTGAAGATGCCCCATTGGTTGATCAGAGTTTATTACTAGACGGTTATAACATCTATCATTACATACATTCCAACCAAATAAAACTTCAACAAAGTGGATAATATATATAGATAACTTCCTACATAGCCAGTTCTGCCTTCTGTACGTCCCCAGAAGCTTTATTCGTCCACTCTAAACAACATGTAAACCCTTACTCCCGATCTACTCAAATCAAATTTTGAGCACCCGAGAGTTTAAGGGGAAACATAAACTTCGAGTCAGACAAAAAGCATGGTGTGAATAATAATATGCCATCTCGATTAATGTATATCTAGTGAGACCACGCCGGTGAGCGGAACAGGTTTTCCCCTCACTATTATCTTTTAAAAATATATCTTTTGCAAATTAAACTCCTGCAACCACCATGATTAAAATAGACGATAACAACAGTAATATGCATGCATGCAACATGGGTAATCATGACCAATCTGTCTAAATCAATGAACTATCTGTCCCAACATCATAGTTATCTCAGGGCAACTACAAACCTATGGCTGACTCGGGTCTACCAGATATATCTAATTCTCTAACATAATGCTAGAAAGCAACTTGATGATCTGTCCAAAACTTACTATTACTAGGGTCACTCTGAAGTTAATGGTTTTGTGGACTCACCAATAACCTACCTTATCTTGTATGTACCTTTCTGTGCATAAACCTACATTTAGTTTTACCCATGACAAAGCCCTACGCACTGAAATTATGGACTAATATCAGTAGGGGCTAACGACAGAAGTATAGGGCACTACCCTGCACTAGTCCCATCTGGTTTTCTAATCTCTGAGTCAATTCATGCTATCACAATTTATCTATCGGTGATAAGAACAATAATCTCTTTAGTGAAATTATGGGCTAAGTACCCTTTTTATTTTCTTGAAAACATAATTCTTTATAAATGATTTTACCCTTAAAACCATACTTTAAAACAAGGAAAGTATAGCCTTTTACTTTATCCAAAATATTTATGACATGATATATGCTTTTATAAAATAATATTGATGAAATTCAATATCACTTTGAGGTAGTCACTCCTCAAAACTATAGGCTACTAATCCAAAGCCTTAAAACTCTTAAATTGATAAAGTGTGGCATGATTATTGCTGACATGAGACTTCACACCATTCTTATTGTTGAAAACTATAATAAAGAACTTGATTTAAGAAAGCATAAGACCATAGAGTCGATATAAATCTACGTCGCCTATCATAGTTCGAGCTTCATAAGTTTGCATAGTATAAAGTTTTAAAGATTAAAAATATGGGAATGGCGATAATAATGACTAGCAGCATCAATGCCTTAAAGAGAAATGTGGCATCATTATCGTCGTTATAGATCAACTTCGAAAGTAATGGGGTCGACGTCACCGCCTAAAGGAGTTAACATTGTAAAAATAGCGACATCACTGCCTTATATGGTCGGCATCGGCATTGAAAACCTTTGGCATCATTAGCGCCGTCATAGACGATTTGCGGCGTCATAGTACAAGAGATTGAATATAGTAAACCAGCGGCATCGCTGCCTTATGGAGTCGGCGTCGTCATCGAAACCATGCGGCATTACTCACGTCGAAGTTATTGATGTCAACTTTGATACTTTCCTTCATACTTTAACCAAGGCCGATCCATTTCATATCAACCGAAGTTGCTGTCCTATGTATCACCCATGATTGACGTCGAAGATCATAAACACTGCTTAATAAAGTGCGGCATCGTAAATCTCAGTGTGGCAAAACCGTAAGTACTATGAAAACTATTTTCTTGCTAATAAAAGTAATTCCTTTTCACCAACTCCTATTATTTGTCAAAATCTTATTAGATAGTAATTTTCATATCAAAACCATTTAAGAAATTTGCTAAAGTCCATAATTTTTGTTCCAAAACACATGCAAACCTATCGATTTATATTAATATTTTAATATAATTCTTAAGCTTTTCTAATCCAAATAATTCATAATAAATCACAATCACTAGGGAAAAATCCCAAAAAATCACAATAAATCCATATTCTTTAACATATAAAAATTTTAGGGCCAAAAACTTTATTTAATTATTTTTAGTAATTAAAACCCAAAATAAACCATTTTCTCCACTTAGAACATTCATAATTAATTCATACTTGTTTGGAAAATTATGAAATTTAAAAGCCACTTCTAGAATAATGTTTTGAACATCATATCAAAATTTCAAGTCGATTGGGCATCAAAAATAGGTTTTCCCACTTAAAAACCTAAATTCCATAATAATCAAATGATTCATCGTTAAAGCATATAATCATCCAAACAATTAAACATGGCATAATACAATCGAAAGATTCAGGTTTATACGTCTGCTTGCTCTAAGAGCCACACGTGTGTCCGTCTGACATGATTTCTACAGTCTACAGTTGCCTTCGCTCGAGATCTTGACAAGACTGGTGTGCTCGTCAACGCAAGGACTCAACTCGGTCCTAACACGGCACATGTCTATTTGGTAATAGACTACTGGCCTAAGAGATACAAAGGCAAACACACATAGCGATAGCACAACTATAAGAATAGAGTGTCACATATTCGAGGTGCGATCCCGCACTCGGGTCGCCAGTGTGGATATGGCCCAATTTAGTTCACTCCCACATCATAACGGAAGTTGGACGGTGATAGAGAAAAAGATACCACCTATCAGAATTGGCTAACATGCAGCCATCTAAATATGCCGACATATGGTAGTAGGCACACAACCACATAAATATGCCACACACGGCAATAGGCATGAAGCCTAACTCATCGCATCGAGCTCCACATCATAGTCTCATCCTGGTTATCCCCTTATGAAGGTAATCCAAGAGCAAAGAATAACTGAATAAATATTACAACAGCATTCCATAACACCACTTGTTACTAGTTTGTTTATTAGGTGCTTACAAGTCAGACTCGCTCCATCATTATATTCTATATCATGATTCATAGGAGTAACCAGAAAGATATTCCCAAATTTCCTATGGTATTATTAATTTGTATACTCAAATTCCGCACATTTCTAGAATCTCTATAATATAATTATATATTACGAGTGTGAAGAAGAACCAAAGAAATATTACCGAAAGTCTCATACTGGACCATATTATAACTCCATTTATATAGATTTCTTGTTTCATAGAATTAAAAACAATCATAACATATAAAGAGAATTTATAAAAAAATTTATCTATATTATAAACTTCTTAAAATATACACATACACACACGCGCGCACACATGCATACTTTTATAAAGCCGTTGGAAATTCCTAACGGTTATAACCATTGGAAATTTTCTATTTTAGTAATAAAATTACCGACGGTTATATCCGCTGAAAAAGAACATATTTCCCAATGGTTATAATCCTTAGGAAATATGAAAATTCCCATGGTAATAACCGTAAGGAATAAGGAATCTACCAATAGTTATAACCGTTGGGAAATATGTTACAAAATTTGCCACGTGCCTTTTACTAACGGTTTTAACCGTTACAAATTTGATATGCAACTGTTATAACCTTTAGAAAATGTCAACTATGGTTTCATCATCATAAGTAATACATGTATATCCACCACACATCAGAATCAGATGGGAGATTGATAGTACAACTGCTTGCTCCAAGAGCCACACTTTTGTCTTCTAATATGACTCCTACAGTGTTTGGATACCTTCCCTCGGTATCGTGACAAGACTGGTGTGCTCGTCAACATGTGGACTCAATTCCGTCATGACTTGGCACATGCTCCTTTGGTAACAGATTGTAGGTCTATGTCACGCAGAGGCGAACGCACATAGTGACAGCACACAACTATAAGAATAGGATGCCACATAATTCAGGCACGACTGCACAACCAAGTTGCTAATGTGGATACATGCCTAATATAGTTCACTCCTACATCATAAAGAAATTTGGATGGTGATAGACAAACATATACTATCTATCTATATATTGGTTGATACGTAACCATCTAAATATGCTGACACATGGCAATGGGCAAACAATCATATAAATATGCTGACTCATGACAATAAGCACGAAGCCTAACTCATTACAGCAAGCTCCACACATAGTCTCATCCTGCTTACCCCCGTATGAGTGTCATCCAAGAGCAAAGAATAACCAAATAAATATTACAGCAACATCCCATACTGCCGCGTGTTACTAGTATGTTTATTCGGTGCTCCCAAGTCACACTTGCTCCATCATAATATTCTATATCATGAGTCAAGGAGTAAACAAAAAATATTACCAAACGTCCTATGGTATTATTAATCTGCTTACTAAAATTCCTCACAATCTAGAATCTCTATAAAATTATTCTATATAATGAGTCCAAAGAAGAACAAGAGAAATTTTACCGACAGTGCAATACTAGACGGTATTATAACTCCATTCATTTAGGTTCGTCCTTGCACAGAATTAAATACAATCATAACATATGAAGAGATTTTATAAAGAAATTAAGTTTATATCTTTATTATAAACTCTTAAAATATATACATATACACACATGTAGATATATATATATAATCGTCGAAAATTCCCAACGGTCATAGCCATTTGAAATTTTCTATTTTAGTAACATAATTCCCAACGGTTAAATCTGTCGAGGAAGAACATATTTCTCAATGGTTATAACCGTTGGGAAATACAAAAATTCCCAACGGTTATAATCGTTGGGAATAAGGAAATTTTCAATGGTTATAATGGTTAGGAAATGTCAATTACTGTCTCATCATCACAAGTAATACATATCTATCCACCACACATCAGAACAAGATGGCAGACTGATAACATGTCTGCATGCTTTAGGAGCCACACATGTGTCTATCTGACATGACTCCTGTAGTCTTGGGTTAACTCTATTCGGTATTGTGACAAGACATGTATGCTCTTCAATGTGAGGACTCAACTCGGTCACAGCCCGTCACAAGCCCCTTCGGTAACAGACGTTGGCCTAGGTGACACAGAGGCGAACAGACATAACGATAGCATACAACTATAAGAATAGAGTGCTATAGGTTACGGGTGCGACCATGCAATCAGGCCGCCAGTGTAAATACAGGACTAATCTAGTTCACTCCCACATCATAAAGGAAGTTGGATAGTGATAGACAAACAGATACTACTTATCAACATATTGGCCAACACCCAGCCATCTAAATATGCTAACACACAGAAATAGGCACAAAACCATATAAATATTCCGACACATGGTAATAGGCACGAAGCCTAACTCATCGTAGTGAACTCCATATCGTTATCTCGCTCTGCTTATCCCTATATGAGTGTCATCCACGAGCAAAGAATTACCAAATAAATATCATAACAACATCCCATACCATCACGTGTTCCAAGTCTGTTTATTCGGTGCTCACAAGTCACACTCGCTCCATCATAATATTTTATATTATGAGTCAAGGAGCAACCATAAAAATATTTCAAAATGTTCTATGATTTAATTAATCTACTTACTCAAATTTCCCACAATCTAGAATCTCTATGATATTGTTCTATATAACATGTCCAAAGAAGAACCGGAGAAAATTTACCGAAAGTCCAATACTAGACGGTATTATAACTTCGATTATTTAGGTTCCTCGTTGCATAAGATTAAAAACAACTACAACTTACAAAGAGATTTTATAAAGAAATTAAGTTTATGTCTATATTATAAACTTCTTAAAATACAAACACACACAAATATACATACATACATACATACATACATACATACATATATATATAAACACACATATATAATCGTTGGAAATTCCCAACGGTTATAGCCGTTGGAAACTTTTAATTAGTAACATATTTTCCAACTGTTATATCACTTGAGAGAGAACATTCCAATGGTTATAACTTTTGGGAAATACGAAAATTTCCAACAGTTGTAACCGTTAGGAATAAGGAATTTTTCAATGGTTGTAACCATTGGAAAATATGTTTGCCACATACCTATTACTAATGGATATAACCATTACAAATTTAATTTGCAACAGTTATAACCGTAAGGAAAATTCAATTATTGTATCACCATCATAAGTAATACATGTCTATCCACCGCACATAAGAACCAGATGAGAGACTGACAACACATCTGCTTGCTTTAGGAGCCACACGTATGTCCATCTAACATGACTCCTACAACCTTGGGTTACCTCCCCTCGGTATCGTGATAAGACTGGCATGCTCATCAATGGGAAGACTCAACTCGATCATGACCCAACATAAGCCTTTTTGTAACAGACTGCTGGCCTAGGTGACATAGAGGCAAACACACATGACGATAGCATATAACTATAACAATAGGGTGTCACAGATTTAGGACGCGACCTTGCAATCTGGCCTCCAATGTAAACACACGACTAATCTAGTTCACTCCCACCTCACAAAGGAAGTTGGTCGGTATTAAACAAAAAATACTACCTATCTATATATCGGTTGACACCAAGCCATCAAAATATGCCGTCGACACATGGCAATAGGCACACAAAAATAGAAATATGTCAACACATGGCAATAGGCACACAAAAATATAAATGCCGACACATGGAAACGGCATGAAGTTTAACTCACCACAGTGAGCTCCATATCATACTCTCATCCTACTTATCCCCGTAAGAGTGTCATCCATGAGCAAAGAATAAATGAATAAATAACACAGCAGCATCGCATACCGCCGCGTGTTACTAGTCCATTTATTCGGTGATCACAAGTCACACTCGCTCTATCAAAATATTCTATATCATGAGTCATAGGAGTAACTAGAAAAATAGTACCTAAGTCCAATGGTATTATTAATTTATTTACTCAAATTCCTCATAATCTAGAATCTCTATAATATTATTCCATATAACCAGTCCAAAGAAGAACCAGAGAAATATTACTGAAAGTCCTATAACAGACGGTATTATAACTCTGTTTATTTAGTTTCCTCGGTACACAAAATTAAAAATAACCATAACATCCAAAGAATTTTTTTAAAATTAATTTTATGTCTATATTATAAACTTTTTGAAACACACACATGGAGATTTAAATATATATATCTATATATAATCGTTGAAAAATTTCTATTTTAGTATCATCATTCCCAATGGTTATATCCATTAGGAAAGAATATATTTCCTAATGGTAATATCTGTTTGGGAATTATGAAAATTCCAGACAATTATAACCACTGGGAAATATGTTACAAAATTTTTCACGTACCAGTTACTAACGGTTATAACCGTTTGGAAATGTAATTGTGGTCTAATCATCATAAGTAATACATGTATATCCACCACACATTAAAACCAGGTGGGAGACTGATAGCATGTATTCTTTCTCTAGGAGCCACACATGCGTCCATATGACATGAGTCCTATGGTCTGCGGTAAACTCAGTATCATGACAAGACCGTTATACTCATCAATGCGAGGACTCAACTCGATCATGACCTGTCATACGCCCCTTTAGTAGCAGACTTCTGGCCTAAGTGACACGGAGGTGAACACACACAACTACAGGAATAGGGTGTCACACATTCATGATGCGACCATGCAATTAAGCCACCAATGTGGATACATGCCTAATTATTTCACTACCACATCATAAAGGAAGTTGGACAGTGATAGACAAAAATATACTACCTAGTTATATATTGGCTGACATGCAGCCATCTAAATTTGCCGACACACGGTAATAAGGACATTACCATATAAATATATCGATACACGGCAATAGGCACGAGGCCTAATTCACCTCAACAAGCTCCACGTGATAGTCTCATCCTACTTATCCCCGTATGAGTGTCATCAAAGAGGAAAGAATAATCGAATAAATATCACAACACTATCTCATACCACTACTTATTACTTGTTCGTTTATTCGATGCTCATAAGCCACACTCGCTCGTTATAGGAGTAACCAGAAAAATATTACCAAATGTCCTATGGTATTATTAATTTTTTTACTCAAATTCCTCAAAATCCAGAATCTCCATAATATTATTCGTTATAACGAGTCCAAAGAAGAATCGGAGAAATATTACTGAATGTGTCATACTAGATGGTATTATATCTCTGTTTATTTAGATTCCTGATTGCAAAAATTAAAAATAATCATAACACACAAAGTGATTCTACGAAGAAATTAAGTTTATATCTATATTATAAACTTCTTAAAATACACATACACAGATTTATATATATATAACCGTTTGAAATTTCCAACAGTTATGATCGTTGAAAATTTCCTATTTTAGTAAAATAATTCCCAACTGTTATATCCGTTGGGAAATAAAATATTTCCCTACGGTTATTTCAACCGTTGAGAAGTACAAAAATTTCTAACGGTCATAACCGTTGGAAATAAGGAGTATTCTAATGGTTATAACCATTGGGAAAATGTTACAAATATTTCCACATTCCTATTACTAATGATTACAACCGTTAGAAATTTGATTTGAACAGTTATAACCGTTAGGAAAAGTCTACTATGGTCTCATCATCATAAGTAACACAAGTCTATCCACTAAACATCAGAACCAGATGAGAGACTGACAGCACATTTGCTTGCTCCAGGAACCATATGTGTGTCCATTTGACATGACTCCTATAATCTTCGGTCACCGCCCCTCGGTATCGTGATAAGACCAGTGTGCTCATCAGCTCGATGACTCAACTCGATCACTACCCGACATATGCCCCTTTGGTAATAGATTACTGGTCTAGGTAACACAGATACGAATGTACACATTGATAGCACACAACTATAAAAATAGGTTATCCCAATTCGAGGTGCGACCCCGCAATCCGGACGCCGGTATGAATATAGGCCTAATCTAGTTCACCCCCACATCATAAATAAAGTTGCACAATGATAGACAAACAAATACTACCTATCTATATATTGGCTGACACGTAGCCAACTAAATATGCCGACACATGGCAATAGGTATGAAGCCTAACTCACCGTAGCGAGCTCCAAATCAAAGTCTCATCCTGCTTATCTACGTGTGAGTGTCATCCAAGAGCAAAGAATAACCGAATAAATATCAAACCAGCATCCTATACCACCGCACGTTACCAGACTGTTTGTTAAATGCAACCATGTCACTCTCGCTCCATCATAATATTCTATATTATGAGTCGTAGGAGTAACTAGAAAAATATTACCAAATGTCATATGGTATTATAAATCTGCTTACTTAAATTCCTCACAATTTAGAATCTCTATATTATTATTCTATATAATGAGTCCAAAGAAGAATTGGGGAAATTTTACAAAAATTCCAATATTAGACGGTATTATAACTCTGTTTATTTAGATTCCTCGTTGCAAAGAGTTAAAAACAATCATAACGTAAAATGAAATTTTATAAAGAAATTAAGTTTATAGTTATATTATAAACTTCTTATAATACACACACACACACACACATATATAACTGTTAGAATATTTCTATTTTAGTAACACAATTCTCAATGGTTATATCCATTGGAAAAGAACATATTTCCCAATGGTTATAACCATTAGGAATAAAGAATTTTCCAATGGTTATAACTGTTAGGAAATATGTTACAAAATTTGCCACATACCTATTACTAAAGGTTATAACTGTTACAAATTTGATTTTCAACGATTATAACTATTAGGAAATGTCAATTATGGTCTCGTCATCATAAGCTATCCACCTCACATCAGAACCAGATGGGAGACTGATGACATGTTTGCGTGCTCCAAGAGCAACACGTGTGTCCATCTAACATGACTCCTATAGTCATTAGTTACCTCTACTCGGTATTGTGACAAGACTAGTGTGCTCGTCAATGCGATGAATCAACTTCGTCATGACCCGGCACATGCCCATATGGTAACAAACTGCTGTTCTAGGTGACACAGAAGTGAACACACATAGCGATAACGCACAACTATAAGAATGGGGTGTCACTGATTCGGGGTTCGACCCTGCACTTAGGCCATCAATGCGGATATAGGCCTAGCCTAGTTCTCCCCCACATCATAAAGGAAGCTGGATGACGATAAACAAATAGATACTACTACCTATATATTGGTTGACATGCAGCCATCTAAATATGCCGACACAAGGCTATAGGCACACAACCACATAAATATGCCGACACACTGTAATAGGCTTGAAGCCTAACTCACCATAGTGAGCTCCACATCATAGTCTCATCCTGCTTATCCCCGTATGAGTGTCATCCAAGAGCAAAAAATAAGCGAATTAATATCACAATGGCATCCTTTACCACTACTTGTTACTTATAACGACCCGTATTTTTAATTATTATTAATTATTAAATTTAATATAATTATTGAACAAAAATGGTTAGAAATAAAAATTTAATGATTTATTAATGTGGTTATTAAATATGAACTTGGATAAAATTTTGAAATAACAATTTCGATAAGATTTAAGGAAACCGTTTGTATTAGAATGAAGTTCAATATATTTAAGGTGTTGTAATCAATAATTGGAATTGAATAATAAATGTTGAATTATATAGATGAAAATAAAATAATTGTTTGATAACTAAAATTCATTTGAAATTCTAATATTGGAAATTATTTGAATAATCGAATTCTGAATTTAATGTGAATGAAAATGATGTCAAATGTGGATTTAAATTTTATTTAAACAAGAATGAAGATTGTTAACTTTTAAAATTGAATTTAAAGTGAATAAATTTATTTTGGGAATTTCTTGTTTTAATTAACGGGTAAAAATAGCCATTTTGGCAACTGTCTTTGATTTCGACGAAACCTATTTCATCGGATCCTTAATAGTGAATTATTATAGGATTTCAAGTTTCGTAGCGATCGGACTTATCGTTTGGCCGTGCGAGCTTGAAACGCATAGAAATAAATTAAAGGAATTTAATTAAAATAATTTGATTTTGAGAAGTTATCTTATGAATATGATGGAATTGGCTCCCGAGACTAGTTCCGTTGTGTTCGGAATAGGGGTATAACATATAGAACGCCAAACGGCACGCTTCGTTTGGAGTTTTGAGAATTTCGGACGTTTAAAGGTTAGATATTTTCTAATTATAATAATATATATTTATCATCACCCATCGTACGCCCAGCCCATTCCTGTCTTCCCCAGTACCTCCTCTCCTTATCTTTACAATTTTTTCACACGAAAGAGGGGGAAAAACAAATGATGTACGTGTGAGCGAGAAAGTGGAGCACGATTGATAGTTCGACGACTGGAGGCGTAGCCGTTGCTGGTGCGCGACAGCGGCGGACAAGGTGGGTTGTAGGCGCGTTCGTTCGATCGATCGATGATATATATATATAAAAAATGAAGTGGAGGTCGCATGCGAACCTGGAAGAGCGACAGAGAAAGGAGGAACGAGAGAGGTACGGGTTAGGTTAAGTTTAGTTAATTATTATCTTAATTATGTTAATTAAGTTTAGTTATATCATTATATTAATAAATTGCACAACTTTCTCGTACGAGGTCCGATTCGAGCGAAACATGTCGCGTTGCGATTGTATCGACGAGGGCTCTGACATGGAGCTGAAATTGAATTTATTTGACTCTGGAATATTTTCAGTTTCAAATAAAGGTGAGTGTTTTAAATGCTCACGAATTACTAAAATATCTCTGATGTTTGTTAAATTGATATCATGAAGTAATTTAAATTTTATTGACTGTTGTTTGGTAATTTAATTGACATTTAAATTGACATATGAATTTAACCGTTAGGAATTTTCAATTGACAGTTAAATTGAAATTGGAATTAAATTTCTTGTTAAACACCCAATATTGATAACTAATTAATTGTTTTGATATTTTGGCTGATTTGGATGTTGATTGTGATGGATGGCTATTGGTTGATATATTGGATGATTGGATGTTTATTTATTTTATATATATCCTGTTATCACCTTGTATATTATTTGACAGTATATAAACTGTTATTTGAACTATTTCGAATAAATTAAGAAATAGGTTGAAATGATATATACCTATGACATTTATTTTGGATTGAAATGATATATATCCATCACTAAAATTAAATTGAAATAAATGATCACTTGGCCATAGGATAGAAAATTATATATGGACACCGGACTGGTTAAATTAAATGGTTATAAATTCTTGGATTTGAATTTATTCAAAATGATTTTGTTTATAAAAATAAATTTTGATTTATGGAAATTGAATTATTTTCGAACTCGAGCTTGAAATGTTGAAATTGAAATTGGTTAAAATGAATTATTTTAAGAATTTATTTTGAAATGTGAAGTAAAATCGACACTTGACTTGAATTAAGAAAATTGAAATGGTTTTAAAGGTTTGAACTTTTACTTGAACTTCGAATTTGTCTAAGTAAAAGTGGTATGAATAGATATTTCAAAATTTGAGCTCGGAATTGAATTATTTTAAAATTTTGAATCTAAAATTGAACATTGAAGTTTAAATGGATTTAAGTGATTTAAATCGATATTTTGAAATCAAACTCGAAATGTATATAAATTGAAATGGTTTTAAAATGGGAATTGAATTGAACCCATAAACCTTTTGAATCGAAATTGAAGTTAATTCGAATTAAATTAGAATGGAAGTTGATTTGAATCGAAATCGAAATTGAGTCGATTTGAATTGATTTGAGATTTAAGATGATCTGAATTGGAAGATTTGAATTGAATCAGTTGATTGGAATTTGGACCTAAATCCAGATTTATTGGAATGGGGAGAAATAGTTTTGAATTTGAAATTATTTTCACTATAAACTATTTTCCTATAAACTATTTTAAAATTCATCTTTTTAAATTTCCAAATTATTTAAATATTCAAATCATTTAATATATAATCTATTTTAATATCTAAACTTTTTAAACTATTTAAAACAATTAAACTATTTTCTAAAAAAATCAAACTGGTCAGAGCGGGAACTGTTTATATTTAAATCATGGATTTAAATGCGAATTGGGTTAAAATGAAGTTATAACCTAAATGGAAATTCGAAATGATTTTGGAAGTGAAATTGCGATATTGAGGCGAAAATGATTTTTGAAGTGAAATAACATATTTTAAGTAAATATGATAATTTTGAAATGAATTATATTTTGAAATGAATATGATATTTTGATATCAAGTATGAATCGTTTTCGAAATGTAAAAGAACCAACCGATGTGTAAAACGACATTTGGTTGTTAAAGAGACTAGGGCCTCTTATTGGCATACTCTTTGTCAATATTGGAACCACTTTAACAACTGTGTACACGGAGTAGACTCCAGAACAAAGTGGTTGGATTTGGCGTACGTTTTCTAGATTTATAGAAAGTGAACGATGATGGATAGACCCCGGCACTTGTGCCAATTTGAAATGACTAAAACAGGACGGCTTGACAGGGCCAAGTGTGCTAGCTACCCCTAGTGGACATCCATTCTTCGATTTTCTTCTTGAACTTGGTCCATACTATTACTTTTGATGTTGATTTCGACTGGTGCACCTTGATTTGGTATGACCTCCCTTTGACTCAATATGGGATGGATGGACACGGTGGGCGGTCGTGGCTACGATGCGTTACCACCAGCCCAGCGACCCGAACTGGTAGTATCCTACCTTGGGCATTGCCTCACGTGCCTTGTCATACTTTTATCCTTATACGAGACCACTACGAGTTTGGTTTAGTGTTGTCGTATCACGGTGCATCCCTATCCCCCGACGTGCTACTAGGGCGTTATACAATTTAACCATAAAATGTACAACCATCAAATTTTTGAAATTTACCAAAGTGAGATAAGTAGACTTTGTGTGTGAAAGAAAAGTACAATTGAATATGGGCATTTCTAGTTTATATACATACATTTGTATATATTTTTATCTATGAAAAGCTAGGCTACTACAATAGGTACATGTATATATTTGATATCATAGTGCAGGCAAGGCAAATATATGTCAGGGATGAAATTATTTTGCTAGTATAAAGTGTAGCTATATACAAATGAAATAATATATATAGTTATCATAAGACAAAGCAACATCATAGAAAACAAAGTAGGTGAATCACCTTTTGAGTTAAAGTAACACGGGCTACTGACATAATTAATAATCCATACCGCACAATACGGTGAATCAAATAAGAACTAAAGGAAGGAAATAAAGAACAAAGAAAGTTGGTGTTACAAAATCCTCACCGGGAATAAAGGAGTGAAACTACATCAAATTAATAATGGTTATGCGTATTTGGAATGTAAGAGGAAAGAATTGATCATCTAAACAACTCGATGTGGTTAAACTAATAAAATCTCATTTTTGTCATTCATTGGATTATTGAAGAACAAGTTCTAAATGAATAAAATAAAGCTGTTTGTTAGTCAACTTGACATTGATTGGCAGTTTATGCATGACAATATTGAGCAGAAGAAAAGTAGAATTATATTGTTATAGGACCCAAAACATTGGAATAAACTAATGATGCACTAGACAGTTCAATATATTACCTACATTATGAAGAATCCTTGGGGGTTAACCATATGTTGCACAGTGATATATGCACATAATTCTATTGACAAAGAAAGAAACTTTGGGAATATATCAAAACTCAAGCAACATTGACTGAGTTACCTTAGATTTTGGTGGGTGATTTCGATGCAACTCTTTATTACAATGAAAGAATTAATTCTAGTGTGTGCATCATATCAGTTGATACAGATTTTATAGAGTGTATTTTTAATTTTGGACCGATAGAGCCACTGTTTTCAGACAATTCCTATACATGGAATTCATAAAGTGGAAAAACCAACTTTTAATAAGAAGTTGCATATATTAAAATACAAAATCGTTTGACAACCAATATATTTTCTTCTTATGATATTTATTTATATCAAATCTTATTTATTTCTCATTTAGAAATTTTAAATTAAATCTCAATTCATGTATATATATATGTATGTATGTATTCCTTTAATTACTTCCTTATTTTTTTAATTTAACAATAGTTTATACAAACATTTTACACTCTTATAACATATAAACACCTTTTACAAATTTTAAATATTAAATATTAAATATTTTGAGTTGTTCAAGATATTCAGCTGATTAAATATTTTATAATAAGGATGTAAAACAATATTTAAAATTTCTCTTGTATAATTACTATCACTTCACACTCTAAATCATTTTAACACAAATTTATTTCTCAAAGCATCATTTTCTATAAAAAGAAAAGGTCAAAATCCAATCACTGTTTTTTTTAATTTAATTAAATTCTTATTTTGAAATTTAATAACTTGGAAAAGCTAACTTCTAGAAAAAAGTTATATATAAAACCAAAAATAATTTTCTCTTATCAATTTACTTTTTATTTTATTATCGAAATGTTAGATGATATTTCGCTTCAAAGGAAAATATATAATCCATAACACTTCTCAAAGTATTAGCTATCTTTAAAATATTTTTCCTTCGAAATATATTACATATATACATTTTTCCAAGATATTCATCCAAATTTTAAAGTATAATTAACTTGCTTTAAACTCTATTTATTATAACTCAGACTATTGTGTCCAACTGCCTCGTCCTAGTGTTTAGGAATCTCTATCGATAACGTTAATCAGGCGCATCGACCAGAATTCTTAAAGCACTCAACGGGAAATTTAACACAATAATAAATTTCTATATGATATACATATATTTCTTAATACTCTGTGCCTTTACAAAATATTTGCTTGTCTAAAATAAACATAATTAAGTTCCATATATATATATATATATCCAAGGTTTCAAATCTCGGATTTTGGCCAATATCTCGGGCAAATATCTCGGCTGTCTCGGGCGATATTTAAAAGACTTATAACTAACCAAGCTGCCAAATCTCGGATTTTGGCTAATATCTCGGATTTTCATCTCGGCTGATCTCGGGGAGATTTAAAACCTTGTATATATCTAATATCAAAAGATTTTAATTCAAATAGATGTTTGCTTTTGTTAAAATTCTTTCAATCAATCTTAATGTTATCATAAAATAATTATTTACTACTAACAATTCCATACTACATGCATTCAACAATACATTCCCCAAGGAAACATCAAATTTTTAATTCATCTTAATTATAATCACAAATATGAATTAGCATTTCATGTAAATTTAATTTTTTAATATTTCTTGCAGCAACTACACTTCTAAATACATTGGAAGTTCTTATTGATCGAGTTTCAAGTTAATAGTAAAATTCAAAGAGAGTTAATGTTTGCATGTGTTTTTGACAACTCCCTATAAGAAATTGCGAGGATGCAATTTTCGTAACGGGGGAGGTCTGTAACAACATTATTTTTGAAGCTATAATATTAAACCAATTTAATTAAAATAGAAGTTTTTGAATTCAATTCCGACAATTATTATTTTTGAATTAAATTATTATTCAATTAAAGTATAAATAATTTTATATACTTGAAATAGATGAAAAGAAGTTTTATTTGGTATTCAAATAAATTAATAAATCAACGAAGATGAACAATTTTTGTTTATATTAGTTCAATGGATAATTAAATACAACGAAATAATTAAATTGAATAACATTGTGTAGTTATCAAACTTTATTGTGTCGAATGAAGTGAAATTCAATTTCAATCAAATTGAAATATATTTTAAATTGTAAGAGTTTCTTTTTATATATAGAGATAAAAAGGGAAAATAAACCTAGTAAATAGAAACTTAAAGACCCAAAGCCCACATAAGCTAGCCCACACTCCAATTCTCTCTTGTTTGAAACCTGTCCTTTGCTTTTGCCAAACCCGTTCTCACTTTAACATTGCCCTAGCCCCAATTCCAAAATTGAAATCGAAAAAAAAGAAACGAACGAGTAATCGCGATCGACTTCGAGGGGCTGCAAACAAAGAAGGAAGGCTCAACTGGCAAAATGTTGTGCCCTTTTACATGCGAGTTGGTAATGGTCGATGGGCAAAGTCACGACCGTGAAGCTTGCGATCGATTTTGAGAAGCTATGCATCACGATTGGAGTGATGCAACATGGAGTCATAAAGCGATATTGGGTTGGACGCAATGTTGAAATGGAGGAGCTGCAACCTGGAGGTAGCGCGCAAAGTGGGAGAGGCTGGTGATGAGACGACGAAGGTAAATTCATGCGGCAAGGGAGAGGTTGACTGAGATGTGGGTCGGAGTTGCTTCTTAGGGCATTGGTCACAACGGGTGTATGTTGAAGCTAATGAGAAATTCAAGCAAGCAATGGATTCGGTGAGTTATTTTTAACTCACACTTTTATATCTAAATAAATATATATCCTTATGCATGTCGTGATATGGTTGTTTGGGTGATAATTGTTGATTTTTTTAATTATCAAATTATTTAAAATATGAATGCACATGATGAATTGTTCTATGTTTAGCATATAGTTGAATAAACTTGATTGGTTTGGGATATTTATTGCTTGAATGGCTTGATGGTGCAAATTTACAAATGTAATTCCGTTCGATTGTGAATTAAGATTTTTTAGTATGTCGATACTTGTGCATTGTTATGTGATCGGAGTTTGTCGAAAAACACCTCGGATCGCTAAATAATTCCATATTATAGAATTATATTTTTAGAGCGATGTTGGCTCTAGTTACTGAATTTTAGATGGATTTATTGTTTGAATGTTTTAAAGGAATTCCAAAAATGAAATTTTATTCATTTTGATCCTTATTGAAATTTTATTTATAAAATATATAGTTAAATTATATTATATTCTTAACTTATTTCTTATTCGAAAATTTCTCTTTAAAACTTCTAAATTTTAGTAAATTTATTTATAAAACCTTTTTAAATTATTATTTTAAGCATATTATAACTTTGGAAATGCTTAGAAGCAAAAGATAAAATATAGTATTATTTTATAAAAGTGATTATGAAAGTAATAAAATTCAATTTCAAATAATTTTAGTTATAAAATCTATTTGAATGATTTTAAAAAGAGTTTGAAAGCCTTTGAGAAAATTATATCTTTATTTATATGTATATGTATTTAAATAGATTTCAAAGTAAAGTAAGTTATCAATTATGAAAAGTAAAGCTTTGTTTTAAAATAAATTTAACTAAGATTTTTAAGTTTATAATTAGTTTATGGTTTTAAAGTGTTTATGAAGTAATATTATATATATCTATATAGATTTGAAATAAAGTGAATTATCAATTATTATAATATTGTTCTGATTCAAATACCTAATAAAGAAATTTTATTTTAAGACTTAAAACTTTGTAACTCTTTTCTTTTTATATGTGAGTTATTGGATTTCAAAAGCGATAAAAGTTTAAAAAGTGAATTATAGATAAACTATTTTAGAAATCATTTCCTATATGATAAAATTATATTAATTACTTTCAACTCATAAACTATTGCTGGCCTTTATTGTATTTAGCTTTCAGCTATTTTTATGCAAGCTTGAATTGAAATTCTGTTGAATTTCGTGATTTTCTATGAAACCAAGAATTTTAATAAACGATTGAATTGTCGGGTGGTAAGGGACACTTTGTACAATTCTTTCACTTATTATTATAATTTGTTAAATAGAGTTTGAGTGAAAATTACTAGCTTTTAGTAAATACTTGAATTTACTATCTGTTATGGGACAGTTAGTTAAATTCTTGTGATTACTGGAGTGATAATAATTAACACTTAGAGTTGTATTATCTTAGGGTGTTAGGATTTCAGACCGATAGATCCCCGAGAGAAGATAACTCATTTTTCATCGATTTGAGAATCGATACATTATTAGATTTTGGTAGGCAGATCTCTTTCGGAAGATCTGTTATGATGTAAATACGGCTGTCTCTTTCGAAAGGCAGATTTTTACATGCATCGTAGTCTATATATACTACAACCTATCAGTTTATTTTGTTTTATACAGTCAGACTATGTTTACCTCTTTCGGAAGGTAAATTTGCATAGGACAGATTAGGTACAAGGCCGCTCTTTTCTTTGAGCGGTGTTCCTAATCTGCAGTCTCTTTCAGAAGGCTTCCTTTCTATGTAGTGGATCTCTTTCAGTAGATTTCGTGTCACTGTATTAAACTGATTAGATATTTTGATGGATCCTTAAGAGATGGAAAATCCCGTAACATTTCTTAAGTTATTGCATGCACGTTGTACACTAAATAGGAGATGTAAAACCTCATAAACATCTCTGATGCTATTACACTTCTGTTATATGTGATATTGATTTGACTCACATAAGGATATTTTAGTCCTGACTCGAGTGTATTGTTTTACTTTATACTCGGGTCAGCTCTGTGTTTTCAGCGTATTGAAGATTAATTATTCTGGAGGATGAAGACAAAGATTTGGTATATTATTACTAGTATTATTACCCTGCATCATGTGTTCTGCTACATTATTCTATTGTTCTGTTGTATATATGACTCTGATAGATGTTGTAAAATTTTAATCAAATGTATAGTATAAACAGCTTCATGAACTGTGTATTTGATTATTATATTTTGTCATTCCGCTGTGAGATTCTGTATTTATTTTCTTCTTTTCTTATTTTTCTTAATTAATCCCATTTATTATCTATGTTTCGGATCGTTTGAGTTGGACATGTGTGGATTATTATCGATTTAAACCTTCCGAAATGCGGGTCGTCGCATTACTAGTCCGTTTATCAGGTGCTCACAAGTCACACTTCCATCATAATATTCTATATCATGAGTCATAGAAGTAACTAGAAATATATTATCAAATATCCTAAGGTATTATTAATTTGTTTACTCAAATTCCTCACATTTTAGAATCTCTATAATATTGTTCTAAATAATTAGTCCAAAGAAGAACTAAAGAAATATTATCAAAAGTCCCATACTAGACGGTATTATAACTCCATTTATTTGGATTTCTTGTTGCAAAGAATTAAAAACAATCAGAATGTACAAAGAGGAATTATAAAAAAAATTAAATTTATATCAACATATAAACTTCTTAAAATATATATACACACACGCATGCACACGCACATGCGCACATACACATAAATATAACCGTTGGAAATTCCTAACGGTTATAACCATTGGAAATCTTCTATTTTAGTAACATAATTCCCGACGGTTGTATCCATTGGGAAAGAACATATTTCCCAACGGTCATAACCGTTGGAAAATATGACAATTCCTAATGGTTATAATAGTTAGGAATAAGGAATCTTCCAATGGTTATAACCATTGGGAAATACTTAATAAAATTTTCCATGTTCCTATTATTAACGGTTACAACCGTTACAAATTTGATATGCAACTGATATAACCGTTAGGAAATGTCAATTATGGTCACATCATCATAAGTAATGCATGTCTATCTACCAAACACCAGAACTAGATGGAAGACTGATAGTACATTTGCTTACTCCAGGAGCCACGCATGTGACAATCTGATATGACACCTACAGTCTTTGGATGCCTCCCTTCGTTATTGTGACAAGACCGGTGTGCTCGTCAACACGTGGACTCAACTCGGTCACGAACTGGCACATGCCACTTTAGTAACAGACTTGTAACAACCTTGAAATTTGGATGTTTAATTTAAAAAAAATAATGATTTAAATTGTAAATTTAAATAAGAAGTTGATTTTGTTAAATAATAGATGTCTTCTTTAGAATGTGAGTTCTAAAGTATAATAATATTAGTGAAGTAATGTATATGTGAATATTTTAGTAAATTATAAATAAATCCATTTATTAAAAATTAGAGAAATGATTTTATATCTTTTATTTTGTTTATAAAAGATTATTTAAAAATTAATAAACTCTTGTTAAAATAAATAGAAGCTTTTTAGTTAATAAATATCTAAGAAGTCATATTTTGTTTATTTACTTTGATACTAGATTTTAATCTAGTAGTAATTGTTTCATTAAGCTATTTTAACGAAAAAATAGCCGGATACAACACTTTTTTTCATTTTTGGGTTGTATATATACTAGTTTTAGGCCAAAACCCATTATGCTTTTAAGAATGAGAAGGATTTCTTATAAAACAAAGTGTTGTACGTAGTTTGTTTCTCCAAATTCATTTCTCAGCAAACAAACCAAAAGGAAGAAAAACTTCCTTACTCCTCTTTTATAAACACTAGTTTCTAATTCCCGATTCTCTAGGAGTTCAATTAGTAATCTTTGACGTAATTAATTTTTGGTAAAGGAAACTAAACCTAATTCTCTTTCAATTAGTAATTTTGATTTCGGTTTCTGTTAGTAAGTTTGGTTTCTTTTTGCTGTTTTGATGAACAATACTAGGATTTTGATTAAATTAGTGTACTTCTATTTATTTGCTACCAAATTCAAGAAGAAAGGTGAGTTTATAACTCACAGCTACCTCTAATTCATAATTCAACTGTTGTTTAATTTTTTTGATGACTTGTTGAATGAATTAAATTCAATGCTAATTGTAATATTGCATGTTAGATGTTATATTCTCTGCTAGCTGAAAACCGTAAGAGTATAATCTCTTATAGCATCAAATGTAAGATAGTTATTTGCTTGCATGTTGGTTAATTCATCACCTAGGAAGCTCATCGTAGTCGCAGTTCAAAAACCGACGAAAACAGACCAACGGGAAGGCGGAAGAACTGCTTGGAACACATTCTAGGCAACGCCACCGGTCCATGTGGACCGGTGCACTGGTTATGGCTTGGAATGTGTTCCAGGCCATGCTTTGTGATCTCCCCGTTTGCCCATTCGATCCCCTGTTTACCCGATGTATTCTTGATGTTATGTATCGTGTTCTAGTGCTTTGGTTTTAATGATTTGGAAGTATATTATCAAGTTTTTAAATTAATGAATTGATGAATTCATTTCAAAAATTAAATTCCATAGAGATGCTACTATGGATATATGAAGTAATACATGATGTTGCACATAAGTTTATTTTACAATTTTAAACTAGTGGTTTCAATAGAGTGATTTCTAATCCAAACATTTTCCAAATCATTTCAAGTAATATACATATTTTATATAAAGGGGATTTGGAATCTTCTTATATACATATCAAAGATATTAATTATAATACCAAGGATTTCAAATTAGTTTAGAAGAATGGTTTTAAGGAGTGTATTTACAAGTACATATGTATAGATTTATAAATGATTTCCAATCTATATGTATTTATATATTCTAATTTATAAAATAATAGTTTTAGGAAGGATTTGGAGCGAATCGTTTTCATAAAATTGACGATGTTGATTGAATGAGAAATCGATTTAAATGATATAATAAAATGAGTGGTATGAAACGCTCGCATTTGTTTTATCGATTAATTCTTGGACTTGTTCAAATGAATATTTATTTTGTACGAGTGGGATTTTATAACATTTATTTTGCATGAGTGGGATTTTATAATCACTTAGTAAATAATTAAGCAATGCTAAGTGGTTATGGGACATTGTGTAATACTTATCTAGTTACTAATTGGAAGTTGATCAGACTTATAGAGTGGAGTTTACTAACTTAAAGTAAATGTTTGAGTAAACATGAGTGGTTATAGGACATGCGGTGGTTACTTGAATGATTATTTATAGGAAGTATATAACACTTATTTCGTTGAGTTTTAGACTCATCCCAGGGTATTCCATTTTATGCGAATTATGCGGGCTTTCAAGACCTATTTTGTGTTACTCATTTACAAATGGGTTATTATGTGTGATGTGCTCGTACTTGTGTGACATGCGTTGAACTTGTCTATAGGCTAGCTATTGATGACGACGAGTGGCATACTCGTATATGGTGTTAACTTGCGATGTGCTTGTCTTATAGTCGACTGACGAAGTGTTTACTTATTTACGTGTGATGTGCACACCAATGATATTAGATTGGCGAAGCGCTTATTTAATTACATGCAAAGAGCATGACGGTGAATCTTACTAAGTGCTTATCGTTTGCTTGCATTTAATGTTTTAAATTTCTTAGCTCTAATTAATGATTGATATATCTTTGATGTTTTGTTTGAAGGAACGTAACTTAACCTTAAGACATGAAGTTTTATATGAAGTATAAGTAAATTAGTGAAGTATAATCCATGATGTTTTACCCTTGATGTTTTTGTATCCTATTATTCTATGGACTAATCTTTTTAATAATTAGAGATAGTTTGACCCGGGTGTTATTTTAATGCTCGGGTCAGACCGAGACTTGGCAGGTAGCAGGGACTTTTGGCTTTGGACTTGGGCTAGCTTGGGTTAAAGTTATGCTAGTTATATATATTTGTCCTTACTTCATTTTGAGATGATGACTTATGTATGATGTATATTATTTGAGATGTAGACTCATTTTGTACTTGGTGATGTACCTTAGTCCTTATGTATGTTATATGATATGTCATCTATTATATTTATCAATATGATTTGTGATTCTGTATTTGTGATGTTTTATATTGTTTTGAATCATAATAAGCCATAGTAGTACTGTTTTGTCCTTGGATTGTATACAATAAATTCCTTTTCAGAGAAAAAATAAATTTGTATATTCAACATATTTGATATTCGCCCAAAGCAATATTACGGATGGTCGCTCCTAAACAGCCTTATTCTCCACATTAGCAAATGATATTACTTGTTAATATCATTTGTTAATGAGTGCACAAAGGTGGGGCGTTATAGGACTGCTGGACTAGGTGATACAAATGTGAACGCACATAGCGATAGCACATAACTATAAGAATCGGGTGTCATAGAATTGGGGCACGACCCCGCAATCCGGCTACCAGTGTAGATACAGGCCTAATCTAGTTCACTCCCACATCATAAAGTAAGTTGGACGGTGATAGACAAACAAATACTACCTATCCATATATTGGTTGACAACCATCCACCTAAATATGAAGACACATAACAATAAGCACACAATCATATAAATATGTCGACTCTCTGCAATAGCCACGAAGCCTAACTCATCGCAGCGAGCTCCACATCGTAGTTTCATCCAGCTTATCCCCGAATGAGTGTCATCTACGAGCAAAGAATAACCAAATAAATTTCACAACAGCATCCCATACTGCCACGTGTTACTAGTCCATTTATTCAGCGCTCACAAGTCACACTCACCCCATCATAATATTATGTATCATGAGTCAAGGAGTAATCACAAAAATATTACCAAATGCCTTATGGTATTATTAATCTGCTAAATCAAATTCCTTACAACCTAGAATCTCTATAATATTATTATTCTGTATAACGAGTCCAAAGATGAACCAGAGAAATTTTACTAAAATCCTAACACTGGATTGTATTATAACACCGTTTATTTAGATTCCTTGTTGCATAGAATTAAAAACACTCATAACATACAAAGAGATTTTATAGAGAAATTAAGCTTATATTTATATTATAAAATTCTTAAAACTCACACACACATGCGTAGATATACATACATACACACGTATGTACGTACATACATATATATACATATACATACATACATACATACATCCACATATATATAACCGTTGGAAATTCCCAACGGTTATAACCGTTGGAAATTATCTATTTTAGTAACATAATTCCCGACGGTTATATCAGTCGAGAAAGAACATATTTCCCAATGGTTATAACTGTTGGGAAATATGAAAATTCCCAACGGTTATAACCATTGAGAAAAAGAAATTTTTTATTGTTTATAACCATTAGGAAATGTCAATTATTTTCTCATCATCATAAGTAATACATGTCTATCCACCACACATCCGTACTAGACGAAAGACTGACAACACTTCTGCTTACTCCAAGAGCCACACCTTTGTTCGTTTGACATGACTCCTACAGTCTTGGGTTACCTCCTCTCGGTATTCTTAACCCAAAAAATGGATCAACACCCTGGTTTGAGTGTGAAAGCACCAGCTCTGTTCTCATAGAGCAATAATATAGGTAACCAATATAGAAAAAAGCAGTAAGAGAAAGAAGACAAGAAGATTTTTATAGTTGTTCGGCTGTTAACGAAGCCTACATCCACTTTATAATTTTTATTATAGACCGATTGCAATTACAAGAAGTGTTTGATTACAAAGCTCTTGATTATCCTTAGCTAGATTGAATCTACAAGGTTGGAATCCACTGACGAATCACAATGAACCCCGTTGGAGATTGTTGTGAGGAAGGTGAAGAGTGAAGAAAGCTTCCAGCAGAGTTTCAGCAACTAGTCCGGAGAAGATCCTCTTTATGTTGCAGACAGGATGGATTTATAGAGATTGGAGAGCTATCGGGCCGAGCCTGTTCGCCAATTGCTTGCAGATGGACACAGAAGGAATCAGTAAAGCTTAGCTCGCGACCCGAGCCAAAAGCATGGATCGCTAGCGATCCATAGTATTAGCTCGGGCGTGAGCTAATTACCTAGCCTCATTTTCTGCTTCAGTCTGTTCGGGGGTGCGCTTATCCCATGTTCACTTATGGATCGCTGGCGATCCATAGCGTATGGATCACTGGCGGTCCATACACTTAACATGTTTTTGGATTTTGGCTGTTGAGCTTTCTTCGTTGTCTTGTGTCAACGTTGTTCATGTAGTCTCGTTGCTCGTCGCTTTGCTTTGATGACAATTTACTTCCTAGTTGTATTTAGCCGCTGATTGGACTGGACGGATGCTTATCTCTTGGTTTAGCTAACTCGGAATCTCATCAAACTCAGTCACTACTTTTACAATATGGATTGGATCATGATGCAAGAAAAACAGTTGAACCCTGGGCTATATCTATGGATCGCTAGCGATCCATAGACCATGGGTCGCTAGCAATCCATGCTCTTAGTGGATTACCTCATCTTTTTCTCTTGGCTCTATATGGCTTGTTGCTTTAGTCCTTTTGGTTGAGTTCTAAGCCATTCTGACTCCATCAAGTTGTTCCGTCTTCTCTTGGATTATTCTCGATTAAAAACCCGGATAACATTTGCCCCCCAGAGTATGTATTCGTTGGAAACAAGGCATGCTCTAGAAGTTATCACTTTTAGTCTCTGCTTGTTGAATTCCAAGTAATTGTGTTAGAGTTTCGCGAATATGAAGCATGTTATGCTGCTGCTTACTTAGTTTAGTTCTCGACCGCTACTTCTTGTCATAATGGATCAAATTTTTCTCCATAGCTTCTCGGTATATCTTGAAATAGTAAGTAGATGTCGCAGTGCAAGTTTGAGGTCATATATATGCAATCCTATGGGTCGCTGGCGATCCATAGCTGATGGACCGCTAGTGACCCGAACAATTAGGATTTTTTGTGTGTTTTTGCTTCCTATTTAAGCAGTCAAGTCGATTCATCCCATCATTCGAGCCAAGCCATTTCTTCTTCCTGCGATCCAAGTACTTAACCGCGATTCGACTCAAACTTCCTCCTACGATCCGATCTAGGCATTCATCGATTCGATCCATCATTTCCAAAGATTCGACCTTGTCTAAATCCTCCGCCGTGCTTCCTTCTTCGTCGCCAACACTGGAGCATCAGCACTGCTTTCTCAGGTCGCCTCCAACCAAAACCCTAGTTTTGCTTGTGCTTTGGATCACCGCCGACCTGTTATTGGCTCACTGATCCTAATTCTTCAACCGATTCTGTTTCTAGAGTTTAATTCGAGGTGGGTTCACTAATTACAATGTTCATTTAATGATTTGATAGCGAGGTTGCATTCGTGATGTTTGTCGTGAGGAGTCTGAGTCGATTGCGGCTTAATGGAGGAAGATAGTAAATCGAGTCTTGAGTTCCCCTCGGAACGACATTCGGGCCTTGCCCGGTGCTTGACATGGTTTGCTGTCTTCGTCCATTGAACTAGAATCGACTTGTACCAAGTCCCGTAGCTGATATTGCACGACACGTTGTGAATTGGTCCTGTCTCTTCCGGAGAACTTGGACTTATCTTATCTTGCTTGCTTTTGCACGCTGCTCGGTGTCCCTGTACTAAAATGAATTTTCTGCATCGCTTCGGACAACGGATCCATTATCGATCGTTGATCGATAATGAGTAAGTGTAGAGGAACTAAAAACAAAAGGAAATGAAATGGGAAGCCCTTTTCTTTTTCCGCTGCGAGCGAACTATCTACACGGGATAGAGCGTTTGTAGTGTTTTGGACATCGAACTCACCCCTATAGACAGCACACTGCACTTGCCCCAGTACATACTTGAAATAGGATGTGTCGGCACGAATTGATGTCTCTCCGGAATTCAAGTGTTGTAGGGGAAACTATTAGTTTAGAATAGAATTACCTGATCGTTTTGGATACGAGTTCTATTGTTTAGAATGAAGTATCCAACTTCGTGCCGTAAGTCAAGCGGAGGAAGCCCGACAATTTTGGAAGTCGAGTCGTCGTCCGTCGCACTTTCTCCTTCCACCTCATAGGCTAAATATAGCCAATTGGTCCCAGTAGGTCCTGTCTTGGATCGAACTCCCCCTAATTTTAGAGTTCTTCTCAACCCGTCGGAGAGAGCTTCTTCTGTGGTTTCCGCTAAGGTCCTGCACAATATCTACGTGCAACATGGCATACCAAAGGAAGACGTATGCCTTCCAGAGAAGAACGAGTTTGCTCACATGCCTCCTCCGGGATATACTACTTGTCATCCGTATATGTGTCTAAATGGCGATGTGCCCCCTTTTAACGAATTTCTGCGCAAGACTCTCTCGAATTTAGGCATTGCTCCATTCTAGATTCATCCCAACGGTTACGCCATCCTAACTTGTTTGCACGTCATTTTCATGCGAACATCCAATCGGGCTCCGAGCTTTGACGAGTTGTGATAACATTCAAGAGGAGAGATGAGTGTCTGTCCTTGGTCGTAATCAAAGTTCAAAGGAATTGAGAAATCGTATTACGACTGCAGAGCAATCTATCCCAGTTCAAGACCCGGTATTTCTTCGTCAGTTGCCCCGAGGGGTTTAACCGTTTATGGACAACGGGAGGGGGGTAAGTTCTTTTCCCTACTTATTGAGTTCTGATATGTCGCTATGGGGCTTCTAACAATTTTAATATTACTTGCAGTTATCCCGAGGCCGAATAGGGGCTTGCCTCTCGATGATGTTTTTCGAACCCTGAAGGCTATTGATGCTGAAGAAAGATCCATTAAAATCTTGCTGACTGACGAAAACTTACTCCGATAGGGATTATTGCATCTGAGGAGATCCTCCATTCCAGTTGATGTCCCCTCTCCTTCTCGATCCAGGGTTCACACATGATCCACTTCCTCTTCTCATGGTTCCGAAGAAGGCGCTTCTCAAGAGAGGGAAAGGGCTTGTCCGGAGAATCAGCCGAAGAGGCTTGCGATGGAAGAGATGTTGCTACGATCAGAGTTAGTCGCCCGACCAGTATGCCTTCGATTCTGGAAGAAGGAGAAGAGGAGTTCAAACAGAGGGAAGGCAAAGCCGCAATGGACTTAGGAAAAGAGGAGGGGGAAATCAGGAGCAGTAGAAATGAGTCTACTTCTAGCGGTGATTTCTATGCAGAATCCGATAATGGGGATTCTGAATCGTGCGACGAGACTCCGGGAATGAGTCCCGTCATTCCAAGCTCACCTCCTCCAGACACGAGTGGCAAAGACGATGCCTCAAAGATTGGACGATGTTGAGATTGTTCGAGTAAAGATGATGGCATGGACTTTGGTGATTTGAGGGATGTTTACGTCGATTTTGACGCGCTTAAGGGGGAGGATTTCAAATTTGAGGAGGTGCTCCCTCGTTCGGGCCATGTTGCAACCGAAGTTAGCCCGATTCCTTCCACGGCGCCAGCCCGATCTGGTTTGTGACGTTGTTTTAGGCTCTCCTCCCAAACACATCACATGCTTCACTAGGGTTACACTCACTTGTACACACACTTTTCATGTTTATTTTCCATTTCTAAAACCTTTTATTTATGCTTTGTGTCAGGTATGATGAGAGGACGCAGCCTTTACGATGATTTTGAAGAATTTACCGACTCCTAGTGCTGGTCCAAGCGTTCTTCCGGCCGCCACCAGCTCCGTGAGACGGAGGAAGAGTATTGAAGAAGAAAAGCTCTAGAGGCCGAAACTGGTCGTCGAGACGAGAGGGGGCGGAGCCAAATATACAAAGGCGGGTATGAAAAGAGGAAGACTTTCGATGAGAGAGAGGAGCCGTCGAAGAGGTTTAAATTTGATTGTGGTTCCCATTCTTCGGAACAACAAGCTTTTGTTCTGACACTCTCTTCAGCGGGTCAGGAAATCCCCTTTACTTCTGTCCCCATTCTGCCTTTAACTTACATTCCGTCATATTCTATTACTCTTGCCTCCGATGCTTCACGTCCCCACTGGAGACCTACCTATATTTTTCCGTCCGGTCCTCCCAGGCTTGAGGCGGCGCTCCCAGGGTGGTTTCTAAGGGGGGTTAATATTGATCGCGATCTCCGTTCGGTTCGTAGGGATTCATACATGCCACATCTTCAGGCTATCCATAACGATTTATAACTAGCCGAAGGGTGGGAGAAATTATGTAAGCAACTGGCAGATACGAACCACAACAACTGTTAGGAAATTCTCTTTTTGAATTAGAGAAGGATGATTTTGCAAAGGCGTTGACAGAACGCGATGCCAGGATCAAACAGCTGGAGGAGGAGAAAGATGTGGCGCTTCGAGAAAGCAAAAGGAACGTCGACTTGCTGAAAGAATTAAAAGATGCCCACGAGAGAATTGAGATCATCTATAGGGACGAAATTAAGAAGGCTCATGCCGAAGAGGCCAAATTAAAAAAGGAGGTGGCCACTTGCAGTGTGACAATTGAAGCCCGGAAGAAGACCATCTCCGATCACGACCGTATCGTTGAGGGTCATAATAAGACCATCTCCGACCAGGCTGAGACTATCGCCCGGCTACAGGGTCAAGTTGCGCAGCTTAGCACCGATAAGTCTCGCGTCAAAGTTGAACAGGCCGCCGTCTTGGTGGATTATCTGGAGCTTCAGAACGCTTTTGAAAGAAAATGGAGAAGGTGGACGAGACCATCATGAATTTTTATGTCAACTCTCTGCTGCATCAGGGGAGCCTCAGCTACTTAGGCCCGAAATTCCTGCGCACTCTCGCTGTGGTCTGGGAGGAAATCTTGACCCTCTTTCATGATAGCAATGACATTTATACCAAGCGAGAGTTAGAAAACGCCTACCTCAATGAAGAATCAAAGAAGGCTTTGCTAGAGGGCCAAGAGATTCTACGGATCGAGAGGGAGAAAGAAGCTGTTGATGTTGCCATGACTGCGGCTGCCAAAGAGATTACGGAGCCTTTCATTTCTGGTGTCGGCGAGCCACCGGGGCAGCCCCGCGATCTGTCAACAAGTTCTGGGCTCGAGGCTTCCCCTCGGATTGTCGAGCTATCGAAGGATGGTGAAGGCGGTGAGTACGAAGTTGAAATTCTTGGTCATTCCTCCGGTGTAGGTAATCTTCTTGTTTCCCCTGAGTTCGGGAGCTTTCAGCTTACGCCCCAAGAGCAGGAAGAGTTTAACACTTTCATTTTTGACCTTATAAGTCCATCCTCCTTGTCTGCTGATCTGCCTGTTTCTTCGGTGCCTGGACCTACTTCTGTCTCGATTGCTTCTGTGTTTGTTTCCGTGCCTGCTCTTGTCACTGTGTCCATGTCTGGCTCGCAGCCGGAGCCGGAGTCCGAGAAGATCGCCGCACTTTATGGCTTGGATGACCCTTTCATATCTTTGGAAGGTGACATAACGGCGGCCGAAGTTCAGGAGCAGGAAGTTCAAACTGAGTAGCCACGCAGATCTCAAGAATGCGGGTTGCCATCAAAAAGGAGAAGGTTGAAGCAATCAAGGCCTCCAAGAGCTCCCGCAAGTCACAGAAGCGTAAAACGAAGGGCGAATCTTCTGAGAAGGTTGTAGAGTAGGAGGAGGACACTAGCGCTGAGGATATTGTTGACATTACTGGCAGCGACACCACTCCCGAGGCGAAGCAGAAACTCCGAAAAAAGGCTGAAAGGGAGTGGTGGAAAGAAGTGCTGAGAAGCTTGGGTGGCGACTGATCTGATTTTGATTCATTTTGTGTTGTTTTTTTCAAGTGCAGAGTAAGCACTTAGTGTTTTTGTTGTGGTGTCTGTTGATGTGCACGTAAATGTGTGTATATTTACATCCATATTTTATCTCTTTTTATTTAAATAAACATCATATTTGGGCATTTTTACATGTTAAAACCAAAATTCAATTATTTTCAAACCATTATATTTTTATCTTCATTCAGGGGCAAAATGGTCATTTGTGTGCATGTGTTAATTTAAGAATTTTTACTTGGACAATTTTTATGATTTTTATAGGATATTTTGATGCATTTGGAAGTGGGATTCATGATGATATATGCATGCACAAGGAAATACAAAGGAATGAAGAGGAAATAATTCAAGTTCAATATCATGGAGGACCCCACCCACTTACCTAACTTCCAATTAGAAGCTAAGCACATGCTAAAAGGACTTAAAGCTTCATGTACATATTAAGTGGGGGATTATTGAATGTTAATGATTACTTGGAGGCTACACCACCTCAAGGGTATTTTGGGAAGCTCCCTAAAAAGAGAATTAGGGTTTTATGCATGTATAAATAGCCCTCTTATGTACATGAACAAAGGATCTACTCTTTCATTTTACTTAGGAAATTAAGAGATCAAATTGTAAGATCAATGTTCTATGAAATAAAAATGGCTTCCAAGCCTCTTTCTTCTCTCTTTTCTACATGCTTTTCTTTGTTTTAATTTTTTATGCTCTCTTTCCTTTAATGTTCATAGCTTAGATTTACATTTATGCAAGTAGTGTAGCTTTAATTTTTATGCAATTAGTTACTAGTTAATCTTTCTTTCTTCCTTTACTTAGTTTTCATTTCTTTGCTCTTTCATGTTGAAATTTACAAGTGTTGCTTCAATGCCACAAATGAGTAGCTAAACCCTTCAATTTAGGGGTGATGAAGCTCTCAAATATTATGTAATTTCAACATTTATATTATTTATGATCTCTTTGTCTATGCTTCATGAAAGTAAATTTTGATGCAAGTTTATAAAAGTGGGTTTGATAGCTTATGTTGCTTTTGCAAATGGGCTATTCTTATTCAACATAAACACAAGTTGCATCATCATTTGCTAATCCATTTTTGATTTTGAAATGAAAGTAAAAATGAAATTTGATGATCTATATTACTAGTTACAATAGTAAATAGATCATCCTTAAAATAACTTTTGCTTTGGCTTCATTTTCATGAGAATTATAAGTGGTATAATTGTTGTATTATAGTTTGATGGTTTGAGTTATGTTAATTAATAACATAAACAAACCATACTTATGATAAATGCAACACTTATTTCATTTAATATCAAAGTTAGAGATCATAAATTCTATGTTTGTTGATTTACAAAAATATTAGAGTGGATTTGCCTCTAAATTGTTCTCTAGTTTAATAGTTTTTAAATCACATTTTAATTTTAGATTTAGCTTCTTTTTTGTAGTTAACAATTTCATCTCTCTTTGGTCTAATTTGATTGAATAGATTTTTAATCTCTCACAATTCCCTACGGATCGACCCGTATTCGCCACGTACTACAAAGTGTATGCCGTGCGCTTGCGGTTAATTTTAATTTAAATTCGTTCGATGGTTTTCTAAACCGATAGAATTTCCGTCGACGAACAAGTTTTTGGCGCCGTTGCCGGGGATTTGTTTTGATTTTGATTTTCTATTCTTCGAATTATTTTCGTTTGATTTTTGTTTATTTTTATTTTTGTGTGTTTGCATTTAAATTTTTTTTGTTGTGTGTTTGTTTGTGATTTTTGTTTGCATTTTGAGTGAGTTGTTCTAGTTAAAATTGCATTTGCATCTCTGTAAAAAAAAGGCATCACAAGTTCATTTCAAAAAAAACAAACATATTTTTATTTCATTGTATTTGCATTTTACATTTCTTTTTTTTCCTTTTCTTTTACATTTACATCTTTCATTTTTCCCTTCCTTCTTAAAAAAACAACATATTTCTGTGCATTTGTGCTCTGGCATTGCATTATCACTGTTGCATTGCCACCTCAAATACTTCCTCATTCACTCAGTTCCCACTGCCTCTAACATAAACCATACCACCTTCTATCACCATTCCCCTTTCACTGCAATTGCCCCTGCCTACATCTCCTCTGCCTACAACAACAACCCTGCTATACATCATTTCAAAACTACCCATAATAGTTTCAAACTTCTCCAACTTGTCATCACTTCCATACCATATAATCAAACACAATCCCAGTCACACCACTTCAATCCCATACATCCACAATTTCACCACACCTTCATTCACATACCACCAGTGTTCATACACCCACTATATTTGATCATTTGTGTGTTCACTGATTCACACTGCAAAAACTTCATATTCTTCCCACTGCAAATCAGTGTCCAACATTCATCAACTCAAACACTCCACTGACTTGCGCCTGCTATTCACACACATACCCACAACCATCTCCAAAAAAACATACTTCGCCAGCAATCCAAACACCAGCCTCTGTCACTTGCAGTCAGTGCAACTGCATCACCATCAGTGTACAACTACTGCCCTGCTTCATAACAACTGCATTTCCTCACTACCATTTCACCAGACTTCCCATACATCACTTACTTCTACAACCTTCAACACTGAACAACATTCCTGCATACAACTCCTACATCAGATCGCTACTGCAACACTTCTGATCCATCATCATTACTTTCACATTCCTTCAATTCACTCTATCACATTCCTTCATTTCATAACCCTTCATACTCCTCAACACTGTCAATACATCACCACTCCATCAAAATCCATCCAATCAACAATACAACAGTGCATTTTCCATTCTCACTGTCTCATCTACCCTTTGCCACTACCGTACATTCACGATACTCCATCGCCTTCCTCTGAAAACTGCTACAAATTGCATACAAACATCTCCTTAGCCAACATCAAACATCCACTGCCTCAACCCAAACCATCATTCAATCATCACTGTGCAGTACGTCCTCCATAATCACCACCTACCTCTGTCGTTACCCTATCAAGTAGTCAACAGGACATCCATCTTCATCAACAACTGTGCCTCTCCACCGTCACTTCTCCTATTTACGCCAAAAGACTTCAACAAACAAACAACCGTGACTTCAAACATAACCGCAAACCAGCACCTACAACCAGACATTGTCCACGACTTCAATTCAATTGCGACTTCCACTAACTTCGCCTAAAGCCCAACAAATCCCCTCAAACCTGCAATCACCGTAACCCCCAATTACGCAAACCTTGGCAACTCGATCAACTTGCTAGCCCAACCTCGAACAGCAGCCCATCAACACCGAGTAGCCTCGAACCGAAGTTTGTGGGATTTGAATTTGATTTTGCACGAGAATTTGATTTCATTGAGAAAACGTGAATTTTGATTTCATATCTTTGATCGGTTTTGGGGATTGTCTGTGTTTTAAAAAAAACAACGAGAAAGGGAGAGAACAAAATAATGTATGCGGGCTTGATGATGTTTGGTCCGGTTAACGTATATTTTTATTTGTTAAGCTACTTTTGAGTTTCCTTTCCAAAAAAAATTTTAAAAAAAAATTTTAAAAAAAAAGTTCAACTTTGTTTAATTTTCATTTTCCATTTGTTTTCACTTGTTTTTGTTTCTCGCTTATTTTGTTTTTCATCTTTGATAAACATACTAAATAATAATAAAAAAAAAATTGTTGAATATATCTTGTGTTTCATCTCAGGTTGCCAAAGCAGAAACTCCAAAAGGAAGAAGTGCTTGCCCAAATAAACTGCTTTGCCTTGCTTAAAAAATTGCCGCTTAAAAAAAATTTCTAATAATCTGCACGCTCTGGTATTGTGCTTTCATCTCTAGTGCATTGTTGGTTGCTTGCATTTGCAATTATATACAAAAAAAATTCAAAATCCAAAAACAAAAACAAACTTCATTTTAGTTGCATTGTAAATTCACGTTTAATTTTTGTTTTGCATCCATCTCATCTTATTTTCTTTTTTAAGGGCAATACCCCAATTCACATAAGGTGAGGGATTTCATCACCCTTTCCTTAGCCCACAAACGCATCTCATCGTAGAATTTGACTAATAATAAAGGTTAGACATTCGACTTAAGGGTGTCGCGGGCTCATCTAGGGCTTAATTGTATCTTCATAATTGTTTTATTTGAACGATTTTATTTCTTGGTGTCTAGGCTACGGCAGAGTAATAACCAGTTATAAAAATTACGGTGATACGTAAATATTATACTGGTTGTTCCTCTGAAGGTATTTAAACCTTCGGCTGCATTGCTACGGTGATTCGTGGTGCACCGATAACTCCTGTCTGTTACCTGGCTGAGAAATATTTTTGTTGATTTAAGACAAAGTGTGATTATACAATTTTGGGTTAGGAGCTAGTAAGGACAAAAAATTGTAATTAAGTCCTTTGCATTCATTTAGTTGCATTAGTTCATGCATATTAAAAAAAAATCAAAAAAAAATCAAAAAAAATCAAAAATCAAAAAACCAAAAAAATTGTAAATTTTAACTTAGTTTTTAATTCAAAAAAAATCCTTTTAAATCCCTTCCTTTGAAATTTTTCAATCAAAAACAAAAATCCAAAAAAAAAATTTTAAAAATTCAAAAAGAAAAAAAATCAAATTTCCATTTTCTAAAAAAAATCATTTTGGTAAATATTTGAAAAAAAACATATAAAAATTTGAAAAACTAAAAACAAAACAAAAATCAAACTTCTCTTTTGAAATTGAATTTCACTTGATAAATAGTCTTCTTCCTTAAAAAAAACAAAAACGTTTTCAAAACTTCTTTCATTCTCCAAACTCGATTCTAACTTCTTTCTCTTCTCGACTTTCACTTGTGCATGAGTACGTGGACTCGTGACACAACAACAAATCGTTGGACTCGCGACCCTTCTACAAACCGTTTAACTCGAACAGACGATCCTCCCGAAATGGCAAACGAAAACGCCCCTCGAACTCTTATGGATAGAATCTTTCCCGATAGAGTTTCTATTCCATCTTGCATCACGTTACCCGCCCCTACGGGTAACCATTTCGAAATTCACTCAAACCATATTGCCACTCTTCCGAAATTTGGCAATTTCGAACACGATGATCCATACATCTTCTTGACTAAATTCGAACAAGTTTGTGCAACCATTAAACTCCAACAACTTTCTGATGACGGAATCAAACTTCGATTAATCCCATTCGCTCTTACAGATTACGCTTAAAAATGGTTGTACAGCTTACCATCGAACTCGATTAAAACGTAGGAAGAATTCGTAAAAGCTTTCTTAAAAAAGTTCTACCCTTTGGAAAAAACGAGTAGAACCCGAAACGAAATTGTAAACTTTCATCAATTCAAGGGAGAGCCATTCGGAAAATATTTTGAAAGATTCAAAGAGCTTTTGATAAAATGTCCACACCATAATTTTGAAAAATGGACGATTTGCCAAATTTTATACGATGGACTCGAAAACAGCTCACGTACCATGCTCGAATCAATGTGCCAAGGCAACTTTCTTGCCCAACATCACGACGATGCTTGGCAATTTCTTGAAAATCTTGCCGAAAAATCATCCCAATGGGAACGATCGAACGAAAAATCAGTTTACTCACGATCGAGTGCACACTCGATAGGATCCTCTGTTGCTTTGGAAGCTAAGATCGACGCAATGATTAAAAAATTCGATAACGTTTTCTCATCGAATCAAATGAACCAAACTTCCCAACCGATGTGTTATAAATGCAATGATCCTAAACATATAGCCGATCAGTGTCCCAATTCTGTTGAACAAATCAATGCTTTCAATAAAGCCAAAAATGACCCGTTTTCTCCAACGTACAACCCTGGTTGGAGAAATCATCCAAATTTTGCGTGGAACCAAAACAATCCTAACACAAATACGATTCGTCCCAGTTTTCAAGCATTTCCGAATAATGCTTCGAATCCTCCCTTTCAGCCCAACAATTTTCAACCAAACCTTGCGGGTCCGTCGCATAATCAACCGCAACAAAATGCTGCTCATCCTCCCCAAGACGATAAACGTTTAACTTCACTTGAGAAAACTCTTGAAACGTTGGCTAAAGCAACCACTCAAAGCCTTCAATCAAACAACAATTTGCAAAATTTATTGACTTCATATATGCAAAACACGAACCAATCAATTGCAAAACTCGAAATGCAAATGAGTTAATTAGCCACGTCTGTGAGCAAACGGGAACGAGGAACATTCCCAAGCCAACCCATTTCAAATCCCAGAAATCAAAACGCAAATTTAAATCAATCCCATGTTGTTCAAGGTAGCAACGTCACCCAATTGAATGCTATCACAACTCTTCGTTCCGGGAAACAAATCGATAATCAAGTCGTTAATCCAAACGATTTACCGGAAACTTCTCTCGATACTTCTAAAACAACAAATGAATCTGAACAGAACGTGGAGCCAAACGTTGAATCGAATGCCAGTCAAAACTCTTCTTCTTCTACTCGAGTAGACCTGCCTACCGAGTATCGTGTCCCATTTCCACATCGTCTCTGACCTAAGAAACACTCGGACCAAATGGAAAAGATGTTGGAAATTTTTAAACAAGTCAAAGTTAACATTCCGCTTCTTGACATCGTTCAGCAAGTCCCAACATACGCGAAATTCCTTAAGGACTTGTGTACCCAAAAGCGACACACTCAAGTGCCCAAAAAAGTTTTCTTAGCTGCCAGTTTGAGTGAAGTCTTGTCCCAAACCATGCCCGTAAAATACAAAGATCCTGGCTGCCCTACGATTTCATGTACAATTGGAGACAAGATGATTAACAAATGTCTGATAGACTTAGTCGCGAGTGTCAATTTGATTCCATACTCTGTGTACGAACAATTAGGCTTAGGTGAGCTCAAACCCACAAAAGTCACGCTTCAATTTGCCGATCGCTCGATTAAGAAGCCCGTGGGAGAAATCGAGGACGTGCTCATTCGAGTAGGGCATTTCATATTCCCCGTTGATTTTATCGTTCTCGAAACACAACCCGTGACGAATCCCTCGAATCAAATTCCATTGATTTTAGGCCGACCATTCTTAGCTACCTCAAATGCCTTAATCAATTGTCGTAACGGTTCGATGAAAATTTCTTTTGGAAACATGACTTTGGATCTTAACATTTTCAATCTTGAAAGCCAATCGAACGAACCTCATGACCAAACGTGGGAAGTTAGTGTCATTCACGAAAACCTTGAAAACGAAACAATTGACCTTAGCGACGAACGTGAAACTGAATATGAAAAATTATTTCATGAAATTCCCAGCGAGATTGAATACACTCTTCCCTTTGAATTGCTTCAAATTGAGTCGGAATCTCAATCAAACTCTTTGATCGAAAAACCCCCAAAGTTGGACCTCAAACCACTTCCCGATCACCTTAAGTACGCATACTTAGGTGATAACGAAACGTTGCCCATCATAATTTCCGCAACTCTCTCTCTCTTGATCAAGAAGCTTCTCTTCTCTCTATTCTTTCGAAAAACAAGGAAGCGATTGGATGGTCGATCTCCGATATAAAGGGAATTAGTCCCGCTCTTGTCCAACATCGCATTCATTTAATCGACGATGCCAAGCCGGTTCGTGATGCGCAACGAAGGCTTAACCCAAAAATGAAAGATGCGGTGCGTGATGAAATTCTTAAACTTCTCGACAACGGAATCGTTTACCCAATCTCCGATAGTTCATGGGTTAGCCCAATTCACGTTGTACCGAAAAAGTCTGGGCTAACCGTTGTCAAGAACGATTCAAACGAACTTATTCCAACTCGTACTCAAACGGGTTGGCGTGTTTGCATTGACTACCGAAAACTAAATGCCGCAACACGAAAAGATCACTTCCCCCTTCCTTTTATCGACCAAATGCTTGAACGTTTAGCCGGCCACGAATTTTACTGCTTCCTCGATGGTTATTCTGGCTATAACCAAATTCCCATCACTCCCGAAGATCAAGAGAAAACGACTTTCACATGTCCATTCGGTACCTTTGCTTATCGACGTATGCCATTCGGACTTTGTAACGCTCCTGCGACCTTCCAACGATGCATGGTTGGAATTTTTTCCGACATGATTGAGCGCTTTCTAGAAGTTTTTATGGACGATTTCTCAATCTTTGGCGATTCTTTTTCCCAATGTTTACATCATCTCGAATTGGTTCTAAATCGATGTAAAGAAAAACATTTGACTTTGAATTGGGAAAAATGCCACTTTATGGTCAAACAAGGCATAGTCCTTGGACATATCATCTCAAATAAAGGCATTGAGGTAGACAAAGCAAAAATCAATGTCATTGCGAACCTACCCATTCCCAAAACTGTTAAGGACATTCGATCATTTCTAGGACACGCTGGCTTTTACCGACGCTTTGTGAAAGACTTTAGCAAAATTGCTCGTCCTTTGACAACTCATCTTGGAAAAGACGTTCCTTTCGATTTTAAATCTGATTGTATCTCTTCCTTTGAACGTCTTAAGAACGAACTCATTTCTGCTCCAATCATTTGTGCGCCCAATTGGGATCGTCCTTTCGAGATAATGTGTGATGCTTCAAACTTTGCTGTTGGTGCTGTCTTAGGACAACGCATCAACAAGATCCTTCACGTCATTTACTACGCGAGTATGAATTTGAACGACGCTCAACTCAACTACACAACAACAGAAAAAGAGCTTCTAGCTGTCGTTTTTGCTCTCGAAAAATTCAGACAATACTTGATAGGGTCACACATTACTGTGTACACGGACCACTCCGCACTTCGATATCTCTTCTCTAAAAAGGATGCCAAATCCCGCTTGATTCGTTGGATCCTTTTACTTCACGAATTTGACCTTACAATCAAAGACAAAAAAGGATCCGATAATGTCATAGCTGATCACTTGTCTCATCTTCCAAACGCACCATCTTCTTTGCCGATCAATGAAAACTTCCCCGATGAACAACTTCTTTCAATTTCTATCGACCCATGGTACGCTGATATAGTGAACTACTTAGTCACTAAAGAAACTCCCTCATCATGGTCCAAACAGGACAAATACAAATTCATGTCCCAAGTGAAATATTTCTATTGGGACGATCCATACTTGTTTAAATATTGTCCCGACCAAATCATCCGACGTTGCATTCCGGATAATGAGATAAGGAGTGTTCTTTTGTTTTGCCACGATCAAGCGTGCGGTGGACATTTTGGTCCTCGAAAAACTGCGGAAAAGGTGCTTCAGTGTGGTTTCTATTGGCCTTCTCTCTTCAAAGACTCATTCGAAGTTTGTAAAACTTGCGATCGATGTCAAATGCTTGGACGAATTTCTAGACGAGATATGATGCCTCTAAACCCCATTCTTACCATCGAAATCTTCGATGTTTGGGGTATCGACTTTATGGGACCTTTTCCCAATTCTTTTGGAAACTTATATATCCTTCTCGCTGTTGACTACGTCTCAAAATGGGTTGAAGCTGTTCCTTGCAAAACCAACGACCATAAGATTGTTGTGAAATTTCTCAAAGAAAACATCTTTTCGAGGTTCGGCACACCTCGCACAATAATCAATGATAACGGGACCCATTTTTGCAACCGTTCTTTTGAAATTTTAATGAAAAAATACTCGATAACCCACAAGTTATCCACTCCGTATCATCCTCAAACTTGTGGCCAAGTTGAAGTTTCAAATCGACAAATAAAACAAATCTTGGAGAAAACTGTCAACAAAAATCGAAAAGATTGGTCTCAGAAATTGACCGACGCGCTTTGGGCTTACCGTACTGCTTTTAAAACTAACCTTGGGATGTCCCCATTTCGTTTAGTGTACGGTAAAGCTTGCCATTTACCCGTTGAAATTGAACACAAAGCATTGTGGGCAATAAAAAACTTAAACTTTGACCTTGAAAAAGCTGGCGAAAACCGAAAATTGCAACTCAACGAACTAGAAGAACTTAGGAATGACGCGTATGAAAACGAGAAAATTTACAAAGAAAGAACAAAAGTTTTTCATGACAAGTCAATCCTTCGAAAAACGTTTTCGCCTAACCAGAAAGTTCTTTTATATGACTCGAGACTTCATTTATTTTCGGGGAAACTTAAATCAAGATGGACCGGACCATTTATGGTACAAACTGTTTTTCCACATGGTGCCGTAGAAATAGAAAACCCCAGGGATGGATCAATTTTCAAAGTCAACGGTCATCGTTTGAAACCTTTCTTGGAATTGCCAAATAACCAAGAGGAGGAGCTCATGATCCTTCATGAGCCAAGCTACGTCTAGTAAGAATGTTAACCCTCTTTTGTAAATATGTACATATTTTTCCCGTTACACTCATTATATCACGCATTGACTATGGGGACACAGTCAAAATTAAGTGTGGGGGGAAGTCTCATTTTCATTTTTTTTCATGGTTTTTCATGGCATTTTTGAATTTTCATCTTCTTACTTCAAAAAAAAAAATCTCAAAACTCCTATATCTCAAAAACATTTTCTTTTTACCATTTTGATTTATTTTTGAAGAAACACTATGGGTTAAGTATAAGTTTTGGTTAATATATTGAAATTTTTGAAAATTTTTTTGTCTTAACAAAAATAAAAATGAAGTTTGATTACAAATAACAATGGTTTAACTGGTATATAGGAAGGTTCATCTATGTTAATTATGAAGTATGTTCTAATTGAAAATCTTTGTTTAAAAAGTGGTAAATTTAAAGTAAAGGATATAACATTTTTGTCTTCTAAGTTAAATGGTGCTAAGATAATTTTGCAAAACTCTCTCTCTCTCTTAAAAATATATAAAAAATAATAATAATAACATCCAAAGTATTCACTCTCATTTAAAAGTCCTCACGGTTATGCATGGGTGAATTACTTGGAATCTTTAATTATGTGCTTTCATACTCATTTAAAAGTCCTCACGGTTATGCATGTATGGAACACATGTAAAAAAAAGAAAAAAAACAAAGAACAGACTTAATAAAAAACCACCTACGGTCGATAGGTGTATGCATGAAAGTGTGTGCACTCGCCATGCTCTGTACTCCCCTCACATAAGCCCGAAAGGCAGTGCATGGGTGGTATATCTGGCCTCAGTTTACCTGAGCTAGGTGTGTAATTTTTTTTTCTTCTTACAAATAATAAGAGAGCAAGCAATTGAAATCGTAGCACTATTTTTACTTATTTGATTTGATTTGTTATTGAAAAGAAATGAAAATACCACTTTAATAAAATTTGATAATCAACTAAGGATTTATTTCATAGTTACATTTTGTTATCAACCGAAACATCGAGTTAAACTATTGTTTATTTGCTATGATAACTTGATTTTTGTTGGAAGTTTTGATGAGGAATGACTTAAATTTTCAAGATAATGACCAAGACTTATATTTAACTTCTTTGTGTCGATTTAAGAGTAAATCCGTCATTTGTAAATATTTTCAAGAACTTGCATTCATCCCATTGTAAATAAATCTTGCATTTTGTAAATATTTTCACTTTGCATCTGGATTTTGTGGGTAGTATCCGCTGAAAACCCTCACGAGACAACACTCGTCCTACTGGGGACACCTAGAGGTTTAACGGCTTGTTGCATACGCTCAATGCAATCGTGCTACCTACGAAAATGGATTTATCTAATTTTTCCTTTATTCGAGGACGAATAAAAAGATAAGTGTGGGGGTATTTGATGTGCACGTAAATGTGTGTATATTTACATCCATATTTTATCTCTTTTTATTTAAATAAACATCATATTTGGGCATTTTTACATGTTAAAACCAAAATTCAATTATTTTCAAACCATTATATTTTTATCTTCATTCAGGGGCAAAATGGTCATTTGTGTGCATGTGTTAATTTAAGAATTTTTACTTGGACAATTTTTATGATTTTTATAGGATATTTTGATGCATTTGGAAGTGGGATTCATGATGATATATGCATGCACAAGGAAATACAAAGGAATGAAGAGGAAATAATTCAAGTTCAATATCATGGAGGACCCCACCCACTTACCTAACTTCCAATTAGAAGCTAAGCACATGCTAAAAGGACTTAAAGCTTCATGTACATATTAAGTGGGGGATTATTGAATGTTAATGATTACTTGGAGGCTACACCACCTCAAGGGTATTTTGGGAAGCTCCCTAAAAAGAGAATTAGGGTTTTATGCATGTATAAATAGCCCTCTTATGTACATGAACAAAGGATCTACTCTTTCATTTTACTTAGGAAATTAAGAGATCAAATTGTAAGCTCAATGTTCTATGAAATAAAAATGGCTTCCAAGCCTCTTTCTTCTCTCTTTTCTACATGCTTTTCTTTGTTTTAATTTTTTATGCTCTCTTTCCTTTAATGTTCATAGCTTAGATTTACATTTATGCAAGTAGTGTAGCTTTAATTTTTATGCAATTAGTTACTAGTTAATCTTTCTTTCTTCCTTTGCTTAGTTTTCATTTCTTTGCTCTTTCATGTTGAAATTTACAAGTGTTGCTTCAATGCCACAAATGAGTAGCTAAACCCTTCAATTTAGGGGTGATGAAGCTCTCAAATATTATGTAATTTCAACATTTATATTATTTATGATCTCTTTGTCTATGCTTCATGAAAGTAAATTTTGATGCAAGTTTATAAAAGTGGGTTTGATAGCTTATGTTGCTTTTGCAAATGGGCTATTCTTATTCAACATAAACACAAGTTGCATCATCATTTGCTAATCCATTTTTGATTTTGAAATGAAAGTAAAAATGAAATTTGATGATCTATATTACTAGTTACAATAGTAAATAGATCATCCTTAAAATAACTTTTGCTTTGGCTTCATTTTCATGAGAATTATAAGTGGTATAATTGTTGTATTATAGTTTGATGGTTTGAGTTATGTTAATTAATAACATAAACAAACCATACTTATGATAAATGCAATACTTATTTCATTTAATATCAAAGTTATAGATCATAAATTCTATGTTTGTTGATTTACAAAAATATTAGAGTGGATTTGCCTCTAAATTGTTCTCTAGTTTAATAGTTTTTAAATCACATTTTAATTTTAGATTTAGCTTCTTTTTTGTAGTTAACAACTTCATCTCTCTTTGGTCTAATTTGATTGAATAGATTTTTAATCTCTCACAATTCCCTGCGGATCGACCCGTATTCGCCACGTACTACAAAGTGTACGCCGTGCGCTTGCGGTTAATTTTAATTTAAATTCGTTCGACGGTTTTCTAAACCGATAGAATTTCCGTCGACGAACATCTGTATTTTTCTTTTGTTGGCCGGCATTGTGTGGGTACGGCCCCCACGTTTTGACCTTGTATAAAAGAAAGTTATAACTAATACATTGTAGATATTTTGACTGTACTCATACTTATCTTTCCATATGCATTCTGTGCACCTATACTCATTTTGTTTACACTTATTTGTTTATGTGTGTTCTGTGCACTTACGTTTTAGTCTATATACTTTCACTTCAGTTTATCTTGTCCTATTATTACTACCAAAATTCTTTGTTTGGAGTAATAGAACTTGTGAAATTATTATTTTTTAAGTATTTTTATTTAAGTGCCGGTGTATGCCCTCCAGTTCATAGGGCTGTTTACTTTAGACAATTGACAAATGACCGGTAACTTATGGTTTAAATAGTTAGCATATCAAAACTTGAAATTTGACTAAGTCACAACTTGATTTTTCTTCTTTCGGAAGCTTTGTAACTGTAGCATGTAGTCTAATTTTTTTGCGATATTCTGGTAAGTGTGCAACATATGCACGTTTGAAATGTGCACACTGTATGAGTTAACTGCAAGCGGTTACACACTATCAACGTTAAATGTTATAGTTAGTCGTTGAGTGTCAACGGTTGGAGTTTCCTGCTAGTTTGTAACACTCCGATTTTGTTGGAGTCGTGCCCATTGCTTCTGACAATGGGAGTGGGTTGAATCTTTCTATTTCTGTATGGATAAGTTTCCTGGTATTGCCGGGGCAATTTCGGGACTTGAAAGTGTGCGCGGCTTATGGGATGCGTGGATTTTAAGATCGATATGTCCCGTCGATCCGGAACGGTTCTAATCCTCCTCGGTGTTTCCTATCTTCGGACAACGTGAGGAATTTACGTTTTAGGAGCGTGATTTCACGGTGATGCTCCTCCTCGGTGTTGCCTATCTTCGGGCAACGTGATGAGTTTACGATTTAGGAGCATGATTTCATGCCTCCGAGAGTTATGTGCGGCTTATGAAATGCGCGGCTTTTGGAACTGACATGACCTGTTGGTCTGGAACGGTTTTAATACTCCTCGATGTTGCCTATCTTCGAGCAACGTGAGGAGTTTATGTTAAAAAGTTGGTGCGCGGCTTATGAGGTGTGCGGTTTTTCATACACCTTGGTGTTGCCTATCTTCAGGCAACATAAGGAGTTTAAGTTTTAAGAGCCGGTGCATGGCTTATGGGATGCGCGGCTTTTCGTACTCCTCGGTGTTGCCAATCTTGGGGCAACATGAGGAGTTTAAGTTTTAAGAGTTGGTGCGCGGCTTATGGGATGCGCAGCTTTTTGTACTCCTCAGTATTGTCTATCTTCAGGAAACATGAGGAGTTTATGTTTGGGCCTTCCAGATGTTGCCGGGGAAACACCGATTCTTAGAAGACGAGGATCGGGTTCCGCCGATCCAATGGTTTGAGTGATTTGCTTTCGTCGACCCGGCGGGTAGTTATTATGAACACAGTTTTATTGGTTCAAAAAGCGAATCAGTTTTATTAAGGAAAGCAGGGCAGGTTTTACCTATTTACAATGCCCCCAGCATCCCGGGACGGCTTATTTGCTTAAAAATAGAAAGTACATAAGGTAGTTTTCAGACGAAGTAAAGGCGGAGCGATTCACTATTCCATGCCCTGGGAATTTGGATTCCGTCGACAGTTGCTAGCTTGAAAGTTCAATCCCTTAGCTTTTGATGGATGATATATGGCCTTTCCCAATTCGGTCCAAAGACATCGGGAACGGGGTAGACTCGCTTGAGCACGAGATCTCCCACTTCGAAGGTTTGGTTGTGAACTCTGGAGTTGAAGTATCGCGCCATCCTTTTTTGGTGGGTAGCGGTTCTCAACTTAGCATCTTCCCTTCTTTCGTCAATCATATCTAGTGATTCAAGTAGGAGCTGCTCATTTTGTTTTTGATTAAAAATTTTCCTTCGATGCGAGGGGACTTCTTATTCAACAAGAATCATTGCTTCTGATCCATATGCCAGAGCGAACGGAGTGTGGCCGGTTGCCGCTTTGTGGGTAGTTCTGTAAGCCCATTGTGCGAGTGGAAGTTCATCATCCCAGTTTCCTTTTGCTTTAGTTAGTCGCTTTTTGATAGTGGACTTGATGATCTTGTTTATTGCTTCAACTTGCCCTTTTGCTTGCGGATGAGCTACCGCGGAGAAGTTCTTCTTGATTCGGAAGCATTTGTAGAAGTCTTTGAACTCGGTGCTTTCGAATTGAGTTCCATTATCTGTGATGATTTTCCATGGCACACCAAACCTGCAAATAATATTTTTAGTAACAAAATTAATGACTTTCTTTGTGGTCATGGTGGCCAACGGTTCCGCTTTGGCCCGTTTCATGAAATAATCAATGACAACTATAGCATATTTGGCTCCTTCTTTTGCTATTGGCAGGACGCCAATCAAGTTGATTCCCCATATTGCAAATGGCCATGGGCTGGCCATCTGCGTTAGCTCCGTTGAAGGAGTTCTTTTAATTTTACTGAATCTTTGGCAACGATCACATCTTCTGGCGTATTTTGCAGCATCGCGGTTAATCGTTGGCCAGAAGTATCCGTACCGAAGGACTTTTTCGCAAGGGTCTGCCCTCCAGTGTGATCTCTGCATTCGCCTTCATGCACTTCCTTTAGGATTCGTCGGGCTTCATCATCGGACACACATATAAGAAGGGAGGTAGAGAATCCTCTTCGATAGAATATTCCATCTTGTATCATGGTGCTTTTGGAGAAGCTTTTTCCATTACTTCCGGTCAGTCGGAAGGGTCCCTGCAAGTAAATAGTCCTTTATCAGTGTCGTCCACGTCTCTGGTTCGACGGTGATCTCGAGGATCCAGTCGACATCCATTTCGTTTATGCTCGAGGTGGTTAGAGTTTCAACTGGGACTAGCCCCAATGATTGAGCTTCTCCGGAGCTTGCCATTTTGGCCAAACAATCCGCCTTGGTGTTTTGCTACCGTGGAATGTGAGTTATGGTGTAATGTTCAATGTCGCTTGGCAGCTCTTGCACTTTAGACATGTACGGGGCAAGATTCTCCCCTCAAGCTTGGTATTCCCCTTTTACTTGGCAAATGACTAGCTAGGAGTCGCTGTAGATGTGAACAGATTTTATCTTGAGCTCCTTCACAACTTTTAGTCCTGCTATTAATGCTTCGTACCCCTCTTCGTTATTTGTAGCAGGGAATTCCAAGCGCAAAGTGTAGAAAATGGCTCGTCCTTTAGGGGTTTCAAGCACTACTCCTGCACCCGAATAGAGGTTGTTAGATACACCATCAACGTAGAGTCTCCATTGCATGTCCACTTCCAGCTGCGTTTCTTCCATGTCATCCCATATAGTAAATTTAGTGATGAAGTCTGTTAACGCTTGCCCATTGATGGCCTTTCTTGGGTGGTATGTGATATCATATTGAATCAGTTCTATATTCCACTTGAGAAGTCGTCTAGAAGTTTCAGGCCAATACAACACTTGCTTCAGCGGCTGATGAGTCAATACTTTGATTGGATGAGCCTGAAAGTATGGTCGTAACTTCCTAGATGTGATCAAGAGTTAATACGCTAGTTTTTCCAATTGCGAGTAATTTTTCTTAGCTTCGGTGAACCTCTTGCTAATGTCATACACGGATCGCTGGATTTTCGGTTCTTCACGCACAACAGTGGCGCTCAATGCATGAGGCGAGATCGCTAAGTAAATGAAAAGGTCTTCTTCATCCATAGGATTTGATAGGATTGGCGGGGCTTCCATGTGCCGCAGTAATTCATCGAATGCTGTTTTACAAGCTCACTCCATTCGAAGTTCTTTTTTCCTTTCTTCAATTCATCAAAGAACAGTATACACTTGTCGGTTCCTTTTGAGATAAATCGACTTAGTGTTGCGACCTTTCCATTCAGGCTTTGCAGTTCCTTCTTATTTTTCAGAGCTTGGACTTCTCGTAGTTCCAATATTTATTATGGATTTGCTTCAATGCCGCTGGCACTTACGATGAATCCTAAGAATTTCCCGGAGGCTACTCCGAAGTGACATTTTAGTGGATTGAGTTTCATTCCGTACTTTCAAAGTATTTTGAACATTTCGGTAAAATTATCCAGGTGGTTGGTAGCCGCTCGTGATTTGACCAACATGTCGTCCACGTAAACCTCCATAGTTTTCCTGATTTGGCGCTTGAACAAGGTATTTACCAACCTCTGATAAGTTGCACCGGCGTTCTTTAAACCGAATGGCATTACCCAGTAGCAGTATAGGCTTAGGTTAGTGATGAAGCTTGTGTTTTCTTGATCAGGTTCATGTATCAGGATTTGGTTGTACCTGGAGTATGCATCCATGAATGGTAGCGGCTCGTGTCCTACCGTTCCGTCCACAAGCTGGTCTATTCTGGGGAGAGGGAAGCTATCTTTCGGGCAAGCTTTGTTTAAGTCCGAGTAGTCGATACAGGTTCGCCACTTCCCATTGGACTTTTTGACTAAGACCGGGTTAGATACCCACTCAGGATAAGTTGCATCACAGATAAAACCGTTGTCCATTAACTTGTCCACCTCTTCCCTTAACACCTTGGACCATTCAGGACCTAGGCTGCGCCTCTTTTTCTTTACCGGTGTGAACTTGGGGTCAATGTTGAGCGCGTGGCATGCGATTTCTGGTGACACCCCGCACATATCGGAGTGCGTCCATGCGAATACATCTAAGTTGGTGCGAAGAAATTTAGTAAGTTCCAACCGCATCTTGATTCCAAGGTGCGATTTAATTTTCAAGACTTTAGTTGGGTCGTCCATATCGACCGGGATAGACACCGTCAATTCTACCGGTGATGCCCATTCCTCCCCTGAACTCTTCTCTTTAAGGTCCAAAGCCTTGTCGAATCAGCTATGGTCCCCAAGCCAAGGGCGGCTCTATAGTTGCCATTCAGAAGGTTCACGGATGTGGAGAGTTCTCCCCACATCCTTCCCTTTTTCCCTTCTTCTGGATTTACGTAATTCCGCAATGTAACATTCTCTGGCCGCACACTGATCTCCTTTCACCACTTCGAATTTCATTTGCAGTAGGGAACTTCATGGTTAGACACCATTGGGCTAGAGCTATTCTGAAATCTATTAGAGAGGGCCGTCCCAAGAAGGTGTTATATGCGGACATTTCATCCATGATTACGTAAGTTTGAATGAGAGTGACCCTTCGATCACCCTCTCCAAGTTCCACTGGCAGGTCGATTGTTCCCACAGGTTGCTTGGGTTCGCCAGTGAACCCTTGGATCTTCGTTTGGCAATCAGACACGCTTTTCATGTCGATCTTCATTTGATCAAAAGTATGTTTAAAAAGTATATTAACAGAGCTGCCTCTATCTACCAACACTCATCAAACAATAGCAGGACCAATTCCCACTATTACCACTATTGGATCAAGAGTCGGGGCTTCGATCCCTTCGGTGTCCCGATTTCGGAAGACTATGTCGTCACTCAATACTTTCTGCAGCTTGGCTGGAGTTTCATCTTCTACTGTGACACATGATTCCTTTGGAGCATGCTTTAACGAACTTGCATACCGCTCCATCTCCTCCAAGCTTCTTTGCGTGGGGTGTGGTTCCCCAAATATTGTTCCAATAATAAGTCTTTGGTCAGTTTGTTTGGACCCTACTTCACTAGTTCCGGCTTGATTCCTTCGTTCTCTAGGAGGCTGAGGGGCCACGGGTTGATCATGGTTATGTGACTTTCTCACGTACTGCTGGAGTTTGTTTTCTCGGATCAATTCTTCAATGAGATTCTTCAGATGGCGGCATTCGTTTGTGTTTTGACCGTGAGTCTCGTGGAAGCGGCAAAACTTTCCTAAGATTTTTTGCTGCTCAGTTGCTTTCTTCCTTGGGGGTTTTTTAAATTCCTCAGTCCCCTGTGTTGCGAGATAAATATTTTCCAAAGTGTCGTTTAGAGGGGTATAGTCTTTAGGCCTGAACCCTTTAAGCCATTTATTTTTGTCATTACCATTTCTTTTATTGGAGTTTTGATTTTTTCTCTCTTTTGATTTCCATCTTTCCATGTGACTCCTTCAGCAGTTCCAGAAGCGTGCGTGTTTTGATTCATTGCTACATTGCTCTGTCTGATGTTCATCGGTTACACACTAGTAGAATTCCTTTCTAGCTCCTGCGCTTCCTCCAATCTTAAGTATTGACTTCCTTTACGATTGAAGTCTTTCCTTGTGGTAGGTTGCTTCATCTTAATCCACTTTCCGAATTCAGTTTCCGGGTGAATGGCACGGACTAACGCCATAAAAACCATGTCCTCGTTGGGTTGCTGTAACAACCCGTATATTTGGACCATTTAAATTGACAATAATCCACACATGTCAACTTAAATAGTACAAAACACGAATCATTAATGGAGTATATGTATATAAATGAGAATCATCGCAGAATCACAGAAAATATAACATAACAGAATAGTGCAGCGGAATTACAACATAGTCATAAGAGTAGTTCATGAAGCTACCCATAAATACAACAATGTCTCAAATAAAATGAAATAGAACAACATAGATGTCCAATAGTGTCCAAATAGAAAGAACAATACTGATAAAATAAATATGATGATAGTCTTCGGTCTTCAACTCCAAATAGAACAACAACAGCAATCCTCAGTTTGATCCGAGCATAAGCACAAACAAACACACGAATCAGGACATATATTCTTATACAGATAATATGATTCAGAATTGGAAATAACAATAACTCAAAGATGAATGGAATAACTATCTTTCAGGACCCGTTAAATTATTTATACATAATATTGTACGATAAATAGATAATGTCTAACAGTAAAGTAAAATATCAAGATAGTGTTAAGGCGTCACCATTATTCCCCTTAACACATTTATATAAGCATCATAGTCTATACAGCACCGTAAACTCCACCGTAAACTAGTGGGCTATCAGGGAGTACTCCATAGGTATAATACAAGACAAATTCGTAGTGGTCGCGTATAGGGCTACAAGTATGACAAGGCACATGAGGCAATACCCAAGGTAGTGACACTACCGTTTGCCTGATCCGGACTGGTGAGAACGCATCGTCGCAACGATCGCAACACCGCGAAACAACACTCCCAAATCAAGGGTGCACGCCAATCAATCACAAGTAATGAGTAGTTTATGAAGAAGTGTGTTCGCTCGAGGTAGCTAACCCCATTTGGCCCGGCACGGCTCCTGTTTTAGTCATTTCCAATTTGACACAAGTGTCAAGTTCATCCATTATCGTTCCCTTTCTTCCATCATCGACGTACGTCATTCCAACCACTTCATTCTGGATCACTCTCCGCGTATAGTTATTAAAGTGGTATTCGGTTTAGACAGTGAGTATGTCCCTAACCGATTCCGGTCTCTTTAATAGCCTTCGTAATTATTTCACCGATTGGTCGTTTAATAAATTTCAAAACCAAATCAAATTCAATTTCAATAAGAATTGGTAAATCAACATTTCATTTGTCTTTCCAAACAATTTCCAAAAAATTTTTACGTTTCATAACTTCAAAAATCCATTTCAAACTCTATAATTCAATTTCAAAATTTGTTTTAAAACAATTCAAAATATTCATTTGAATTCGAATACAAGTTTCATTCCATAATTATTTAAAATAAATTTAACTCGTTTATCATTTACGTTCAATGCTCGTTAAGTTAATTTATCTTCTAAATCAATTTCCATTTCACCCCTAATTCATTAAATCAATTACTTACGTTCAACTTATTATATCGAAGCTTACAAATTCAATTAAGTTAAATTTGTCAAATCAAATTTTTAGGTTACAAGTCTTACATTTGTTTCAATAAAACACATTTTTATTTCTTGTTAAAGAAATTTAATTCCACTTATTCATTTTCTTAATTACAAATTTACAAAAAACTCAATTAATAAAGGAACTTAATTCCACTTATTTAAGAAGTTCAATTTCACTTATTAAAGAATTCAATTTAGTTTAATTTATCAAATAATTCAATCTTATTCAATTATCAAGTAAATTCAAAACTTAATTATTAATAATTTCAAAACTTAATTATTAACAATTCCAAATTTAATTATTAATGATTCCAAATTTAATTATTAATTAATAAATTTTACACAACGTTCTTTCATCAAAATTTAAATTCCAGTTTTATTTCAAAACTTTATTTTCATTCAAATAAAATCCTTATTTTATTTCAAATCAAATTTTTGACCAATCGGTTTTATTAAATTTCTATCCTAAGTCAATGTTTTATTGGGTATTCATCATTTCAACCCGATTCCATTTCAATTCAAAAATCAAAGCATAGCAAAGGGAACTTGCAGTGTGATAACTGGGATGGTGTCAAAGTAAATAAACAAGCAATAGCAAACATACATAACAATTAAACAATTTATTTAAATAATCCCGAAATAATCGTATTGATTTACATTTGTTATTAATGCAAATTAATATAATTATTCCTATAATCTACACTATCATTTTATGTAGATTAAAGATTATTACATTATGGTTTTTCACTTAATGACTATTATTCAAATTTTACTACATCAATCATACATTCAATGGTTCAAGGTGTAACTAACACTACTTCTACGTGTCGATTTATTTAACGTTAAAGGGGTCAAATTTAACTAATCAATATTCAACATATGAAGGGGGTCAAGTTTTATTAATCAATATTCAACATAAATAATCCATTTTAAATTGTCAACTATCCTATATCAAATTCAATTACATATTATTTATCACTAAAAAAATAATTAACATCCAATTTCAACATCACATAACAATCATTCATCAATCAACTTGTATAAGAATATAAGTCGTGAAAATTAATTCACCTTTCGTGGCTAAAGAAATTGACGGCGAAGCGAAAAGAAGCACGAATAGAGTCGGTACAATACGAACAAACGGACACTGAAATTATCGACAAAAGAAAACAATATTAATTCAATGAACGTTCATATATAACTTATAAAAATTATATAGATGCGCTTACCGATGACGGAGAAAAGAACGAAAGCTGAGAAAACGATGCTACTGCAAAAAGGAACTCAATCGGTTGCTGCAACAACAGAGAAAAGAAAGGTGGTTACCACTTATTCAGTAACAAAATATACACATTGCGTATATTCTCTTCTGCAAATTTACACAGTACTCTTCCTTTATTATAAAGCAACTGTTCTCTACAAATTGAAAGCAACGCTGTACATTTTTTTAGAACCGAGACCTTTTCTCATAACACAGAACCAACCGCTTCAAAATGGACTCACACACCCATGCGCCCATATACGCATGCATTGATATGCACAAAACATACACAGAGGCGGAGGCAAGGAATGGCTGGAACGGAGGCGTAGTCAGGGACTGGAACGGAGGTGTAGTCTGGAACTGGAATGGAGGCGTAGTCTGGGAAGGTGGTGCGGGTCTAGGTCAGGGAGCGGTGGGGCTGGGTTCGGCGTGGGCTTCGACGGAGGCTGGGAAGGTCGTGGCGAACGACGCTGGAGAAGTGGCAGTTCCAGGTGGTGGGAAGGGCGGTGCTCGGACGAGGCTGGTTGCGGAAAGTGTTTGGGGCAGTGCGGTTTGGCGCGTGTGACCGGAGTGGGGTGGTAGGGCTCATGCAAGCGGGAAGGTCAGGGGAAGAGGCGGGGTAAGGTGTAGGCGGTTCAGGTCGTGCGGTGGCTGGAAAGTGGGCGAAGGCGGTCGGAGCTGGGGTGGTACGCGCTGGGGTCGGGAAGCGACGGATAGTAATCGGGCTTGGGTCTGGTGGTGATTTGCTGGGGAGGTGGTACGTACGGGAAGGGGAAAGCTAAAAGAAAATGAGGGGCGAACATAGTGAAAGTTGCGTTGGCAACTTGTTCTTTTTTTTCAGAAAGAAAAGAATGGGAAGAAGAAAGGAGGAGGGTATTACCTGGAGAGTTGCACTTGTGAAGTGAAACGATGAAATGAACTGAAGTAATATATTCTTTTAAGTTTTCTTCAAGTTTCCATACCAATAAATTTCAATTTTCGAAAACCGAAATGCCACAACTTTTTCCACTATTAACCCTCAGCTGCCAACTAACTTAATTTATTTTCAGCTGAGATTATGTTTTTTTCAAATTCAAGTAGATATGGGTTAAAGAATTTGGGCTGAAATTGTTTACCCGGTCCGCCCGAAACGATTTAATTAACGCGACGATTTCCGTCGGACTCCAATTTGCACGACTAAATATACCGTTTTGATCAGTGCGATGAGGCGCTTCCAATGGTACACAGATAATTGCGATATGACAGTTTTATAAAAATTCGAATTTTATACTAGCGGGAAAAATGCAGGAAAAACGTAGAAAAATAAGATCGACGGAGCTAAAGAAGTCCGAATTTGGAAAAACGAAAAATGACGTCTCTACCAGAAGATGATTTAGAATTTTTCTATGTAAAAATATTCAGGTTCGGAAGATAAAAATTTTCACACTTTAAAATGAACTGATATACAATAAAACGCGAATGAAATTTACTGCGATATTTTACGATGAAACTTTACCCATACCTATAACTAACTAGGTGCATTTTATAAATAAAGTTTGGTAGTTAAATCGAGACCGTATGTAAGTTTCACATTTTTATATTAAAATAATGGATTTAAGATTTTTAAATTGGGTCGGAAATTCAGGGTCGTTACACTCTCCCCCACTCAAAACTTTTCGTCCCCGAAAAGAAACGAGACGGGTGAAGTAAGAATGAAGTAAGCAGAAAAGTCAAAATAGATTTTAAGAAAATTGAATTATACCTGAAATCAATAATTCGGGGTTTGAATCCCGAATACTATCCTCAGTTTCCCAGGTGCAATCTCGGTCATCTGCACTCCACTAGACTTTGACGAGATTTATCGACTTCCTTCTAAGTTGCTTTGTCTCACGATCGACTATCCGATGTGGCTTTCGCTCAATAGTCAAGTCAGGCTCGATAACTATCTCTTCCAACTGTGTGGTGGGAACGGTCATAGATGGATCGCGCACAACTTTGCGAAGGTGTGAGACGTGGAACACATTGTGTACACCGGCAAACTTTTCTGGCAATGAAATTCTATAGGCCAAGGTTCCAACCCTTTCCGTAATCTCAAACGGGCCAAAAAATCTGGGAGCAAGCTTTCCCTTCCTTCCAAATCGAATAACATTCTTCAAAGGCGACACTTTCAGAAATACTTTGTCTCCTACACTGAATTCAAGGTCTCTCCTCCTTCTATCAGCGCACTTCTGTCTATCTTGTGTCGTCTTAATCTTCTTCCTGATTTCTTCAACTTTCTCGGAAGCTTCCATAACCATTTCTGGACCAAGCACTAATCGGTCTCCAGACTCAATCCAACAAGCTGGCGATTTGCACGGCCGTCCATATAAGGCTTCGAACGGTGCCATACCAATGCTTGCCTGATTAATTTAAGATAATTAATTCCAATTCAAATATACTTATTCAAATTTTGAAATTCGATTTCTTTACCTGATAACTATTATTATAAGTGAATTCAACCAAATGGAGATGGTCTTCCCAAGATCCACTAAAGTCTATAATACAAGCTCGGAGCAGGTCTTCCAAAATCTGATTCACCCTCTCAGTTTGGCCATCCGTCTGAGGATGATAAGCTGTGCTCAGATTCAGCTTAGTGCCCAAAGTATCCTGAAACGCCTTCCAGAATTTACTAGTGAAAATAGGATCTCCATCGCATACGATACTAGATGGTACCCCATGAAGTTTAACAACTTCCTTCATATATATCTCGGCCAAACTCGAAGCAGTACGAGTGGTCTTGACTGGAATAAAATGAGCGGATTACGTCAATCTATCGACAATCACCCAAATGCTCTCGTTGCCCTTTCTAGTCCTTGGTAGCCCATCAATAAAGTCCATAGAAATCTGATCCCACTTCCAACTTGGAATCTCTAGAGGTTGAAGCAATCCTCTCGTCTTCTTGTGATCAGCCTTAACTTGTTGACATGTTGTGCATCTACTAACATAGGTAGAAATATCACGCTTCATCCCACTCCACCAATATAACTTCTTCATATTTTGATACATCTTTGTGACTCCTGGATGAAATGAAAGCGAGGATTTATGGTTTTCTCTCAGCACTTCCTGTCTTAAACCATCAACATTAGGAACACAAATACGGTTGTCGATTCTCAAGACACCATTACCATCAACTTGTGCACCCAATTTATTATCAACATTTCCAACTCTTCTGAGAACTATTTCTTTAATGCGATAGAGCAACGTGTCCTCATATTGCTTGGCGATAATGCGATCCATAAGAGCTGGGGAGACGATGAGCTGGAATAACATTCCCTCGACAAGATTACAACACACCATAGCTTGGTTTCTGCTCAAAGCTTCGGCTACGGCGTTGGCTTTCCCCGGGGTGTAGTTAATATCAAGATCATATACAGCTAAGAATTCGAGCCATCGGAATTGTCTTTGGTTCAAATCCTTTTGTGAGAAAATATATCTCAATGATTTATGGTCATTGAATAACTCGAATTTGGTTCCCAATAGATAGTGTCTCCATAGCTTAAGAGCAAATACAACCGCAAGAAGCTCTAAATCATGAGTTGTGTAGTTTGCTTCATGGGTCTTTAACTGACGACCAGCATAGGCAATAACCTTTCCTTTCTGCATTAAAACTGCTCCTAATCCATCACGACAGGCATCAGTATAGACGGTCCATCCTTCGCTACCGTCAATAACCGTGAGAACTGGGGCAGAGGTGAACTTCCGCTTCATCTCATTGAAAGTTGTTTCGCACTTTTCACTCCAAGTAAATTTTACATTCTTTCTGGTCAGTGCGGTAAGTGGTGCGGCAATTCGGGCAAAATTTTCTATAAATCTGCGATAATAGCCGGACAAGCCCAAGAAACTGCGAATATCTGTAGGAGTTTTGGGAGTCTCCCAATCCTGCAAATTCAAGGGATTCGAATTTAGATAGTGATGAGATGTTTAGATAGAATTGGCAAGTAAGGATAGACTTACATTGATTACGGTGATCTTAGCTGGATCGACCGAAATCCCATTCTCCGAGACAATATGGCCAAGAAACCGAACTTCATCTTTCCAAAAGTGGCATTTCGAAAACTTGACTTTAAGCTGATGACTGCGAAGAGTTTCAAGAACAAAAGCCAAATGTGACCTATGCTCTTTCTCATCCTTAGAGAAGACGAGAATATCATCGATGAAAACAAGAACGAACTTGTTAAGAACATCCCGGAAAACACTATTCATTAAGTCGACGAAATAAGCTGGAGCATTAGTAAGACCGAACGACATAACCAGCCATTCAAAGAAACCATTTTCAGTGCGGAATGCTGTTTTAGGAATACTCTCCTCAGCAATTCTGAGTTGGTGAAAACTGGTGGCCAGATCGAGTTGGGAGAAAACTTTAGCTCCATGGAGCTGGTCAAATAGATCGTTAATGCGGGGCATTGGATATCTGTTCTTATGTGTGAGCTTGTTTAGCTCTCTATAGTCCACACACATTATGAGAGAACCATCAGATTTTGTGACGAATACAACTACAGCACCCCATTCTGAATGACTTCGCCGAATCAAACCTTTGGCAAATAAATCTTCAATTTGAGCATTTAGTTTAGCCTTCTCTTTAGGAGCCATTCTCCTGGGAGGGAGAACTACTGGTCGAGCACCAGGGATAAGATTAATGCGGAATTTGATTTCCCGCGGAGGTGGTAGAGAACTGACTTCTCCAAACACATCAAAAAAGAATTGAACAACTGGAGTAGAGCTTAGATCATTCGGATGAGAGTCAAGAGAGAATATAAAACTCCCAGCACACTCCTGAGGTGATTTTCCTTCAATAATTACAGATTCACTCTTATCGTCAATTAGAGAGACGGTTTGAGCTTTGCTATAGATGACGGCTTCAAATTTTCTTAGCCAATCAACACCTAATAGGATATCGAATGCCTCGAATCCAAGAACATAGAAATCCCAAGTGAAACGGTGCATGCCATACATAAGCGTGACATATTTACATACCCTTTTGAGGTTAGCGGGTCCTCCAATCGGGTTTGATACACATAAGAAAGTAGATGCAAGAATGGGTTCCAATCCAAGTTTATTACATAAATCAATAGATATGAAACTATGTGTTGCTCCGGTGTCAAATAGAACTCTAACAGGTAAAGTATGCAACACAAAAGTACTTTGTAATGTACCTTGGGTATCAGTAGGAGCAGGTGGGGTAGGTGGATCACGGGTGGAAGAAGTCATAGAAAATACTCCAGATGTCTTTCCCTTTTGATACAAGGGGCAGTCCTTCTTGAAATGGCCAGGCTGCAAACAGACGTGACAGAGGTTGTTCCTGGTATCCTGAGGTGGAGGAATGGCGGCACTGGCAGATGTTGGACAACTGTTGGCATAGTGACCCTTCTGGTCGCACTTGAAACAGGTGATAGAGGATAAGTCAATGGGCTTCTTCTGAGAATAGCCAAGCCCGGTTGTCTTCTGCTAGTTCTTCTTCTGTTGCTCAAAGTTTGGCTTCCTCTTCCCAGCCAGACTAGAAGATGGTTGAGTAACTGGAGCCTTGGTTGCTGATGTTCCCTTCGGCTTTCCCTCATACCTGAGAGCAAATTCCATCAACTCGGTGAAAGTGCCATGGACATGAGCTGTGAGGAGATCGTAATACTCCAGACGTGCTCCATGGATGAATTTCTCATTCTTCAGCAGTGGTGTATCAATCAAGCCAGGTCCGAACTTGGAGAGTTCGTTAAACTTTCTTTCATACTCGGAGAAAGTCATGTTGCCCTGCTTGAGGTCCATAAATGATCGATAAAGCTGGGCCTTTCCGGCAGCTGGCATCCACTGAGCCATAAAGGAATCCCTATTTACAAGCGATATAAGATGAGTCAAAATTTGACGAGATATAAGGAATAATTTTGGATGTAATTCAGATAGATTTCAACCTAAACTGAGCCCAGGTGATAGTTTCCTCGTCAGTACGGGAGGTGACTGACTCCCACCAATCCTGTGCCGCATCCTGAAGCTGCCAAGCAGCCAATTGACGCTTTTGCGCATCAGTAATCTCAAGACCAGTGAAGATCCTTTCCAGGCTCTTCAGCCACTGTTACGCTCCTATGATGCTCTCGGATCCAGAGAATTTGATGCCGCCAAGCTGGGTGTATTCCTTGCTAAGAGTAGAGAACTTGACTGCATGAGCTGGGATACATGGTGCGGGAGCATTTCCTCTACCCCCACCTCTAGCGTTCCTTCTGGTACTCATCCTGGAATACCAAAAGTGATTTAGAATCAAAGATAGAAATTTATAGAACTTAAGGAAATTCTAATCAAACGAATTCAATAAGAAGGATGGAATCAAAGGATATGGATTCTACAATGATTCTCCCATTCCAGGGTTTGGTTACCCTATCTCTAATGAACTTTAAAACTCCACAGGCTAAGGTTTTCGGGAACCAAAGCTCTGATACTAACTATAACAACCCGTATATTTGGACCATTTAAATTGACAATAATCCACACATGTCAACTTAAATAGTACAAAACACGAATCATTAATGGAGTATATGTATATAAATGAGAATCATCACAGAATCACAGAAAATATAACATAACAGAATAGTGCAGCGGAATTACAACATAGTCATTAGAGTAGTTCATGAAGCTACCCATAAATACAACAATGTCTCAAATAAAATGAAATAGAACAACATAGATGTCCAATAGTGTCCAAATAGAAAGAACAATACTGATAAGATAAATATGATGATAGTCTTCGGTCTTCAGCTCCAAATAGAATAGCAACAGCAATCCTCAGTCTGATCCGAGCATAAGCACAAACAAACACTCGAATCAGGACATATATTCTTATACAGATAATATGATTTAGAATTGGAAATAAGAATAACTCAAAGATGAATGGAATAACCATCTTTCAGGATCCGTTAAATTATTTATACATAATATTGAAAGATAAATAGATAATGTCTAACAGTCAAGTAAAATATCAAGATAGTGTTAAGGCGTCACCATTATTCCCCTTAACACATTTATATAAGCATCATAGTCTATACAGCACTGTAAACTCCACCGTAAACTAGTGGGGTATCAGGGAGTACTCCATAGGTATAATACAAGACAAATTCGTAGTGGTCGTGTATAGGGCTACAAGTATGACAAGGCACATGAGGCAATACCCAAGGTAGTGACACTACCGTTTGCCTGATCCAGACTGGTGAGAACGCATCGTCGCAACGATCGCAACACCGCGAAACAACACTCCCAAATCAAGGGTGCGCACCAATCAATCACAAGTAAGTAGTTTACGAAGAAGTGTGTTCGCTCGAGGTAGCTAACCCCATTTGGCCCGGCACAGCTCCTGTTTTAGTCATTTCCAATTTGACACAAGTGTCAAGGTCATCCATTATCGTTCCCTTTCTTCCATCATCGAAGTACGTTATTCCAACCACTTCATTCTGGATCACTCTCCGCGTATAGTTATTAAAGTGGTATTCGGTTTAGACAGTGAGTATGTCCCTAACCGATTCCGGTCTCTTTAATAACCTTCGTAATTATTTCACTGATTGGTCGTTTAATAAATTTCAAAACCAAATCAAATTCAATTTCAATAAGAATTGGTAAATCAACATTTCATTTGTCTTTCCAAACAATTTCCAAAAATTTTACGTTTCATAACTTCAAAAATCCATTTCAAACTCTATAATTCAATTTCAAAATTTGTTTTAAAACAATTCAAAATATTCATTTGAATTCGAATACAAGTTTCATTCCATAATTATTTAAAATAAATTTAACTCGTTTATCATTTACGTTCAATGCTCGTTAAGTTAATTTATCTTCTAAATCAATTTCCATTTCACCCCTAATTCATTAAATCAATTACTTACGTTCAACTTATTATATCGAAGCTTACAAATTCAATTAAGTTAAATTTGTCAAATCAAATTTTTAGGTTACAAGTCTTACATTTGTTTCAATAAAACACATTTTTATTTCTTGTTAAAGAAATTTAATTCCACTTATTCATTTTCTTAATTACAAATTTACAAAAAACTCAATTAATAAAGGAACTTAGTTCCACTTATTTAAGAAGTTCAATTTCACTTATTAAAGAATTCAATTTAGTTTAATTTATCAAATAATTCAATCTTATTCAATTATCAAGTAAATTCAAAACTTAATTATTAATAATTTCAAAACTTAATTATTAACAATTCCAAATTTAATTATTAATGATTCCAAATTTAATTATTAATTAATAAATTTTACACAACGTTCTTTCATCAAAATTTAAATTCCAGTTTTATTTCAAAACATTATTTTCATTCAAATAAAATCCTTATTTTATTTCAAATCAAATTTTTGACCAATCGGTTTTATTAAATTTCTATCCTAAGTCAATGTTTTATTGGGTATTTATCATTTCAACCCGATTCCATTTCAATTCAAAAATCAAAGCATAGCGAAGGGAACTTGCAGTGTGATAACTGGGATGGTGTCAAAGTAAATAAACAAGCAATAGCAAACATACATAACAATTAAACAATTTATTTAAATAATCCCGAAATAATCGTATTGATTTACATTTGTTATTAATGCAAATTAATATAATTATTCCTATAATCTACACTATCATTTTATGTAGATTAAAGATTATTACATTATGGTTTTTCACTTAATGACTATTATTCAAATTTTACTACATCAATCATACATTCAATGGTTCAAGGTGTAACTAACACTACTTCTACGTGTCGATTTATTTAACGTTAAAGGGGTCAAATTTAACTAATCAATATTCAACATATGAAGGGGGTCAAGTTTTACTAATCAATATTCAACATAAATAATCCATTTTAAATTGTCAACTATCCTATATCAAATTCAATTACATATTATTTATCACTAAAAAAATAATTAACATCCAATTTCAACATCACATAACAATCATTCATCAATCAACTTGTATAAGAATATAAGTCGTGAAAATTAATTCACCTTTCGTGGCTAAAGAAATTGACGGCGAAGCGAAAAGAAGCACGAATAGAGTCGGTACAATACGAACAAACGGACACTGAAATTATCGACAAAAGAAAACAATATTAATTCAATGAACGTTCATATATAACTTATAAAAATTATATAGATGCGCTTATCGATGACGGAGAAAAGAACGAAAGCTGAGAAAACGATGCTGCTGCAAAAAGGAACTCAATCGGTTGCTGCAACAACAGAGAAAAGAAAGGTGGTTACCACTTATTCAGTAACAAAATATACACATTGCGTATATTCTCTTCTGCAAATTTACACAGTACTCTTCCTTTATTATAAAGCAACTGTTCTCTACAAATTGAAAGCAACGCTGTACATTTTTTTTAGAACCGAGACCTTTTCTCATAACACAGAACCAACCGCTTCAAAATGGACTCACACACCCATGCGCCCATATACGCACGCATTGATATGCACAAAACATACACAGAGGCGGAGGCAAGGAATGGCTGGAATGGAGGCGTAGTCAGGGATTGGAACGGAGATGTAGTCTGGAACTGGAACGGAGGCGTAGTCTGGGAAGGTGGTGCGGGTCTAGGTCAGGGAGTGGTGGGGCTGGGTTCGGCGTGGGCTTCGACAGAGGCTGGGAAGGTCGTGGCGAACGGTGCTGGAGAAGTGGCAGTTCCAGGTGGTGGGAAGGGCGGTGCTCGGACGAGGCTGGTAGCGGAAAGTGTTTGGGGCAGTGCGGTTTGGCACGTGTGACCGGAGTGGGGTGGTAGGGCTCGTGCAGGCGGGAGGCTCAGGGGAAGAGGCGGGGTAAGGTGTAGGCGGTTCAGGTCGTGCGGTGGCTGGAAAGTGGGCGAAGGCGGTCGGAGCTGGGGTGGTACGCGCTGGGGTCGGGAAGCGGCGGATAGCAATCGGGCTTGGGTCTGGTGGTGATTTGCTAGGGAGGTGGTACGTACGGGAAGGGGAAAGCTAAAAGAAAATGAGGGGCGAACATAGTGAAAGTTGCATTGGCAACTTGTTCTTTTTTTTCAGAAAGAAAAGAATGAGAAGAAGAAAGGAGGAGGGTATTACCTGGAGAGTTGCACTTGTGAAGTGAAACGATGAAATGAACTGAAGTAATATATTCTTTTAAGTTTTCTTCAAGTTTCCATACCAATAAATTTCAATTTTCGAAAACCGAAACGCCACAACTATTTCCACTGTTAACCCCCAGCTGCCAACTAACTTAATTTATTATCAGCTGAGATTATGTTTTTTTCAAATTCAAGTAGATTTGGGTTAAAGAATTTGGGCTGAAATTGTTTACCCGGTTCGCCCGAAACGATTTAATTAACGCGACGATTTCCGTTGGACTCCAATTTGCACGACTGAATATACCGTTTTGATCAGTGCGACGAGGCGCTTCCAATGGTACACATATAATTGCGATACGACAGTTTTATAAAAATTCGAATTTTATACTAGCGGGAAAAATGCAGGAAAAACGTAGAAAAATAAGATCGACGGAGCTAAAGAAGTCCGAATTTGGAAAAATGAAAAATGACGTCTCTGCCAGAAGATGGTTTAGAATTTTTCTATGTAAAAATATTCAGGTTCGGAAGATAAAAATTTTCACACTTTAAAATGAACTGATATACAATAAAATGCGAACGAAATTTACTGCGATATTTTACGATGAAACTTTACCCATACCTATAACTAACTAGGCGCATTTTATAAACAAAGTTTGGGAGTTAAATCGAGACTGTATGTAAGTTTCACATTTTTATATTAAAATAATGGATTTAAGATTTTTAAATTGGGTCGGAAATTTTGGGTCATTACAGTTGCTTACTTCCGTCACTACGGTATTGAACCGGTTCATGAAAGATTCCAGCGATTTGTTGCATCTTTGGAACGGTCCGGATAGGGACATGACATATTTTGGTTGTGCGGTATGGAGCCTGAACTGATCGAGGAATCTTGTTGCTAATTGGTCAAAAGTAGAGATAAATCTCGGCGGAAGCCTAGTGAACCACATAGGTGTAATTCCTTATAGAAAGATAGGAAAACACCTTGACCGAACAGCTTTAGAGGCATTAGCTTCGGCCATGTACCAACTGTACTTGTATAAACGGGGTTTTGGGTCCTTTGTCCCGTCGTAGGACGGAATGGTTAGCGTTGTGAATTTTTCCGGATACTTCTCATTTAAGATTTCATCAGTAAAGGGAGTCCGACTTGGTGCAGATCCCAATTCATCATCTCTCCTATTTTTACTCTCGTCCATTAATCGTTTGGACATGTCTGCTATGTATGCCTCTGATGTCCGATAATCCTGAGGGCGGCAATCAGTCACTACACCAAGTGTTTGGCTTTGCAAACAGTCTTGGTGAGTGGGTTGAAGCCCAGGCTCTCCTGTATTTAGGAGAGCCACTCCCGCGGGATCCCTTTGGCTTGCAGTTGGCCTGATTGGTGCTGTTTGGACGTTCCTAGCATCATCGAATGCGTTGACATTCTCTTCCACCTGGTTGTCTTGTTCTTCATCTTCTGAGTCGGAGAGGTCCATAGCTATATCTTCTTGCGGGGCCTTTGCCCCATGATTCAAGTTCAGAATTGGTTGCCTTGCGGTGAGTGGGGTACTCATGTTTCCTTCCACGTTGTGTCCCTTGGTTCCTGATGTCACCCTTTTTACGGCTGTTTTTCCGTTTCTTCTATTTAGACCAAAAACGGAAAATTTTCTTATTCTATAGCAGCTGCGGGTTCAGGCATAGTTCTTGGAGCAGGATTTGACTGTAAGGCTAAAAGAGCGTTAAGCTTATCCATTAGAGCCCTTTGGCTACTTTCCATTTTTTGGTTGATTTCGTCAACCATCTTATTCAACTCATCTCTAGTAACAACTTCGTGCTGACTGGAGGATGTTGGCGCCTGATTTCCTAAGTTAGCACCATTTACTTCAGTTTGTTGAGGATTAACATCTTCTCCATCTATCACTTCCCCTATGGACCTTCCAGAGGCAGTTCTCCTTCTTCCAAGAGCCATTGATTCCAAGCGGTATATTTTTCAAGCAAGGATTGAGGATCTAACTTCTGGACCTATCTGATCCAAAATAGATAGCTAGATATGAACCCTGAGTTGGCTTCTCAGTGAAAACACCAAAATGTTAACCCAAAAATGGATCAACACCCTGGTTTGAGTATGAAAGCACCAGCCATTTTCTTACAGAGTAATAATATAGGTAACAGATATAGAAAAAAGCAGTAAGAGAAAGAAGACAAGAAGATTTTTATAGTGGTTCGGCTGTTAACGAAGCCAACGTCCACTTTATAATTTCTATTATAGACTGATTGCTGTTACAAGAAGTGTTTGACTACAAAGCTCTTGATTATCCTTAGCTAGATTGAATCTTCAAGGTTGGAATCCACTGGAGAATCACAGTGAACCCCGTTGGAGATTGTTGTGAGGGAGGTGAAGAGTGAAGAAAGCTTCCAGCAGAGTTTCAGCAACCAATCCAAAGAAGATCCTCTTTATGTTGTAGATAGGAAGATATTTATGGAGATCAGAGAGCTATCGGGCTGAGCCTATTCGCCAATTGCTAGCAGATGGACACAGAAGAAATTAGTAAAGCTTAGCTCATGACCCGAGCCAAAAGCATGGATCGCTAGTGATCCATGGTCTATGGATCGCTAGAGATCCACGAGCTAATTACTTAGCCTCATTTTCTGCTTCTGTCTGTTCGAGGTCGCGCTTTTCCCATGTTCGGATCCATAGCGTATGGATCGCCGACGATCCATAGCGTATGGATCGCTAGCGATCCATACACTTAGCATGTTATTGGATTTTGGCTTTTGAGCTTTCTTCGTTGTCTTGTGTCGGCATTGTTCGTGTAATCTCGTTGCTCGTCATTTTGCTTTGATGACGATTTACTTGCTAGTTGTATTTAGCCGCTAATTGGACTGGACGGATGCTTGTCTCTTGGTTTAGCTAACTCAGAATCTCATCAAACTCAGTCACTACTTTTACAGTATGGATTGAATCATGATGCAAGAAAAACAGTTGAACCCTGGGCTATATCTCTGGATCGCTAGCGATCCAAGCCCTTAGTGGATTTTCTCATCTTTTTCTCTTGGCTCTCTGTGGCTTGTTGCTTTAGTCCATTTGGTTGAGTTCTAAGCCATTCTGACTCCATCAATTTGTTCCGTCTTCTCTTAGATCATGCTGGGTTAAAAACCCGGATAATAGGTATCGTAAAAAAACCTGTGTGCTCATCTACACGAGGACTCAACTCGGTCACAACCCATCACAAGCCCCATTGGTAATAGATTGCTGGCCTAGGTGACATAGAGGCGAACACACACAATGATATCATACAACTATCAGAATAGGGTGCCATCAATTTAAGGTGCGACTTTCCAATCAGGTCGCTAGCGTAAATACAGGACTAATCTAGTTCACTTTCACACCATAAAGAAAGTTGAATAGTGATAGACAAATAGATACTACCTATCTATATATTGGTTGACAGTCAGCCATTTAAATATGTTGACACGCGGCAATAGGCACGAAGCGTTATGTAGCGACCCGGAGGATTTTCGATCCTCGAAAATCGACATCAATACGTTCACCATATAGCATGCTAAATATTCAAGTGCCGGAAATACCGATTTCTAAGGGTAAAGAAGAAAAGAGATAGAAGAAAACAGAAACAACAACACAAAATCTCACAATCGCAGCGGAAAAATATATAATAAATAATAACAGATCTTTATACAAAAGAACTGTAACTGTTAACATACATACCATTATGAGTACAACAATCAACAAATCAATCTGGATAGTTATAATAACTCATCCTCACAAGTATTGAATATACAACATACACACACAGCGGAACATAATCAAGTACGTGGAATACGCCTGAGACTCCTCCAGCTCGTCTCCTGAGCTCCATAGCATCCTAACCTGAATCTGTAATAATCGGTCTGACCTGAGCATTATAATAAAATAACACCCGAGTCAGTCTGAAAAACTAGCGTGAGAAAACACACTCAATTTGAATTATTACTGTTATCAAAATCCTTTGAAAACAAAGTATCTCGTAAGACCACGTCACACATAAATACAACGGGTTTTTACCTTACGATAACCAAATCATTTTATATCAAATCATTTGATATTATAATAGTGTCTATAGAAAATAAACTATAAAATAGCTAAAATGCTTGCATCTCACGTTTCAGCATAGTTGGTATACAACTAAAGCCGTACAGGCTCGTAGTGGATATTGGATTCCATACAATGACAGGGCTACTGGGGTACCGCCTGCCACAGTACACCTCTAGAAAAATGTACCGAGATTGAACCTATCGATCCCTGCCAACGCAAGACCGGCCTACCCCTTACTGGAAAGTACCAATTATGATCACCACTAATGGGCCCCGAAACGCATACAAATGAAAGTGATGATCGTACCCTAATGGGAGCGACCCACATAGCCTTGCTGCATCTCCCCTGTTTTAGTCATTCCCGGTTGATGAGGCTTGAGGCTACGTATTACCTTAAGAATAGCATTCATTCTTGGAATGCTAACACTGCCTTCCAGGCAATAATGTAATGATAACATTCATCCATACAAGTCGAATCTCCTTCAAGATCACCATCTCCACGAGATATCACAATTCATAACGGACAAATCAGATCAAAGTGGTTTTCAGATAATTAAATCTGATCCCGATCTCTTCGAAACGATTAACGAAATTGTCCAGATTCTGAGTCTGAAAAAGTCGAATATCCTTCAAGATCACCATCTCCACGAGATATCACAATTCGTAACGGACAAATCGGATCAAAGTGGTTTTCAGATAATTAAATCTGATCCCGGTCTCTTCGAAACAATTAACGAAATTGTCCAGATTTGATAGTCAGTTATTTAACTATCAAATTACACACATAAGCAGTCACAAAGCCCATATTATAAATTTTGCAAAACATTTATTTTAAAATATCTTTACAGAGATATATATTCAAATCTCTTCCAATAATTCAATATTTTGAAAACAATTCCAAATACTTATATCTATAACAAGATATTTTCAAACCATATCAACACTTAGAAATATTCCAAATTCAAATTATAATTCATTACTTAGAAAACATTTCTAGATAAATCATTTCATTGTTAAAATATTTTCAAAACCTTTCATTTCAATACTTAGGAAATATTATAAGTAAAATTTCCAAAACCCATTCATAATATCAATACTTAGGAAATTTTCAAAACTTATATCGATTGTACGAACATAATTTCAAAACAAAGGAAGATTTCCCTTTTACCCACTTAATAAGACATTTCCAAATTCATTCGTAATTTCTCAACTCATTATAGCTCATTTTATAAATTTCCGGAATCAATTTCCAATTCTCTTTGCAATTTCCAAAAAAACTCAATTATACTTATTTATAATCTCATCTGACAATTTATAACTTGTTTTATGAATTTAAATACATTTCCGAAGTTCCTGTATCTAACCATTTTGGAAATTTTTCTTAAGTTTCCAGAATTCCATGATAAGATTTCTCTTATAAAATCACATCTGTTAAATAAAACCTGGTTTACAAATCTCATGAGTATTTATAAATAAATTTCAATCACTTTCCAAAACTCTATATATATATAATACTAAGTATTTTTAAAGATTAGTGATTTATTTTCAAAACACGTTTTAAATAATTATTAAAAATATCAAGACACTTTTTAGTAACAACAATATCTAATTTTCACTTCATCTATAAATAAAATCGATTCACACAGCTTATTATAAAAATTAAAAAAAATCAACTAATATAAAATATTTGTATAACCAACTTCCCGGAATATTCCAATATTAAAATAGTTTTATACTACATAATTTAATATGTAAAAATCCCTTTAAAAACAAAACTTAACTTCTCTATAAAATTTAACATAACCATTTTACCTTTAAAAATCTCTCTCGATTTATCACAAATCAATTTTTCATTACCAATTTCACAACTATTTCCAAATTCCAAAACAAGATCCACTATTCCTTTTTAAACCGATTTCCCATATCTCATTTTAAATTCACACAGTGAATTTACATTCCCAATTTATCGAATGATAATCATTACACTTTATTTATAAACATCATTTATAAACTTTATAAACTCATTTCCAGTCTATAATAGATTTATATTAACAACTCCTTTTATAAATTGATTTCTATTAAAAAACCCATTTACAAATCTATTTCCCAATAAATTCCAATTGTTTCTCAAATTCGTTTAAAATTCCGATTTCAACTTCTTTGAATATTTTTGAGAAATACTACTTAAAATTCATTATACAAATTCTTTATCAATTATTTTAAAATCTCTATTTCCAACTCTTTCGGAAATAGTTAAGTAAAAATCCAAAATCCACTCATTAATTCTATTCAAATCCATTCCCTCTTAAAAATCCCAAAATTCAATATAAATATTCCATTTCCAAAATTGCTTTTGAATTTCCTTTTTAAAATTCAAAAATATTATTTATGGTGTTTATAATAACAAAATTAAGGCGAGTGCTACTATAGTATCCAATCAATCAAATCACACAACAATCCATAACGGATTATTCAATCACACCATATATCGCTATATATGAAAAAAAATCAATATATTCGAGGAATCCAGTTGGATCCCTCCAACCTGTTTCCCTGCAACCACAGATGTTATATAACATAAAATAATAATCCCGCTTCGAGGTGGGATATTGCAATAATATAGAGTCATCCGCTATTATACGGGGCACATAGTGTTTCATCCACTCCAACGATGGGAAGATACCCAACTACTACTATATATATACACTACCACATATAATATAATATTCAACTGATAATAATATATCAATTCAACCAATCATCCAATAATTTATTTTAAATTAAATGCAGTAATCCAAAATGAGTGAGATTTACTCACCTTGATTATTTTTCCGAAATTACCAATCGTTCCAAATTAATTCTATTGCGTAGATTCCGCAGCTACGAATCCCTCACGACTGATTCCGTTCGATTGAACCTCGCATAAGCAAATTTTTAATTATATAAATTAACGATTTCAATTTTAATTAAAATTAATCAACTAATTACTTAATTTAAACTAATTACTTAATTTAAACTAATTACTTAATTTAAATTAATTACCTATTAATGAATTTAATAAACTTTTCCTCCCAAACACGAACATCATCTCCAGGTTGAACCCACAGCCACTATCCTTTCTGTTGTTGATTGCCCCTCCACCAAGACGCCTACCTCTCCTCGCCGAAGCCACCTCCACACGACTTTGGAGGCTACCACATCGCCACCAAAGGTCGCCCTGACTTCCGCCTCTAACCCAGCACCCAAGTCGCCGCCTCATTCAAAACGCGACACAGCTAGTAGCCGATCGAATCCCTCCCCATCGGACCACCCTTAAGCTCAATCGCCCACCACCATGCTTCTTCCTCTGCCACCATCGGCTGCCGCCAACGCCACCTCTACAATCGCTGACACCCCTTGGATCGTGCGCACGTGTCTCAAGTAGCCCAAAACCGTAACTGCGCTCGAACGCGCCTCGCACCCATTGATGATGAGCCGTGACCTCTCCCCTAGTCGACCGCCATTCCATTCGCTCGCGCTCGCAAGCATTTTATATTTTTTTTCTTTTTATAAATTCGAACTGGTTTATTTTTTAAAAGAAGAAGAAGAAGTAAGGTACGCGACTTTAAACTGGGGGAAACGGTGCGATTCATACAAGGGTGGCTTGAGGAGTGGCTAGGTCGGCTACGATTTGAAATTTTTATTTTATTTCATTCAAAATATCTCGCTCCCGTAACTCGAAATCTCGAACTCCTATCGAGGCATGTCGCATGGAATTTCTAATGTTATACCACTATTCCGAACCAATGAACTTGTCTCGAGGCTTAATTCGAACATATGAGGAAGATAGCTTTTTAAATCGACGATTTTAAATTAAATTAATCCAGTGCGTTTTCAACTAGCATGACCAAACGTTAAATCCAATCGCTATGAAATTTGAAATCCGATAATAATACACTATTACGAATCCAATAAAACAGGTTTCATCGAATTCCGAGACTGTGCCCCGGATCACTATTTAACGCGTTAATTAAATCGACGATTTCCAAAATTGACGAAATCACTTGAAATTTCAGTTTTAAAAACCTATTAACTCAATTCTAATCCAAATAGAATTTATATCAACATTAGAAATCATTTTGATTCATATTCAACTCAAATTTCAATTATTCACCATTTCCGTATTACGATAAATAACTATATTTGAAATTTAAATTCATTCTAAATTTCAACCAAAATCTTCTTATTCAAAAATCAATTTATATTCCAAATCCAATATTTAAAATCATTTAAATATTCAAAATTAAATGTCGGAAAATCTGGGTCGTTACACCTTACTCATCGCAACGAGCTCCACATCATAGTCTCATCTTGCTTACCTAGTATGAGTGTCGTATATGAGCAAAGAATAACCTAATAAATATCACATCAGCATTTTATACCACTGCCAGTTATTAGTACATTTATTTTGTGCTCACATATCACATTCGCTCCATCATAGCATTATATATCATGAGTCAAGGAGTAACTAGAAAAATATTACCAAATGTCCCATGGTATTATTAATCTGCTTACTCATATTCCTCATAATCAAGAATCTCTATAATATTATTTTATATAACGAGTCCAAAGAAGAACTGGAGAAATTTTACTAAAAGTCCAATAATAGACGGTATTATAATTCTGTTTATTTAGATTCCTCATTCTACATAATTTAAAACAACCACAACATATAAAGAGATTTTATAAAGAAATTAAGTTTATATCTATATTATAAACTTCTTAAAATATATACCTACACAAACATAGATAGATATATATATGTATGTATATGTGTGTGTGTATATAATCATTGGAAATTTCCAACGATTATAGCCAGTGGAAAATTTCTATTTTAGCAACATAATTTCCAATGGTTATATCAGTTGAGAAAGAACATATTTCCCAGCGGTTATAACTATTGAGAAATACGAAAATGCCCAACGGTTAAAACCGTAAGGAATAAGGAATTTTTCAATGGTTGTAACCGGTGGAAAATTTGTTACAAAATTTGCCACGTACCTATTACTAACGGCTATAACCATTAAAAATTTGATTTGCAACGGTTATAACCATTAGAAAATGTCAATTATTGTCTCATCATCGTAAGTAATACATGTTTATCCACCACACATCAGAACCAGACGGGAGACGGACAACACTTCTGCTTGCTCCAGGAGCCACATGCGTGTCCGTCTAACATGACTCCTATAGTCTTGGGTTACCTCCCCTCGGTATCATGACAAGACCATTATGCTCGTCAACACCAGGACTCAACTCGGTCATGACACGACAGAAGCCCCTTTGGTAACAGACTGCTGGCCTAGTGTAACACTCCTAATTTTTGTTTAACATTATTCAGGAGATTTGATTAGATAAATTAAATAGAATATCGTATGTGGTGTGATAAGGAGAATGGGATGTTTGACTAATTTAAGTCGTGCATTAAGTAATCAACTAATAAGATTGTTTTAAAATTAGAAAAGAAAAGAACAAATGAGAGGGACATAATAGGAATAGTTCCTTATTTCATTCCCTTGGGTCTCCCTCTCTCATTTTATTCTCTTTATCATTCTGAAACAATTAAAACCTAACCTAAAGAGGCCGACCATTACAATAAGAAGAAAGATGGGGAAAACTAAGTGTTTCAAGGGAAAAGCTTGGGGAAATCAATCTTCAAACAAATCTCAATCTCTCGTATCAAATCTATGGTGAATAATAGTATCCATCTCATTTAATTATATTTATTTTCGGTTCTATGGATGACTTCTGATTTGATTAGGATAATATGCCATGCTTGATTGATTATAGCTTTATTTGATTAAATGATGATTCATTGGAATTTTTATGGAATTATTCTCAAGGGTTTTAAAGGTAAAAACAAATTTTTTTGATCCCTAATTGGCTTGAAATTTGAATATGTTGTGTAAAAAAATATTTTGGAGATGATTTTTTAATTTAATAATTTTCCAAGTTCATGTGAATATTTATGAATTTCCTAAGATGGAAAAAGTGTTAATTTCAGGTTTTAGTTATTAAAAATAATAAAATTAATATTTTGGTTCTGCAATTTTTATATATAAAAGAAGATGGAAAATTAGATTTTGGGTGATTTTTGGGGATTTTTCCCAAGGCTTTATGGTTTTTTATGAATTTTTGTTGACGGGAAAGCTCTTAATTGATATTAATTAATGATATTAATTATAAAGGTTTACAAATTATTTTGGGAAAGTAAAATATGATTTGCAACAAATTCTGCAAAGAATATGAAAAGAGAACTTATTATCCAATAAAAAATTGACAAGAGGAAAGAGTTGGTGGAAAGTATTATCTTTAAAAGGAAATAATTTACTTTTCAAGCTATTTACAGAAATGCCACCCTTTGCTAACGACACCAATGTTGATGCAACTCAGTATTGATGCCACCCTTTATAGATGACATCAATGTTGATGACGACCAGTTTTATGCCGCCAGTCTAGATTTATAATGACAAATTTTAGGCCGTCTGTCTAGATTTATGATGACCATTTTTATGCCGCATATCTAGATTTATGATGACCGGTTTTATACCACCTATCTAGATTTATGATGACCGGTTTTATGTCGCCTTCTAGACTTATAACGACCAGTTTTATGCTGTCTATCTTGATTTATAACGATCAGTTTTATGTTGCCTGTCTAGATTTAAGACGACCGGTTTTATGGTGTCAGTCTAAATTTATAACGACCAGTTTTATGCCGCCTGTCTAGATTTACAACGACTGGTTTTATGTTGTCTATCTAAACTTATAACGGCCAATTTTATGCGCCGATCTAGTTTTATAACAACCATTTTTATTCCGCCTATCTAGATTTATAACGACCAGTTTTATGCCGCCAGTCTATACTTATAACGACCAGTTATATGCCTCCAGCCTAAACTTATGATGACCGTATTATTCCATCAGTTTAGACTTATGACCTTAGTTTTATACCATCAGTTTAGTCTTATGACAACCTGTTTATGTCATCAGGTTAGTGCTTTAGGAAAAAAATTTGGCTAAGTAATGGCGAAGTTTTCCTTGTTTTAAAGAACGATTTTAATTGGTTTGTCAATGTTAAAAATAAATGGTTTCAAGGAAAGAAATAATGTTTTAGCCCAATTTTATGTGAAGTTCGCCAACGGAAAATATTGCTTAACTTTAAGTAATTTTATTGTGTGTGTGACTATTAATTGAACATATTTTAATGAAGAATGTTATATGTTCTTATTATCAAATGATCAGTTAAATCAACATATTTTATTATTGTAATACTCACAATTCATGACCCAACACTGCATCTTGGGATTTTGGGGGTAGAATTACCAGTTAGGTTGCCTCAATAATGAGTATGGTCAGACTAAACTTCAGAGTGAGTAGAATTGCATTCAAAAGATCAGATAGATCAATTGTGTTAGGATGCCTGAACTGAGTCAAAGATATGACTCTTGAATTTAAAACCTGATAAGATTGTATGTGGGACTGGTGTAGGGTCGCGCTATGCTTCAGCTACTAGCCCCTGGTTGTTAAAGGTCCTGATTCCAGTGCACAACGCTTTGTCAGTAGTGAGACTAAAAGGATGTTTACGTGCAGAAAGGAACTTGTAGCCCTATATGCTCACCATATTATTTAAGTTGTTTTACTCCTAACTATATTTGGAGATTTGTGGATATCTAATTATGTTTTGGCCCGATTCAGCCGGATAGGTTATTGGTTGGCCTACAAAACCATTAGGTTCATGCTGACCCTAGAAAACTATGATTTGAGACAGACGGTCTATTGTTGGGAAGGGTAAACTTTGGGTGTACATAACCCTAGGATGACAAACGAGTCAGACTTACCCAGGTTGCATGCAAGCATATGATCATGTTATATTTTGTTCTAATCATTGTGGTACTGCAAGGATTTTCTGGTTTTCTCATGCCAGTATAGCATAGGAATGGCGTAGGAAATTTGAGTTTCCTACGCCCTGCCTATGCCTAAGGCAACATTGGAAATTTGAGCGTGGCAAAAATATTTTCCACACCCTTCCTACTCCATGCATAGTACAGTTTTCTACGCCTTTCCTACGTCAAAATTTTCCTACGCTCTCCCTACGCCTAATTTTTTCTTACATCCTTCCTATGCCCATTTTTTTCGACTCCCTTCCTACGTCAAGTTGTTTACTATGCCCTTTCTACATTAAAAATTTCCTACGTCTTACCTACACCCAATATTTTTCTTCGCCATTCCTATGTCCAAAATTTTCCCATGCCCTTCCCACGCCTTATTTTTACTTTGGTTTTCCTACACCTTTTCTACACTATATTTAAATATTTTTTGGTATATTATTGTCGCTTTTGTTCTCCACCACCATAAATCAATGCGATAAAATCATCAAGATCCAAACCAGTGATATTATTAATATATACCAATAAAAACAGTTTCATAATCATTAAATATGATAAACAATACTCTATAACATTTATTTAATTAAATCCACATAGTGCTACATCCATAAGTTTAAAATGGCATCAATATGTTCAAACACTATATAACATGCTTAAACAAAATACTAAATACAAACATAGCATAAAAGGAATAAATTTAAGATTGTCCCGGTTGGCTTTGGCTTGGATGTCCATCTAAGTGCAGATACACTAGATTTTGAAACTCTAAAATGGAACTTTTAAGTTCTTGAAGTTTGACTTTAGTGTACTTTAGTTCTTCCTTCAACTTAGTTCTTTCATATGCATCACTCTTACTTACGCTATAAGTAGTGTCTTTGTATCTTGAATTTTATTAAACTTTACAGTAAACAAGAATCACCAATGCACTGTCGCTAATGGGTACTGTATGGTATCTATATGGTACTAGCAACATAAAAGTTGGGTTGTAGCATTTATTTCTAACTTCCTATGCATAATGATATTGTCGCTATTGGGTGGGAATCACCAATGGACTACTTTAATATCCAACCAACACATTAAAGATAGATATCAAAAGTTGCTTCAAAAAAATAATCACATACACATATTTAATGGAGTTCACTATCATTAAAAGCAAAATATAATGTGCTTTTACTAATTGTTTCAAAATACACCAGTCAGAATCTCCAAAATTTATTTATTGGATTCATATAGTTAATGATATAGTGCAATTAGCTAATGATTTCAATTTAATTTTTTTGAATTAAAGAAAACAATTAGGTTGTGTATTTATATTCAAGATGGGACTGATATAGACTCCTAGTAAGTGAATGTTATTTGGCATTTTGATCCAGCTATATCCGAACTGACTAGACAAGTTAGACTCGACTGTCATCAAGGCCGGTAGCTCAGAGCGATGATTGTGAGGTCTAGGAATCAATTGCAGGCAATGATATGAAGTGATGATCAACCGAGACCAAGAGATAGTCTCTCTAGAATATTCTAAGTACAGATTAGTACCTCCCCTAGGCAGGGTATCGATGCATATCCCTTCCCCTAAGGGATCGGTACATATCCTCAATTTTGTTCACAAACTAGGTGTGATCGATATAGAGTGACAAGGAAGGCCCTACGAGGCTACATTTCAAATCTCAAGTCGTTTGGAGTTTGTATGCTCAGTTTATGGGAAAATTACTTCACCTAAGAAAGGGATCGTACAAAAGGGATCGTACAAAAGGAATCATAAAAAAAGGGATCGATCTACTTCGGCCAAACAAGTGCAACTCAATGGAAAATAATTGATATCTCAAGATTCAGAAGTACAATGCATATGAAACTTTGAGACAAGATTAGGGGACCCTATGGAGTCCACCCCAAGGATCGCACCCTAAGATGAAGAAGTAAGAGGGATCGACCCTTTCCCTCTAAAGGGCAGAGGCCTAAATCAGCCAACGTCACATATTGTAACAAAGATTGATCAATAACTCAAGTTCTACTAATCCAATTGACATGAAACTTAGAGGCTAAGCATAATACAACATGGAGAAGCTCCCATAGGGATTGTACTCCCAAACTACTCCAAAATAGGAATCGGCCCTGATCCCTATTTCTTAGGATTTGGGCCATGCGATCCCTCCTGTGAGCCCATATGGTTTCGGAGATCCTTATATCCAATTTTCAGGGAGATATTTCACCGTCTTCCTCTATAAATACAGGCTTGATTGTTCATATTTGGTGACTTGGGACACTGCTTGTTACTTTATACTCTATTGTAATAAAGGAATTTCATCTGATCCCTATTGTACTCAGTTTTAAAAGTGATTAATAAAGCTATCTCTTCAAAGTGGACATAGGCAAACAATGTTGAACCACTATAAATCGATGTGTCTCTGTTATTTGCTTATTTCTTTTCTTGCTATATTCACTCTGTTTAAATTTAATATTCTTCATTTATTTCTCTACACAAACTCTATTGGTGGTGACCATTTTTGATGCAAACATTTTGGTGCTTTCACTAAGAATCAAATTCTCAGCTTGATTGGATCTCATCATCTACTTGTCAATTCCCATAATCGCAAGATAGATCTAGCTTTCTACCAACAAGCTTCCTATTCTACTTAGATTTGAAGGAAATCTAAAGGAAGCTGATAGCCATAGTTAGAAGAATTAAATCAACTTCCCTCGGAGTTGAAGGAAATGTTGATGCTAGTGTTCTTGTTTGGAGTTGTTCATGTTCATGTCCATTTTAAAGGGATCGGATTCACTCATGTATGCAAGTTCTTGAGATCGGATGCTGAAGTTTGCACTCAAGTTAGTGAAGCCAAAAAGGTCGATCCTGCTCTCCAATCCAAAATGGCCGATCCCTTTGTCAAAGCTAAAATGGCTGATCCCTCTCTCATAGCCAAAATGGTCGATCCCACTGTCAAAGCCAAAATGGTTGATCCCTCTCTCAAAGCCAAAATGTCCAATCCCTCTCTCAAAGCCAAAATGACCGATCCTTTCGTGGCTGATCCCTTCATGGTCGATCCCTATACCAATTCAACGATCGATCCTTAAGCCAATACCGATCGATTACAAGGGATCGACGAATAAATAAAATGTGAAGAAGGAAGGGATCTGTTCATAAAAAAAGACTCTAAATTTTTTTTAGGTGCCTAGCACTCGAACCTGTGCCGCGGTGCCCCCGCATTCTGGATTCAGAACTCAATTTAAAGATGGTGCATTCTATCCACTTCCCTTACGTCCTGTAATTGACCAGGGCATAGGGAACCAAGCAGCAACTGCTGAATTGCAACCAAGGAATGGACAAGGAACTGCTACTAAAACGGTACTCCCAAAGGCTGGAGAACCAAAGTGGTCTGACACGAACTGGGATCGGTTACTGGATCAGACTTCCAGGGTAGATTATGATTTCTTAACTAACCAACTTCCAAACGCCTGATTTGGCAACTATGGTACGATGGGTTGTGTGAGGACCAACCTACGCCGCTTATTATGCCATCTCAAAGTATTGTTATCCATCATCAAAGTCATCACTTACCATTACGGAACCTCCATCATCGAGTCACGAGTGGTAGTCGTAAAAAATCATCAAAACGTTTGTTGAAAAACTCCTTTCAAGGCTTACTCGAAGTCAGACTCGGGTATTCACCCATTTGACTCGAAGCAAACCCAGAAAATTCTGGCCCAAGGTCAAACTCGGGTAAAACCAAGATTTTCTCCAAGCAAACACCAATATGACTCCATGCACCGTTCGTCACCAACCCAACACTTCAAATTCAACAACTCCAAGCTAACCAAGGGTTGAATCCAAGCAAAAAGAAAATTTTCTCAGATCGGACTCCAAGTAAATTATCACCAATCTGTCAATACCGGTCCATCTTGTTTTGGTCATAACTCGAGCCTACGGACTCCAAATAACTTAAAACTTGGTATGCAACCTCAAGAGGCCTTCCTTACTGCCTTATATGGATCGCACCCCATTTGGGTGAAAGTTTGGGGGATCATCACCATCTACGACCCCATCCTAATTGATTCCCCATTCGATCGGATTTCTCAACCATCAAACGTTGGACAATCATGCATACAACATTCACAAGCATTACAAGCTGCCGTAACTTGAAAACGGACCGGACCGACGACGATTTGAGCATCTCCCCGAGTCGAAACCTATTCATCGAAGCCGTTCAGCTTGCAAAATATCCAAGGAGATTTAATGTGCCAACCATGCTAGCATATTTTGTGAATATAGATCCCTAACAACATCTTGTGAAGTAGAGTGGCACATGGATCCCGCTAGAGTGATGGATGCCATCGAATGCAGATGTTTTCCCATATTCCTCAAAGGAATAATGATCATGCGGTTCACGCAGTTACCACCCCAAGTCCATCTCCTCATTCGATCAACCGAATCAGAAGTTTGTCGACCAATTCAAGATGGATGCGACTCACCCCAAGGATTTGATGTCATTATCCAATTTATTCCAAGCACCAAGCGAGCTGCTCAAAGACTTCCTGTAGAGATTCAATGTCATCATCACTAAAGTTAGCAATCCTAGCGAAAATATCATACTGATGACGTTGATAAGGGAAATTGACCCCAAGGTAGACTTTGGTGACTGATAAGTTGGAGAGCCTCCTACGACCTTGGATCATTTCTGTTACAAAGTGAACTTTTACCTGAACAAGGAGAGGGCAGAGCAGACGAGGAGAAAGAACAATGTAGATCCATTGGCTGAAGGAATTCAAAGCAAGGATAGCGTTGAGGCCTTAGATGGGGACTCATATTCTAGAAGACGGCCCAGAATCCCAAAATTCGACTCGTATACTCCTTTGAACGATTCAATCGATAACATCTACTTGGAGACTCGCGACTCGGAGCAATACTAGAAACCAACCTCGAGAGAGTCCACTAAAACCTAGAAGAAATTTGGGAAATGTTGTATATTTAAAGATAAAAACGGTCATAACATCGATGATTGCAAACACCTCTAAGATGTGATCGGAAAGTTGATCTAGAAAGGAAAGTTTCAACAATATATGCAAGCCCCACGGAATGGCGGGTAGGGAACATCCGATCAATAAAGAACTCTGATTATTAATTGAACCACCTACGGTCAACTTCCAACTAAGAAGAGCTAGGGCAAAGTGGAATAGCGAGCATATGACGCTGCTTCACTTATCAATAAGATTTATTTCAATTTCAATTATGTTGTGAACTATGACCAAATTGAACTGAACTACTTCCAAACGATGTAGATAACCAAGTACTTAGAGTTGGGTGCCAACCAACCTCCATGGACTGTGATTCAACTGCTCATCAGCTACCATATGCCCCTGACTTGGGGGCAAGGACTCGAAATGGAAAGTGGGTGTCACTCGACCATCCACTTCCTACTCTGTGCTTCAATTCTAACGGAACATATATGCCTTACTCAGATCCTGACAAGGTTAGAGTCCAATACAAAGTGGACACGACTGACCGTCCACTCATCAACCTCCGCGCTTGGCTTAAAGACCGAAGAAACACTTGGAGTGGATGCAACCCGACCATCCATTCCCCAGCTCATACTTAAAGTTTGCAAAAATACTTATGCCTCTCCCGAAGCTCGGCAAGAACGAGGTCCAACTAAAGTGGATGTGATTCGACCATCCACACATTAACTCCTGCCCTGGACACAGGAGGTAATCTGGGAGCTCGACTTAAAGTAGGTGTGATTAACCGTCTAGTCATCAACCACCGCCCTCGACACGAGGATACGACTGCAACGTGAGGTGGATGTGACTTGACCTCCACCCAACAACTCTCTCCCTTAACTTGTTGGGAGGAGTACGAAGCAAACTGGATGAGACCTGACCCTCCAACCTAAGCATGGACAATGAATGTGGTCCGACCATCCATCGCTTAATCACCAAGTGGACGTGAATCAACCATCCACTCGCCAACTTTTATCCTCGACATTAGGCATAGAATTCCTTCCCATGAATGAACATGACTTGACTGTTCATTTGACAACTCTTACCTTGACTTGTAGGTGGAGTGTAAATCAAAAATGGGTGTGACTAACCATCTATCATAAAACTCTGGTTCGCGGAGCATGGACCAAATTATAAACACAAAACAATAGACCGGTACGACCGTTCATCGACCAACTCTGATCCCAGAGCATGGACTGGAGTATAAACATCAAATGGGTATGACTGACCACCCATTGACTAACGCTAGTCCCCAAGTGCAGATTGGAGTATAAACACCAAATGGATGGGACCGATCGTCCATCAAGCAAACTCTAGTCCCCGGAGCATGGATAAGAGTATAGGTGGAAAATGGACGTGGTTCGACCATTCATCCATTAACTCTTCCTTATAAACCGCAGGCTAAGTATAAAACATAGAACGGATGTGACTTGACCATCCACTAATCAGCTACTTCCCACGATTCGATGTGTAGAACAAGAGTGAACGTGATATGACCGACCACTTTTTGACTTCCGTCCTTGACTTAGGGGTAGAAGAAATGACTAATGAAAATGTTGTTCGACCTTTTCCAGAATAACTAAGTCCCCAGAGTGTGGACTAGAGCATAAATACAGATTGGGTGTGATTCGACCACCCACCAACAAACTCTTATCCCCAGAGTGCGGATATGAGTATAAACAAATATATGGGTGTGGTTCGACCACTCATATTCCATAAACTCCAACCTGAAGTCGATAGGAGGAGTATAAACACACTACGGATGGAATTCGACCATCCATGAACTAACTCCGCTAACCCAAGACTGGAGGTAGGAGTACAAACTAATATAAGCTAAATAAAACAGCTCACTATAGCTCCATCTTGATGATTCTTTACGACTCATGGCAACGACTGCAGGGAGGCCTTAATACAAAACCAATCGAAATGACATTCGAAGTTATGGGTGACCGACAATATTGTACCATTGGGTCGAGGGTCGATATCGATCTGCACCAACCACAAATGGATGTAACCCGAATGTCCTTCGAAGAACTCCGGTCACTAGAGTGCGAGTAGGAGAATAAACCACAAATGAGTGACTCGATCATTAATTCTCCATAACTCTCCTTCGATCCGTCAAGAGGAGTATGAAACCGGATGAGCATAACCCAATTACACCTGAACCAACTCTATCCCTAGATCTGACGAGAGAATGTGAATCAAAATGGACGTGACTGACCACCCAACTTCGAATGAATATGACACGACTGTTCATTCGCTAGATATGACCATGATTCGACTAGAAGAGCAGTTTAAAACAGACGTGATTTGACCGTCCGCAAATTGATCCTTGCCCTTGATTCGACAGGGGGAGCATCAGTCGTAGATTGGATGTGACTTAATCATCAATTCTTTAGCCCTTGCCTAGAGTATGGCGACATCTACATCAAAGGTGGAATTGATTGACCATCTAGTACTCAGCTCATGCTTGAAATCCGATGGGGCATTGAAGTCTTCCCCCGGGAAGGAAAAGCCAAAATACAATTCTTGATAGGCGAGACTCGGCCTTCCATCAACTAACCTGATCCTGCGATTCAACGGGAAAGAGTATAAAACTAAAATGGACATGACTTGCCTCCCTACTTATCGATGTATTCCTTAGACTTAAGGGCACGAGCGAGAAACAAGAGAAATGTGAACCGACCATTCATCAATCAACTCTAAGTCTTTAGAGCTTAGGTGGTAGTATAAACATGAAGAGGACGAAACACGACTATCCCCGCAGCACATTTATCAACCCGAAACCGAGGGTATAAGTGTGGCATTCCAAAGACTGACTACGATAGCTCAATACCGTGACTCATACCTAGTGTTTACAATGACTCGAGGCTACGACCGAAAGGATGCCTAGAGATAGAATCATTGAATCGATGCCCAAGCTCATGGGCAACTAAACATCACTCCAACCTGAACAATGAGCAATATATCAAGAATACAGTGAGTAAAAAGCATGTTACTTGAGTACACAAGTAGATTCAAACTCAAAGTAGGAGCCAACTATTCAACTGCATGCAACACCCTACTCGAGATTTGATTCGAAGCGCTGCTTTAAGCCCGATCTTCAACCATCATGGATATTCGCTAAAAGCGTCTAGAACCCATCACTATCGGACTCAACAGCTCATGACAAGACTCTGGGATTCGACCGAAGTGATCGTCATTATTGACCATCCCAACCGGATTTCACACTGATTATTACGCGAAACAGTTACGTTTGAACTCAATGGTCGGCTATCGGCATATAGAAATTTGATATTCATATTCAAGTTCATTCAGGGCATACGTTACAATCAGTACAAGTACAAATATTTTAATCTATTCAAGTCTGATGTGGTAAACATCGTCTCAAGGTCGTATGCTAGTTCAAGTATGCAAGTCATATAAGGCATGTTCCATTGTTCGATTTCAAGTTTACATGGTCTAATATGTTTATGTCAAATCAAAATTTGCCTAAGTTCCACTAAAACAAGGGATCAGAACCGATCCCATTGCTTGGGCAAATCCATTTAAGCATTTTTCGGCTCACAACATAAGGCCAATATCAAGCAACAATAGCATAGTCGGTTTTACAAAGATATAGACCACAAAGATGAAGAAGAGGAGCCCAAAGAATCCAAGGTTGCACCCGCTGAGCTAATGATCAACATTACGGTCAGCCACGACCATCCATCACGAGTCCTTAAGGTCGGATCACAACTCAATGCAACAATGTTGAAGGAATTAGCTGGCTTTCTCTGAGCGATTCTTGATGTGTTCGCTTGGACCCATTCTGACATGTGTGTGATTTCACCGACTATCACGAGCCATGCAATAAATATCGACCTGAGGCATGTCTCAGCGAAACAAAAGTGACATGGCATGGAGCTGGAGAGATCTGCTGCACTTAAAGAGGAGGTTGATAAACCCAAAAACAATGGTTTTATCCACGACGCCCTCTACCTGAAACGGGTATCCAATCCAGTCCTTGTGAGAAAAGCTAATGGAAAGTGGCAGACATGCATCGACTACTCAGGCATGAACAAGGCATGCCTGAAAAACATCTTTCCACTTTTGATGATCAACCAGTTAATAGACTCAACTGCTGGATATGAACTGCTTCCATTTATGGATGCGTACTACGGATACAACCACATCCCGATGCATGTCTTCGACCAGGAGCACACCAGCTTCATTACCGATCTAGGGCTATATTATTATGTTGTTATGCCATTTGAACTAAATAATGCTAAAGCTATTTACCAAAGATGAGTTAACCGGATGTTCAAAGATTAGATCGGGCGATCGATGAAAGTATATGTGGATGATATGCTCATGAAGTAATGACGATCAAACGACCACATCGATGACTTGGTAGAGATGTTCAGTTTTCTCCAAAATTATGGAATAAAACTCAATCCCTTGAAATGCTCTTTCGAGGTTGCATAAGGGTAATTTCTGAGTTTCGTTGTTAACTCTCACAGAATCGAGGCAAATCCCGAGAAGACTCAAGCAATTCGAAACATCCAAGGGCTGAAGACGATTAAGTAGGCACATAGCCTCAATGGGAAGATCGTCGCCCTAAGTCAATTCATCTCCAGGGCTACCGACAAATGAATTTTCTTCATTAACCTAATCAGAAGAGGGAAGAGAAATTTGAATGGATGCAGGATTGCATAGATGCGTTTCAAGCTCTGGTAGATCACTTAGAGAAACCTCCCATCCTATCCAAACCACTCGAACGTGAAGACTTATACATCTATTTAGCGGTGTCATTACACGCCATAAGTGTCGCACTATTATGCGAAAAGAATCGGATCCAGAGGCCAGTGTATTATGTTAGCAAGTGATTGGAAGGTTCTGAGAGAAACTAACTGAAGCTAGAAAAGATCGCGTACTACCTGCTGATTGCGTCATGAAGGCTCCGCTCCTATTTTATAGCTCATCCCATCAACGTCTACATCGACCAGCCGTTACGACAGGTCCTACATTGACTTGAGACATCTGGAAGGTTAGTCAAGTGGAATATTGAGCTGAGCCAATTTCACATTACCTATCTTCCTCAGAGAGCCATCCAGGGACAGGCACCGGTGGACTTTATAGCTAAGTTCACTACACAGGATGATCTCCCGGAAAGTAGTGAAGCCTTTACCATTCGATGGAAAATGCACATGGATGGAGCATCCAATGATCGATGTTCTGGCCCTAGCGTCATGTTAGTGACTCTTGAGGAGTGATCGATCCGCTTCGCCTTAAAACTCGACTTCCCAGTAACAAATAACGAAGTTGAGTATGAAGCCTTGATCGTTGGGCTCAAACTTGCCAGAGAACTAGGAGTGAACACTTTACAAATCTTTTGTGATTCCTGGTTAGTAGTATGCCAAGTTGAGGGGATTATCAAGATAGGGGCTAGCAACTTGCTCCTTATCTCGGCCAGGTCCAAGAGCTACTGGTAGACTTCGAGTATTACACCATTATTGTAACGACCCTTAATTTTATCACTTTTAAATGGAATATTTAATTAACTTTAATATTCAAATATCGAATTTTTAAATATAAATAATCATGTTTTATGTGATAAATAATAATGGTGAACTTATTCTTAGAATTGGTTTACCAAAATAAGAGATTTTGGAGTTTCATCGTAAAATTGACAAAAACCGGTTTTCGATAAAATTGAATATATGTTCAATTTTTGTTTTAAATAATAAATAACTCCTTTTAAATTGTTATAAAATGATAATAATATATTAATAAAAGTTATATATATACACATACTTGTTTTATAAAGATAGACAAACTTCGTAGCACTTCGACCAATCGACGTCGTATTTTTACAATTAGATTTTAATATTATTAAGTATGATTTTATAACTAAAATAAACTTATTTTAATTATTTAATATGATAAGAAACTTATTTCCAATTTTTGTTTACATAAACAAATAGTTTGACTAAAAACGGAAAATGTGATTGGAAAGCGTTTTGGCAAAAGTCAAAGTTTTGTTCAATATAAGGTGTGTGAACATTTTGCAACTTGAGTAGTTGTTATATAAACACATTACCGAAGAAATAAATATCTTACTTATATTAAATAGGGATTAATTAAGCTAAGTGTTTAATTAAGTAAATAAAAGTACAAAAAGAATATATTTTCACCAAATCCAGCACAAGTCAAATCAAATCTCATCTTAAGTCCATTTTTCCATCCAAATACATCTCTTAGTTATTAAGTAAAGAGACAAGAAGTGAGTGAAGTGATGAGGAAGGTGAGAAGAAGGGGAGGACAAAAATGATGGCGATGGGGGGTCTAATTTTGTCCATTTACATCTCCTTAATGCTTAAGGAATTCAAGGTTATAAATATGGACCCTAATGCTTTAATTTCTTCACACTTTCATTCATTCTTTTCTTAGCTTTCTTCTTCTTCTTCCTTAGAGTTTTAATGCCTTCTTTCCTTAGGAAATTGATGATGAAAAAAAAAGAAAAAATGAAAGTAAAGCAAAAATATAGTATTCCACCACAAAAGCAAATCCAAACTCCACCTCTTTCTCTTCTAAGTACACGACCGCCATCGTCATCACTAAGGCCTAGCTCTACCATCCAAATAAGGCTAGGCCGAGCCCATTTGAAAGAAATAAAGGAGTTTAGTAAGCTTAAAAGTGAAAATATTGGAGAGAAGTGCCACTGGATTCGTTCCAAGAAGATAGGAGGAATGATAGATAATGATTAGTTGAAGTTAACAAAAGTTTAAGTGAAGTGTTGGATTGAATGAATATTGGTAGGAAATGAAACGATTCGGTTAATGGAGAGTACTCACATTTTACTAATTAATTTCTAAATTATTTTAAAGTATAGTGATTTGACAGTTTAAATATATTGGATGATTAAATGTTTGATATTGGATGATAACTTGGTTGATATTATGATTGGTTATATGGTTGTGATATGGTTGAAAACTTGGTTTGATAAATGATAAGTGAAATGGTTAGTAATTAACCATAGTTAATTTAATGGAAATTTAATCCATAAATAATACGTGTATGGAGTTTTTTATCATCTTAATGATTTTAAATATCTAAAAAGGTTTAAAATGAATATTATAATAATATAGTATTATAATATGAAATGAAATGGAAAATGAGTTTGAAATCTGAAAAATATTTGTTTAAATGAGTTTAAAATGATTTAGAAATGCTTTATAAACATTTAAAGTGTTTAAATGAAGTTGAAAAGAAACTGAAAAAACAAGTCAAAACTAGGCACGTCGTATACCGGTAGTTTGTGATTTCACACAGTAGAATTCAAACGAGTATACAGAATGAAATATAGCTTAGAAATCTTCGAGATAAGAATTTTATGGATTGTTATATCCATAATTTTAAATAAAGAAAGAAAATTAAGATTTCATTAAGTAGAATTTGAAATATGAATAAAATAATTTTTCAGAAAAATCGCGGTTTTGTAGTTTAAAAGCCGAATTTGTAATTAATTTAAAATGAATATTTTTAAATGTTTAAAAATATGGAATACATTTTATAAATCTATTAAAAAAATTTAAAAGAAATTTGAGTTATAAATATGGATTTCTGAAATGATAGAAAAGTTGTTTTAATCAAATAAGCTTCTAAAACACTATCCGCAGCATTTTTTTGCAACACTTTTTAATAACTTTTGCAAACAATGGTTTTAACTTAATTATTTTTTCCTGAATCTTTTGTGAACCTTTTCAAAGAAATAATTAAGTAATTTGAAGATGATTAAGAGGTTTAAATGAGTTTTGGAATGACTAGTGCATTTGTTCCATTTGTCAGTGTCATAGAAAATCTGACCGAGGAATGGAACAGATTGAAAGGAAAGCCCGAATGCTCTAAAATAATGTTTTTCAATATGTGATTTAAATAAATGATTTGGAAATGTTCTTCCCAAGTAAAAAGGTGAAACGATTTAGAATTATTCCAATATTTAAAAAGGGTTTTAATTAACTAAAGGATTTGATAAATGAGGCTTAATGATTCCACATACTCTGAAAAAGATAAAGAAATGATTTAATGAATATATCTCCAAGAGAAATTTTATTTAAATAAAAAATTTAATTAATTTAATGTTTTGTGATAATCACTTATATACCTAAATGCCTTTTTATTGATGGTTAGTTTGGAGAAATCGAGATCGAATCTGATCCGACACTTACCACTTGTATTAGGTTATGCTCCTCGTGTTGGAGTGTTCAGCATGATAAAGGGTTCAAAATTTTGCACTGTAAAGATTATTGTTGAAATAATATATGTTATTCCATTAGTGTGATATTCTTTTGTATCTTTATCTTCTTTTTCCCTAACAATCGGGCTTTCCAGTACTTGGATTTGTGGCATGAGAATGTATTAGTGTCGACTTTCGAGGGTCGAAAATCCCAGCCGTTACGTTTGGTATCAGAGCTTAGGTTAAGTGAACACTTAGGCTTTGGTGGGGTAAAACTCATTATAGATAGGGTTAGTAATACCCTAGAATGAGTAACTCATTAGAGATTGGGTTAGTAACACCATGAGTTTGAGAGTATTATATATATGAGCGTGTATTTGTTATTTGATATAAAAATGTTCTGTGTTGATTTATTTGTTGAGTGGTTTAAATTCTTGGTCGATACGCCTGATCACCGTTATCGATAGGAATTCCTAAACACTTAAACAAGGCAAATCGACACACTGTTTTAAAAGGATGATATTTTAAGTACAAAGGAATATCTTTTGAAAGATATAGATATTTATGTGTGTCAATTTATGGTTAAGAGAATGATAATATTCAGTTATTACCATTTGTTGATTGAACAAACATCTTGTGAATTAAGTTTCATGATTTGACTACAAGATGTTTGATAATAATATCGGGTTAAGGTTAATGAATTTGTATAAGATAATAAAATAAGCATGTAGTATAAAAATGTATTTAACAAAAATAAAATATTTTTGAAAAAGATGGATATGAAAGATATGTTATATAAATTTTGAGAAACTAAATGTTAACCGAAAAATGGACCAACACCCTGGTTTGAGTTTGAAAGCACCAACCCTGTTTTGATAGAGCAATATCACAGATAAAAGGTATAGAAATAGAATAGTAAAAGAAAGAAGACAGTGAATTTTTATAGTGGTTCGGCTGTTAATGAAGCCTACGTTCACTTTATAGCTTTACTATAGACTGATTGTTGTTACAAGAATGGTTTGATTACAAGGCTTTGATTGTTTCCTAGCTAGATTGAATCTCCAGAGTTGGAATCCACTGGATAATCATAGTGTATTCCCTTGGAGATTGTTGTGAGGGAGGTAGGGAGTGAAGAATAATTCCAGCAGAGCTTCAGCAACCAGTCCGGAGAAGATCCTCTTTGTGTTGCAGGTGGGATGGTATTTATAGAGGTCGGGGAGCTTCTAGGCCAGGCCCGTCTTCATCAACTCGCAGGTAGGTCATAGGCGACCTAGGGAGGCTTTTGGCTTGCAAAACGAGCCAAAACCACGGGTCACGACCCATGGTCCATGGGTCACTAGCGACCCATAGACTTGGTTCGTTTTGCGGACCGATTCTTGCCTTGTAGTGTTCCACATCTTGTTTGTTTGATGGTTTGAGCAGAGGCATGCGTCACTGATGAGCTATGTACTTATGATTTTTCTGGAGTCTGGATTTGGAGATGTTCCTATAGCCTTTTATCGTTGCTCTTATGTTTTGACGGCAATTCATTAGTTGTTCACGTTCAGATACTGATTGGATTTAAAGGAATGTTGATCTCTCGGCCCTATTGATCCCTTGTCTTGGCTTTTCTGGTCAAGTTCTACGCCATTCTGACGTGATGGATTGTTCTGTATTATGCTGGATCCTATTGGGTTAAAAACCCGGATAACATTTGCCGCCCAAAGTATGCCTTTTGAATGAAAGGTGTGATTTGCTCTAGAACAATTAATGGCAACAAGTCTTCGGTTGTTGAGCTTTAGTCTTGGTGAATCGTCCAGTTCCTTCGGATTCTCTTGCCAGTCACAAGTCGTTCCAAACCTGTTATAGCCTAAGACTCTAGACTCTACCTAAGTGTAATCTATACATCACAATCATTCCGATTTCATTCGGGGTTATTACATTACATGTCTCTAATTACATTACACATCTCTAATCGTCCCGCGTTCATTAAAAGTTTTGCCTTTCATTCAGAGTTTTTACATCACAATCACTATCAACTTTTGCTTTTCATTCAGATTTTTTACATCATATATCAAAATCAAATCATATATCATAATCACATTATATCAAAATCACATTATATCTCAAAATCACATTATGTCACAGCATATATCAAGAAGTAAGAGAATAATGGAGGAAGTTGATTACAATAAAAGTGTTATGTAACCAGCAGCCAAAAGGATCCTCAGAATGACCACTTAGGCCTGTATTTATAGGTGAGGGCGACCACCAATCTGTTTAGAACTTCGGCAACAGGACCTCTTCATCAATATGGGCCTACCAAAGCGGGCGCTAGGCCCAAATCTCAATGGATAGGGATCGGTATTGACCCTTCCATTTGTCGAATTTAGGGCAGCGATCCCTATGATAGCTCCTATATGCTTAGATGTGATGGCTCTCCAAATTTCATGTTGATTGGATGAATGGAGCTCGAGTTTTTGCTTAATCTTTGGTTCGAATTCACTTTAGAGTTATCTCTGTCGACCCCTCCATATTATATCATTTCGATCCCTCCATTTGTTCGTATTCTCTGAACCCTATTATGTAATGCCGATCCCCCTTATTTAGCTTCATGCTTTGCTTGCCGATCCATCTGATGGCCCATCGCGCCTATCCCTATAATAACTTAACATATCGAGCCAAGCATCATCAATAATGTCGACCCCTCTTGTCTATGTAACTATGCCGATTCTTACTCGTTCGCGTATATCCCTTGGTCTACACCATAACATGTCGATCCCTCCTCTGACTCAACACTACGCCGATCCATCTACTTCAACCAGATTATGTCGATCCCTCTTATCCTCCAGAATATTATATCGATCCCTCGAGTGCTGACGAGTCATGTTGAACTAGGCCTCATTACTTATGTCGATCCCTCTAATATTCCATCCATGTTAACTATCCATCTAAATAATTATGCTGATCCCCTGATAATTCAAGCTATTTTCCATATTTTTAGCATCCTGCAATGTCCATCTACCAACTCCGTTCAATCCGGGCTTCGTGTAACTGTCTGAACTCTATTTCCGGGTCCTATAACCATTGCTTCATGGTCATCCTTCTTGACAATAGTCGAATCTGTCTTACATGATCTATCCAATATAGCCGGATCAGGGTATCGGGTAACAAAAAGAAATTGAGAAAACAAGTCAAAAATAGACGGGTCGCATAACGATAGTTCACGATTTCACCTCGTAGAATTCACGAGTATATAGAATGGAATATAGCTCTGAATTCTTCGAGAAAAGAATTTTCCTGATTACTATATCTATAGTTTTTAAATGAAGAAAGAAAATCATGGTTTCATTAAGTAGACTTTGAAATATGAGCAAAACAAGTTTTGAGAAAAATCGCGGTTTTGCAGTTTAAAACCCGAATTTGAAATTAATTTAAAATGAATATTTTTAAATGTTTAAAATATGGAATAAATGTTATAAATCTATTAAAAAAATTTAAAATAAATTTGAGTTATTAATATGGATTTCCAAAATGATAGAAAAGGTTTTTTAACCAAATAAGCTTTTAAAACACTATTTACAGCACTATTTTGCAGCACTTTTTGATAACTTTTGCAAAAAATAGTTTTAACTTTTCTTTCCTAAATCTTTTGTGAACCTTTACAAATAAATAATTAAGTAATTTAAAGATGATTAAGAGGTTTAAAAATGAGTATAAGGAAACAACTAATACATTTGTTCCCTTTCTGAGTGTTATAGAAAATCCAACCGAGGAATGGAACAAATCGGAAGGAAAGCCCAAATACTCTAAAATAATGTTTTCCAATATGAGATTTAAATAAATAATTTGGAATTGTTTTTCCTGACTAAAAAAGTGAACGATTTAGAATTATTCTAAGATTTAAAAAGAGTTTTAATTAACCAATGGATTTGATAAATGAGGCTTAATGATTCCATATACTCTGAAAAAGATAAAGAAATGATTTAATGAATATATCTCTAAGAGAAATTTGATTTAAATAAAAAGGTTAATTAATTGAATGTTGTGTGAAAATCACTCATACACCTAAATGTCTTTTTATCGATGGTTGGTTTGGAGAAACCTAGATCGGATCTGATTTGGCACTTACCTCTCGTTTTGGGGTATGCTCCTCGTGTTGCAGTGTGCAGCATGATAGAGGGTTCTCGCTTTCTGTTTGGTGGTGAGCAAGAAACTCTTACTCCTATATTTCCCTAGGAAACAGGTTCAAAATTTTACGCTGTAAAGATTATTGTTGAAATAATATATGTTATGCCATTCGTGTGAGATTCTATTCTATCTTTATTTTCTCTCTCCCCTAACAATTGGGATTTCCCGCACTTGGATTTGCAGCACGAGGATGTATTAGTGTCGATTTTCGAGGATCGAAAATTCCAGTCGTTAGAATTACACACACCTCCAGGATCAAAATGAGAAAGTCAACTCACTGCCCAAGCTGGCAAGTTCTGGGGATGTGCAGCAGATGGGCTTGGTCTCGTTTGAAGTACTAAATGCTTCGAGCATCGACCAGATGGAGATTGATTGGGTTCTGGAGACGGAGCTAGAAAAGGAGCCTTGGATGACTCCTGTCGAAGATTATCTACAACGAGGGATCCTTCCTAGACGGAGGAATAGAAAATGAATAGTCCTCCTCAAAGCTTCATGCTGCATCATCTAAGAAAGAGTCGTGTATAGAAAGGGTTTCTCTGTTCCCCTGCTTGGGTGTATCGCCCATGATGAAATTAAACGAGGCTTGGGAGAAGTCAATAAAGGAGAATATGGCGATCACACCGGGGGGGCAAACCCTACCAAAGAAAATACTCCGCTACGGGTATTACTAGCAACTGTTGATCGAGAAGCAATTGATTATGCTAGACAATGCGACAAGTGCCAGATGTTTGCAAACATTATGAAAGCCCCATCAACGAAAATTACTCAAATGGTCAGTCCATAGTCGTTTGCCACTTGGGGTACAGACATCATCAACTCCTTGCCGATTTCTAAAGGTGGTGTAAAATACGCCATCGTAACAATTGATTATTTCACCAAATAGGCTGAAGCTGAACCTTTAGCCACGATCACAACAAAAAAAATTAATAAACTTTGTTGTTTGAAACATCATCTGTCATTTTGTTCTTCCCGAACAATCGTAACTTATAGCAGGACCCAATTCGACAGTGTTGAATTCAAAGACTTCTACCACCGGCATCATGTTGAGAAAATATTCGTAGCATTTTCTCACCCTCAAGCTAATGGACATGTCGAAGTTGTTAACAAAATCATAAAGTTCATTCTAAAGAAGCATTTGGAAAAGGCTAAAGGCAAGTGGGTTAACGAACTCCCATCAGCATTATCGGCATACGGAACCACCCACAAGTCCGCGACAGGCCATACTCCATTCGCCTTTGCTTACGGTTCCGAGGTCATCATTCCTATAGAACTTGAAGTCCCTTCTCATCAAGTGACTTATTATGACCCCTATTTCATTATAAAAAAATATAAACAAGGAATTACAATCCAATTGCAATTAAACTATAAGGAATTAGCGATGACCCGCGAGTATACAAAGGCATCCAAGAGCCAATGGCAAGGACATGTACCTGAACGTGCACGTGTATATTCTAAAAATCCAATTTTTGAAATCGATAGAAATTGAATTCTTATCTGAAGCTTTCAAAAACGAAACTGGATCGGATAGCCAAAGCTTGCTAGCCTCATAGAACCGGACACAGATAGAAACTGATGGAATACAACCTAGAATTTATACTATTAGAAATCGACCAAGCGCCATGACGACAAAGAGAGATACAACACTTTGGGAAAATAATTCAACGGAAGGATAGCGACTATTCAAAAAACTGGATGGATTTTTTTCCAGCGACTCTAACTTGCTTTGATTTCAAATCACGCCACGTTCAACACAAGATGTACTTTGGGGGCGAGTGTTATCCGGCATTTTGATCCGGCTATACCCGAACTAGCTGGACAAGTTAGACTTAACTATCATCAAGGCCAGTAGCCCGGAGCGATGATTGTGAGGTCCAGGAATCAAGTGCAGGCAATGATATGAAGCGATAATCAACTGAGACCAAGAGATAGACTCTTCATAATATTTTAAGTACGGATTAGTACCTCCTCTAGGCAGGGGATCGATGCATATCCCTTCCCTTAGAGGATCGGTACATATCCTTGATTTTTGTCCCAAACTAGGTGAGATCGATTTAGAGTGACAAGGAAGGCCCCACGAGGCTACATTTCAAATCTCAAGTCGTTTGGAGTTTGTATGCTCAAGTTATGGGTAAATTACTTCACCTAAGAAAGGGATCGTACAAAAGGGGTTGGTCTACTTCAGCCAAACAAGTGCAACTCAAGCGAAAACAATCGATATCTTAAGATCCAAAAGTCCAATGCATATGAAACTTTGAGAACAAGATGCGGGGACCCTAGGGAGTCCACTCTTGGGATTGCACCCCAAGATGAAGAAGTAAGAGGGATCGGCCCTCTTCCCTCTAGAGGGATCGGCCTAAATCAGCCAACATCACATGTTGCAATGAAGATTGATCAATAACTCAAGTTCTACTAATCCAATTGACATGAAAGTTGGAGGCTAAGTATAATACAACATGGAGAAGCTCCCAGAAGGATCGCACCCCCAAACTCCTCCAAAATAAGGACCGTCCCTAATTCTTATTTCTTAGGATTTAGGCCATGCGGTCCCTCATGTGGGCCCATATGGGTTTGGAGATCCTTCTGCCGGATTTTGAGGGAGATATTTCACCGTCTTCCTCTATAAATATAGGCTTGATTGTTCATTTTTGGGGACTTGGGACGCTGCTTGTTACTTTGTACTCTATTGTAACTAAAGATTTTCATCCAATCCCTATTGTACTCAGTTTAAAAAGTGATTAATAAAGTTATCTCTTCAAAGTGGATGTAGGCAAACAGAGCCGAACCACTATAAATCACTGTTTCTCTATAATTTGCTTATTTCTTATTACTTTATTGCTATATTAACTCTATTTACATTTAATATTCTTCATTTATTTCTCTACACAAAATCTATTGGGTGTTTGTGACCATTTTTGACGCAAAAACTGAAAAAGGACTTTCCCAAGTATATATGTTTCTCATTCATCTAAAACTTTGGCAAAATATTTTAAAAGATGAATCAGTAGTAAACGCCTAAAATAATTAATATTTCAAGGAATATTTTTTTAATAATATTTAGAAAACCGTAGAAAAATGGTGTGCTTTTATAAAATTTTCTAGCAAAATATTTTGAATTAATCAAATATTTTTACTACTGGGCCTAACAACCCACTTAATTTGATAGGTTTGGAAAAAAAATACAAGTTTCTTATACTTATAGAAGCCGCTTTTATAACTTGGACCATACGATTCTTTTATCTTTGGAAAGAAAAAGCCTGACAATACTAGACCTATTGGGCAATGGTCACAACCTGTCGCTTGAGGAAGAATATATGAGTCGTATACTTTATCTACAATCATTTTGTTGCCAAATAGAAATGTTTCAATAAGCTCCTTTCCATTCATATTTGACATGTATCAACCAAGTATTACACACCTCTTTATAGCAAACAGTAAATCTACGAAAATAACATATACAACTAAAATGACTTCTATTAAATAGGACTTATTTAAAAAATATCACGTTATATTTGTAGGTTTAAAAACATTGTTAATGAATTTTAAATAATTACCTTGAGAGCATTACCGCAGTTAGTCCAACAATCCCTTCATCTTCCAATGCTAAGAGGGCTAAAAACTTCTTCTTCGATGTCATATGTTATTTCAATGCCTTGACCAAGCTGCTCATTTATTTTAGCTTGAGACTTCTCCTATAATATACGTTTCATATATTAGCACTTGTATATATGTATATATAAATCAAAATTTCAATCATATGGAGGACTTACTACAAATTGAGATGAAGCATTATCAACCCATCGATCATTGGTCGAGCCATCCCCTGACTCGAGCCTATGAGTCCTAACATACACCTCCCACGAGGTCGGCTCTCTGTGATGCTCATCAAATTGAAAGAAAAAGGATTTATAGTCCTAACATCCAGATCACTAATATAGATGTAATTTGAAGGGCTATAGATATTCAAATAATATAAATCTTGTGCTGATGATATTGCTAAGGAATAGAAAATACACTAAGGAATAGACCACGGTACATTTTATAGTTTAACTTTCTTGAAAATGTTTCTTCCTACCTTGTTTAATGTTTGATTTTATATTTTCCAATAAATATTACACATACACTGTTTCACCGGACCTTCGTATACATTAGGGAATTGCACAAATGGCAATTATTTTAATCGCTCATGTTTTAACATTGAATATTGAATTTTGCAATTCATGAAATGTGTGTTTCTTTTTTTAACGTCACATTGTACTCTTTTCTAAAATGTAATTCTAATAAATAAGATGGACAAATGAATAAATAACATTAGAAATGAAGCAAGTATACAAAATTCAAATGACATGATGAGAGAAAAGCAGGAAATACTTGCTATAAATAAACAGATCATGGAGCTAAACATCAAATTAATACATTACATTGACTTAATTTTATATGTCAGTCTTCTCAATAATAGTATGTTGTTAGATCTTCAAAATCGGATGTATTCTTCAGCATACAAAATTTCAACATTAAATTTCTTACCTGCGATAGTGAAGCGGAGCAGATGCAGCGTTAGTGAAGGGAGACGATGCAACGATGGTGAAGCGGAGGCTACCGATTGGGAGCAGCGATGGTGAAGCGGAGGCAATCGAGAACTAGAGTTAATGAAGAGGTCGACGCGTACGAAGGAGAACTAGGGTTTTTCTTTTATTTGGGTATTTGAGGATAGCATTTCCTTTTCGTTTGCTTGTATGATGGGAAAATAGTGGTTTTGGATGGGTGAGATAAGAATAGTTAATTTAGATAGTTTTTAAATTATTTTTAAGCATTATAAAAAAGACATATTTAATAAAGATGTACAAATTATATTGTTTATCATATTAAAAATAATTAAAAATATTTTATTTTTTCAACATATGTCCCTTGAGCTTTTAGCATATTTGATCATTCAACTATTTGTTGAAAACTACTCGATTCATTCAAAATCGAATAAATTAGACTAAGATAAACTACTTGCGAACAAAGTGATATTTAAATTATATGTCCAATACAACTTGGGTCGAATATTAAAATAAAAGACATATATATTTTATATACAAGTCCTTTAAATATTATTTAGTTAGAAAAAAACAACAGTATGTATCATTAAAATTGTAGAAAATAAACAATAGATGTACCAAATATTTGTAGTACTAACCAATTATATAAATTAAAAATACTTTGTATATAATAAAAATAATGTTTATTATTTATTAAACTATGCTTAATTAATGAAAAAATGAGTAATATTTTCAAGCGTTTTAATTTTTTATTTTTAAATTAAAACAAAATATGTGTTAAAAATAAAATTCATGAAATAAAAGAGATATGTAATAATATTTAATGTTGTGTTATTTATGAGTATTCTATGGGCGTAGGAAAGATGTAGAATATTCTTACATGAAGCCTAAGTTGTAGGGATAGCGCAGGAACATTTCTATGCCTTTCTTATGCCAGTCTAGATTTAAAGAATATTAACAAAGGCGTGGAAATGTCATAGGAGATTATCTACGTCTTTCCCATGCTATGAAATTTTGCATAGGGAATTTTCTACGCCTTTCCTATGCCTCGATTATTTTTCTACATATTTTTGTAGGCGTAGGAAAGACGTAGGTAAATTCCTACGAATTTCATATGTCTTTACCTCTTCTTACCTATTTCCTACACCATCTATATGCCTCGCCTTCTGGCATAGGGAATTTTACGTAGGAAAAAGTGTTGTAGGTGCATGACTTATGATTAACATATTTAGATAAGGTATCGTTGAGGGGAAACCCGTTCCACTAAATGATATGGTATTACTAGATGTCTATTTGGTTCGAGATGGAATATTATTATTCACACCAGACTTTTTGTCTGACCCGAAGTTTTTTTCCCCTAAACTCTCGGGTACTCATTTAAGTAGGTTGAGAGTAGGGATTTTCAGATTAGACAAATAAGCTTTCGAAGATGTGCAGGAGGCAAGCTAGCTAATATTAGGAGTTTTTATTTCCATTGTGTTCTTTAAAGCTTATACTATGTTTGAATGAATGTAATGACACAATTTATAACTGTCAAGTATTAGACTCTAATCAACTAAGGGGCATTTTCAAATGTCGCTCTTCGAGTATTTTGTAGTTATTATATTTTCTTTGATCGTGGCCAAGGATTGAGATTATGTAATGAATGTGGAAATCTTATTTTTTGAATGTAATGAAAGTTTGATTAATGAAAAATGTTTGAAATTTTTTCATACTCATGTGCTTCTGATATTAATGATATGATTAACATAACCATATTTTGTCACTGGAAAATAATACTATTGATGACCACAGCATCAGTAGCGCTTATTTTCGAGCCTCAAAATAGAGGATGTTACATCTAGGTGACACAAAGACGAACATAGACAACGATAGCATACAACTATAAGAATAGGGTGTCATAGATTTATTGCGTGACTCTGCAACTAGGCCACCAGTGTAAATACAGGATTAATATAGTTCACTCTCACATCATAAAGGAAGTTGGATGGTGATAGACCAAAAAATACTACTTATCTATATATTGGCTGACACCCAGCCATTTAAATATGCTGACACAAGGCAATAGGCACACAACCATATAAATAAGCATACGTACGACAATAGGAACGAAGCCTAACTCACCGTAGCGAGCTCCACATCATAATCTCATCGTTCTTATCCCGTATGAGTGTCATCACCGAGCAAAGAATAACCAAATAAATATCACAACAGCACCCTATACCACCATATGTTACTAGTCTGTTTTATTCGGTGCTCACAAGTCATACTCACTCTATCATAAAATTTTATATCATGAGTCATAGAAGAGACGAGAAAAATATTACCAAATGTCCTATGGTATTATTAATTTGTGTACTCAAATTCCTTACAATCTTGAATCTCTATAATATTATTCCACATAATGAGTCTAAAGAAGAACCGAAGAAATATTACCGAAAGTCTCATACTATACGGTATTATAACTTCATTTATTTAGTTTCCTTGTCGCACATAATTAAAAAAAATCATAACATACAAAAGATGTTTTAAAAAAATTAAGTTTATGTCTAAATTATAAACTCTTTACAATATATACATACATACAAACACATACACATATATAACCGTTGGAAATTCCCAACGGTTATAACCGTTGGAAATTTTCTATTTTAGAATCATAATTCCCAACAGTTATATCCATTGGGAAAGAACATAGTTCACAGTGGTTAAAACTATTGGGAGTTTCAAAAATTCCAAATGGTTGTAGCCGTTGAGAATAAGGAATTTCCAAACGGTTATAACCATTGGGAAATATGTTACAAAATTTATCACGTAAATATTACTAACGGTTATAACCGTTACAAATTCGATTTGCAACGGTTATAACCATTAGGAAATATCAATTTTGGTCTCATCATCCTAAGTAATACATATCAATCCACCACACATCAGAACTAGACAGAAGACCGACGACACGTCTTGTTACTCCAGGAGCCAAACGTGTGTCCATCTGACATAACTCCTACAGTCTTCAGTTACCTCCCCTCGGTATCGTGACAAGACAGCTGTGCTTGTCAATGCGGGGACTCAACTCGATCACGACCCGACACATGCCCCTTTGGTAATTGAATGAAGGCCTAGGTGACACAGAGGCGAACGCACACAACGATTGCATACAACTATAGGAATAAGGTATCACAGATTTGGGACACGACCCTGCAATCAGACCACCAGTGTGGATACATGCCTAATATATTTCACCCCTACATCATAAAGGAAGTTGGACGGTAATAGACAAACAGATACTGCTTATCTATAAATTGGATGACACACAGCCATCTAAATATGCTGACACGGCAATAGGCAGACAACCATATAAATATGCTGGCACACGGCAATAGGCACGACGCCTAACTCACATCAGCGAGCTCCACTTCATTGTCTCATCATACTTATCCCCGTATGAGTGTCATCTACGAGGAAAGAGTAACCAAATAAATAACACAACAGCATCTCATACCACGATGTGTTAATAGTCCGTTATTCGGTGCTCATAAATAATGCTCGCTTCATAATAATATTCTATATGTTGAGTCGTCGGAGTAACTAGAAAAATATCACCAAATGTCCTATGGTATTATTAATTTGTTTACTCAATTTCCTCACAATCTAGAATCTCTATAACATTATTCTATATAACGAGTCCAAAGAAGAACCAGAGAAATGTTTACTAAAAATCCAATACTATACGATATTATGACTCCGTTTATTTAGATTCCTCGTTGCACAAAATTAAAAATAATCATAACATACAAAGAGATGTATAATTTTTTTTTAAGTTTATGTCTAAATTGTAAACTCTTTAAAATATATACATACGTACACAAACATACACATTTATAACCGTTGAAAATTCCCAATGGTTATAACCATTGGAAATTTTGTATTTTAGTATCACAAAGTTATATCTGTTGGGAAAGAACTTAATTCACAATGGCTATAACTGTTGGGAATTTCAAAAATTACAAACGGTTATAGCCATTGAGAATAAGGAATTTTCAAACGGTTATAACCATTGGGAAGTATGTTACAAAATTTGCCACGTAACTATTACTAACAGTTATAACCATTACAAATTCGATTTGCAACGGTTATAACCGTTAGGAAATATCAATTATGGTCTCATCATCATAAGTAATACATATCTATCCACCGCACATCAGAACTAGACAGGAGACTGACAGCACGTCTTCTTACTCTAGGAGCTAGACGTGTGTCCATCTGACATGACTCCTACAGTCTTTGATTACCTCCCCTCGATATCGTGATAAGACCGATGTGCTTGTCAATGCGAGGACTCAACTCGATCATGACCCGGCACACGCACCTTTGGTAATTGAGTGAAGGCCTAGGTGACACAGAGGCGAACACACATAGGATTGCATACAACTATAGGAATAAGGTATCATAGATTCAGGATGCAACCCCGCAATCAGGCCACCAGTGTGGATACATGCTTAATCTATTTCACCCCTTCATCATAAAGGAAGTTGGATGGTAATAGACAAACATATACAACTTATCTATAAATTGACGGACACACAGCCATCTAAATATTCCGACACACGACAATAGGCACACAACCAAATAAATATGCTAACACATGGCAATAGGCACGAGGCCTAACTTACATCAGCAAGCTCCACTTCATAGTCTCATCCTACTTATCCTCGTGTGAGTGTCATCTACAAGCAAAGAGTAACCGAATAAATAACAAAACAGCATCCCATACCACGACATGTTAATAGTCCATTATTCAGTGCTCACAAATCACGCTCACTTCATAATAATATTCTATATCATGAGTCATCGGAGTAATCAGAAATTTATCACCAAATGTCATATGGTATTATTAATTTGTTTACTCAATTTCCTTACAATCTAGAATCTCTATAACATTATTCTATATAACGAGTCCAAAAAAGAACCAGAGAAATTTTTACTAAAAATCCAATACTATATGGTATTATGACTCCGTTTATTTAGATTCCTCATTGCATAAAATTAAAAACAATCATAATGTACAAAGATAGTTTATAAAGAAACTAAGTTTATATCTATATTATTGGTACATGCCTAATCTATTTCACACCCACATCATAAAGGAAGTTGGATGGTGATAGACAAACGCATACTGCCTATAAATATATTGGTTGACACCCAAATATATAAATATGTTGAGACACGACAATAGGCGCATAATCGTATAAGTATGCTGACACATGGAAATACGCATGAAGCCTAACTCACATCAATAAGCCCCATACCATAATCCCATCCTGCTTATCCTTATATGAGTGTCATCCACAAGCAAAGAATAACCAAATAAATATCACAACAGCATCCCATACAACCGTGTGTTACTATTCCATTCACTTGGTGCTCACAAGTCAAAATCGCTCCACCATAATACTCTATGCGAGGACTCAACTCGATCACAACCTATCCACAAGCCTCATTGGTAACAGACTGGTGGCCTAGGCGATACAGAGGCGAACACACATAACAATATCATACAATTATAAGAATAGGGTGCCATAGATTTAGGGCGCGACCTTGCAATCAGACCACTGACGTAGATACAAGATTAATTTAGTTCACTCCAACATTATAAAGGAAGTTGAACAGTGATAGACAAATAGATACTACCTATCTATATATTGGCTGACGCCCAGCCATCTAAATATTCCAACACATGGCAATAAGCACACAACCATATACATATGCCAACACACGACAATAGGCACAAAGCCTTTCTCATCGCAGCGAGCTCCACACCAAAGTCTCATCCTGCTTATCCTCATATGTGTGTCACCCATGAGCATAAATAACCGAATAAATATCACATCAGCATTCCATACCACCGCCTGTTACTAGTCCATTTATTCTGTGCTTACAAGTCACACTTGCCCCATCATAACATTCCCCTTTGGTAACATACTGCTGGACTATGTGACACAGAGGCGAACGCACACCACTATAATAATAGTGTATCATGGATTCTACCTATCTATATATTGGTTGACACCCGGCCATCTAAATATAGTGACATCAGGCAATAAGCACATAACCATATAAATATGCAGACGCACGACAATAGGAATGAAGCCTAACTCACTGTAGTGAGCTCCACATCATAATCTCATTGTGATTATCCCTATATGAGTGTCATCCACAAGCAAAGAATAACCGGATAAATATTACAACAGCATCCCATACTACTGCATATGACTAGTCCATTTATTCGGTGCTCACAAGTCACACTCGCTCGATCATAAAATTTTATATCATGAGTCATAGGAGTAACCTAGAAAATATTACAAATGTCCTACGGTATTATTAATTTGTTTACTCTAACTCCTTACAATCTAGAATCTCTATAATATTATTCTATATAACAAATCCAAAGAAGAACCGAAGAAATATTACCAAAAGTCGCATATTAGACGGTATTATAACTCCGTTTATTTAGATTCCTCGTTGTATAGAAGTAAAAACAATCATAACATACAAAGAAATTTTATAAAGAAATTAAGTTTATATCTGTATTATAAACTTCTTAAAATATATGCATATACCCACACATAGAGATACATACATACATATATATATATATAACCGTTGGAAATTTTCTATTTTAGTATCATAATTGTCAATGGTTATATCCATTGGGAAAGAACATATTTCTCAATGGTTATATTAGGAATAAGGAATTTTCCAACGGTTATAACCATTGAAAAATATGTTACCAAATTTGCCACGTACCTATCGCTAACGGTTATAACCGTTACGAATTTTATTTGCAATGGTTATAACTATTAGAAAATGTCAATTATGGTCTCGTCGTTATAAGTAATACATGTCTATCCACCTCACATCAAAATCAGACGGGAGACTGATAGCACGTTTGCTTGCTCCAAGAGCCACACGTGTGTCCGTTTGACATGACTCCTATAGTCTTCGGTTACCTCCACTCGGTGTCATGACAATACCAATGTGCTCATCAATGCGAGGACTCAACTCGGTCATAACCCAGCACATGCCCATTTGGTAACAGACTACTATCCTAGGTGACACAGAGGAAAATGCACACAGCGATAACACATGGTTATAAGAATAAGGTGTCATAGATTTGGGGCACAACTCCACAATCAGGTTGCTAGTGTGAATATAGGCCTAATCTAGTTCGCTCCCACATCATAATGGCCAGTGTGAATATGGCTGCAACTCTTTCATATGTCATCACACATTACAAATAGTTGCAACCACTTGTTTTCTATATAAAGAAACCACATTCTTGAATTCAATTAACAATCCTACTCTCTCTATTTTCAATATCTTGTCTTGGATTCTCTAAGCAATCAATATATTCACATTGCTTTCAATTAGATCGCTTGGACATTTATATGTAGTTTTCTTATGACAATTCACTTCCATTTCTTCACGAATACACAAGTATACCACTTTAAGGAAGAATATTGGAAGGTTGTACTTATCGACTCATTCGTGCTATTCAAGAGCACACAAAGTCAAAAACTTAGCAAATCATTGTAATTGAAGTCTTGTTGGAGATCTTCAAGCAAGAAGTCCTATCATTGGCTCAGGTAGTTGCAATGCATATTCCTTCAGGTTAAGTGAGGGTGTTGCTTAAAATCCAGAGAGAATCCGGGACTGCACGTAGAACGGGAAGTTCGGACTAGTGTAAGTGTGATCGTTTTTATTTTCTTTACTTTATTTATTTATGCTGCTATTATATACAATTTAATTTAGTAGAACTAATCATATTATTTAATCTGATAGGGACTTTCATTTGGTATTAGAGAAAGGTTATCATATAATCATAATAAAGTTTTTTGATAATTCAAGTGATATGGATAGCACTACTTCGACTTTTGTTGAAGGTCAATCTACTGCACGGTTATCTATATTTAACGAATAAAATTATAACTATTGGTGTAACAACCCGCCTTTTCGATCCTCAGAAGTTAACACTAATACAACCATGGGCCGGAATGACGGATAGTTGGGGTGAAAGAAAGAAAAAGATAGAACAAAATCTCACAACGTGACGAGTAATATATAATATAGAACAAGTCTTTACAAAAATAAACTTTTATATACATAAATAACTCAGAGTACTAACCTATCATCAGCCTGGACAGTTATAACAACCTGTCCTTACAATGGCTGATAAAATGCAATAAGAATAAAACAGCGGAAGATAAAAGAAAATACGGGATTAAGTCTTAAAGGCATCTACCTCATCTCCTGAAGCTCCAAAGTGTCCAGCTAAATCTGGAAAATATGCTCTGGTTGATCGGGGCATTATAAAAAAAATAATGTCTGGATCAGTTTGGTAAAACCAGCGTGAGAAACACAATCAAATGGATTTTTAATATTTTAAAAACCTTCCAAATTAAAGGTACCTCATAAGACCACGCCGCACATAAATATGGACGGGTTTTTACCTTACGATAACTAAACCATTTTATTGAAAAATCTTATGATATTATAATAATGTCTGGAGAGCAAAATAAATATATAAAGCAGCTGAAATGCTTGCATCTCACATTCTAACATAGTTGGGCACAACTAAGTCTGCAAAGGCACGTATTGAAGACTGGATTTCCATCAATGACAAGGCAATTGGGGTACCGTCTACCATAGTATGTCTATAGAAAAATGCACCAAGGGCCTCATATGGACCCCCTGTCAACACATGGCTAGCTACCCATTTAACATTGCATACCGGATTACATCATTCCCTACGTACCAAGGCTACTAAATAATATGCATCGGCCATGGCCCATCTTTTTACATGTGCATGCATACCGAATCCATAAATATCGATTCTAGATCAAGGAATGACTGCTCCTAATGATAGCGAACCACATAGCTTTACTGCATGTCCCATGTTTTAGTCATTATCGGGTTGTGAGGCTTGTGAGGTCACACTTACCTTTTTCCTCTTCTAGCAAATCCCATTTGGAATGCTAACACTGCCTTCCAAGCACAATGCAATGCCAACATTCATTCATACAAGTTGTTTAGGATAAGAACAAACCAAATGCACTACTTCTACTACATCTATTTTGGAATCACCCTCAGGATTAGTACAAAGTAGCCCTTGCACTTCAAAGAGCTCTGTCTTCGATCATCTTAAACCAGTCTTGAACTTCTTCCAAAACGTTGAACGCACATATGGTTTGGAGTGGTTACGATTCCGAGTCATCTCATATAAGTACACTCCCCCGCTTACCGGTCGCTCCAAAACTAAATCGATAGTTCTGGTAAACTCAACCCCGTTTCTTTTGGAAATAATCTGACAATGCGGAGCAGAGATCACCTCCTAACCATTTAGGTGGACGGATTTCCTTATCATTTGTCCTAGAAGAACAAAATGAAATTTATACACATAGTACAACATCATTGAAGATGACTATGCCATCTAACCCCCGTATTTCTCCTAGATATTTCTAGAGTTATATTTTGGCCAGGATTTGATTGTCAGTAATTTAACTATCAAATAAACAACAATCAAACATAGATTTGATACCATAAGGGATCCACTAAGCCTTAATTAATCAATCTTTCATTAATTAAAATCCCTTTCAATTATTTGATTCAAAATACCGTTCCAAAAGATATATTTACAAACCCCTTATACTCTTTTCAAGGCTTAAGAAAACATTCATATGTTTATATCACTAGTATAAGTGTATTACAAACCATTATATTTTCAATACTTATAAATTATCCATATACTTATCCCAACGGTATAAGTATATTAACAAAAACTTAAGGAAGAGTTTCCCTTTTTCAAATTCGTATTAAAATAGGCCAAAAACAATATCATTTAAAATATTTCTTATTATAAACCAAACCATCCATCCTTTCGTGTTAAGTATGAAAAGAATGTTTCCATACCACCATAATTAAGAAGGATTAATTATCAAAATCAAATCTCATTCTTTTATAAAATTCCCCTTTTATAAGCCCATTTCATATTTACAGATCCTTTTATAAATCTCCATACTAATTTATAAAATTTGTTTCATAAATCTATAAAATGATTTATAAAATTCCTTTCTATTTATGAAACTCTTTTCTATTAATAAAACTCTTTTCTATTAATAAAACTCTTTTATAAACCTCCCTTTATGAATTTCTTTATACAAATCTTTCGTAAATACTTTATAAAATTCCTTTTATAAATCCAAAACACATTTTATAAATCATATATATTTAACACAATCTATCTTATCTTTAAAATATCTTTTATAAATTCATTCTTTTATTTATAAATCTCTTTTACAAATAGTACTTATAACTAGTTTACAAAATAACATTTATAAATCCCCTTTTACAAAACATCATTTGTAAATCCTTTTTTTCAAAATCCTTTATATTTAGTAAAACTCCTTCTATAAAACAATTTATTATTTATAAACACCTTTATTAAATTAATTAATTACCTTTAAACATCCTATATAACTAATTAATTTAATTTTAAAATAGCATTAATAAAATAAACAAATTAACTTAAAACATCCTTAATAAAATAATTAATTAACTTAACACACCATTTATTAGATCAATTAATTTACATAAACCATAATTAAATCAACTAATTTACTTAAACAATATTAATAATATAACTAAATAAATTTAAACAACATAATTATATAATTAAATATCTCTAAACATCTTTAAAAATAAAATTAAATAACTTTAAACATCTTTAACAAAATAATTGATTATCTTACTTTGCAACGTTATCAATAAGATAATTCATTCACTGACTTTTAAACATCATTTATAATTATATAAACACTTAACCTCAAATTGTTATAAAATTGGACTTAATTTAAATCCATAACTTTACAAATTCAGAAAGAGGCTTAACGACCATAATGATACTTTATGAAGCTACCATTCAATTCAAGTTAACTTTTCAAGTCATATCACTGGTATTTACATAAGCAAGCATATATGTAAATAAAACAAACAATTTACAATCACCAGCAAATCAATTACTTATCCAATATTAATTAATCCACATATTATTTACTGGCATATGAATAAATGTTCAATTAATATAATAGAAAAACGGAGATTCATTCTACTAAACATATGTCATCAATAATCTACCCAATTTAAAATAGCAGAACAGTGTTTTATTCTGCTAGCAAGATGTTCAAATTAATTTATTCCATTTAATTTAACATAATAGTGCTTCTATTTGGCTAAATAGATATCACCAATGAAGTACGGTTAATTTAACCACGTTATTATTTAAAATAATATAAGTAAATTTTACCACTGTTATTTTGTCATAAATTTGTACTTCAATTAGACTAACAACTATTTAAACCATAGTGTTGTACTCATCAATAAGAGCCTAACGCGAAAATCCGTGGGTCAAACGGATTTAAATCGAATGAAATACGGCAATTCAAGTTTGAAAAACTTAATTCTTAAATTAAACAAATAAATAGATCGCTCACCCAAGCTAGCCTAGCCTAAAATCAAACTAGTCCGCTTCACACCCAAACCTAGAGTCTATAGTACTCTTCCTCACTCAATCCACAAATCGACATTTCCAAGCTCTTGTATAGGAAACCAACATGCACCATCGTGCACATGCATGCCACACTCCACCACCCTAACGTCAAACCAACCCCACCTACAAACTCCACCTTGCAATGTCGTCCATCTGCACCCGATCGCCATGCCTCTAGCTATCTCTGTCGATATCCGAGCATCATTCCCGATATCTAAAACGTAAGTCCAAGTGCACACATCACTTCGTCGCCGCCACCTCGTACCGCTTTAGCCATCACTGCCACCATCTCCGTCATCCTTTGCCACACCTCCATGTTATCCCATGTCAACTCCGATCCACCCATCACTACCAGTGCATGGAGGTAAACACAACCCAAAAACCATGGCCTAGAACCCTAATCCGACCTCGTACCTCCACCTCCGACCACCGGATTCCCCAACTCCGATGCCAATAGCTCTGCCTCACCTCAAGCCTCCCTCCAGCACCCTTCGCTCCACCCCTTGACCAACCCATCGTCGGAAATAGCTTGATGAACGGAAAACGTTCATCTAACTCCCCACGTCGATGAAAAACTGCCCTCTTTGGCCATACACTGATTTGGGCAATATCCATCACCATACTCGATGAAATGTCGAGCTATCATTTTTTGAAAATACTATAGGTCTACCCATACACTATTTATGTTGGAACATTTTACTAATTTAGAAGGAATTGAGAGATAGAGATTTTTGAATGAAAGGGGGAGCTTAGGTTACATTGTTTACAGAGAGGTAAAAATGAAGTCAGTAAGGAGAGAAGGAATTCAAATGCAAAGTGAAAAAATAAAATTAAGCATTATGAAGATGAAATGAAAAATAAGAATGATAAATCTGTGTATATATAAGATGAAATAAAATGATAAAAATATAAAATAAAATAAGTTAAAGACCAAAATGCCCCTTAATTCAAAATTTTCAACTCCTCCATCTTATCACAAGTCATCCAAGTACTAATCCATATGAGAAAATGGGGGATATTAGTATGGTTCAAATATTAGTTGATTTCAATACTTAAAGAATCTTTAGATTCCAAATCCATCACTTCCATTTCAAATTTAATTATATTTTATAATTTTTAGTTCTTATTATTATTATTAATTTATTTATCTTAATTTTTCAAAGTAAAATGTTTAAACGTTTAAAATGTTGTTCAAAAATGTATAAAAAGGTTCAATAACTTTTTACAACTTACTGTTCGATAAAAAATCGAAAATCCGAAAAAATGGATTTCGACCACATTTTCTGTTTTTCATCGAACTATTTATTTTTATAAAAAAATTCAAAAATGAATTTTCTATCGTTATTATTAATTAAAAGAGGGATATTTGATTATTAAAATCCTTAATTGAATATTTAAATTTAAATTTAATATTCTCAGATCAAAGCGATAAAATTTTGAGTCGTTACAATTGGTCAACTAGGATGAGAATATATATGCAAGCAACCGGCTATAACACTTGGAATATCACTCAACAAGAATACACTGTACCTACCACTAATTATGCACAATGGTCAAACACTCAAAAAACTGATGCTACTATTAAGGCTAAGGCAATGAATTTGCTATTTTTTTTAGACAAAAATGAGTTTAATAGAGTAAGTATGTGCACATCTGCATAATAAATTTGATGTACTTTTAAAATAACTCATGAAGGAACAAACAAAGCAAGATTTACATTTTCAAAAATTAGTTTCAAAACTTTAGAATGAAGCAAGGTGAAACTATAACTGACATGTACTATATACTTCAAAACATATATCATTCACTGTTAGCACTAGGAGAAAAATACACCGATTTTGATATTGTTTCAAAAATAGTAAACTCTTTAATGGATGAGTGGGAATGAATGGTCTTAGCTATTGAAGAAGGTAATGACATTTCAACCACAAAACCAGAAGAGTTAATAGGAAATCTTACGCCCTATAAAGTGAATTTGTAGGCAAAACGGATACACAATTAAATTTCAAGCAGAGAATGAAGAATCCGACGAAGATGATGACAACATTGCATTTCTAGCTAAGAATTTTAGAAAGTTTATGAAGTTCAAAAAGAATAAGAAGCTTGGCAAGAACAGAAATAACAACAGTCCGTCAATTTCCTCACTCAAGTGCTATGAATGTGACAAGATAGGTCATATAAAGAAAGATTGTCGAAACCTTAAGAAGGAGAAGAATAACTTCAAGAATAAGAACGAGAAATTTCATAAAAAGAAGAAGCAATCCTTTGCAGTAACTTAGGATGATTCATATTCATCTTCTTCATCGGATGGTGATAGCGACTCCGAATAAGTAGATGTATGTTTCATGGCTACTAAAGATGATGTATGCGAGCTCTCTTTCGATGATCTAGTTGAAATAAGTTTTGAGTTATTAGATAAGCTAAAAGATTTGAAAAGAAAATACAAAAATGCATTTGGAAAGTTGAATATAAGTGAACTAGAAGTCGACATGCTAAAAGATGAAAAGAAAATTCTAAAAGAGGAATTAGTAAAATCACAGGATTCATGTGTTAATATAACATCTCAACGTACTATACTAAGTAATGAAATAGAAACTCAAAAAATAAGAATGATATATTAACAAAAGAAAATCATAATTTAAATTTCTAGTGTAAAAATATTAGAATTAGAAGTAGTAGGACTTAAAACCAAGTTAGAAAACATTACTAAAAATGCTTTGAATTTTAATAAAGGTAGAGAAAACCTTTCTAAAATTATCGACAACTCTCAATCATTTTAATAAGAAAGGCCTGGGTTATCAACAAACAAATAAAGAAGTAAAGACCAGTTCTAAAAGATATAGCTCGCTATATATGAATTTCAAAAATAAGGATGATAGTCAAAAGAAACCGATAAAATTAATTAAGATTTGGGTTCCAAAGACCAATCATCATTTGATAAGAAATAAGTATATAGATTACACTTATTTCCACTATTCATAAAAATTCTAATTTCATGTTTAAAGGGAACTCCAAACCCTATTGGGTATGACTTTCTAAGACCTAACTCTTAGGACCCAAACGCAGGAAGGGGGTACCAATGCAATTTAATATGTTTTGCAGGTACCAAATAAAAAAGGAGGAAAATGGATACTAAACGGTGGTTGCTCCAAGCATATGATGGGCAACAAAGATATAATAAAGAATACTATCTACTTAGATGGAGGATCCATTACTTTTGGGGATAGCTCTAAAGGATACATCATTGAAAAAGGAGACACGAGCAACAACGGTATATCTAGTTCACCTCTTATTACTAATGTTTTATTAATTTAAAATATAATTTACTAAGTATTAGTCAATTATGCGATAAAGGTTTTAGTATATCTTTCTTAAAAGATAAATGTAATATTTTCGATCAAAATAAAAATCTAATTTTCCAAGGAATAAGAGAAAGAAATATTTATGTTTTAAATAAAAAATTAATCATAATATAGACATTTGTTTAATAGCCAAACATAATGATCCGTGGCTATGGCCTAAAAGATTTTGTCACAATAATTTTAAAGCTATTAATAAACTATCTAAAAACAATTTAGTAAAAGGTCTACCAAAGATGAATTATAAAGTAAATAATATTTGTGATGCATGCAAGTTAGGAAAATTAACTAAATCATCTTTTAAATCTAAGAAAATCATTTCTAATTACAACCTCTCGAACTACTATATTTGGATCTATTCGGTCCTACTCAAGTTAAATCTATAAACCATAACAAATATGTATTTGTAATCGTAAATGATTTCTCTACATATACATGGACATCATTTTTTTTAGAAAGTGATACTTTTGAAGCATTTAAAAAATTTCCTAAAAGAATTCAAATTTTCAAAAGTTTAAAAATTAAAAATATTAGAAGTGATCATGGTAGCGAATTTGAAAACGAACTATTTGACAACTTTTATAATAAAAAGGGCATTAGCCACAACTTCCCATTTTCTAGAACTCCACAAAAAAATGGAGTTGTAGAAAGATAAAATCGGACGTTACAGGAATGTGCTAGGACTCTACTTAGTGGTAGCCAACTACCAAAACATTCTGGACAAACGCTTTGTCTGCTACATGTTACGTCTTAAACGTGTCAGTATTCGACCCTTAACTAAACATACACCATAAAAACTTTTTAATGATAGAAAACCTAATATATCCTATGTAAGAATTTTTGGATCAAAATGTTTTATATTAAATATAGAAGATCAACTAGGAAAATTCGATCTGAAATCCGACGAAGGAATATTTATTGGATACTCGGAACGAAGCAAAACATTTAGAGTTCATAATAAATGCATAAAAATAATAGAGGAAACACTACATGTTTTATTTGATGAAAATTTAGAAAAATAATAATGATGATGAAGAAGAAGTTATAGAGCAACCAATCATACAAAATCTACCTCAAAATACTACAATCCAAAATGAAGAACAACAAATTATAGAAAATTCAATTGAAAATAAACTTAATACTCCTCCATGAATTTTAAAAAATCATCCAATTGAAAATATAATTGGTGAAGTAAATACAAATGTCAGAACTAGACATTAATTAAATCAAATGGGTCATATTGCGTTTATATCCAATATATAACCTAAAAATCCTAAGGAAGCTTCAACCAATGACTATTGGATTTTGCTATGCAAGAAGAAATAAATCAATTCGAACAAAATGACGTTTGGAAATTGGTTGCAAGACCAACTGATCAAGCAATCATTGGTTCAAAGTGGGTATATAAAAATAAAGCTGATGAACAAGGTAATATAACTCGAAATAAGGCTAGATTAGTTGAACAAGGTTATAATCAAGAAGAGGGGATAAACTATGAAGAAACTTTTGCTCCTATTGCAGGATTAGAAGCGAATTAGTACTCGATTTAGTTGGTACCACCCAACCGAATAAAATTCCCCGAGCAAGCATAATAGAGCCATAGATAGTCAAATGAAATCCAATCCATGAAATAATTTGATATGTTGACGGCATCATTGTGGTAAAGGTCGTAATGACAGAGGAATCATTACCTAGCGAGATCTCAAATCAACTTGTTGGTCTCATGGTATATCTCAGTATAGAAGATGATACTAAGGATCTTTATTTGTTTACGTATCTTACTAGCCTTCTCCTGTCATTATAACTTTAAACTTTATCAAATGAATGTTAATAAATGGTTTTATTAAAGAAATTTTTTTGTAGAACAACCACCTCTTTTCAAATATAAAAATTTCCTGATCGTGTCTACAAACTTAAGAAAGCTCGTTATGGTTTGAAACAAGCACCCTGTGCTTGGTATGAATGACTAAAAAGCTATCTTATAGCTTCGGGATTTGTGATTGGAAAAGTTGATCTAACTTTATTTATTAAATGAGATAAGAAAGGTATATTAGTTATGCAAATTATGTGGATGATATCATATTCGGGGACTACAAATGAAAATTTGTGTAATGAATTTTCAAATATAACTAAAAGTGAATTCGAGATGTCTCATATGGGAGAAGTCTCATATTTTCTCGGTTTACAAATAAAACAATTAAGTAATGGAATTTATATTAATCAAGAAAAATCTTGCAATAACTTAATAAAATGATTTGGAATAAAAAATACGTCAAATAAACCGACACCTATGAGCACTACGGTTCATCTTGACAAAGATATAGTATGGATCAAAAACTTTATAGAAGTATGATCGGCTCTTTATTATACATCATCCCGACATTATGATGAGTGTTTTCTTGTGTTCACGATTTCAGGCGAATCCCAAAGAATCACATTTGCATGCCGTGAAATGAATTTCACGCTACCTAAACAATACTGGAAACTAAGGGCTCTTATATCCAAAAGAATGTCCATTCGAGCTAGTATTTTACAGCAATGCTAACTTCGGAGGATGTTGAATGGATAGAAAGAGTACGAGTGGTGCTTGTCACTTTATCAGGCAGTCTCTAGTATCATGGTCTAATAAGAAATACAGTTTTGTTTAATAATCGACGTTGAAGCAGAATACATCTCCGCCGCTTTGGCATGTGCACAGGTCATATACATGCAACATACACTTATGGATTTCAGAACACATTTAAAAAAATCACCAATTTATTACGATAATACAAGTGCTATGAACTTGTCAAAAAATCCAATAAATCATTCGCGAATGAAAAACATAGATATACGACATCACTTTCTTAGAGATAACATTGAAAGGAAGTAATTCCACTCGGGTTCGTATCTTCTGAAAATCAAATTGCATATACTTTTACGAAACCAGTAAACGAAAGTACGTTTATGAAGCTTAACCATGAACTGGGTATTATGCCTCTACAGGACATACTATAAAATAACCAATGATTACTTTTGAATTAAAAATGTCTTCTCAACAAACTTTTTACCTATTTTTAGTTTTTTATATAATGTGCATTAGTGTAAATAGTTCCTTTAAAAATTAATGGATGATAAATGAAAACTATAGAACCTACACTATTTATATATCCCATGCTATTATATAAACCAGGAAAATCATACTTTAAAGTACAAAAAAAATTTCACTAATAAAACTTTCTAAAAAGAATTTTAACAAAATAATGGCATCTGGGAATGATTCATCTCACTCCTCAGCAGATTATAGCTCCTCATCCTCTAATTATACAATTCATCATCCTAAAAAATAACTCCATCCTATAGTTTTTCTTCACTGAAAATAATTCCATCACCTACATATCACACTAGTTTCTCTCCGAAAGGAAAGAAAGTTAACAATCAATTAACTACAACATTGTACCATCGTCCCACAATGACCAGCGCATCGATGAGTTACATCATTATCAATAAGAAATGATGAGTCTTTATAAACAAATGTACTGGGAATGACAAAGACAAGGAGCTCATCTTAATTTCATTAAAAGATCCATATTGGCATTGTGTCGACGATCACCAACAAAGGATAGTATATGTATAAGCTCTCCTCGTCTAACAAAAACTCCAAACAAAGATCACGACTCAAAACCAAGAAACTCTTAGGAACCAGGGCCATCGAACGAAGATTGGGATCCATCAATAAATAAATAAATAAATAGATTGTCACTAACCTATTGTATTTCATATTGATATATAATCCAACCCCAGCAAAGAGAAATAAATAAATATAATCTCTTCGTATTATATAATGTATTAATATATATATGTATATATATTTATAACTAAAATATTTTTTATGTTCTTGAATAAGTAAACTAAACTATAATGAACAAACACAACTTAATCAAACTTAAGAATATAGAAGGACCAACATGAAATTATCTATGAACAAAACTAGTCTTCAAAATTCTTTGAAAACAGAAAATAACAGGAATAGTCGACTAAACCAATGCATTTAGTAGACTAGATGAGGGCATTTTTAAATTTTCTAAACCAACACAAAATTCAGTCGACTGAACCCCTTAAATCAGTCGACTGGCCGCAAGCATTCAAAATTAAATACCCAACATTCAGTCAACTAAACCCCCTAGTTCAGTCGACTGGCCGTAAAGAATTATAGTTTTTCTTCATGAATTTAGTTGATTGAATCTTATCCTTCAGTCAAATGATCGTGTATATTCTTGAAGACCGGTCAAACGTACTCATTTTTTGAGAAACCTACCTATTCACAACAAATACACCCTTTCATTTCCTATGTGTACTGACCACCAAACTCCCATTCATTCATCTTCTTCTCCAAAAAACAAAACAAGACCAAAATTTCTGTAAACCCTTACTCTCAAAAATCCCAAAATTTTGAAACGGCACCATGGAAATGACAAAGAGGCTTTTCATCAACCACCGCTGGACCAGCACAAACATTCACTCCCTCATCAACTTTGATGCCAATAATGTCAAGATTTACCCCTTATTGGTAAAATTATTTTATGCTAATTTGAATATATATTTACTGAAACCACGTAATAGAGAAAATTGTATATGGACTCTTGTTTATGGAGTCAAAATCTATCTACCCATAGATAGATTAGGTTCCATTTTAAACTGTCCTTCGGTTGGAGAAGACCTGGTTGATATTGAAGTTAACATGAACGGCCGTGATGAAATTAATCATCTTTTTCTGGCCGACAACCTAGAAGTCTTGGAAGACAAACTCGCACATCCTAAAGATAGAATTATGCATAGGGTACTTACTCATTCCCTTCAAGCACGAACTAGTAGTTATGGAATGGTTTATTAACATTACTTTCAAGCACTTTACGCTTTGTGGGGACGTCGTAATGTAAACTGGGCTAAAGTAATAATGGAGGAATTTGAAACATTCCATCAACGTTGAGTAAAAACAATTCTTTATGGAGAATATATCATGTGTATCCTTATGAGTTTCCAAGTACTTCTTCCAAATACCGAGTTTACTACAATTGGTTCCATCGACTCCAAAACCCTAAGCCTCATGAAACTTCCACAAAGAGTTGAGAACCACAACATCATCTCCTTTGAACAACAGAAATTGAATAGGGACACTAGGAACCCTCAACCCATCAAACCAATACCAGCCTCTTCATATCATGCACAATAAGCTGAAGCTAGCGACGGTGAAATATAGGAGATTACAATGGAAACAAGTGCTAGGAAATCTTATGCCATACTCTCTCGTAACCAAAGCAAACTTTACCGTCGTCTATCACGAGTTGAAAGCACAGTAACCAGAATTGATAACAAGTTGGATAAACTCAAAGGGTTCATGAACAAAATTTGGAACAAGACGCCTTGTGCTTTATCTACTTCATTTTCTCTACCTATAAGAGAGGAACCACAAGCTTTGGACACTTTTAGATGGACCACGGAGGAGGAGGAAGATGATGACGATTAAAGGGTTAGTGAGAGTAGTCATATTCGCAATATCTAGGCATAGTGAACTCGTTCTTCATATCTATCTTTATTTCTGCCTTTCCTAAATTCAGTTTTATGAGTAAATATGTATGGGGGGTAATCTTGGAAAACTTGTTATTGGTTGTTGTTGAGTGTTTATATTTGTGACACCGTGTTGTTTTGTTTGCGACAATTTGGTAAGTAGTATGTTTATTGTGCCATATGATGTTGTAATAGTAACTATGGGAAGTGGTATGTCCTTTTAAACATCTTAACATATTTTTGATGTTTTGTATATTTATGAATTTATACTATAGATTTCTACACTTATAAATATTCATATTACTCCTGTTGATATCTATTTTCTTTTTGTCGATGACAAAGGGGAGAAAAACTGGATACAAATGGCCATATCGATAGGGGTATAGTCGTAAGGGGAGAACTATCTATATTTTGAGTTATTTTAAAAACTTGTATAGTTGTCATCATCAAAATGGAGGAGAATGTTAGAACCTCATACTTTGATGTTTTGATAGTGACAACTAAACAAGAATGTTGTATTAGCCATGACGAAGAGATCTACATGTTAATTAAATAAGAATGTTTTGATAGTAACAACTATTGTAGGAAAAGATATCAACTAATCGAAGAGATCTACATGACGAAGACAAGACAATGATGAAACAAATGCTGTATTAGCCATAGAGTCAGTAGTCTAGAGTTTATGTATGTTAAAAATCTCTTCAAAGTTGTATACACACACTCGTTTGATCACGAAGTCATTCATATAATTTTAAACAAAAATCTTCAAGTCGGTCGACTGAATCTGTGCACTTTGCACACAGTATCTACTGACACAAGTCAGTCGACTAAACTATTCAATTTAGTAGACTAACCATGTTTTTAGTCGACTAAATCAAGAATTTCATTCGACTAAAAAGGCTATTTTTTATACTATTTCACTTCAAGAAATTCCTATCAAATTTAATTAAAATTTAATTCAGCCGGTTGAACCAATTCAATCGACTGGTCAACGTAACAACTATTTTTTAATTCAAAATTCTGAAGCGATTCTCTTCTCCACGAAGAGACACCTCTTTTCAGTAATGGCTGCAACTCTTCCATAGGTCATCACACTTAACAATTAGTTGCAACCATTTTTTTCTATATAAAACAATCTCATTCTTGAATTCAATTAACAGTATTACTCTCTTTATTTTCAGTATCTTGTCTTAAATTCTCTATGCACTCAATATACTCACATTGCTTTCAATTTGATCACATACACATTCATATATGCTTTTCTTGTGATCAATTCACTTCCAATTCTTCACGAATACGAAAGTATACCACTTTAAGGAAGATCATAGGAAGGTTGTACTTATCGACTCATTCGTGCTAGTTAGGAGCACAAAGGTCATGAACTTAGCAAATCATTGTAATCGAAGTCCTGTTAGAGATCTTCTAGTAAGAGGGCTCAGGCAATTATAATACCTATTCCTCCGAGTTAAGTGAGGGTGTTGCTTAAAATCTAGAGAGAATCTGGGACTGGACGTAGAACATGAAGTTCGAGCAAGTGTAAAAATATCTAATGTGATCATTTCTATTCTATTTACTTTATTTATTTCCGCTTCTATTATATACAAGTTTTAATTTTGTAGAACTAATCATATTATTCTGTCTGATAGCGACTTTCAAGCAAGCTCAACATCATAGTCTTATCCTCGTATGAGTGTTATCCATGAGCAAAGAATAACCGAATAAATATCACAATAGTATCTCATACCACCATGTATTACTAGTCCATTTATTCGGTGCTCACAAGTCACACTCGTTCCATCATAATATTCTATATTATGAGTCATAGGAGTAATTAGAAAAATATTATGAAATGACCTATAGTATTATTAATCTGCTTACTCAAATTCCTCACAATCTAGAATCTCTATAATATTATTCTATATGACCAGCCCAAAGAAGAACCGAAGAAATTTTACCATAACTTCAATACTACATGGTATTCTAACTCCATTTATTTAGATTCCTCGTTGCATAGAATAAAAAAATCATAACATACAAAGAGATTTTATAAAGAAATTAAGTTTATATATGTATTATAAACTTCTTAATACACACACATATGTGTCTGTGTCTGTGTTTGTGTGTGTCTCTATATATATGTATGTATGCATATGTATATACATATAACCATTGGAAATTCCCAATGGTTATAGCCATTGCGAATTTTTAATTTTAGTAAAACCCCTGGGAATTTTGTATTTTAGTAACATAATTCCCAACGGTTATATCCATTAGGAAAGAACATATTTTTAAGTGGTTATAACTATTGGGAAATAAGAAAATTCCCAACGATTATAACCGTTGGGTATAAAAAAAAATTCAACGGTTATAACCGTTGGGAAATTTGTTACAAAATTTGACACGTACCTATTACTAACAGTTATAACCGTTACAAATTTGATTTGCAATGGTTATAACCATTAGGAACTGTCCATTATTATCTCATCGTCATAAGTAATACATGTCTATCCACCTCACATCATAACCAGACGGAAGACTGACTGCATGTCTGCTTGCTATAGGAGGCACATGTGTGTCCATCTGACATAAATCCTATAGTCTGTTGTTACCTTAACTCGGTATCATGACAAGATTGGTATGCTCGTCACTGCAAGGACTCAACTCGGTTATGACCCACCACATTCCCATTTGGTAATAGACTGCTGGCCTAAGTGACACAGAGGCGAACTCACATAGTGATAGCACACAACTATAAGAATAAGGTATCATGGATTCAGGGTGCGACCTTGCACTCATGTCGCCAGTGTGGATATAGGCCTAATCAAGTTCACTTCTATATCATAAAGGAAGTTGGATTGCGATAGACAAACATATAATACCTATATATTCGCTGACACGTAACTGTCTAAATATGCCAACACATGACAATAGACACACAAGCACATAAATATGCTAACATATGGCAATATGCATGAAGCCTAACTCACTACAACGAGCTATACATCATAGTCTCATCCTGCTTATCCTCGTATAAGTGTCATCCAAGAGCAAAGAATAACCAAATAAATATCACAATAGCATCCCATACCACCACGTGTTACTAATCTGCTTATTAGGTGCTCACAAGTCGCACTCGCTTCATTATAATATTATATATCATGAGTCATAGGAGTAACTAGAAAAATATTATCAAATGTCCTATGGTATTATTAATTTGTTTACACAAACTCCTCACATTCTAGAATTTCTATTGGGGACAGATCATGTTAAAGAAACCACCAACATGATTGAATTGGTTAGGCATAGAATGAAGGCAGCACAATCAAGACAAAAGTCTTATGCAGATAGAAAGAGAAAGCCAATGGAGTTTGAAGTAGGAGAGCATGTTTTTCTGAAAGTATCACCAATGAAGAAAGTGTTCAGGTTTGGAAAATCTGGTAAGTTATCACCAAGATTTGTAGGACCATATGAAATTATGCAGAGAATTGGTGCTATGGCCTACAGACTTAAGTTACCTGAGGAGTTGAGTGGTGTGCATCCTGTATTTCATGTTTCTCAATTGAGAAAATGGGTGCATGATGAAGGAGAAATTCTGGAGTCACTTACTCGAGTTCAAGTCCAGAAGAATTTGGTTTATACAAATGAACCAGTAGGGATAGTTGCCAAGGAAGAGAAAAAGTTGAGGAACAAGGTGATCAAACCGGTGAAAATCCAATGGAGCTTGGACACTAATGATTGTACATGGGAGGTTGAAGATAAAATGAGGGCTAAATACCCCAATTTGTTTACTGATGGAGAGGTATGTTTATGCAGCCTATGATGATTTTTCTAAATATATTTATACATTGTTTGTTTTCATAAAATATGAGTATGGGATTATGGAGTTACAACAGGCTATAGATTAGTGCTTTTAATTGGAGAAATTAGGTGAAATTATGGGGACATAATTCCTTTAAGGGGGAGGGTATGTAATGACCCTAAAATAAAATAAAAATAAAGTGAAAAATATACATTTATGTTAGGAAATTCTGAGATTATAAAATGTATATATATTGCATTAAAACAGAAAAGAATTTGGCAATAAATAAAATTGCATGGGAGCTTCTGTTTGATAAAATGCAAGGAATTAAGGTGATTAGAAGAAAAATTGGAACTCAAAATAAATATAGCTTTATGTTCAAAGAATTATGTAAATATATATATATATATATATATGGGGTATTTGCTATTTTATATGAAGATAAAATAAAATGAAGTTTAATGCAAAAGTTTATATGTCTTATAATTGTGCCAGAAATAATTAGCATAATATATGTGATTTTTAATTTAAATATAAAAGGAGTTGCTGATTTGACAAAAAGGCAGAAATATATATATACACATATATAGAATCAAATAAAATTTCCATACTATATTTATTCTAGGCAAATAATTTGGGTAAATAATTTTACATTACATAATAAGGTATGATAGTATGCATGATAAGAGGGAAATAACAGATAGGTAGAAAAAAAATACAAAGGAGATTTTCAGATTCCTTAAACTTGTAAAAAGAAACTGAGGAACACATGCTTATTGCATGAGTAGAAAAGAGTCATGAAAATAGTATTGAGTGTTTAAAAATGCATGATCCCCGAAATAGCTAATTAAAGTAACCTAAATGTGTGCATTTCCAATTTATGCTCACACAGGAATATGATGTGTACATAAACATCTAAGGGTATCAGGGGAATTACCCATTTTCTTAAACCCTAGAATGGATTTATAAATAACTGCACATAGCCAAATCCATCATTCTCTCGGGATCAAAACAAAAATAAAAGAATAAACTAGGAGAAACACCAGCTTGAGGCTTTGGGGGGGGAATTTGCTGTTCAAAGGATTAAGGCAGTAAAAGGAAAAACAACCTTATGTGAGTATTTATCCTTTGTATGCAATGGCATTAAGTCCTATTGCAGGCAGCCTAAAATACATTATGAGTCATTTGAATCTCTGAAATAAATTGTTATGGGTGATATGGATGTTTGTTTGTGCATTTTTGTTTGGAGCATTAATCTGTAAGTGGGTTTTTAGAGTTAACATGATTTGAGCATTCTTGTTCTATTTTTAAACATGAACATAGATTAAACAGGGGAACATGGGGTTGAACCAGAAAATATACAAGTAGTTATATCTCTCTGAAATATGAATGAAAGAAAAACTAGATTGGTCACTTGGGAGATAGTCAATGATCTGCTTACTTCAGGTGGGAGCAAGCATATGCATGGTGCAACTGCATCCTGAGGCCTTTGTGTGTTGGAATAAATTAAGTAACCTGGGAGTTTCCTTCACAATGCATACATAGTGTTCATTTGACAAGGAGTTAAAGACCATAAAACAAATGGGGACAGGGGTTTAAAAATCTGGGTTATAAATATTCAGATATGGTGTTAGATTTAATCAAAATAAACATTGTTCATTGATTAATTGCTGGCTGAAATTTCAAGTATGAAACCTGAGTTTACTTATCTAAGATTTGGTGTGGATGAATTAAGAATTGTACACATGATTATTTCAACTGTTTGCTGTGTATTGTTTAATTTGTTGAAGGTGACTTTGTATCTCTTTGAATGAACCAAAACATGCTAAGTATAAAACCTGTTAAACTAAGAAGGCACTGCAAGATTACTAAAATTATGTGTAAGTATACAAAATTGATAAATGCTCATACCAGTGTAAACTGACCCTTTTGGTTGCCCTTGCAATCATCTGGGTGTCTCAAAAATTCTTTAGGGAAGCTAAATGATTTGCTTGCAGGAAATTGAAGTTGGCTTGATGAGTAAAGAAGGCATTGGCTGCTAGTATAAATAAGAGAGACTTGTTTTAAAATTTGCAGTTGCATTGTAATGAAATTACTAGACAAATTCTATTTTCTGTAATTGAAGTTACTTGTAGGAAACTTTCTAAGTATTTTGGGGTTGAAAATATGTACTTAAGCAAAACCTGTTGTGAGTGATCATTGATGATGTCTGGTTAACTACTAATTTATTTTATGAATGATTGATTTGGAGAAAATAAGGAGATAGACATATCATATACATATGATATGTGCATAAATATTTGATCTCTGATTTTTATTGCCTATATTTTGCCTTATGGAAATTAAACAGTTAAGGGGATTGATTTTTGAAAATGAACTCTCAAGATTTTAGTAGAATATTCAAGTGAAATGAATTTGTGCATGGCAGGTAAATGATACTGGCATGTGCATGAATTCTGGAAGTTTGTATGTATTTAATAGAACTATGGAAGCAGAAGACTTGGAAGATAATTGAATGAATACATATAAGAATGCATTTCAGAAAAACAAGACACAAACATGCTGGGGATTAGGAGTAGGAATTTGTAGAAGCTTGTTAAAATGAGGGATCTGGGTTTGCAAGTGGTAAAAGAGGGACTATGGCCGGTCTAAATAGCCATAGGTCAAACCCTTGGAGCCTGGAACCACTTCATTTTAATTGACAAAGTGTGGGTGCTTCCGGGACAAATCAAAGAAAACACCAAGCAGCCCTTAGATAACACCAAGCATATCCCACAAATTACCAAGTATGTAAGTCTGCATCATATCAAATTTAAAAATGCTAAAAGTCCACCTCTAATCAACCTGAAATGATAAATGAAAATAACTTGGGAGTAGTATCATGCATAAACTTGATGACTATCATGAGATCAAGGAAATACTATTTTAGTGTTAATAGAATTATTTAGGCAGACTAATATATATAAAGTCAAATAAAAGTATAAGTGATATAATTTGCTAAAAATATACCTCTAGCAATAGAACAAGATTTAGAAAGGAAATAAGTGGCTTGTCAATAGCTAGTATGGTATTTTGTTTTCAATTTGATTTAAATTCCCTCTGATAAAAATAATAATAATAATAATAATAAAGAAACAATTGTATATCATCAAATATATAATTGCCTTAATTTGTTTGTACACTGATATGATTATATTGGTATAATCAGGGTTTTGGGAAAAAGAAAAAAATATTTGGAAACTATATAAAAATTCAAATATAAATGTATTGGGGTTTTAGTGGTGAATTCCTCTTGAATAAAAAAAAATCTGTGTGTTTTAGAGTGAGGGTCACCACAGTTGGTATCAGAGCTATGTTTTAAATAACATAGTAAATGTTGTTGTATGCATATGGATGTTTGAATGCATTGTTTGAATTATTGGTGTTGAATGCTTCTGTTTTATGTCTGAGAAAAAAAAAATATGTGTGAACCTGTGATACATGCACAATGTGCACAGAAATAAGAATGAACAAAGTAAAGACACCAAAACTGATAGGGGTAAATAAACTAACATAACAATCATATTTATAGCATTATGGTAGGACCAAGGCATCACACAGGTGCAGGATCATCACGTGAGCCACCTGTGATGAGCATGGAGGATTTTGTGAGAGCTTTAAGGGATGGAATGGCACCAAGGCAAGACAATCCTCATGAGGAACTCTCCAAACTGCTTAAGACATGTACCACTTTGGGAGGAAAGGATTTTGAAGGTACTGAAGGAGCTATAGGTGTTCAAACTTGGATAAAAACTATGGAGAGGGTCTTCACAGATATGCAAATCAATGACCAAAGGAAGAGACAGATAGCTTCAAGGAAATTGAAGGGGGTTGCACTGGATTGGTGGGAAGTTGTGACAGCAGGAAGACAAGAGGATACTATCACTTGGAATAATTTCAAGGACATGCTTGAGGCCAGATTTGTCCCAGCATCTGCCAAGGCCACACTGCTTGAAGACTTTATTAGATTAAGGCAAGGAAGCATGAGTGTGAATGAATACACTCAGAAGTTTGAAGCATTATCCAAATATGGAATGGTGTTAATAGGGAATGCAGAAGCAAAGAATGCAAGGTACATTCAAGGCTTGAACCCTAGTCTGTCAAGGGCAATGTTGCCATACAAGGACAAAACCTTTGATCAAGTAATTGATCTAACTCTCTCATTTGAGCAACATGACACTACAAGAGAGAAATTCAGGAATATGAAGCTCAATAAGAAGAAGGGTGGTCAGAACAAAGTGCAACCTTATGACAAGAGAAATGCAAGTAAAGGAGCTAAGAAAGGGGAAGGAGCAACAGCACCTGAAAGCAAGAAATTCACTCATTGTTTTAATTGTGGAAAAGCTGGACATTATAGTAGCCAATGCCCTGACCCCAAGATACCCAGAGGAGGCTGCTATAATTGTGGAAAGGTGGGTCATCTCAAGAAGGATTTCCCAGAAACCAATAGGGGAACAGCAAGGGTAGGAGCTTTGGCAGCAAGTAACACTGGGAATGTTGGGCAACTTGAAGGTGTAATTTTTATTCATACCCAACCAATATCAGTAATATATGACACTGGTGCCTCACATTCACTAATATCTCTGGAAATTACAAAGAAATTAGCACTTACATGTGTTTCTATTGATCAGCCCTTAATTGTACACAGTCCCATAGGGAGTCATTGTATGTTAGGGATGAAGTGTATGGGTCTGAAATTAATGATAGGAGGTTATGAATTTAATTCAGACCTATATACCTTAAATTGTCCTGGTATTGGGATTATTTTGGGAGTAGATTGGTTAATGAGAAATAAAGCAATTTTAAATTTAGAAAACCTTACTATTTCTTTGGAAACAAATGAAGGCAAAAGAATTACCATCTTAAGTGAAATAGCAAAGAATACATGTTTTAATAAAATCTGGAGCATTAATGAAGTTCAAAAGGAATTAAAAATAGAGGAAATCCCAGTAGTCAATGAATATATAGATGTGTTTGGAGAAGTGAAGGGAATTCCTCAAAACAGACCAGTTGAATTTAAAATAAAATTAATCCCAGGAACAAATCCAATCATTAAGAAGCCTTATAGAATGGGTCCAAAAGAGTTGGTAGAATTAAAACATCAACTAGAAGAATTAGAAGAGAAAGGATTCATAAGATCAAGTAGTTCCAGTTGGGGTTCCCTAGTGCTATTTGTCAAGAAACATGATGGCACAATGAGGTTGTGTGTAGACTACATGGATTTAAACAAGGTAACTATCAAGAATAAGTACCCACTGCCTAGAATAGATGATCTATTTGATCAATTGCATGGAGCTAAAATATTTTCAAGGTTAGACTTAGCCTCTGGATTTCACCAAATGAAAGTTGCAGAGGAAAGCATTGAGTACACAGCCTTCAATACAAGGTATGGCCTTTATGAATTTCTAGTAATGCCATTAGGCTTGACCAATGCTCCCTCCTATTTTGTAGACTTGATGAATAGAATTTTTAGAGACTTTTTGGATAAGTTTGTCTTTGTATTTATAGATGACATATTAATTTATTCAAAGACAGAAAATGATCATGCCATGCACCTACATTTAGTATTATCCAGACTTAGAGAACATGAATTAAAAGCCAAGTATTCAAAGTGTACATTTTGGCAACATGAAGTAAAATTCTTAGGACACATAGTGTCACAGCAGGGAGTAAGAGTAGATCCAAGCAAGGTCATTGCAGTTCAATCATGGAGTAGACCCAAAACAGTGACTGAGGTGAGGTCATTCTTAGGTTTGGCAGGGTATTATAGAAGGTTCATCAAGGATTTTTCAAGAATAGCCGCACCAATGACCAAACTAACCAAGAAGAACCAACCATATGTGTGGACTGAGCAGTGTGAACAAGCTTTTGAGAAATTGAAGCAAGCATTGGTGGAAGCTCCTGTCCTACAAATCCCAGAAGCAAATGAAGGAATGGTTGTATACACTGATGCTAGTGGGTCTGGGTTAGGTGCAGTGCTTATGCAACATGGCAAGGTGGTGGCATATGCATCAAGACAGCTTAAACCCAATGAAACCAAATATGCAACTCATGATCTAGAATTAGCTGCAATAGTGTTTGCACTAAAACTATGGAGGCATTATTTGCTTGGGGCAAAATTTGAATTATTCACAGATCATCAAGCATTGAAATATTTATTTTCTCAAAAAGATTTAAATATGAGGCAAGCAAGGTGGTTGGAGTTTCTAGCTGCATATGATTTAGATATTTTGTACACTCCTAGAAAAGCTAATAGAGTGGTAGATGCTTTGAGCAGAAATCATGTAAGATTAGCCAGTTTGATGATTGATGAGTTTAAAAACCTTGCAGTGCTTGGGGAGGCAGATATATACAGCAAGGATGTAGTGAATTTTAAAGAACATGGTGATATGGTGGAGTATGGTACACTGGGAATAATCACAGTGAAGTCTAATCTGGTGGAGAAAGTTGGTAGCATGCAAGATCAAGATCAAAGTCTAAAGGAGAAGAAAGAAATGTTATTAAATAACATTGAGTCAGAGAATTTTAAAATAGATTCCCAAGGTTATTTGAGGAAAAATGATAAGCTTTGTGTACCAAACATTGCAGAGTTGAAGGAAGAAATCATGAATGAGCATCACAAGACCAGGTACACCATACACCCTGGTGATACTAAAATGTATCATGATTTAAAAAGAATCTACTGGTGGCCAGGAATGAAGCAAGCAGTGGCAAGATATGTGGCAAAGTGTTCCACATGTGAACAAATTAAAGCAGACCACCAAAAGCCTTCTGGCATGTTGCAACCTTTGGAGATACCTCAGTGGAAATGGGAAAGTATTTCCATGGATTTTGTGGATGGTTTGCCTAGAAATAAGAAAGGCAATGATAGTATATGGGTAATTGTTGATAGACTAACCAAATCAGCTCACTTTGTCCCTGTCAGGTCAGATAGAAATGCATCTAGGCTTGCACAATTGTTTATTAAAGAAGTGGTGAGGCTACATGGTATACCCAAGACTATTGTGAGTGATAGAGACACTTTGTTCACCTCAAGATTTTGGGAAAGCTTCCAAGAAGCAATGGGAACACAACTTTGTTTAAGCACTGCCTACCATCCTCAAAGTGATGGGCAAACAGAGATAGTGAATAAAATATTAGAAGATTTACTTAGAGCATGTGTGCTTGATTTTGGGGGTAATTGGGAGGATCATATTCATTTGGCAGAATTCACTTACAACAATAGCTATCAATCAACCATAGGAATGGCTCCCTTTGAAGCCTTGTATGGGAGACCCTGCATGTCTCCTGCCTGTTGGTTGGAAGCAGGAGAGGGTGTAATATTGGGGCCAGATCATGTTAAAGAAACCACCAACATGATTGAATTGGTTAGGCATAGAATGAAGGCAGCACAATCAAGACAAAAGTCTTATGCAGATAGAAAGAGAAAGCCAATGGAGTTTGAAGTAGGAGAGCATGTTTTTCTGAAAGTATCACCAATGAAGAAAGTGTTCAGGTTTGGAAAATCTGGTAAGTTATCACCAAGATTTGTAGGACCATATGAAATTATGCAGAGAATTGGTGCTATGGCCTACAGACTTAAGTTACCTGAGGAGTTGAGTGGTGTGCATCCTGTATTTCATGTTTCTCAATTGAGAAAATGGGTGCATGATGAAGGAGCAATTCTGGAGTCACTTACTCGAGTTCAAGTCCAGAAGAATTTGGTTTATACAAATGAACCAGTAGGGATAGTTGCCAAGGAAGAGAAAAAGTTGAGGAACAAGGTGATCAAACTGGTGAAAATCCAATGGAGCTTGGACACTAATGATTGTACATGGGAGGTTGAAGATAAAATGAGGGCTAAATACCCCAATTTGTTTACTGATGGAGAGGTATGTTTAAGCAGCCTATGATGATTTTTCTAAATATTTATACATTGTTTGTTTTCATAAAATATGAGTATGGGATTATGGAGTTACAACAGGCTATAGATTAGTGCTTTTAATTGGAGAAATTAGGTGAAATTATGGGGACATAATTCCTTTAAGGGGGAGGGTATGTAATGACCCTAAAATAAAATAAAAATAAAGTGAAAAATATACATTTATGTTAGGAAATTCTGAGATTATAAAATGTATATATATTGCATTAAAACAGAAAAGAATTTGGCAATAAATAAAATTGCATGGGAGCTTCTGTTTGATAAAATGCAAGGAATTAAGGTGATTAGAAGAAAAATTGGAACTCAAAATAAATATAGCTTTATGTTCAAAGAATTATGTAAATATATATATATGGGGTATTTGCTGTTTTATATGAAGATAAAATAAAATGAAGTTTAATGCAAAAGTTTATATGTCTTATAATTGTGCCAGAAATAATTAGCATAATATATGTGATTTTTAATTTAAATATAAAAGGAGTTGCTGATTTGAAAAAAAGGCAGAAATATATATATACACATATATAGAATCAAATAAAATTTCCATACTATATTTATTCCAGGCAAATAATTTGGGTAAATAATTTTACATTACATAATAAGGTATGATAGTATGCATGATAAGAGGGAAATAACAGATAGGTAGAAAAAAAATACAAAGGAGATTTTCAGATTCCTTAAACTTGTAAAAAGAAACTGAGGAACACATGCTTATTGCATGAGTAGAAAAGAGTCATGAAAATAGTATTGAGTGTTTAAAAATGCATGATCCCCGAAATAGCTAATTAAAGTAACCTAAATGTGTGCATTTCCAATTTATGCTCACACATGAATATGATGTGTACATAAACATCTAAGGGTATCAGGGGAATTACCCATTTTCTTAAACCCTAGAATGGATTTATAAATAACTGCACATAGCCAAATCCATCATTCTCTTGGGATCAAAACAAAAATAAAAGAATAAACTAGGAGAAAAACCAGCTTGAGGCTTTGGGGGGAATTTGCTGTTCAAAGGATTAAGGCAGTAAAAGGAAAAAAAACCTTATGTGAGTATTTATCCTTTGTATGCAATGGCATTAAGTCCTTCTGCAGGCAGCCTAAAATATATTATGAGTCATTTGAATCTCTGAAATAAATTGTTATGGGTGATATGGATGTTTGTTTGTGCATTTTTGTTTGGAGCATTAATCTGTAAGTGGGTTTTTAGAGTTAACATGATTTGAGCATTCTTGTTCTATTTTTAAACATGAACATAGATTAAACAGGGGAACATGGGGTTGAACCAGAAAATATACAAGTAGTTATATCTCTCTGAAATATGAATGAAAGAAAAACTAGATTGGTCACTTGGGAGATAGTCAATGATCTGCTTACTTCAGGTGGGAGCAAGCATATGCATGGTGCAACTGCATCCTGAGGCCTTTGTGTGTTGGAATAAATTAAGTAACCTGGGAGTTTCCTTCACAATGCATACATAGTGTTCATTTGACAAGGAGTTAAAGACCATAAAACAAATGGGGACAGGGGTTTAAAAATCTGGGTTATAAATATTCAGATATGGTGTTAGATTTAATCAAAATAAACATTGTTCATTGATTAATTGCTGGCTGAAATTTCGAGTATGAAACCTGAGTTTACTTATCTAAGATTTGGTGTGGATGAATTAAGAATTGTACACATGATTATTTCAACTGTTTGCTGTGTATTGTTTAATTTGTTGAATGTGACTTTGTATCTCTTTGAATGAACCAAAACATGCTAAGTATAAAACCTGTTAAACTAAGAAGGCACTGCAAGATTACTAAAATTATGTGTAAGTATACAAAATTGATAAATGCTCATACCAGTGTAAACTGACCCTTTTGGTTGCCCTTGCAATCATCTGGGTGTCTCAAAAATTCTTTGGGGCAGCTAAATGATTTGCTTGCAGGAAATTGAAGTTGGCTTGATGAGTAAAGAAGGCATTGGCTGCTAATATAAATAAGAGAGACTTGTTTTAAAATTTGCAGTTGCATTGTAATGAAATTACTAGACAAATTCTATTTTCTGTAATTGAAGTTACTTGTAGGAAACTTTCTAAGTATTTTGGGGTTGAAAATATGTACTTAAGCAAAACCTGTTGTGAGTGATCATTGATGATGTCTGGTTAACTACTAATTTATTTTATGAATGATTGATTTGGAGAAAATAAGGAGATAGACATATCATATACATATGATATGTGCATAAATATTTGATCTTTGATTTTTATTGCCTATATTTTGCCTTATGGAAATTAAACAGTTAAGGGGATTGATTTTTGAAAATGAACTCTCAAGATTTTAGTAGAATATTCAAGTGAAATGAATTTGTGCATGGCAGGTAAATGATACTGGCATGTGCATGAATTCTGGAAGTTTGTATGTATTTAATAGAACTATGAAAGCAGAAGACTTGGAAGATAATTGAATGAATACATATAAGAATGCATTTCAGAAAAACAAGACACAAACATGCTGGGGATTAGGAGTAGGAATTTGTAGAAGCTTGTTAAAATGAGGGATCTGGGTTTGCAAGTGGTAAAAGAGGGACTATGGCCGGTCTAAATAGCCATAGGTCAAACCCTTGGAGCCTGGAACCACTTCATTTTAATTGATAAAGTGTGGGTGCTTCCGGGACAAATCAAAGAAAACACCAAGCAGCCCTTAGATAACACCAAGCATATCCCACAAATTACCAAGTATGTAAGTCTGCATCATAGTAAATTTAAAAATGCTAAAAGTCCACCTCTAATCAACCTGAAATGATAAATGAAAATAACTTGGGAGTAGTATCATGCATAAACTTGATGACTATCATGAGATCAAGGAAATACTATTTTAGTGTTAATAGAATTATTTAGGCAGACTAATATATATAAAGTCAAATAAAAGTATAAGTGATATAATTTGCTAAAAATATACCTCTGGCAATAGAACAAGATTTAGAAAGGAAATAAGTGGCTTGTCAATAGCTAGTATGGTATTTTGTTTTCAATTTGATTTAAATTCCCTCTGATAAAAATAATAATAATAATAATAATAAAGAAACAATTGTATATCATCAAATATATAATTGCCTTAATTTGTTTGTACACTGATATGATTATATTGGTATAATCAGGGTCTTGGGAAAAAGAAAAAAATATTTGGAAACTATATAAAAATTCAAATATAAATGTATTGGGGTTTTAGTGGTGAATTTCTTTTGAATAAAAAAAAATCTGTGTGTTTTAGAGTGAGGGTCACCACACTGTGTCTATCTGATAGGACTCCTATAGCCTTCGAATACCTCCCCTCGGTATCATGACAAGACCGGCGTGCTTGTCAACATGTGGACTCAACTCGGTCATGACCCGACACATGCCCCTTCAGTAACAAACTGTTGGCCTATGTGACATAGAGGCGAACACACACAGCAATAGCACACAATTATAAGAATACGATATCATGGAATTAGGGCACGACCCCACAACCTGGTTGCCAGTGTGGATACAAGCCTAATCTAGTTCACTCCTACATCATAAAGGAAGCTGGACGGTGATAGACAAACGGATACTACCTATCTATATATTGGCTGACACGCAGCCATCTAAATATGCCAATACACGACCGTAGGCACACAACCATATAAATATGCTGGCACATGGCAATACGCACGAGGCATAACTCAATGCAGCGAGCACCACATCATAGTCTCATCCCGCTTATCCCCGTATGAGTGTCATTCACGAGTAAAGAATAACCGAATAAATATCACAACAACATCCCATACCGCCATGTGTTACTAGTTTGTTTATTTAGTGCTCACAAGTCACACTCGCTCCATCATAATATTCTATGTCATGAGTCAAGGAGTAACCACAAAAATATTACCAAATGTCCTATGGTATTATAAATATGCTTACTCAAATTCCTCACAGTCTAGAATCTGTATAATATTATTCTATGTACCGAGTCCAAATAAGAACCGGAGTAATTTTACCGAAAGTCCAGTAGTAGACGGTACTATTACTCCGTTTATTTAGATTCCTCGTTGCATAGCGTTAAAAACAATCATAACATACAAAGAAATTTTATAAAGAAATTAAGTTTATATCTATACTATAAACTTCTTAAAATATATATATACACACATGCGTAGATATATATCAATTATTGTCTCATCATCATAAGTAATACATTTTTATTCATCACACATCAAAACCAAACGGGAAACTGACAACATGTTAGCTTGCTTTAAGAGCCAAACATGTGTCCGTCTGATATGATTCCTACAGTCTTGGGTTACCTCCCCTCGGTATCGTAACAAGACTGATGTACTTGTTAACGTGAGGACTCAATTGGGTCATAACCCATCACAAGCCCCTTTGGTAACAAACTTCTAGCCTAGGTGATACAGAGGTGAACACACACAATGATATCATACAACTATAAGAATAGGGTGCCACAGATTTAAATCACGACCCTACAATTAGGCCTCTAGTGTAAATACAAGACTAATCTAGTTCACTCCCACATCATAAAGGAATTTAGACAGCGATAGACAAACAGATACTACCTATCTATATATTGGCCGACACCTAGCCATCTAAATATGCCAACACACGATGATAGGCACACAACCATATAAATATGCCGACAAATGGCAATAAGCACGAAGCCTTACTCATCGCAACGAGCTCAACATCATAATCTCATCCTGCTTATCCCTGTATGAGTGTCATCCATGAGCAAAGAATAACCAAATAAATATCATAATAGCATCCCATACCACCGTGCGTTAAAAGTCTGTTTGTTCGTTGCTCATAAATCACACTTTCTCCATCATAATATTCTATATCATGAGTCAACGAGTAACTAGATAAATATTACCAAATGTCCTATGGTATTATTAATCTGCTTACTCAAATTTCCTACAATCTAGAATCTCTATAATATTATTCTATATAACGAGTCGAAAAAAGGACCGGAGAAATTTTATCGAAAGTCCAATGCTAGACAGTATTATAACTTTGTTTATATGGATTCCTCATTGCATAGAATTATAAACAACCACAACATATAAAGAGATTTTATAAAGAAATTAAGTTTATATCTATATTATAAAATTTTAAAATATATGCATACGTACAAACATATAAATATATATATGTATATATAATCATTGGAAATATTCAGCGGTTATAGTCGTAGGAAATTTTCTATTTTAGTAACATAATTTCCAATGGTTATATTAGTTGAGAAAGAACATATTTCCCAATGGTTTTAACTATTTGAAAATATGAAAATTCCCAACGGTTTGGTAATAACCGATAGGAATAAGGAATTTTCCAATGGTTGTAACCGTTTGGAAATATGTTACAAAATTTTCCACGTCCTATTGCAAACGGTTATAACCGTTACAAATTTGATATGCAACGGTTATAACCGTTAGGAAATGTCTTATCATCATAATACATGTCTATCCACCACACATCAAAACCAAATGGAAGACTGACAACATGTCTGCTTGCTCCAGGACACACGTATGTCCATCTAACATGACTTCTACAGTCTTGGGTTACCTCCCATGGTTATCGTGACAAGACCGTTGTGCTCGTCAACACAAGGACACAACTCGATCATGACATGGCACAATCCCCGCTGGTAACTGACTACTGGCCTAGGTGATATAGAGACGAAAGCAAACAACGATAGCATAGAACAATAAGAATAAGGTGTCAAAGATTTAGGGCGCGACCCTATAATTATGTTGCCACTGTAAATATAGGACTAATCTAGTTCACTCTCACATCATAAAGGAAGTTGGATGGCGATAGAAAAAATAATACTACTTACCTACATATTGGCTGACACCCAGCCATCTAAATATGTCGACACATGGCAATGGGCAAACAACCATATAAATACGCCGACACACAGCAATAATTATGATGCCTAACTCACCACAACAAGCTCCACATCATAGTCTCATTCTACTTATCCCTATATGATTGTCATCCACGAGCAAAGAATAACCGAATAAATATCATAGTAGCATCTCATTCCACCGCGTGTTACTAGTCCTTTTATTCAATGCTCACAAGTCACACTCGCTCTATCATAATTATTCTATATGATGAGTCATGGGAGTAGCTAGAAAAACATTACCAAATGTACTATGGTATTATTAATTTGTTTACTCAAATTGCTCACAATCTAGAATCCCTATAATATTATTTCATATAACGAGTCTAGAGAAAAACTGGAGAAATATTACCGAAAGTCCCATACTATACGGTATTATAACTCCGTTTATTTAGTTTCATCATTCCACAGAATCAAAAACAATCATAACATACAAAGACATGTTATTTAAAAACTAAGTTTATGAATATATTATAAAGTTCTTAAAATACACACACACACATATAACCGTTGGAAATTCCCAATGGTTATAAACATTGGAAATTTTCTATTTTAGTATCATAATTCCCAACGATTAAATTCATTGAGAAAGAACATATTTCTCAACGGTTATAACCGTACTTAATTACGAAAATTCAAACGGTTATAACCATTGGGAATAAGGAATTTTCAAACGGTTATAACCATTAGGAAATATGTTACAAAACTTTACATGTACCTATTACTAACAGTTATAACCATTATAAATTAATTTGCAATGGTTATAACCGTTAGGAAATGTCAATTGTGGTCTCATCATCATAAGTAATACATGTTTATCCACCATACTTCAGAACCAAACAGGAAATTGACGGCACGTCTTCTTGATCCAAGCGCCACATGTGTGTCCGCCTAGCATGAACCCTACAGTTTGTGGATACATCCCCTCGGTATCATGACAAGACCGCTGTGCTTATCAACGTGAAGACTCAACTTAGTTACATCCCGGCACATGCCCATTTTGTAACAAACTGATGGACTAGGGATACAGAGGCGAATGCACACAGCGATAGCACACAACTACAGGAATAAGGTGTCACAGATTTGGAACGCAGCCCCGCAATCAGGCCACAAGTGTGGATCAAGCCTAATCTATTTCACTCCTACATCATAAAGGAAGCTGGACGGTGATAGACAAACAGATAATGCTTATCTATATATTAGCTGACACACAGTCATCTAAATATGCTGATACACGACAATGGGCATATAAGCATTTAGTTATGCTGACACACGGCAATAGACACGAGGCCTGACTCACCGTAGAGAGCTCCACATCATAGTCTCATCTCGCTTATTCCCGAATGAGTGTCATCCACGAGCAAGGAATAACCGAATAAATATCACAACAACATCCCATACCATCGTGTGTTACTAGTCCGTTTATTCGGTGCTCACAAGTCATACTCGCTCCATCATAATATACTATATCATGAGTCATAGGAGTAACCAAAAAAATATTACCAAATGTCCTATGTATTATTAATATGTTTACTCAAATTCCTCACAATCTAGAATCTCTATAATATTATTCTATATAATGAGTCCAAAGAATAACTGTAACACCCCATATTTTTACTAACATTATTTAGGATATTTAATTAGTTAAACTAAATAAAATAATGTGTTGATTAATGGATTGAGATTTGTGATTAAATTGAGGAGGTAGCCGTGCCATATTAATGAATAGATAAATGAAGTAAAATGGACTTAAGTGTTAGGAAATAGGGGAGGGAAAACTAGGAAAAAGGGATTTCCTAATACCCTAAACCCTTAGGGAAAATGAACACACCTTCATTTCATTATATCACAAATGAAAACATCAAAACCAAGGCCAACCACCATTAGCAAAGGAGAAGAAGAGAAAGCTAAAGTTTTCAAGAGGAAAATCAAATCAACTTAATCAAGATCAAATCTCACATCTTTAATCACAAAGCTAAGGTGAATAATTACTACATTTCATTTTCTTATGGTTTTCGGTTTTAAGGATAATCTAAAGTATTTTTGCATGTGTATGCCTTGTTTTGAATGATTAATAGTTTATATATACTTGTTGATGATTTATGCATATTTATATTGAATTTTATGATATGTTTGACATGAAAACCTTATTAAATGACATCTAAATGCCTTGCGAATTTAAATGTCGATCTAAAAAAATAGTTTAGAGGTGGGTTTCAATTTTCATAATTTTCTGAATTAATGTGGATTTTATATTAATTTTCTAGTGAAGAAAATGTTTTATTGGGTTATAAATTATTTTTGGCAAAATAAATAATTATTTGGGTCTGAAATTTATATATGTTAGAAAAAATATTGAAAAGGATTTTCTGGAATTTTTATATAATTTTCCCAAGTGTTTTGATGAATATATAAAATTATTTTAGGTATGGGACTTAAATGTTTTATATATTTTATTAAGGAGAAGTGATATTTTGTAAAATAAAATTATAATTTATTTCTGAAAATATTGGTAGCACTTTTGAAAAAGGTATTTAGCAACCAATGGAAATTTAACAAATAATAGCAGGTTAGGTAAAAAGTGTTTCTCTTTTAAGTTAATAACAAAAATAACATGATTTTAGCATGTTCCGCCATTTTTGACACAAGGGGTTCCGACCCAGACCTTTCGCCACCACTAATTTTGAAACCAATGTGCATGCTATCAAGCTACTTGGTACGTAGCGCATTGGATAAAGGCGAAGGGTACTTAGTCGAAACACTAGGTTCCGAAGGGGTTGGAGTATGTCTTGTTTTAAATGGAAGTAGCGCCTGCTTTTCTTTCGAAAGGATATCTTTCGACTCGGTTGGCTTTCGACTGAGTCAAGTATTTTAAAGAAAAGGTTTCGAATGGTTGCACTCTTTTATTTTAAGTAATGCTTTCGAAGGGGTCGAAACCGCTAGCTGCCGCCTTTTTACCTTTCGAAATCAATGGTTTCGAAAGGTATACTTTGCTTTTAAAATTAACCACTTCTCCAATGCTTTCGGAGGGATGGTTTCGACACCATCATTTCTTTACTTAGGAATAGCTTTCGAAAGGTAGGCTTTTGACCTAAATGATTTTATAGACCCTTTATGTTCTGTTGAAGTATAACCCAAGGGTTTCGAAAGAGAATGGTTTCGACTTAAATGGTTTCGAAAGGTGTTTTTCCAAATGTTTTAAATTGGGCCCAAGTGCTTTCGAAAGGTTTGAGTTTCTAAATGTTTGATGCTTTCGAAAGGTATTTAAAATGGTTTTGAAGGGGCGGTTCCGCAAAGGGTTTCGAAGGAGTCGAAAGGTAGTGTTTTCTGATGGTTTTGAAAGGGTTGAAATGGAAGGTTTTCCCAAGGTTTTCTAAAGGCAATGTTTTGAAGTGTTTTAAGATATAATGTCTAAGGTTTTAAAGCTTTTGAAATGAAGGTTTTCAAAGATTTCGAAAGGGGTTTAAGAATGGTTTCGAAAGGGAGGTCTTGGCCTTTTGGCCTAGATAAATAAAGGGTTTTACCTGGTTTTGAAAGAGATACTTGTTATCCCACCTTTTGGCAAAGCCGAGATACCCAAAAATTAATTGAAAATCAATTATTATTAGTCATGAGTATTGATTGTGCATTGAAGGTTCACCAAGAGAATCGATGAATTTTACCCGAGTCCGGATCGGGCTGCAATTGATAAGACACGTCAATCAAGGTCAGAAAAAGCAACGTTCCAAGTTTCAAGTCAATCCAAGTTCGTATGCTCGAGATATCATCGATGCAAGTTGGAGGAAATGGCCCTATGTTCGAATCCATCAGAACAAGCTCTATGTTCGAATCCATAAAACCAAGCCTTAGTTCGAATCCATCAGGTTTTCCTTTACTTCGAATCCATGCAATCGATATACTTCGACTCCATCACATAACTTACTTCGAATCCACCTTGTTGAGGCAGCTTCGAATCGATCAACTATGGGATACCTTGATCGATTCGAACGAACATCTCCTCGAATCCATTCCCTCGAATCTACTAATTAAAGGTGGCTAAAAACATGGATTCGACCCAGTAAACTCAAAAAAAAAGTTGGATCAACCCGAGAAGCGCGCGCGACACGTCACCATTCACACGCGCAAACCATCGATTCGACCCTATCGATTCGAAGGGGATCGATTCGAACTCGGCATGTCAACCGGGAATGCAATCTTGAATCAATCATAACTTGAGATCTACAAGTCCAAATGCTATGAAATTTTCACAGGAGCTTACGTACACGCTGAAGAATGTCCACACCAAATTTCACCTCGATTGGATGCTTTCTTGATCGATTCGAACCCGAGTTCGAATCGATCCCAAAGTGGGCCCAGATTTCCAGAATCCGGGCGTGTGGGCCCCATCACGTGCCAGAAGCGGTCTCCCCGAATTTTAGGCGAAATATTAGCCTCCTACACCTATAAATAGAGCCCCTGGTCATTCAGAAAAGGGGTCGAACAATTTTGAGAGCTAAAGGGAGCCCAGACTCTACCAAATTTACTCCAGATCACCATTGCTTCCTTAGATTCAGATTATAATCATAAAATCTGTTGTACTACGCGATAAGAAATTGTAATCTTCAAGCATCGAGCAATAAAATCATAAAAACCTTGAAGTGGACGTAGGCCGGAGATAGCCGAACCACTATAAATTGTGTGTCACTGTTCATTATTTCTGGATTGCTGTTTGTTGCTTGCTTAGATCTGATATTTGTGTTTGAATATTGCTGGTTTGTATTCATACACTAGTGCTTTCACAACACTTGGGGTTTGTGACCATTTTTGGCGCAAACACTTTGGTGCTTTCACTGAGAAGAACTAGCATCCGCTACGCAAGATTTGAAGTTCAGATTTGAAAGCTTGAAGATTTGAAAGACAATGACTCGGCAAACAAGTAGAAGGCAAAGGGCTGAGAGAAGCCAACAAGGAGGAAGTCAAGCGGCATCCTCTGGTGCTGGAGAAGAACCAGCTTCGATCTACATCACTAGAGATGAAATGGAGACCATGACCAATCTAATGCACGAAAGAATAATGAAGAGCCAACAGGAGATGCTGCAGAATTTCTTTGAGCAGATGAGAACTACGGGAATACAAAACTTAGGACCAGCTACAGCGGTTGTTAATGTGGAACAAGGAGCCAGGATTGCGGGAACCAATGAAGGTCAGGTTCAAGGTCAGAATGCAGCTCCAGAAGGCAATCAACAAGGACTTGGGGGCAGATCCTCAGGATCTGATGATGGAAGGCCTGCAGATGGAGCTCAACAAGCTGGAGCCAACGCTGATGCTAACAGGCCACACGAAGAGTATGTACCAGAATACCCTTCAAGACCAAGAGGGCAACCCCAGGATGGAGATGAAAAGATGGCTGGAATAGTGCGACGACTCATGAGAGGAGGATTGTCTAGTGGAGGGTTGGAAGAAATCAGTCGGAGTCCGTTCACTCCGAATATCAGGAATGCAAGGAACCCTCCAAAGTTCAAACTACCAACGCTGGATCCGTATGATGGGAAGTCGGATTCGACCATGCATATTACCAGATACATTAGACACATGGAAGTACTGGGAGCATCTGAGGAAGTGATGGCACGATGTTTCCCTTTATTTTTGTCAGACTTGGCTGCACTTTGGTTCAGGCAATTAAAGACTGGATCGATCAGGACATGGGGCGAGCTTGTAGATTGCTTCATGGAACAATTTAGGGTCCATGTGACAAGACCCAAGAGTGTGATGACTTTAGCTTCGATAAAGCAAAGGACCGGAGAGTCCATAAAAGGTTTTCTGCTGCGATTCAATGCAACGGTGGCTTTTGTAGATCGCCCGGATCCATCGATGATTTTGATGGCGGCGGTGGCAGGAGTTGGAGAAGGCACCGAATTCAAAGATTCATTAACAAGAGATCCACCACAAGATCTTAGAGAGTTTTACCATGAAGCTGAGAAATTCATTCGATTAGAAGAATCACGAGCCGAGAGGCAGGAAGTAAATGCTGCACAAGGCGAAGAAACCGCCAGGGAACAGTCCAGGGCAGACAAAGGAAAGAGAAAGCAGTATGACGCACATGATGGTCCTGATAAACGGAAGAAATTCCGAGAGCCTAGATTCAAGCAATACACAGATTTGACGGCAAGCCTAGAAAGGATTTACACTGAAACTCGGGGGCAACTCCCCTATCGAAAACCACCCAGGAGAGATCCCACGGAGCGGGAACGCAGGACTGGAAAATACTGCATATTCCATGAGCTGGATGGGCACACAACCGATGAATGCCGCCACCTAAGGGATGAGGTGGAAGAACATGCCAGGAGTGGTAGATTGCCACAATATACCAGAGAACGGGCAGCGACAGTAAGACCTGAACAACCACCGCCTCCACCTAACAGGAATGATCCTGGATCGGGATCACGACTCGTCATCAACTGATTATAATGGCAAGGGCCAAGTTCAATATTTGGACTCTGGTCGATTAGTTTTCTTAGATTTGATTTCCAAAATAAAACGGCTATCCCACTTACTCATGTACGGGAACCGGAGAGATCCCTAGGCATGCTCTAAGATGGAAATAAACCGCTCCGCCCGGAGAGGCATTGTCTTGTTTTTCCTGGTGTTTGAGATTGAACATCTAGGATTTGAATTTAATAAAGAAACATTTATTGAAACAAACCTTTGACCGGAGAGTTAAAGGATAAACATTAAATATCAATGTAAAGATGATCGCTTTATGATCCTACCCGGAGAGGCGGGGTCCGGAGTGCAAGAAGTGAGTTGCTTCACCGGAGAGCGACAGGATCGACTCACTTAAGCATCGTTTCCTACTCATCGGAAAGTGATTGGATCGGGATTCGATAAGAGCCTGGAGAGGCTGTGATCGGCCGAAGATTCAGGTCATGACATCGCTTAATGTTCAGATACACTGAACCAGAGTGTAAGAAGTGGTTCGCTTCGCCGGAGAGCGACAGGATCGACCCACTTAACGTTGTTTCCCCTTCACCGGAGAGTGACAGGATGGGATCTAGCAGGAGCCCGGAGAGGCTATAATCGGTCTAGAACGACCAAGACCTCGCTTTACGCCCTAACTAGGGCCAGAGTGCAAGGAATAGAAAGCAACGTCGGAGTGCAATAGGATCTTTCTATTCGATCGCTAAGTCTGGAATGGGCTTGGCAAGGATCCGGAGTGACCATCGATAGTACGGAGAGACTGTAGAATTTCATTCTTAACTTCCACTGGAAGAAATTGATAATGATTCGGCTTCGAACAGCCATGGACTTGATTGAAAATTCTATAAGCTCTGAGTAAAACATGAACTCACTACATTCAATTTGAGACTGATCAAAACACACCTTTTACCAAAAGGCATGTTTTGGGGGGCAAAGTGTTATCCCACCTTTTGGCAAAGCCGAGATACCCAAAAATTAACTGAAAATCAATGATTATTAGTCATGAGTATCGATTGTGCATTGCAGGTTCACCAAGAGAATCGATGAATTTTACCCGAGTCTGGATCGGGCTAGAATTGATAAGACACGTCAAGCAAGGTCAGAAAAAGTAACGTTCCAAGTTTCAAGTCAATCCAAGTTCGTATGCTCGAGATATCATCGATGCAAGTTGGAGGAAATGGCCCTATGTTCGAATCCATCAGAACAAGCTCTATGTTCAAATCCATAAAACCAAGCCTTGGTTCGAATCCATCAGGTTTTCCTCTACTTCGATTCCATGCAATCGATATACTTCGACTCCATCACATAACTTACTTCGAATCCACCCTGTTGAGGCAGCTTTGAATCGATCAACTATGGGATACCTAGATCGATTCGAACGAACATCTCCTCGAATCCATTCCCTCGAATCCACTAATTAAAGGCAGCTAAAACCATGGATTCGACCCAGTAAACTCGGAAAAAAAGCTGGATCAACCCGAGAAGCGCGCGCAACACATCACCATTCACACGCGCAAACCATCGATTCGACCCTATCGATTCGAAGGGGATCGATTCGAACTCGGCATGTCAACCGGGAATGCAATCTTGAATCGATCATAACTTGAGATCTACAAGTCCAAATGCTATGAAATTTTCACAGGAGCTTACGTACACGCTAAAGAATGTCCACACCAAATTTCACCTCGATTGGATGCTTTCTTGATCGATTCGAACCCGAGTTCGAATCGATCCCAAAGTGGGCCCGGATTTCCAGAATCTGGGCGTGTGGGCCCCCTCACGTGCCAGAAGCGGTCTCCCCAAATTTTAGGTGAAATATCAGCCTCCTAAACCTATAAATAGAGCCCCTGGTCATTCAGAAAACGGGTTGGACAATTTTGAGAGCTAAAGGGAGCCCAGACTCTGCCAAATTTACTCCAGATCACCATTGCTTCCTTAGATTCAGATTATAATCATAAAATCTGTTGTACTACGCGATAAGAAATTGTAATCTTCAAGCATCGAGCAATAAAATCATAAAAACCTTGAAGTGGACGTAGGCCGGAGATAGCCGAACCACTATAAATTGTGTGTCACTGTTCATTATTTCTGGATTGCTGTTTGTTGCTTGCTTAGATATGATATTTGTGTTTGAATATTGCTGGTTTGTATTCATACACTGGTGCTTTCACAACACTTGGGGTTTGTGACCATTTTTGGCGCAAACAATGCTTTCGATGGTTTTGAAAGGGGTACTTTCAATAGAATCGAAAGGGGTACTTTCAAGTGCTTAAATGTTTTCATCAACTAAAGTTTGAGTAAAGTGTATATATATAACATGGCAAGGTAATTTTTAGTAAAAAATAGAGTATAAATGTTTTTCCTTGTTTAAGTTTGGTTTATAAAGGGTTTAAATCAATTTCAGATGGAAAAGGTTTTTCAAGGAAAATTATGGGAAGGCATTCCTATGTAAAATGACTCGGATATTAGAATACCAGATGGGACTAGTATAGGGTCATGCCCTATACATTAGCTATTGACCTTAGCTAATTTAATCCAAAATTCCAGTGTAAGGCTTTGTCAAAGGTAAGACTAAAATTATGATTACACATAGAAGGGAATATATATTTGTATACAGATAGGTTATTGGTGAGCCCGAAAAACCATTAGGATCATATGACCCTGGGAGATGTTAAGTTAGGGACAGACCATCCAGAAGATAAGTATTTAACAGATAGTTAAGGACAGACCGTTTAGAAGAAGGGTGTCTAACAGATGTTAGATTATTTTGTTGTATTGTCTGCTAGGCCTGAGTCAGCCAAAGGTTAATAGTTAGCCAAACAAAACTAAAGTGTTTGAACAGATAGTTCTTTTATTACCTGATATGTATGTTTACATAATGATGCTTTAGAGTATTTAACCGGTCTTGGTTGCAGGAAAAGATTTGTAAAAGATATGTTTTAAAAGGATGTTAGTGAGGGGAAACCCGTTCCGCTAAGCGGCATGGTCTCACTTAACATTAATATCCGGGATGTATAGTATTATTCACACCAGGCTTTATGTCTGACTCGAATTTTATGTTTTCCCCTTAAACTCTCGGGTGCTCAAAATTGATTTGAGTAAGCTGTGGGTTGAGGTTCTTTCAAGTTTTTAGTAGGATGATGAATAAAGCTACCAGAGATGAGCAGGAGGCTAACAGATAGCTATTAGGAGTTGCAGTTCTTTGTTTTGTTATTTATTTACGTTGTGTATGTATTAAGTCAATTATGACTATATGACTCTGATCATTCAAAGGGGCATCTTCATATGTCGCTCTTGGCGTATTTTGTAATAAGTATATTTTATCATTGCCTAGGAAACGTTTTGGGATTATGTAATATGAATATGGAACATATGTTTGAAATGTAATGGAAAAAAATGTTGTTTTGAAATCTGTGATTTGTTTCATATTCAAGTGCTTTTGATACTATAGATACCATTAACATAGCCATATTTAGTCGCCGGAAGTTAATACTTTATATGACTGCAACATCTGTAGCGCTGGCTTTGGGCCTCTAGATAGGGGATGTTACAATAACCGAAGAAATTTTACTAAAAATCCAATAATAGACAGTATTATAAATCTGTTTATTTGGATTCCTCATTGCACAAAATTAAAAACAATCATAACATGCAAAGAGATTTTATAAAGAAGTTAATTTTATAGCTATATCATAAACTTCTCAAAATATATACACACATGCACACATACACACGCACACACATATATATAACAGTTGGAAATTCCCAATGGTTATAACCAATGGAAATTTTCTATTTTGGTAACGGAATTCCCGATGGTTATATCCATTTGGAAAGAGTATATTTCCCAACAGTAATAACAGTTGAAAAATATGAATATTCCCAACGGTTATAACCGATGGGAATAAAGAGTTTTCCAACGGTTATGACCTTTTGGAAATAAGTTACAAAATTCTCCACATACCTAGTACTAACGGTTATAACCGTTACAAATTTAATATGCAATTGTTATAACCATTAAGAAATGTCAATTATGGTCTCATCATCATAAGTAATACGTGTTTGTCCACCACACATCAGAAAACGAGAGACTGATAGTGCGCCTGCTTGCTCTAGGAGCCACACATGTGTCCATCTGATATAACTCCTATGGTCTTTGGTTACCTCCCCTTGGTATCATGACAAGATCGGTGTGCTCTTAACCGCATAGACTCAACTCGGTCACGACCCGACACATCCCCTTTTGGTAACAGACTGTTGGCCTAGGTGACTTAGAGGCGAACACACAAAGCAGTACCACACAAATATAAGAATAGGCAGTCTTAGATCCGAGCACGACCCCATAATCAAGCCGCCATTGTGGGTACATTCCTAATCTATTTCACACCCATATCATAAAGGAAGTTGGATGATGATAGATAAACACATTCAAGAGATTAGCTCTGACGCAGTTACACCTGAATAACTACGCCTTCCTTCTTGGTACATACATTGTCTTCGTTCGACATTTGCACTAAGTACCTAGTGACGAGGAGATCCGATACATATACAGTTTTAAGTGCCAAAAAGGAAGTCCGTCTTTGACTTACTTGGAGCCAGCAAAGAGCTATGGAGTCATCACTGGCACATGGAACAAACTCGGCTATTTCAAGAGCGAATGGTTTTACATACGCTATCCACCCTAGTTTACACGAAGATGGATATCTGGATGTAAGTTCTACCTCATTCGTTTGCTACGAATTGCTTTGTTAATTATCGATCTTAACTCATATTCTTTCTGCCATTAAGATGTTCCAATGAGACCTAGTGGCGCGGCACTTATGGATGGCATCAGAGTTCTCATGGTACCTCCGAAGGGGGATAGAGACATTGGAGTTCTTCTCTCCGACGAGAATCCCTTAGCCCATAATCTGGTAGAAGCAAGACGCAGCATTGGTCTAGTCCAAGTGGGTTCCAACGACGATGAGGATGATGACGATAATAAATCTCCTGGAGGGGGCGATGTTACTCCTGACGTGCCCCCAGTCTCAAATCCAAAGGCATAAGTTAAAGAAAATGTTGAAGAAACGGAAGAACACGCCGAGGAAGGCGAAATTGTAGATGGAAATTGTAACGACCCGTAAATTTCAACTGTTTTAATAACGTAATTAGTTGAAATTTTGTGAAATTTTAAACGATAAAATTTGAAATAAAAAATTTTATATTTGGAATACGTCTAGTTAAACATAGCAACTGGTAAATTTTCGTCCGAAATATGAAAATTTATTTCGCGCGTAAATTCACTTCAATTTAATCAGTTAAAAAGCGATGAAAATAAAATGTTTCCGAAACCTAAATATTTTTACATAGAAAAATTCTAAACCATCTTCTGAGCAAGATGTCAGTTTGTCGCTTTTCCAAATTCGGACTTCTTTAGCTCCGTCGATCTTATTCTTCTGCGTTTTTCTTGCATTTTTCGTAGTAGAAAAATTCGAATTTTTATAATTCAATCGTACCGCTGATATCTGTATACCGTTTTGATCGTCTCATCATGCTGATCTCAACGGTATATGCCTTTTTTTTATCGAACTTCGGTACGCCGTGAAATCAGTAAAACGGTTTCCGTATCGGTACCGGACCCGTGACCTTTTTGTTTTCTTTTGATCGTTTCAAACTTGACCGTGACCATTTAATTTCCATTAGATAAAAATCTGGGAGGCCACTACTTTTATTTTTGCCTGTGACCCTTTGTTTCCATTGTTTTAAATGCATCGGTACTCATATTTTGCCCCTTCGATTTATTACGTGCATTGATTTCAAAAGATATTCAAAATAATATATTGGAAACTGAACTGTTGCGCCTCATTTTATTTGGCTTTTCTCCTCTTCTCTTCTCTTTGTTCTCTGGCAAATCAATATTTTTTTTTTCTTCTTTTTCTTTCTTCTTTTCAATTACATTTTTCCTGAGAATGCCAAACTCCATTTCGGCCACCACCTCAAATCCAACAGCCCAAACAAGGTAGCTTCACTGTCCATTTTTCCGCCATCGAACACTCCACTGCTCAGGCCTTCGCACCCCACTTCCACCACACACCTAAGCAGCATCTCCACCTGTCCTTCCACCACTCCACCTTCGCCACATAACTCACCACGTCCAGCGGCGGTTTGCTCGCAAAACCGAAGCCCCTGACCACCATCTACTCGGTAATAGCACTTCCCCGGGCTGCCTTCTCCTTGCTTAGTTCTCCACAGCCTCCGCCTTGCCTTCAATGGCCTATCACTGACCAGCACCACCCTGGCACGCCCCTGCCTCCTCCGCCTTTCCTCCCTCCTCCCAGACCGCATCCACAAATCGAAGCCCAGCACCGACCCATCCACTTCCCGGTGCTCCACCATACTGCCGAGCAACCGCACCACTTCCTCCCATACAGCTACCAATCGCCGACATCTCCGGCACCCTGCAACCAAGAACAACGTCAGCCACATCCACTCGGGCCCCAGTTTTCCTCCCTCCTTCGCAGATCTGCCAAGCCCGAGCCTTTAATTTCCTCCATAGCCTAGCCTTCCAGATCCACCCTCCATCGGCATGTGCCGTCTATCTACCATCACTTCGTCTTCTTTTCTATAAGGTATCCTATATATATACACTTTTAAATTGTATGCTGAATTCTTATATACATATATAAGTTACTGTATATTTCAATATGTACAAGTTTTGGGGTAAGTTGCATGTTTTATTTGGTTACCTATTCATTTTCATGCTTTTGCTTTTAGAAATATTCAAGGTTTGCATATAAAAGCATGCGCATATGCATATGAACATTTTGAAATAGCTTTGGTATATCATCGGTCTACATATTTGTTTATATGCACTAATCTGTTGCATATATAGTCTGGCATATACATATTTTATTTCTAAGTCAGTATAAGGTGTTAAATGTATAAAGGTAGACAAGTATGAATATAAGTTTATATGAGTGCTATATAAAACAAGTTGTCTTAAATTATATATAATAAGCTAGCTGTACATGAAGTGTACACTGGTTATATATGCATCTGGTATAAAATAGTGTCTGCACATTTTGTAAATAGCTTGCGGTCTTTTTGATTTGAAATTTTGTTACTGAATATAATGGTTTGCTTATAATTTAAACTGCATACTTCTTTTATGTGCATAAGTTAGTTTATATATATTCTATGTTATATAAATCTATTATGTGTATAGTTACAGTATTTATAAGAGTATAAATCTGTAATATATAAGTGATTTCTTATAAAGGTATGTGAAATGTGTTTATAGTAATGATGATGCTAGTTTTACACTATTGGTTTTACAGAGTATTATTTTTTACAAAGCATTATATATGTGATTTCACATAAAAGTTTTATATGTATATTATTTAATTATGAGTAAAAAAAAAATTTGAATATTAATTTTTGAAGAGGATATATATGGGTATAATACTTATTTGTTCAGTGTATATCAAACAAATTTTGATTTGTTGTCATCGATTTCTGCTATCAGCTCTATTCGTCGAATTCGTTCCTTTCTTGCTCTGCTTTGGAAATCGTCATTTGGATTGATCAATTTCGCAATTCAAATCGTAGACCGTTGTGGTGTCTATTTTCTCTCTAACCTCGAAAGGTGAGCACTCACTCACGATTAACGTTCTTTTATTTATTAGATTTGATTTCAATTGAAACGACAATTGAAATATGCAACTGTTAGTTAATTACACTGTTATATATGCTATTACCTGTATCAGTTCACCTGTGACATCTGACACCATTATCTGTTAATTATTTATGCGATGATAATACAGTTTGGCTGATAATTGATTGATTGTTGATGTTTATATTGGATGCTAAATTGTTGATGTTAAAATGATAAACAGTATGAAATTGAACTTGATATAGGATAATTAAATGTTAAATTTGATTAACTGACATTTGTATAGTATGACCCCTTTAAATGTTAAATAAATTGACACGTAGAATAGTGTTAACTATACCTTGAACCATTGAATTGTATGTTGTTTAAACTGATGATGTATGTAATCGTAATAGATGACAAGTGAAAACCGTAATGTAATAATCTTTAATCTACATGAAATGATAGTGTAGATTCTAGAAATAATTATATTAATTCGTACAAATAACAATGCGAATTAATACGGTTATTTCGGGATTATTTGAATTGATTATTGGAATGATATTGGTTGTTGTTATTGCTTGTTTATTTACTTTGACACCATCCCAGTTATCACACTGCAAGTTCCCTTTGATATGTTTTGATTTTTGAATTGAATTGGAATCGGGTTGAAATGATAAATACCCAAATTGAACTTTGATTTAGGATAGAAAATTTAAAAAAAAACCCGATTGGTCAATAATTTGATTTGAAAATAAATGAAGATTTTATTTGAATAAAGAATATGGTTTTGAAATGAAGTTGAAATTTGAATTTTTGATGAAAGGAAAATGGTAATATTTAATAATCTGAAACAAAAGATTAACAATGTAATCAATGAAAGAATGTTGTTTGATTTGAGAAATGATTGAATTAAGTTTGAAATGATTTAATAATTAAGTTTGAAATTATAATTAAGTTTGAAATTATTAAACTTTGAAATTATTTAATAATTAAGTTTTGAATTATTTAATAATTAAATAAGATTGAATTATTTAATGATTAAATTGATTTGGATTCTTTAATAAGAGAAATTGAATTTTTGAATAAGTGAATTTTACTTCGTAATAACTGAAATTGAGTTTCTTTATTAATTAAGTTTTGGAAAATTATTTAAGTAAGTAAATAAATAATTGAAATTGAATTCTCTTTAACAAGAAATGAAAAGGTGATATTTTGGAATTAATGTAAGACTTGAAATGTAAAGAATTGATTTGATGAATTTAATTTAATTTAATTTGTAAGTTTGATATAATGAAGCTGAACTTAAGAAATTGATTTAATGAATTGGAAATTGAGTATAATTGATTCGAATGATAAATTTACTTAACGAATATTGAATAAAATCGATAAATGAAGTTAAACAGATTTGAATGTTAAATTAAATTGATTTAAATGATTTCGGAATTGAATCTTATATACGAATTTAAATTGATGTTTGAATTGTTTAAAATAAAGATTGAAATTGAATTATAAGGTTTTGAAATGATAATTTGGAAGTTTTGAAACGTAAATTATTGGAAATGGGTTTTGAAAGACAAATGAAATGTTGATTTACGAATTGAAATTGAATTGAAATTGATTTGGTTTTTGAAATATATAAACGACCAATCGGTGTAATAATTACGAAAGTTATTAAAGAGACTGGGATCGGTAATGGATATACTCTCTATCTGAACCGAAACCAGTTTAATAATTATACGCGGAGTGTTGATCCAGAACGAAGTGGATGGTTTTGATGAACGCGTTGACTGAAGAAAGAGAACGATTTTGGATGACCCTTGACATGACTAAAACAGGAGCCGCGCCGGGCCATTGAGGATCGCCATCTCTAGCGGACACACTTCTTCGATACCATATCTATTACTTTTGTGATTCGATTTGGGTGCACCCCTCGATTTGGGAGTGTTGTTTCGCGGTGTTGGGGTGGTAGCTGCTATGCTCAACATCAGTCCGGATCAGGCAACTACTAGTATCCTAGTTGGTATCGCCTCATGTACCTTGTCATAATGATTATCCTATTCGCGACAACTACGACTTTGTTTTGTACCTTTAGTATATGGATTGCCCTCTGGTGACTTCCGGTTTTGGGGAAACTACGGTCTTGTATATGCTTTTGGGAATAAACAGGTTAAGAGGTGTATGGGCCCTGCTTAACCCTACTTTGATATCTTTATATTACTGATAGACATTATCTACTTAGCGTACATTACTACCTAGTAGATAGTTTAACGGATCCTTAAAGGATGGTTATTCCAAACATCCTTTGAGTTACTTGTATTTCAATTGTTATTTCACTTGAGTTGGATTTATTAATATAAGAATGTTAATCCTGACTCGAGTGTTTTGTGTTTTTGCTTTACGCTCGGGTCAGACTGAGTAGTCCAGTTTTCGAGACTCACCTTTGGAGTTGGAGCTTCGCTTGGAGATCCAGCTATCTATCCAGCTTTCAGATATTCGATGATTCCAGTGATGTATTCTGATTTGTATCTGATGTATCATGTTACTCTTCCGTGTATCTGGTTTAACTCTGATGTATCGTATTACTCTTCTGTTGTAAACTCTGATGTATTTTTATATATTCATATAGTAGCTTCATGAACTACTATCTCTTTTATTTCCGCTGCATTTATTACTCTGTGTCTGTGATCTGTGATTATATCTATTTACTGTATATGTTCAGTTTTGCCAAATTTAAATTAACAACGCGGTATTTTGAGCAATTCAACTCCGACATGTGTGTCTACCTATGCACCTGGCGGGTGCAGCATGATAGGGGGTTCTCGCATTTGGTTTGGTAGCGAGCGGATGACTCTTACTCCTACATGTCCCTGCGGGGTTGGTGCAGTCGAGAGGCTGGCTGTAAAGGCAGAACACAGGTACTACTGTATGCTACGGTGGGCGTTACCCCACTGACGCGGTCCGTTACAGTTGGTATCAGAGCTTTGGTAGCTCTAGGCAAAACTTAACATATAGGGTAAATGTATTTACAGAATCACTCTCATTCGAGTTTCAATCTCTTCCTTTCGACTCGATTTCTTTGAATTTTGGAACGTTCCCCTCGGTTCCGAAATTCACTCGTGTCCTTCAATATTCGTCTTCTTTCAATCATGGAGCACCCCAAAACTCCATTTTGAATAGATCGGCGGTCTCGCCAATCTTCGAATGATTTGTAAAGGGGTGAAACTCCTTTATAATAGACATCGATTTACCGGGATTTTTATATCCTCGGTTTACGATGCTATCTATCTCCTGCTATACCTGAATTCTATTTCTTGAGATCGAATGTAGATTTGCCTCGGAATTCTGCATCGACCTTATTCTCGAAGTCACGGTCAACCCGGTAAAGATTGCCCGCGATTTATATAAACTTATCTATCTTCCTATTTTGTTATTTAATCATCTTATCTTCCGTTTCAAACTTATTTTCGAATCAAAATTCTCTTTGATTTAAGTCAACAAAAATTTTGAATCCCTATCCTTATTTTGAAAATCCATTCTTGTATCATCGAGCGAGGAGGTGTATTTGTAAATTTATATTTAAAATTCTTTGTGTTGTTTGAGTTGTTGATGTTGATTTGGGTTTCCGATCGATTCGTCTGATCAACGCTATCGATAGGATTTCCAAAACACTTTAATAGAGCAAACTGACACAATATCGTTTTCAAATTTGGTAAACAAAATAAATTTTCGAATGATTATATTATATATAAATATAAGTTTTCTGAAATTAAATTATTAATGAATTTGTTGTCAGAAATAATAATATTTGATTATCATTTATTGTTGCAAACCATTGATTTTCCAACTTACAAGAAAATGGAAATTATAAACTTGGTTATAAATTGATTTTGTAAATTTAAATTGAATTTAAATCAAGAATTTGAGAATTTAATTTCCGAAAATTTCAAACCTTGGTTTTAAAGGTTTTAAAATGTATTATCTAAAGTATTTTCGGATAAAATCATTTCATAGAAATTTTAGATGTTTAATCAAGTGCTCTTCTCTTTGTCGTTGGAAAATAATTTCGGTGATGGCGGCCGCATCATCGACATTCATTTTCGAGTTTCGAAGTGGAGATACTATTCTGTAGCTTTGCTACGGTTTTGTTTTGAAAAATATTTTGATTTGAATTTCTTCGGTATAATTTGATTTATATATATATAAAGGTATCTTACTTTAAAATTTAATTTGATTTGATATAAATATATTATATATATCTCTACATTGTTTGAAGTTAATCGAAAATCTAATTCTTAAATTTTGCTAAAGGATGATTTTAATTATAAATAAAACCAAAATTTGGAATAAAAATTTAAACTTGAATAAATGAATTTGAAAATTTTATTTGTATATTGTTCAACTGCATTCTAATACAACTTACCTAAATCATTCAGAAGTTGAATATGTAATTGGATAATATATAAGATAAATTGAATTTATAAATAAAATTTGAGTGTTTATAATACATGTTATACACTAAATTTTGATTATAAAGATGTTAATAGAGTTAGATAGGATAACAAATAAAACTCAGTTAATAATGAATTAATAAATTTGTTTTAAAAGAATTAATAAATTGAAATTTGATAAATTTATGAAATACCTTGAATTTAAAAGCAATTGGTAAATATAAATTAATTTTAAATCGGAACTTTTATGGTTTAAATTAATTTATATGGGTTAAATATATGTGATGAGATATATTAAGTGAAATAAAATTTATAATAATTTGGAATTAAAGGATTTAATCTGTTAAAAATAAAATATGATTATAATAAAAGACTATAGAAATTTATGGTTTTAGAAATTGTAAATTTAAGATAATTGGATAATAAGATAATGAATTTAGAAATAGTTGAGATTGATTTTAGTGAAATCAAATTGATTAAATCAAATTATTGAATATCAATTAATTTAAATTTGAATTTATATGGTTTAAATAAATTGTTATTTTGTATTTCAAATCTGTTTTCTTTCTGGTTGTTCCTATTCTCCTGCCTCGTTCCTTTTCGGGGACGAAAAGTTTTGAGTGGGGGAGAGTGTAACGACCCGTAAATTTCAACTGTTTTAATAACGTAATTAGTTGAAATTTTGTGAAATTTTAAACGATAAAATTTGAAATAAAAAATTTTATATTTGGAATACGTCTAGTTAAACATAGCAACTGGTAAATTTTCGTCCGAAATATGAAAATTTATTTCGCGCGTAAATTCACTTCAATTTAATCAGTTAAAAAGCGATGAAAATAAAATGTTTCCGAAACCTAAATATTTTTACATAGAAAAATTCTAAACCATCTTCTGAGCAAGATGTCAGTTTGTCGCTTTTCCAAATTCGGACTTCTTTAGCTCCGTCGATCTTATTCTTCTGCGTTTTTCTTGCATTTTTCGTAGTAGAAAAATTCGAATTTTTATAATTCAATCGTACCGCTGATATCTGTATACCGTTTTGATCGTCTCATCATGCTGATCTCAACGGTATATGCCTTTTTTATTATCGAACTTCGGTACGCCGTGAAATCAGTAAAACGGTTTCCGTATCGGTACCGGACCCGTGACCTTTTTGTTTTCTTTTGATCGTTTCAAACTTGACCGTGACCATTTAATTTCCATTAGATAAAAATCTGGGAGGCCACTACTTTTATTTTTGCCTGTGACCCTTTGTTTCCATTGTTTTAAATGCATCGGTACTCATATTTTGCCCCTTCGATTTATTACGTGCATTGATTTCAAAAGATATTCAAAATAATATATTGGAAACTGAACTGTTGCGCCTCATTTTATTTGGCCTTTCTCCTCTTCTCTTCTCTTTGTTCTCTGGCAAATCAATATATTTTTTTTCTTCTTTTTCTTTCTTCTTTTCAATTACATTTTTCCTGAGAATGCCAAACTCCATTTCGGCCACCACCTCAAATCCAACAGCCCAAACAAGGTAGCTTCACTGTCCATTTTTCCGCCATCGAACACTCCACTGCTCAGGCCTTCGCACCCCACTTCCACCACACACCTAAGCAGCATCTCCACCTGTCCTTCCACCACTCCACCTTCGCCACATAACTCACCACGTCCAGCAGCGGTTTGCTCGCAAAACCGAAGCCCCTGACCACCATCTACTCGGTAATAGCACTTCCCCGGGCTGCCTTCTCCTTGCTTAGTTCTCCACAGCCTCCGCCTTGCCTTCAATGGCCTATCACTGACCAGCACCACCCTGGCACGCCCCTGCCTCCTCCGCCTTTCCTCCCTCCTCCCAGACCGCATCCACAAATCGAAGCCCAGCACCGACCCATCCACTTCCCGGTGCTCCACCATACTGCCGAGCAACCGCACCACTTCCTCCCATACAGCTACCAATCGCCGACATCTCCGGCACCCTGCAACCAAGAACAACGTCAGCCACATCCACTCGGGCCCCAGTTTTCCTCCCTCCTTCGCAGATCTGCCAAGCCCGAGCCTTTAATTTCCTCCATAGCCTAGCCTTCCAGATCCACCCTCCATCGGCATGTGCCGTCTATCTACCATCACTTCGTCTTCTTTTCTATAAGGTATCCTATATATATACACTTTTAAATTGTATGCTGAATTCTTATATACATATATAAGTTACTGTATATTTCAATATGTACAAGTTTTGGGGTAAGTTGCATGTTTTATTTGGTTACCTATTCATTTTCATGCTTTTGCTTTTAGAAATATTCAAGGTTTGCATATAAAAGCATGCGCATATGCATATGAACATTTTGAAATAGCTTTGGTATATCATCGGTCTACATATTTGTTTATATGCACTAATCTGTTGCATATATAGTCTGGCATATACATATTTTATTTCTAAGTCAGTATAAGGTGTTAAATGTATAAAGGTAGACAAGTATGAATATAAGTTTATATGAGTGCTATATAAAACAAGTTGTCTTAAATTATATATAATAAGCTAGCTGTACATGAAGTGTACACTGGTTATATATGCATCTGGTATAAAATAGTGTCTGCACATTTTGTAAATAGCTTGCGGTCTTTTTGATTTGAAATTTTGTTACTGAATATAATGGTTTGCTTATAATTTAAACTGCATACTTCTTTTATGTGCATAAGTTAGTTTATATATATTCTATGTTATATAAATCTATTATGTGTATAGTTACAGTATTTATAAGAGTATAAATCTGTAATATATAAGTGATTTCTTATAAAGGTATGTGAAATGTGTTTATAGTAATGATGATGCTAGTTTTACACTATTGGTTTTACAGAGTATTATTTTTTACAAAGCATTATATATGTGATTTCACATAAAAGTTTTATATGTATATTATTTAATTATGAGTAAAAAAAAATTTGAATATTAATTTTTGAAGAGGATATATATGGGTATAATACTTATTTGTTCAGTGTATATCAAACAAATTTTGATTTGTTGTCATCGATTTCTGCTATCAGCTCTATTCGTCGAATTCGTTCCTTTCTTGCTCTGCTTTGGAAATCGTCATTTGGATTGATCAATTTCGCAATTCAAATCGTAGACCGTTGTGGTGTCTATTTTCTCTCTAACCTCGAAAGGTGAGCACTCACTCACGATTAACGTTCTTTTATTTATTAGATTTGATTTCAATTGAAACGACAATTGAAATATGCAACTGTTAGTTAATTACACTGTTATATATGCTATTACCTGTATCAGTTCACCTGTGACATCTGACACCATTATCTGTTAATTATTTATGCGATGATAATACAGTTTGGCTGATAATTGATTGATTGTTGATGTTTATATTGGATGCTAAATTGTTGATGTTAAAATGATAAACAGTATGAAATTGAACTTGATATAGGATAATTAAATGTTAAATTTGATTAACTGACATTTGTATAGTATGACCCCTTTAAATGTTAAATAAATTGACACGTAGAATAGTGTTAACTATACCTTGAACCATTGAATTGTATGTTATTTAAACTGATGATGTATGTAATCGTAATAGATGACAAGTGAAAACCGTAATGTAATAATCTTTAATCTACATGAAATGATAGTGTAGATTCTAGAAATAATTATATTAATTCGTACAAATAACAATGCGAATTAATACGGTTATTTCGGGATTATTTGAATTGATTATTGGAATGATATTGGTTGTTGTTATTGCTTGTTTATTTACTTTGACACCATCCCAGTTATCACACTGCAAGTTCCCTTTGATATGTTTTGATTTTTGAATTGAATTGGAATCGGGTTGAAATGATAAATACCCAAATTGAACTTTGATTTAGGATAGAAAATTTAAAAAAAAACCCGATTGGTCAATAATTTGATTTGAAAATAAATGAAGATTTTATTTGAATAAAGAATATGGTTTTGAAATGAAGTTGAAATTTGAATTTTTGATGAAAGGAAAATGGTAATATTTAATAATCTGAAACAAAAGATTAACAATGTAATCAATGAAAGAATGTTGTTTGATTTGAGAAATGATTGAATTAAGTTTGAAATGATTTAATAATTAAGTTTGAAATTATAATTAAGTTTGAAATTATTAAACTTTGAAATTATTTAATAATTAAGTTTTGAATTATTTAATAATTAAATAAGATTGAATTATTTAATGATTAAATTGATTTGGATTCTTTAATAAGAGAAATTGAATTTTTGAATAAGTGAATTTTACTTCGTAATAACTGAAATTGAGTTTCTTTATTAATTAAGTTTTGGAAAATTATTTAAGTAAGTAAATAAATAATTGAAATTGAATTCTCTTTAACAAGAAATGAAAAGGTGATATTTTGGAATTAATGTAAGACTTGAAATGTAAAGAATTGATTTGATGAATTTAATTTAATTTAATTTGTAAGTTTGATATAATGAAGCTGAACTTAAGAAATTGATTTAATGAATTGGAAATTGAGTATAATTGATTCGAATGATAAATTTACTTAACGAATATTGAATAAAATCGATAAATGAAGTTAAACAGATTTGAATGTTAAATTAAATTGATTTAAATGATTTCGGAATTGAATCTTATATACGAATTTAAATTGATGTTTGAATTGTTTAAAATAAAGATTGAAATTGAATTATAAGGTTTTGAAATGATAATTTGGAAGTTTTGAAACGTAAATTATTGGAAATGGGTTTTGAAAGACAAATGAAATGTTGATTTACGAATTGAAATTGAATTGAAATTGATTTGGTTTTTGAAATATATAAACGACCAATCGGTGTAATAATTACGAAAGTTATAAAAGAGACCGGGATCGGTAATGGATATACTCTCTATCTGAACCGAAACCACTTTAATAATTATACGCGGAGTGTTGATCCAGAATGAAGTGGATGGTTTTGATGAACGCGTTGACTGAAGAAAGAGAACGATTTTGGATGACCCTTGACACGACTAAAACAGGAGCCGTGCCGGGCCATTGAGGATCGCCATCTCTAGCGGACACACTTCTTCGATACCATATCTATTACTTTTGTGATTCGATTTGGGTGCACCCCTCGATTTGGGAGTGTTGTTTCGCGGTGTTGGGGTGGTAGCTGCTATGCCCAACATCAGTCCGGATTAGGCAACTACTAGTATCCTAGTTGGTATCGCCTCATGTACCTTGTCATACTGATTATCCTATTCGCGACAACTACGACTTTGTTTTGTACCTTTAGTATATGGATTGCCCTCTGGTGACTTCCGGTTTTGGGGAAACTACGGTCTTGTATATGCTTTTGGGAATAAACAGGTTAAGAGGTGTATGGGCCCTGCTTAACCCTACTTTGATATCTTTATATTACTGATAGACATTATCTACTTAGCGTACATTACTACCTAGTAGATAGTTTAACGGATCCTTAAAGGATGGTTATTCCAAACATCCTTTGAGTTACTTGTATTTCAATTGTTATTTCACTTGAGTTGGATTTATTAATATAAGAATGTTAATCCTGACTCGAGTGTTTTGTGTTTTTGCTTTACGCTCGGGTCAGACTGAGTAGTCCAGTTTTCGAGACTCACCTTTGGAGTTGGAGCTTCGCTTGGAGATCCAGCTATCTATCCAGCTTTCAGATATTCGATGATTCCAGTGATGTATTCTGATTTGTATCTGATGTATCATGTTACTCTTCCGTGTATCTGGTTTAACTCTGATGTATCGTATTACTCTTCTGTTGTAAACTCTGATGTATTTTTATATATTCATATAGTAGCTTCATGAACTACTATCTCTTTTATTTCCGCTGCATTTATTACTCTGTGTCTGTGATCTGTGATTATATCTATTTACTGTATATGTTCAGTTTTGCCAAATTTAAATTAACAACGCGGTATTTTGAGCAATTCAACTCCGGCATGAGTGTCTACCTATACACTTATAATGGACGCGAATGGTCCAAAATATCGGGTCGTTACAGAAATGATGAAGCTGGACATGACGGTACTAATGTGGGCTACGAGTCTTTGACTGAACAACTCAAAGATTAACAATAGCCTATCTCAAAGAAAAGGCTAGTTGTGAAGATTACCAAAGCATAGACTTCTATACAGCTCTCAACCAGTTACAACAGTAGAGAAATCTCTTGTTCCATCAACATACACGTTAGCTAACTTAAGGCCAATTCCTACCAAGTTTGGCTCCTTCGATGTTGACAATATTAGTCTTGTGGCTCTTGATTCTTCTATTCGCTTTCGTGATGACATACCTCCTATCAACGTGGGAGAGATCACTCCTATGAGCAAAGCTCCAATGCACGATCCATCGGGGGGAACCTCAGAATCTCAGATTTATTATTTTGAGCTAGAACATACAAATGAAAATGAGAAACCAAACAAAGAGAAAAAAGACTAGGATACTCGCACACACATGCACTACATTGCACTTGACTTGCATCCTTTCAAGTTGAAACTAATTCATTCTTGTTTCATTCGTAGGATCCATGTAGAGGAAGAAGTGTATACATCAATCCTTGGAGGAAAATGTATCTTGACCACATAGGCACGGTCCAAGCACATACCATCAACGCAGTGGTCGAGATTCAGAGTCTGGTTACTGATCCATCCGAGATAGAAGCAGTCGCGATAGAGGCAGTTATGATACATATTATATGTTGCATGACTCTGCTTCCAAACTTCGTTCCAGGTCAAGGTCACCTCCGTTGAGAGGCTCGGATAGGCATTCTGATTTTCACGATGACTTGCCAGCATGCGATGTTTCTCATGCACCACCTCCAGCTTCCATTACTGTGCAGCTTTTGGTACCCTCTCACTCCAGTCGATCCTCTGACCATAGGCACCATAAAAGTAGTTCTAAGACCTCCAATCATAGAGTCGATGAACAAACGATTGAATCCCCAGTTGTCACCACGGAGCAACAACTTGCCACCAATGCTCAAATAGGCAAATTGAGGGAACAATTTCTAGATGTTTGCTTTGATGGACTCATGTTCGTGCCTAACTTGAAGAGAATTCTGCCTGCTATCAAAGATACAGCCGTTGCTTATGTAACTGGTGCTTATAATCAATATATCAAATAGGCACGGGTAAGTAAGAAAAATCTAAGGTCTTAAGAGAAAGGCAACTCGAAATTGATAATCTGAATCTTATGGTAGTACAGGACAAAAGAATCATCACCCATCTCGATGTTGAGGTTAAAACTTAAGGAAATCACAAGCCGAAGCAGAGAGAAAATCTGAGGAAGCTATAAGTAATCTTGAAGAAGAGTGTACCAAGCATCGCGATGACATGGAGACTGCACACCATCGGAATCATGCCTTAGTGCTGGCAAGAGATGCCTCAAACAAGAAGGTGATTGAGCTGTCGGCCAAACTTAAGAGTGAGACAAAAAAGAAGAATGACGCTCTCCAACAAGCTCAGGATTACTGTGAAGAGCTACTCACTGCTCGAGATGAAAGGGACAAGGCTGTCAAAAGTGCTAGGGATGTGGACGCACTTGTCAAGAAGAAAGTTAAATCTGCAGAAAAGTGGATGATAGAGAAGTTTGAACCAATGCTCAACAAGTACAATGCCAACGTACTCAAATTCCACAATTTATAGTGGTTCAACCGTGATTACCCTAGAGTTATTGCCCTTTCTTAGGAACAAGTCATCGAGGAAGAAAGGGAATTCTCAAAAGGTGGTGAGGTGGATCTGGCCCAGCTTGAGAAGGATATCTTAATAAGAGATGAGCCCAAAGTTCTGAAAGAGGGTCAACTTATTCTCCATCCAGAGCTAGCCGATACATTGCAGAGAGACTTAAGTGAAGGCTTTGGATCATCGCCCCAAGATTCCACTACTGGAGATACCTTCGAACCCAAAACTGCTCATGATTCATCCACGGTCCCGGGATATAATCCAGATTAATTCAAAATGCTAAAATCCACTATCCTTTCTCCCATCTTGGAAAGGAATTTCGATGACACTCTGACCCACACCGAATCCCAAACCGAGGGAGGTATCTCGTTGACCTCACCTATATTTTAGGGAGTCCATATGTCATCGATTGAAATCACTAATCTCTCTTTTTAAATCTCTCAGGTTTCAGGTCGTCCTGCTTCCTGGAAAAGGTCTCCAATCGGGGTGACAAGCATCTACAATGGAATTGGTTACTGTGACCACTTCAATGATGGTGTCGAGTATCCTGACTATTCAGACGCCAAGGCCTGGTGAGCGAATGATAGATGCTCTACAAGATGAAGGGATTGGTGAGCTTTAAGGAGCTCAGACTGACGATGACGTTGTTATTACTGGGTCCTCCGAGCCTCTACGGATCTCACCATGAGTACACTTGAGCAGTAGCTTGTCTTAACCAAAGAAATCAAGCTGGAGAAGATCGAGACCTTTTCTTCTCCTCTGTCCATAGCTCTGCCCAGTCAGAGTATCTTTGCTCCTGTCACTCTTCCTCGACCCGGTAGCATTTAGAATGTGCCTATCGGATCATCGCAAAGCACTATGTCTAAGGGTTCAGGAAGATGCAAGAGGAAGCCTGATCAAGTTACACCTCCTTCTGGGAGGAGAAGAAAAAAATCCAAGAAGAAAAAGCATAAAATGTGATCTTCGTTTTTTTTTGGTTGTACAGTTAGGAACTTTCTAGCATTCTGCTTTTGTTTTTTCGGTCGGTGTTGAGCGGATTCAGCCTTCACTTATGCTTTCCAACTTAGATGTAAATAAAACTCTTACTTTTTCTTCCAAGTCTTATTTTGACTATGACTAATAAAGACTTTTGTTTTGCTAAATCTTTGTGTATATGTGTCTAAGTACTTAAGAAATGCACTTTCCATTATATGTACTCGTGATCCATCTTTATTCATGATCATTATCGGACTAAGTCATTAGTCCATTCCATGATTTGCCGACCTTTGATCATTCTAGTGAAAGCAAGGTAATCGTTGAAGTGCCAAGCTCTAGGCATCGATTGGGGTAAAACATTCAGTATAATAGTTCAGGTATCCTTTTCCAAGATAATGAAATCCAATCGTACCAAGCTCCAGGCACTGGTTTGAGCTAACTACTTAAGATTGTAGATTGCACATCCTTATCTAGGATGTTTTACTTTCAATCACATGGGCAAGAGTTAATTGACGGATGGTCAAATCACGTCCTATTTATTTACACTCTTGCCCCTATATCAAGTGCAAGAGTTAATTGACGGATGGTCAAATCATGTCCTCTTTACTTTATACTCATGCCCTCAAATCAATGGCAAGAGTTAATTAACAAACGATCAAATCATGTCCTATTTAGTTTATACTCATGCCCCCACATCAAGGACAAGGGTTAGTCGGCGGACAGTCAAATAACGTCGTATTTAGTTTATACTCCCGCTCCTATATCAAGGGCAAGAGTTAGTCAGCAGACGATCAAATCACGTCCTATTTAATTTATACTCATGCCCCCATATCAAGGGCAAGAGCTAGTCGGGGGACAGTCAAATCACATCTTATCTAGGTTTATACTCATGCCCCCATGTTAAAGGCAAGAGTTAGCGGATAGATGGTCAAATCATATCTATTTAGGTTTTGTACTCCTATCCTCAATCCAAGGACGAGAGTTAAGTGATGAACAGTCAGATCACGTCCTTTTTAGGTTTGTACTTCTACCCCCGATCTACGGACAAGAGTTCGCTGGCATCCATCTCCTGGTGCCAAGAACGGTTTAACTTCAAGGGTCCGACCATGGACCATGGAAGTTTGGTCGGCACCTAACTCTGAGTATCTGCATATCTACATTATACACATGCAGATTCATTTGAGTCGGTCATATTTCACAACTCTTAAGTTATGTAAAAGATAGAAACGCAGATCCTGAGAGCCATTTCATTTATTAAAGACGGGAAATGACGTGTTCTACCTTATTACATAGCTTTATAAATTTATTTCTAAATGAAACAGCGTCGTAAGTGATCGCTATTCTGTGCTTTCGAGAGTGCCTGTCCTCTTATATGAGTGCAGCGGATCTCTCCCGAGCTGCAATGCTTTTGTTTCACGGGAATGCATTTGGGATTTATGTCCAATGCATGGCTTGCTATCTCCAAAGAGATCCCACAAATATCAGAGTGCATCCAGGCAAATACATACATGTTCACCCAAAGAAAACTAACCAACTCCTTCATCATTCTCATATTGAACTATGATCTGACCTTCAGGACCCTTGTCGGATCATCCTGACCAACTGGAAGTCTGGAACGTTGATCGTTAACTTGGCAGGAGCTGCTCATCCACCTTTTGGCTCTTTCCGCGGATCCATATCCTTATGGAACTGACTACGATGCCCGAGCCAGGGCTCGGGCATTAGTTGTTATGCATCCAAAGCCTTGATGCAGAGGGACCCCTCTATACCTTTTCCTTTCTCTCTTCGCCTCGCCTCCCTTAGCTCGACAACATAATATTCACGGCCAAACCCTTGATCTCTGTGCACTACTCCCACACTGTTCTCCATAGGAAATTTAAGTGTCAAACACCAGGGAGCTATAGCCGCTCAAAATTTAGCTAGGGTCGGTTGGTCCAAAAATGTATTATAAGCGAAATAGATATCCAACACCACAAAAGGCACAACTCACACTCGCCTGCGGTCGTGCTCTCTAAATACCACCGGTAGTTCCACAAATCCAATTGGCTTCGTAGCCGTCCCATTAAATCCGTGGATCTGAGGTTTACACGGTTTCAAGTCCTTGCCATCCAGAAGCATCTGGTCTTGTGCTTTTTTGAATAGAATGTTGACCTAGCTCCTACAGTCAATCAACACCTTTCGTATAATAGCAGGGCCAATCATGGCCATTATAACCAACGGGTCAATCGTTGGGGCTTCCACCCCATCGGCATCTCTGTTCCGGAAAACAATGTCATATGTCATGGTCCTAAATTGTTTCTCTGAGGTTCCATCCTCAACTGCCAATAGCTCTCATACTCAATATGCTTCAAAGCACCAGCATACCTGTCCATCTCATTCAAACTCTTATCAGTTGGATGTAGTCCACCGATGATTGTGTTAATTACCAAACATTTTTCAAGCTGCCTAGGACCTTCCACTAGGATAAGTTTGCCCCCATTGGGAAGACGACCCAAAGGGGTTAGAACTTCCTTGCCCGCTACTCTACAGGGCTTTCACAAACTGTTGCAATTTCTTCTTTCGAATCAGCTCCTCAATTATACCGTGCAAGTGCTTGCATTCATTGGTACCATAATCATGCATCTCATGAAACCTATAGAACTTGCCAGATCTCTTCTCCTACTCAATCGACTCTCTTGGAGCCGACTTCCTGTACTACTCGGTACCTAGAGGTACCAGATAGATGTTCTCGATTGAGTTATTTAGTTTAGTATAATTATCATACCTAGGAATCCTGAGATGATTCCTATTATCAAGTTTCGCTTTCTGGCCCTACTATCATTCTGTTTCTAACCATGGCTCTTGTTGCCAATGTTTACATCCACATTCCTAGAACTCCCTCTAGACTGTTTTACAGCAATGTTGCTCTATATCACTTCAGCTGAACTTCCAACCTCACCTCTTCGGGGATGATTGTGTGCCTCCTCCAAACGTAGGAAGTGATTAGCCTTCCTGTAGAAAATATCCATCAACGACAAGGGCTTCATTTCCAACCATCTACCGAAGTTGGTCTCGGGATGAATCCCTCTGATCAGTGCCATCAATGCTATGTCATCATTGCGATTTGTTGCTTCCATCATAGCTGCATAGAACCGGTTCAAGAAACCCTTTAACGACTCTCCTGCTCCTTGGAGAAGGTTTGATAATGACATCACATCTTTCAAACATGCAGTATGTAAACGGAATTGCTCTAGAAATTTTCGCGACAACTTAGAAAAAACGAAATGGATCTCGATAGAAGCCGAGTGAACCATATTGTCACTACTCCCTTTAGAAAAATTGGAAAGCAACGACATCTCATGACATCAGATGCTCTCGTGGAGTCCATATATCATATGTACTTCATCAAGTGTTATCTTGGATCTATCTTTCCACCGTACAGTAGCACTATTGGTATTACAAACCTCCGTGGATACTTCATGTGCAGAATGTCCTCAGTAAACAGATTCCGACTAGAAGAAGTACCACAATCATCATTGCTTCTGAATCGGTTTTCACTTACAAATCTCTTGACCATATCTTCCAAATATTTCGGGTCTATAGATTTTATTGAACGGTGGTAATCAAGGTCTGCCCCGATTGTTCGACCCAACGAACACTCTAGGGTAGACTCTTGATACCTAGGCTCTCCAGACTCCGGGAGATCCATTCGTTCAGCAGTCCTCCTGTTTGATTCATGTGTGTTGTATTAGTAGCAGTAGCTCGATATTCAGCATTTTGGTCATCCACAACACGGTCAGAAGGTAGATCCATGCCACCATCCATCGGGCAAGCTCTGAGGCGACCATCAGTTGGATCGATACCGATCCATACACTTGGATCGGTACTGATCCACAAACCCGAGCCGTGGGTTTGTCTTCTTCCTTGATATGACGTCCCAGTAGTGTTTTGAGTTCTCTTCTACTTTTTATCCCTCCATCCCAGGTCGAATGATGAGGAACTTTCATCTAACCCTGAATCCCTCCTGCTCCTCCTTTGGTTGTTCTCCATTAGCTCATTCAACGGCCTCAAGCTCTACTACATTTGTCGGTTCATCTGGTTGTGACTCTATTGGAATTTATCCTCCATCTGCTTCATCCTACGATCTATCTCCATTCTGATCATGACCTAAGTTGGATACCGGATCTTAGCCTGTTCTGGTTGGGCAACTCCATCCACATGGTGAGTGTCTTGGTTCTCAACATCATTAGTAGCTCTAGAAGTTGTAGCATGTTCTCTTATTGATGTGGCTATGGCAGAGTAACTTCTCTTAGATTATTGAAAATCTAAATAGTAGAACTATAAGGTTGGAAAATTGGATCTATCTCTCAGATCTAAGAAAACCAATAGTAGATGATGGATCCAAGTAGCCTGAGAATATCCTTCTTAGTGAAAGCACTAAAATGTTTGAACCAAAAATGGCACAAACACCAGAAGATTAAGTAGAGAATGAAAAGTGAAGAAATTTAAGTGAAAACGAGTAGAAAAGAACACGTAAAAATTTATAATGGTTTGGCTAATCTTGGCCTACATCCACTTAGTGATTTTATTGATTATCTTGCTGATTACAGGTAGGAGTTCTTACGGATCGATATAAATCCGATATTAATTACAAGAAATTAGAGTAAATGAAAGCAAAAGCCAAAAGATCCTTAGAAATGAGCCATGGACCTCTATTTTATAGATGTAAGAAGCCTAAAATCTCGCCCTAATGATCTCCACCTTGTTTTCCATGCCATAAACTAATTCTCTAAGAAAATAGGTTGACAACTCAGCAAGAATCAATGATCAATACCGATCCAACCTCCTAGATCAGTACCGATCCACAATTCCTTCATATGGATAGTCTTGGTCTTCTTTTCTTGGCTCGATTTATTGTTAGCTTCTTGATTCCATACTTGTTTGTGCCAATATTAGCTTGTTTCTGAGTTCAAATGATGGATGGTGGATAAATATAGTTGTTGATTCAAGTGCTTATGGAGATTGATAGGGAATTGCATGGAATCGACAAAACAATACTTGAAACGGGCTTTTAGAATCATCACGAGTATGTAGTAGGAGTGGGGGCATGTTTTGGTGAAGATTCTTGGATTTGTACCGATCCAGGATGTTGGATCGATACCGATCCATGACTTAGGTGGATTTTGGTTCCTTGTCTCTTGTGTTGGTTTGTGTTTTGTCCTATAGCTTTGCTTGCATTTGGTTTTTGGACTCTTGGGCTTTCTCTTCGGGCTTTTGCCTTCATAATTCCGAGTTCGATTTGTCTAGTCTATCCGAATATTGTCTGGTCAAAAAGGCTGGATATCAATTTCAAACTTTTGAAAAATATAACATTTTATTTATGAAATAATTATAATGATTTGGATATGTTTTAAATAAATAAAAATATCTTTTTATAATATGAGAATTTTCGAATATGGTATAATTTAAAGGAAAATGTTTTATTTATAATTAATTTGAGTATAAAGTTAAATTACTGAATTAGATTATATGGTTTGACATAAACACAATTTATTTTGAAGATTATATATTTAACTAAAAATATTAACTAATTATAGAAAATTCTAGAAAGATTTCTATAAAGGATATTGGGTTTGTAAAGTGATTTGAATGTTTTAAATCTACAAGTAAAGATTTAGAAGTAGATTTTTCTATTTAAATTTTTATTTTTAGATTATATAAATGAAATGAATGTATTTTCAATACAAAGTATATTTTAAACGTTTTTATTGTTTTTAGAATCTAAAACTGATTTAAGAAGTCTTATTACATTTTATAAATATAATCACTTTCTTAATTCATATTTTGGATTTAAATAATTATTTCAAGAATGATATTTACTCTGGAAAATAAGAAATCATTTTCAAGTCGGTATTTCAAGTATTATAAAGTAATAAATATAGTTAATAAACTTAAATAAGACTATTTTCTATATATACATTTGATTGATTATATTTTACTCTACATTCTGGTTTCCTATCCTTCCTATACGGATTTTGATGTAATGCGGGATTCACCATTGATATTGATTAGATTGGTGATTTTAATATGATACGGTGATCACATTATTCTAAATGATTTTGTGATATTTTCACTCTGTGTAATGAGAAATCTGAATAAACGGAGTTATAATATCGTCTAGTATGGGATTTTTGGTAATATTTCTCCAGTTATTCTTCAAACTCGTTATTTAGAATATTATGGAGATCGAGTGTAGTTTATAAGCAATGAATAAACATTTGATTATCACATAGTGGTATAGGACACTATTGTGATATTTGTTCAGTTATTCTTTGTAAGTAGATGACACGCACGTGACGGGAATATTAATATGAGATTGTACTTATGTGAGGTGATGCTCGATGCGAGCAGGGGAGGTGCCCTTATAATTATTGATATTGCATGCCACTATCATGATGTACTCCTTTTATTGGCATTGGAGAGAACCAGATGGCTAGAATTTGCCCTAGTGGTCTAATCTTGGGGTAGTGCCCTAGATCCACGACACTGTTATTAGATATTATTTTTGATGTGCACCACATGATTTGGGTTAAGTGACCATAGAGTAAGTGCCTTATATCATGGTATTTGGCTTAGTTGACCCATGTAGTAGGTGCCCTATTATGTCACATAGGCCAGTAGTCTGTTACCTATAGGGGCAAAGTAGAGTCGTGATTAAGACGCTACACGTTGATGAGCCAGTGGTGGAGCAGATCCGATTAGGTGACTCTGGGCTTCTGGAGCGGGCAGACGACGATCAACCCCCTTCTATTTCTAACAGAGTGGTAGGTTGGCATATACTATTGATATGCCTCACTTAAGTATATATATGGGTTGGGTAACCTAGGGTTTTGTGATCCACATATAGATGTAAACATGACTTTACTTGGGACTTCGAGTTTGACGTACAGTCATTTCCCATCATGATATATAGATATATATATATATATATTGCTTTATATATGAGGAGATGAGATCATACCTGGATAGGTGTCCAAAGTATAGTGGATTCTCGTATCTTTTATTGCATATGATTTCTTTGATATGCGGCCTATATTTATATTGATGTTGGTATAATAGTACACAAGATTAAGAGATATACTTAGGCATTTTTGTGAGCTAGCCTAACTATACTTGATGATATCTCATTATTGATGATTCTAGATATGGACGATCCACTCATTTGATATTGTTTCGATTGGATAATATTTGTTGTGATTTTATATGGATGATGACATCTTTATAATTTATTTGACGGTGGTTGTTGTCTTATTATACTAATGTTTTGTATGTCATCATTATAAAACTATGCATATTCTATAGTAGAATATATGTTGACCTCTATATTAGATATAGTCTGACCCGTGTGTTATTTATATAGTACTCGGGTCAGTCCGAGACATTTCAGGTACATGAATGATGAGACTAGCTATATTAATTAGGCATAGAGGAGATTAGATATTCAGTATAGATATTATCATTTTGTATTGCATAGACTTTTATAGTGTATTTCTATGATGTATATTTGACATACTTTGCATATTCGGTAATATTATTATCGCTGCGATTGACTATGTGATCTCTATTATCTACTTTATATAGTGTATTGTTCTATCTTGAAGACACATGTGTTTATTGCTTTGTGTTGATACTGAGTACGTATAGGTGAGGTACTTATTCGATGTTTAAATACGTATCGGTGTTAGCCTAAGAGAATTCACGTGTATACCCCATATAGACTCATTCTCCGTATTATCTGACAGTATTACTCAGTAATACTCTTGGATAGTATGAGTATAGAGGTAGGTGGTTAAAAAAATTGTATTCTTAAAGCCCATTCAAATATTTCTAAATTTGGCCCTTCTTTAAAATAGATTTAAATGATCGAAATCCCCATTTTAAATTACTCTTTAATCCTTTCTATTAATATATACAAACACTTTACAAAAGAAATTTTGTCTGAAGCCCACTCAATATCACTTCCATTAGGACTATAGGTCGAGATAATTAGTTGGATATTGTTTTTAATATTATTGATGTCAAAAATGGGTCAATACCCAAGAATAGGTTATAGGGAACCTGTGAGACCTAGATATACATATAGTACTGAAAATAGAAGAAAAATAAAAAAGGAAACACAAGATTTTCATAGTGGCTCGATATTCTTTGGCATACGTCCACTTTATAGTTTTATTGCTATTAGATCTAAGACAGTTTATATGTGATTACAAAGAATTAGAGTCACAAGTACAAGAGATTAACAAGTCCTAAGGCCTAGAACTGCAAGAGTAGCTGCCTTGTGATTATTATATGGAGATAGAAGATGAAGAAGAGGTGGAGCTTCCACGTAGTGATGGTAGAAAGCAAATCCTCTTTTAGTTGCCTATGAGTTTGTATTTATAAAGGTAGAGGAGGGTTGGGTCAAAAGCTTGTTAGCAATAAAGTCTAGTAGTTGGCCCAGTGCAACACTAAAGATACCAAGGCAATACGAGTTGTAAAAACAACTTAATATCAAGTTTTTTTCAATGAGGTATTTTTGATGAGTTGTTTTCGATGATTTGTTTTTGACAAGTCAAATGACTCGATACCGAGTAACTTTCTTAGATGATTTGGGATGTATTTTCCAGGATCTCTTCTATCCCTCTTCTAAGCATGCCTTTCAACTTCCAGGTCATTTCGTCTTTGCTTTCATCTTCATCCTGACGTTAATGAAAATCAAGAGCTTTGGGTCGGGGTTGACCTGACTTGGAGTTCAATCGGAGAGTTTTGTGTGTCCGATGCAAGTTCTGCTCCGTAATGATTACTTGGAGCCCGACCTGAGAGTTTTGTGAGTTGAACCCAAGTAAAATCATAATTAGATGTCGAGTTGGGTTGCTTGGAGTCCAACTTGAGAGTTTATCTCAAGTTTAACTCGAGTCTAACTCCAAGATAACTTGGTATCGAGTTAACTAGGGTTTGGCCCGAATTTGTCGCGAGTTTTACTCAGGTCTAACACCAAGTCATATTGACTTGTCTTGCTATTTCTCAGCTTAGGTTTTCCTTCATTTTTCCTAGGTTCAGCTCAAGTACAATTCGGGTCCGACCCCAAGCGCCAAGTTTAAAAACTCAAGTCAACCTTTTCCACTCATTTTTTAATATTTCCTTCTTTTTGCCATTTTATGATTTTTCAAAGTCCTTGAATCATTTTGTCTTCATTTTGACGTTCTAACTTCTAGTTGAAATTGACTTTGTCAAAATCCAGGTTAACAAATATTTTGTATGAATTGTGTTTAATTTGGGTTTGCATTTTTGGCTATCTCCAAGGACTAACAGTCGAAAGTCTTTACTTCCATTAGGATCGTAAGTCAAGATAGTATTTTTGGATATCTATTTCTGTATTCTATTGGATTATGTTTAATGTGGGTTCCACGTTTCTTGATTTATCTTCTATGGCTTAACAGTCGGAATTTATTACTTCCATTAGGGCTGTAAGTTGAGGTTTGTAAGCCTTGTTAGTGATGCTTTGGTTATTTATTTGGGATTATGCATTTCTTGGTTTATCTTTTACGACTTAATGGTCAGAAGTCTTCACTTCCATTAGGACTGTAAGTCTATGTAGATTCGTTATCGATTCTCGTGCTTTGTATGAAATATGATTCATACTTTTATTGCGAATTTTTTATGGACATGCGATGTGAATGTCCATAGTATTTTGAGATTTTGATGAGTTTGATTATATCATCCATTTTATGTACATCGTGATCCCCTTTATGTTTATATGTGTTCCATGGGTGATTCTTGAGATGTGTTGCATGGTATATTATTAAGATGCTATACTGAATATCATGTTATGTCATATTCGCGCTATGCTTATATATTACCATGCATTATCGTTATGTGCTCACATTTGGATTTAGATATAGTCTGACCCGTTTATTATTTATATATTACTCAGGTCAGTCCGAAACTTTTCAGGTATAGGGACATTAACCACTTTGGATGATTAGGCTTTAGAGAAGATACTGTATACATACATTCATATATATATATATATATAATCATATTTTGAGAAGTTGACTACATATATTTTCCTTTGGATGTCCTCTTGTATTTTTTATGAGGTTGTTATAAGTTATATACTTTGAACTACACTTAGAGTATATTGTCAACGTGAGTCGGAAATTCCATTTTTATAGACTCATCTTGTTGTGTATATGTTGATAAGTATTATATTTTTCTACTGCGACTGTGACTCTATGTTCATTTATATATATGTTGTATATTGTTTTGTCTTGGTATACCGACATGTTTATTGCTCTGTGTCGATATCGGATACGTATATTGTTAAAATATTTTGGGGTAAGAACTATTAATATCGATATTGGATACGTATTGGTCAAGTATCGATATATGACATTTTAAAATATCGTGGTAATATCGGTAAAATATCAGACATGTATAGAACACGTTATAAAATTATAACAATATTGTATTATGTTATAATATTATATTAATGTTAATTTTAAAATATTTGGATAAATAATGAGAAATTACTATCAAAGACTGATTACATATTGTTTACATATTACAATTCGTTTACTGAGATAATCTATTAAATACAAATCATAATATAGGCCCATAAAAACTGAGAAATTTGTATACTGTACATCTTTGTTATTTTATTCATTTTTATTCTATATACATTGTTTCTCTAGTCATCTAATCATCTATATTGCTTTCTTGAATTTTTCATATTTATAGTTTTGTAGTTTTCTTTTTCACTTAATTTATCGAATAACCAATGTTGATTTTATATCAACTACTATTTTAGCTCATTCCTTATCGATATGTCAAATATATAACTTTATTGCTCTTTAACCTCTTAGTGCATGATAGTAACTACTAAAATGCATTTTCATAAGCAAACTTACCAATTAAAAATGGTTGACAAAAAACAACAAAAAGGAGAAATAGCTCTTTCATGATCTTGTTTTTATTGGTAAAGTCTTCATGAAAAAAACATATAAAACAATGAAATAAGTAGAGTTTTCTTTATTAAAAGACTAATGAAGAAGACTAAAACTATATGGTCAAAGCTGAAAAATCAAGGCATTAGGATACCTAATACACTAATTTGGGCTTGATTTGGAGAAAATAGAGGAGAGGGGGAAAACTCTAAAAATAGAGGAGAGAGGGAAACGAATGGGCTTGATTTGGTTTGGGTGTTTAAATTCTAATCCAATTTAGTTCTAACTAGTTTCCATCACACTCAAATTTAAATTTTCAATGCTTGACATTTATTTTTAAACAAATTTCAATCCAATATAAATTGATTTATACCTTTTAAGAATATTTTATATTTAAGGAAAATATTTTATTCAATTTCAATATATTATTTGAAAAGAATTTATTGAGTTAATTAAATCCATTAAAACAAAGTCTTTTATTAAACAGCCTTCATTTTATTAAAAATATATTTTCAAAATAATAATTATTAAAAATTAAATTCGAATATTTCTATTTTAATTAAATTTGCAAATTATTACGGTGTAGAAAGCAATGTTATTACATGACACCTGAAGGTTTTGTGATGCTTGCACTTTATGGTCCTAAACAAGCACCAAAAGAATGGCATGCAAAATTTGATAAAACCATAGTATCAAATGGTTTTAGGATATATGAATCAGACAAATGCATCTATAGCAAATTCCATGCTAACAAAGGAGTAATAATATTTCTATATGCCGATGATATGTTGATATTTGGGATTGATACCTCGAGTATTGAAGAAACAAAAAGATTTATATCATCATGTTTTGACATGAATGACATGAGGGAAGCTGAAGCGATTCTAGGAATAAGAATCATAAAAACAACAAAAGGATTGGTCATGAAAAATCTCATTACATTGAAAATATCGTAAAAAGGTTCAATCAATTTGATTGCAAAATGTAACTTCCATATTTGACCCAAATATATAATTATATTCTAATACTGGTAGATCAGTGGATCAATTAGAATATGCTAAAATTATTAGAAGCCTAATGTATGCTATGACATGTACTAGACCTGATATTGCCTCCGTTATTAGTAAAATTGGTGCATACACTAGTAACCATAGTCATATTAATTGGATGCTTGTACAGAGAATTTTGAAATACTTCATGGAAACCATAGATTATGATATTTTGTATAGTGGGTATCCATTGTAATAGAAGGATACACCGTTGCCAGTTGGAACACTGAGAGAAAAGATGATAATAATAGGTCAACTAGCGGATGAATATTCACTCTTGGTGGAAGAGTGATATCCTGCGTCTCAAAAAAACAAATGTGTGTAGCTGATTCTATCATGACTGCTGAATTTATAGCATTGGCTTCCAATAGCAAAGAAGCAGAATGGTTAAGGAATCTACTACTAGAAATTCATATAAGGCCAAAACTAATGCCTCCGATATTTGTGCATTGCGATAGCCAAGCAACACTATCACAAACAAATAACGATGTATATAATGGCAATTTAGGCATATTAGTGAAGGCATAGTGTGATAAGGCAAATGCTCACTGATAGATAATTACCATAGATTTTGTGAGATCTAGCCAAAACTTCATAGATCCATTTACGAAAGGAATTGCAAGGGCTTTGATGTTGAAAAGTCAAGGGGAATGAGTTTGAAGCCAATCTAAAAAGCTCATATGATGGAAACTCGACTCAACATAATAAAATTCATTATCATGAGTTCAATGAGCAAAAATACATCATACAATGCGATTGGAAGTACTATAACATTAATATGAAAAACAAATATTATATTCCATTCCAAGAATAAGTGCTTGGTATATATAATGATACGGTGAAGGTTGTACATCTCAATACTTAATAGGTTTACAACAGAAATATTGTTGAAGTGTACAATTATAGGGGCACTTTTGATAAATCTACCTATATAAATGCACGAAGGTGCTGCCCCTTCCTGCAAGAGTGTGGCTTTGTCTCTAAGGGCATTTAATGAAACCTAGATACAAACACAAGGGAAATCCACCTATTGGCTTTTAAACTATCCACAGGAAAGAAAATGAGTGTGTGAAATACATCTGGTACGTCATGTAGGATTGATTGTTTAATACTTAGTCAACTACTCCATCCTAACGTGCTTAGATATGTTATCACTATGTATAGATTCAAGTCCACAAGAAATCTGTACTTATCCACGTGTTTTCCTGCAACATACGACAAGAAATTTTTTATTATAAATTTGAGGGAGGATTATTGGTGTAAATATTAATAAATTTTATTTGTTTGAATTTGTTTTGGAGGAGAAAAAAGGGCAAAGGAATGCGTTCAAATCGTGAAATGTTAAAAATGGTGGGAACATAATGGTCAGAGAATGACAACTGGGCCAAAGGTCGTTCTTTTGGTGAACAGAAGTTTCTTTTAGCAAACAGATACATCTTTTGGTGAATAGGCACGACTTTTGATGCCTATTTAAAATCCATAGTCCTCTTTAGAATCACTCAGAAAAATTCTGAATATCTTCTTGATTTTATCTTTCTCTTCGACTTTGATTTTTATATCTCTTACTAGCATAAATGTACGCCCCAATGTGCATCCAATAAATATGATATTTACTTTATTTAAGAATATTTAATATGAGAAAACAATTTTATAACTATAATGTTGTTTTTATTAAGCGTATTTTAAGTGGAAAACTTTTGGCGCTCACGTGTGCTTTTATTTTAAGCAGATCTTTCTGGTGGCGGAAGTTGTAAATTGATAGCCAGATTTCGTTGATGGATAGTTATGATGGATACTATTTAGGGTGTTTTCAATATTCAAAACGACATAGGAAAAATCTAGTTGATTGAACTTTCGTTATTAATAGTAGTGATAATATATCGAGTTTGTGATACTGCATATTACCAACTTTGTTCATGACCAAAATGAACACAACCAAGAGATTGGATGTGAAGGGAAACAATGCTTTGTAGAGTTTATTGTCTGGTTATACACCAACGGCTAACTGTTCAAGATAAAATAATTCATCAATTAGCTAAGTATATCTTATAAGTTCTAACTATGGAAAGTTCAAAGTGAAATATCTACTTATCCTTGATATAGCATTTTTTCCATATGTACTTTGTGATATTCCCATTTGTGCGGGGGAGACATATATCGTTATTCATGTGGGGGATTGTTAGAGATCCTTGCATAGAGGTGAATGAAGATATATACTTAAAGTTCCACATTGGAAAAAATAGAAGGGTTATACATGTTTATATACTTTTCCCATTATCCTATATTGGCTCTTAGGATCAGGTAATTTTGTGCGAGGGGGAGGAGCTATATGACCATGGTTTAACACACGCGCGCATGCCGCCCATCCCGTACCGGGTGCAGCCCCAATAGGACTAGATTTTGTTATATTTTTTGCTAAACGAAAACTAACAGATTTTGCTTGTTTAAATTCAAATAATATAACCGTTGGCTGTAACAGTCATTTTTGAATGGACGCGACTTTCCCCACCGAACATGGTGTTGAAAGCTATAAAAGAAGAGTAATACTGATCACATTCCTCAATATATACTAGTCTTCTTCCTCCTTGTTCTGTCCTCAAATCAAAGTGTTTCCTATCATAAAGCAGTCATACTCATCACAATTTCAAGCAGATCATCGTCTGTTGTATCTTGGGAGACTTCAAATAAAGTCTTAAGGAAATTGTTATGACAAGCCTCAAACAAAATCTCCTTCTAATCTCGATTAGATTGTTTTATTACTTTTTAATATTTCTACATCATTCTTTTCTTTTGCTGTTAAGTTCATCTTCTCTTTTCTACTACATTATTATCATTGCGTTCCTGTGTAGTATTTGTGCATCCCTGAGCACGAATCTGTGCATTTCTATGTACTGGTTATCGATGTTAATTGATATTTCTATAATTAAGCACTTACATATATAAATATTGTATTAACTATTTTTAGTATGTAAGGCTAACGTAACTGCACTAGACTTAAATAAAAAGATGGCTAATAAACTTCTATGTGTGTTCGGTTTGGTTTCCAATAATACATGAAAAATCTATGTCATACTGCTTAACAATGTGGTTCCCCATTTCAAACTTTACTTCTATTTAGAATTCAAAAGAGATTTAAAACCTATACAATAAATATATGGATGTATTAATATCAAAATTATACTTTTTTAACCAAAAGTCCTCCCGAGAGTTTGAGTCTAACACGTTTTTTGCTAATCAATTCCTCTTGGAGCAACGTTGTCTCCTCCTTCTCTTCTGCAAAGTTGAAAAGCTGGCTTCACCAATAAAGTAACGGCAACTAGGTTTGAGAGAGATCATAAGAAAATTTTGTTGTTGATGAAGAGGAATAGATCCTTTTATATGCATTTAGGGCCATCAATAAGAGATCACTTTCCTTTATTTTTTCAAATCAATAATTTATTTTCTCTAATCAATTATTGATTCTCAAATTAGTCAAACATTTTCTCCCCTTTGTCTCCCTTGTATGAGAGGCCTAATATGATCGCTTATGGCATTCCATATTTTGTACCAATTAATGATTTAACGTTTAAATCATTTATTCATTCTATTAATCCAAAGTTGTATATTAATTAAATCCACATACAACGTCTATACATCATTTTAAATAATTTTTAAGCCTTTGAATAAATAATCAATTGCCATTAGAAGAATTAATATAACATTTGTATCTTATTTTATTTTTTAATTTGCAACAATTATAGATTAATTTTACCATTAGTTGAGTTTGGAAATAATCAACAACATGGTTGTGTGGACTCTCTGGTGTGAACTCAATCCATAGTCAATATTTAAACAATTTAAATACCCAAGCCTGGATGAAATTTGTTGAAACACGGAATTGTGTCAAGTTCAACGTTTACAAACAATCCTTTTTATCATCACTACATTGAATAAAATATGATTTTATTTAATAACTGAACCACATCTAGTGAAATCCATTATACTTTGTAGGCCCACTAAGATTCAAGTAAGGATTTTGTTTTGAAATCTACCCATTTCACCCGCTGTGAAACAAACCGGGTTCCTTCAGTTGTATCAGAACCCATATTGCATATGAAGTCTAATTAGCCAACATCAGGGCCAACCAATAAAGTTCTCTATTTGATGGGCGTCTAGCATAGTAGTATCCAAGTTTGGATTGGATAATCAAGTATCCTCCCCTCCAAGGCTATTGGTTTGCCCTGATGGGTGGAGAAAGTCAAATAGTTGGCCCAGATGTAAAACCAAATTGATTTTGGGGCTTGGGTTAATTTCCAAACTAAGATTTGGATATTTAAAATATATTTAAATTTACAAGTTAAGTTTAAAATATATATAGAAAATTTGGTAAAATTTATAAAATAAATTCTAGTTTTTCAAATTGTTTTGAGAAATTATAATAATTAATTTTGAAATTTTAATATATTTAATTAATTTGATTAATCAAACTAAATTTAGATAATTGATTAAAAGTTAATTAATTAAACACACACACACACACACACACACACATATATATATATATATATTGATATATGTGTGTAACTATAATTGTTATAGTCATGTATCTACCTTAAATCTGTTTAAGGTAAATCAAATAATTTTTTTTGAATTAATTAAATTATTTAATTAAATAATTAGATTTATTAAATAAAATTAATTAAATAAATGGATTTGTTAAATAAAATTAATTAAATGTTAATCAATTAATATGTATACATATATTAATATGTATATAGAAATAAACTATAAATGTTATAGTTAATTGTTCATCTTAAACGGGTTAATATGAATAATAGCAAATTTCAAATTTTTTTATACAAAGTAAATTAAATCAATTAAATATGATTAAATTAATTAAATCAAATTAAATAAATATAATTAATTAATAAGAATAAAAACAATTAAATATGATTTAGTTTATAAGATACAAATGTATATTATATAAGTTGGTTAAATTATAAAAATTATAAATAAATTAAAACTTAGATAACTATATATATATATGCCTATATGCATTTGGAATTGAAATAGCCCAAAATAGAATTTTGGAATAAATTCACGTATGGTACGCATATCGTATTTTCAGATGTGTTTGGCATTTGAATCACAAGGGCGTTTTCATAAGAAATACATTATTCGTTAATCAAAATCACTTAATATATTTATTTTAAAGATTATGAATCCTTAATATATAAGTTGTCCTTTATCGTTTATGTATTAAGAGATTATTTACATGCTCTCTGGTTGTTGAGCAAACTCAAGTACGAGATCTTATGTGTAGTTTTATTAATATACCGTTAGATGAGGTAAGATACGTGCACGTTTTTGTTGAGAAAATTCAAGGTACATCATGAAATTGTGGGTATTGGTGAATGATCTCTTTTGATTTGTTGAGCAAACTAAAGGTCAAGATTGAGATTAGGACAAAGACCATGGGTTAGGAGTTATATATGATACAATCGATAAAGCATTGTCCATCGCTTGCGGGCCTATGATTTATTGACCAAACTCTAGGTCAAAACCTCAAGGCAAGCAAGTCCTAACACCCATTTGAGAAATCAAAAGATTTCTATGTTTTTCTTAGGGTTCGTGTTATCACTTCGAAACTTGTGCAAGAGCCAAATTATACAACTACTAAACGTTTATACCTTAGTTACTTAATTGTTTATTTGCACGAGACTGTGTATTATCTTCTATAAGTTTTGAACTCTAAAGCAATATAATAATATATATATATATATATATATATATATATAAGATTCACATTCAAGCACATATAAATGTTATATGGTGAACAATAGCTTTATGAGAAATATTGATGAAATTTGTTCATTTGAATGAGCAAGTAAACCCTAGTATGAGATCATGTATTCAACATGGTTGATTATAATAAGGATCTTGTCGTGTTAGATGTAGCACAAGACCAAAAGCTACAGGATGGTCCTAGAAATTCTATCACTGAAGTGGCAATTTGATCAGTTTATGTAAAGTGCAACTTATTTGATATCCGTAAATGTTAGGGATAACCAAATGCACTTTTGTAAAGAGTTCAGCAATATTTGGTAGTAAGGGTTTCATTTGAATGGTTCGACCATTAGAAAGAAAAATGAATGTTTGATAGTGGATGTAATTAAAATACTCATAATTGGGATGAAGAGTGTGAATGGTCACCTCTGCTTTATGAAGAGATACCGAAAACGAGAATTGTATAAAGTACTAGTAGATACTTAATATGGAGTATGGAATATGATTTCTATTCCAAATGTAATTTTACATAAAAATTTATTTTCTATGAGATTTATTTCCACAAGTTCAAGATACTTGATCTTGAAATCTCGACTATAAACTAGGTACAGTGAATGAAATAAAATCTCATAATAAGTAATTGAATGGAGCCTATATTTCATGAGCTATTATTGTAATGGAGGAAACAGTGAGAGCATACCACATGACGCTTATTAATTAATGCAAAGAATTATAAAACATTGTCTTAGTATACATATACCTATTATTATTTATGAAATAATAATGGTTTTTCAGTATTAAATTTTATTTTAATATGAATATAATGAATATTTATTATAAATCCATGGCATTTGTTTTCATAACAAAAGTGATGCATCAATTATAGAAAATATAGAAGTATCTAAAAATGCATCGTCGAGGGAGAAGTTACATATCGGTTTTTCTTTTTCCTTTTAAAATTCTACAAGGTAGTCCTTCAAGAGATCTCCTCCAATCCAATGTCTTATATTTCATAAACTTTTTTCTAAAAACTTTTCGACTTAGGCCATTTCAAAGTATGACTTGTAATCAAGACTTAAGCTCTCATCTTAGAAGAAGTTTTCATAATCATATATAGTGGCATGAGACAAAGTCCATGGCTAACCATAGATGGAAGAGGTAAGAATTGTTAGTACCTTAGGTATTGGTTTTGATGATAACAACTATAGACATTATATAAAATATAAATACTAATGTTTTATCAATTATATATAGTATATAGTGTAGGATATTAGACAGGTGTTGATTACGAAGACTGTACAATATCAAGAGTAGATTCATGATGCTGATATATAGTTTCAAGAGTTGGAGAATGAAGACTCATGAGCATTGAAGAACTCAAGATTTTAAGATATTCCAGATAAGTTATAGAGTTGTAGAATTTATGTTAAAACCTCGACAACACTTTCCTGATCTCTCTCTCCTTCTCTATTTTTTTTTAAATTGTTTTTCAAATATCATGGTTTTAAAATAATCTTTTCAAAATATTTCTCAAAATGATTTTCAGTCTCTTATACTTATAAAGATATTATTTTAGTGTTTTTAAGTTCATATATATATATATATATTGAATTTATGTTTATACTTTAACAAGTTTTAATTATATTGATTTTACATATATTATTTACATTATATTGAATACTCTTATTAAACCTTTCAAAATTATTTTATAGAGTTTTATTAAATTATATTTTGATTAAAATGTGTATAAAATATATTTAAATGATTCTACAAAGTATCAAATTATTTTACAAAGCAATAGATTTTCAAAATAATATTTTTAAAAGTGTTTTTCAAATTTGTGAAGAGTATGTTGACATAATCTATCTATGTATGTCGACATAGTGGCCGTAATTTTCAAAATTCAAGTTTGAATGGAAGTGTCTTTTCGTCGTATCTCTTTGCGAATGGACATGACCGTTGTTTCCCTATACATACCAGGCTTCCAAACGAATTTTTAATATCTACTTTCTTATTCTTCTCTCCTCTTTTCACTCTCTCATTTTCTAAATCAAAATATACCCAAACTCTGCCGAAATTCAACCAGTATCAAATTCAATCGTCACTAGTTTGATTCTCCTTCATTTACTCTCTAATTTCTCTCATCTCTCTCACTCAAACCAAGATCAAAGTGATATCCAAGAGTTATAGGATCAATTGTAATCAAGATCGAAGATCTGAGCTTGTAAAACTCTACCAAATCATACTGTTGTACTTGTGGGTGTGATTGTAGCCAGTAAAATCAATTGGGGGTGCTTAGTAGCCCGTAAATCTTGTGGTGTGCTTGTAGCTCGGAAATCAAATGACTCTACCCAGAGGTTGGGATTCTAGAGGGTGTGTCTCGTAGCCTTGAAATCGAGATTGTATTTGTATTTACTGGTTAAAAAGAAATCCGTACAAGGAATTGTTCGAGACTGGATGTAGGGTAACTCCGAACCAATATAAAATTCTGGTGTGTTCTTTCCTTTTTTTTTTACTTTTACTGCATTTTCTTTTATCTGCACTTTGATTCTGTTATTGTTTCTGTGATTGTTAATTACATCATTCCAAGTAGAATCTTAAAAAATTTAAAAATATTCATATAATCTATCAAACACTATTATCCTCCCTTCCCTCTAGTGTTAATTTAGCCTTAAGATCCCAATTCTGCCGACTCACCAGAATAATGTGGAAAAAAACCTAGTAATTGATAATATATGCCCCAAGCGTAAACCTGACTGAAATGGCTCTCTTTCGAGGATTATATAAAGAATTAAAGAATACTGAATTGTAATTTAAAAATTGCTAAGAAGGTCAATAAGTGCCCCGTAGGTACAAACATGGCTAAAAGGGCATTTTTTTGAAAACATACAAGGAATCCATAAATATCGAAGGCTTGTGAGAAATCTAATTATGAAGACCGGAAGAGATGAGAAGATTGAGATAAAGTTAAAATCCATGCCGAAATAATAATCCAAGAGTATAACATCATAAAGCTTCCAAGAGGTTCGTCATTTTATTATCACTTGCCCCTTGCATTTTGCTTATGTATGTATGTATGTATATATATATATATATATACAGTTTCAAAAGCGATGATTGCGTTGGCCAAAATATAGGCATTGTGCATTTTTCTAAGCTTAATTATATTGATTTTCCTAAAAAAAGAAAAGAAAAGAAACTAAGGTAAAGTATTAGAACTACTTTTTAAATAAATTCCAAAGAGTTATCCCTTTTGGATCATCTTTTCTATGGCATAAGCAAGCTTTCGACATTATCCATTTTGTGTCCACTCATGTGATGATAAATGCGATATTTCTTACTTTTGGACTTTCTCTTTTTATGGAGAACAACTTAGATAGGGAAGCTTGTCATGAGTATTTAAAAAAATATCAGATAAGCCATCGTTAAGCGGAGTGAGATTTTTCTGCTTTTTCAATTTCTTTCGGGATTTATCAGTTGAAGTTTAAGCAAGAGGCCTCGTGGCATTCTTAGACTATTAAGCTTAATATTCACTACACGGAAATGTGCTTTTCACTCCGTCAATGGACAGCGTTTCCGTTATGAATGCTCTAACAAAAGTATTTAGCAAAATAAAATTTGGAAATCTAAACCCTGTTTAAATTAATCCGCTTCATTTTTTGATTATTTTCGTTACGCGGTTACCTGGCCGTTTTCCTTTCGTCCTTTTAACTTCTCTCCCGCATAAAGCAAGAAAACAGTAAACTACCAATCTTCCTTTAAATTATTTTAAACCTTATTAAAATCCCAACTATACATAAAATCTCCTATGAAATTACGTTCATCCCCTAATTCCGCCAGCAACATCCAGTTCGCTCGAGCCCTAACCCCCTTGAATCCATCCTTGGAATACATAAGAATGCGAATCCAATTCTGAGTTCACTCAATAACTAGGAGTGCCATTTGCTTTAAAATTGTCGATCGATTCTCTTTAGAAGCCCGATTTGAGGTAATTTTCTAATCTTTAGATGCAACATTTAAATTTACTTATTTTTGTTATTATTGTTTATATATTGCAAGTTATGTTTACAAGCTCTAGAAAAAGAAGAAGATAGGTCTCTATATGGTAGGGTTAATCAATAATGGGTTTGGTTTAATGGAGAGGAGTGTGTTATGCCTGATATGGTTCCTAACAGTTTTGGGTTGAGCGGAAGTGGTGTTGGGGTGTGTTATCCCGCCTTTTGGCAAGGCCAGGACACCAAGGAGCCGACTAGAGAACAAGGATAGCACGCCATGGATATCACTGAATTTTGTCCGAGCCCAGAATGAGCTACAATTGATAGGACATGACAAGAAAGGCCATAGAGATCAGCACCTCAAATTTCAAGTCAATCCGGACTCGTACGCTCAAGTTATGATCGAGTCAAATTGGAGGGAAAAGCCCAGATTTCGTATCCATCACTCTGGGCAATTTCGTATCCATCACCGAAGCCCTAGTTCGAATCCATCAAGCTTCGTACCAATCAGCTTCGAATCCATCGAGGTACCCAGGTTCGACTCGATTTCCTTCGTATCCATCAAGCTCGTATCGATGGACCTCGTACACATCAGCAGTTGAAGCATTTCGTATCCTTCAGCCAACTTCTGCTTCGTATCCATCGAGCTCGTATCGATGGACCTCGTACACATCAGCAGTTGAAGCATTTCGTATCCTTCAGCCAACTTCTGCTTCGTATCCATCTAGGCGCTACGCTTCGTATCCATCGAGGCGCTACACTTCGTGACCATCTAGGCGCTACGCTTCGTATCCATTAGAGGGCCTTGCTTCGAACCCGCGACCCATGACTTGTTCACATCCAACGGGTCAACCAACTAGGGTGACGTGTCGTCCATCGAAGTAAACGAGGCGAGATGCCTGGAGTCGAAGCAGTCAATGCGGCGCAAAGACCGGATCGAGACGAAGCGCGCGCGCCACCTCACTTCAAGAGCACGTGCAGCCAGCGAAGCGAACAGATGGAGTCGAATTCATGGAGACGAACCAGACAGCCTATGAGGAATCTCTGTTCGTATCGACCATATCTCGTGATCTACTGATCCAAATCCAATGAAATTTTAAGGGAAGCTCGCATACATGCTGAGGATCGTGTCCACCAAATTTGAGCTCAATTGGAGGTAATCTTGATCGATACGAAATGACTTTGTATCGATCACAGATCGACTTGAAACTTTCTGGAAATAGTCGAATGGGTCCACTCACGTGCCAGACCAATTCTCCCGGAGTTTGAGCGAGATTTGAGCTTCCTACGCCTATAAATAGAGCCCCAGAATCAACAGAAAAAGGATCTTTTTTCTCTGAAGCGTCCAGACTCTGCCGGATTGAGATTTGCATCCTACTTTTGCTGTCAATTTCGAATTCTAAACTATAATCCGATGTTCATTGCTGTAAACGCTTGTAATCTTTGAAAGAGAATCAATAAAATCATCAAAACTTCATAGTGGACGTAGGCTATACGCCGAACCACTCTAAACTGCTTGTCTGTGCATTTTACATTCCTGTTTGTTGGAGTTTTTGTTAGATAATCTCTGTTTTACATTTATAATCTTCATTTTATCTCTTCAAACAACTCCCGAAGAGTGTTGTGCCCATTTTTGGTACAAACACTTTGGTGCTTTCATTGAGAGAACCAGCTTTTTCTCCTGCTCGTTGGATCTGCCGTCGATACCGGATTGCACAAATCCAAGAGGAAGATCCAGATATCCAGTCTGGAATCCTTCCATTCTATTCAGATTTGCTCAAAATCTAGGAAAGGACTCCACCACCGAGAATGGTCAGCACAAGAACTGGCGCTACCGCTGCAGAGCAAGAAGGCAGAGATAGGCAGAATCCCGCACAGCCGCCTTCTTCCAATCAAGACAATACCACTCACTCAGACTCAACAGGGCTAGTCACCCGACAGGAGTTTCAGGTATTGCTCCAGGAGCTGACCCAAAGCCGTCAGCAGTTGGCAGAACAGTTACGCGCCAATATCGAGCTGACCAACCAGCTAAATCGCCGGGGGCACAGAAGGTCCAGGAGAGATGATGTCTCCAGAGCGTCTACCGAAAGCTCAGCTTCATCTGATTATCACCACCGAACTACCCGTCCTCGACTAGAGGGGAGTCGTGCTCAAGCTGCTGAGTATCAGCCCGCCTTAACTGTTGGGCAACTGAGGGTAGGACCGTCGACCAGTTTCCAAACCGGTCCCTCAACACGAGGAGGTACTGCCCTACAGTACACCACGGATAACCGCGCCACAACCGCCGCAGCAGAGACAAGGGTCGATACCCGAAATCAATCAGAGTCGATCAACCAACAGCGAGGACGCACTCCTGAACCTTATGTCCCAGAAGACGTTGAGCCAAGGAGGCGAGATACGGATCGTCGACAGCGCCCGATCCCGACTCGCACCGTGGAACCCGACCACGCCTTAACTCATCACGCTCCGAATCTGCCCGTTTCGGATATATCAACCATGATACGTCAAATGATCCGCGAGAGTCAGGGGCTCACTAATGATGACTGGGGGATTTCCCGTAGTCATACCCCTTTCACAGACGAAGTGTTACATGCCGAACCCCCTAGGCGATTCAGAATGCCGACTCTCCCGATGTATGAAGGGAATAGTGACCCCAACCAGCATATTCTGAAGTATGAATGGTCGATGAGCGCTGCGAGGGCCGACGACGCAGTGAAGTGTCGGAGTTTCCCCATCTCTCTGGGGGGAATCGCGACAATGTGGTTTACCCGCCTACCACCTAGATCAATTTCTTCGTTCGATCAATTGGCCAAGAAGTTTGTGGAACAATTCCGGATGCATGTTGCTAGGCCAAAAGACGTCAACACCTTGTCCAGCGTCACTCAAGCTCCTGGAGAGACACTCAGGCGTTACCTGGAGAGGTTCCACGCAGCATGCGTCGAGATCACCAATCCCAACGATAATTCAATCTTAAAGGCTCTGACCAAGGGGATTGATCCTGATTCCGAATTCGGAAACTGGCTAGCTGGAAAACCGCCCGCGTCGTTGGACCGTTTTTACTCCAAGGCCGCTCAATTCCTGCAGCAGGAGGATGCAAAACAGTCTAGGAAGCAGGACGATGCGAGGCCCAGCATTGAGGGGATACAGAGCAATGTGGCAGTCAAACAGTCCGGTGAGAGTTCCGGGAAAGTTCAGCTGAATATACAAAACAAACAAACCCAGCAGAGAGGAAACAATGGCCAGAATAAGAAGAGAGACGAAAACCGAGGTCCACGACGTAGAGCTCAGATGTTTGACAGTTATACACCGCTAAACACGTCATTGGAAAACGTATACTTACAGACTTGCAACACTGTACAGTATAAGAAGCCTGCTCCGAAGCCCTCATCGGAGAGACAGATTCAGACAGGGAAATTCTGTAGGTTCCATGAGAGCTATGGACATAATACCAATGAGTGTCGGCACTTACAGGACCTCATCGAAAAGCTGATTAGAGAGAGGAAGCTAGATCAGTTTGTACGGGCGCCGCAGCCTGGCGGAGCGGGCCCCTCGAATCAAAATCGTTCGCAAAATCAGGAAAGAGAGGATGAACCCGCTCGTGCGGGCGGGAGATTAGTTATCAACACAATAAGTGGTGGTCCCCATCCGGCAGACAGGAGCTGGGGGGAAATGGAGTCGTATGCCAGTTCTATCAGGCATGTGGACTTCGAATGTTATAGTAATTGCGAGGATGGAACCCCGGCAAAGCAACAAAAGATAATGTCCGATGATATCGTGTTCAGGAGCCGAGACGCCGATAAAGTCGAGGCCCCTACAATCGACACACTAGTCATATCTGCCCAGGTAGGTCCTGCTTGGATGAAGAGGATCCTGGTTGACAGTGGAAGCTCTGTGAACATCTTGCTTAAACGGGCTTACGATCTAATGAAGATGGAGACAAAGGATTTGAAACCCTGTTTATCCAGAATCCATGGTTTCAACGGAAGTGCCACGATGCCCATCGGAATAACTGAACTCCCAGTCGAGTTAGGCGTTGGAGAACGCCGGAGGGTCCGAATGTTACAATTTGTTGTGCTAGAAATAGATTCGCCATACAATGCGTTTCTGGGTCGACCAGCTTTAGCCAAGTTCAGGGCGGCGATCGCCCCATGGTGTCTGACTCTGAAATTTCCCACTGATCATGGGATTGGAGTTGTTCAAGGAGATCAGGCCTCAGGAAGGGCCTGTTATGTTGCTGAGCTGCGCGGGGTGCAACGTAAAGAGAAGGGGAAGGGCATAGAGGAATCTCTCTGCGTCCGTTCTATCGATAATTGACAATTGATGCCTGGGCCTCGGCCCGGGCACCACGACCAATTCCTGAAAGACCTGGACCCCAGGGACAACGGGGATAAAGACGAATCAACGGAGAGTCAAGCCTCTCCAGCCGAACTGACTGTGGACGTCCCAATCAGTGAGGATGATGATTCAAAGATGCTGAAAATTGGGTCCCAACTAAACAAGCAAACACAGCAGGAGTTGGTCGAATTTCTTCGGGCGAATGTCGACGTCTTCACCTGGACACACTCTGACATGTGCGGGATCTCGCCGAGCATTGCAAGTCACTCCCTGAATATAGATCCGCGACATGTCCCAGTAAAGCAGAAAAGGCGCGGTATGGATCCAGAGAGATCTGCCGCCCTTAAGGAGGAAGTTGATAAACTACAATCGAATGGGTTCATTCGAGATGCCTTGTATCCAGAATGGGTGTCCAACCCTGTACTAGTTCGGAAACCAAACGGGAAGTGGAGAACCTGTGTTGATTACTCTGACCTAAACAAGGCCTGTCCGAAAGATAGCTTCCCACTTCCGCGAATCGATCAGCTCGTAGATTCGACGGCCGGACATGAACTACTATCCTTTATGGACGCTTATTCCGGCTACAATCAGATACCCATGCATCTGCCTGATCAGGAACATACCAGCTTCGTGACCGACCTGGGACTCTATTGTTACAAAGTCATGCCGTTTGGTCTAAAGAACGCTGGAGCAACATACCAACGCTTAGTCAACCGAATGTTCGCTGATCAGATTGGGAAGACCATGGAGGTTTACGTGGATGACATGCTGGTGAAGTCCCGATTCTCCACCGATCACGTCAGAGATTTGAATTCAATGTTCAGCATCCTCCGGGAGTACGGAATGAAGCTCAACCCACTCAAATGTCACTTTGGCGTTGCATCCGGAAAATTCCTTGGGTTCATTGTCAACGCTCGAGGAATAGAGGCGAATCCTGAGAAGATCTGGGCTATTAGAAATTTGCAAACCCCTAGAACTATAAAGCAAGTCCAGAGTCTTAACGGGAAGGTCGCAGCATTGAGCAGGTTCATTTCAAAGTCCACCGACAAATGCATTCCTTTCTTCGACCTGATTCGGAAGGGCAAACGAAACTTTGAATGGACCACGGAGTGTGAAGGCGCGTTCCGATCATTAGTTCAACATCTCTCCACACCTCCGATCTTGTCAAAACCGGTTGACCACGAGCAACTATATCTCTACCTGGCAGTATCAGAACATGCGATCAGTGCTGCTCTAGTCCGGGAAGCAGATAAAGTCCAAAACCCGGTCTACTATGTTAGTAAGCGACTAACAGGAGCTGAAAGAAATTATCCGAGGCTGGAGAAACTGGCTTATTGTTTGGTCATTGCCTCAAGGAAGCTCCGTCCTTACTTCCAAGCTCATCCGCTTACTGTGTACACCGACCAGCCGTTACGACAGGTCCTTACGCGGCCTGAGACGTCCGGTAGGTTACTCAAGTGGAACATTGAGCTAAGTCAATTTGACATCGCATACGCTCCGCGGAGGGCCATTCAAGGACAAGTCCTGGCTGATTTCATAGCCGAATTCACCGTTCCAGAAGACTTACCCGAAACCAGTGAATCTCCCGAATACATCTGGAAGCTGTATACTGATGGTGCGTCAAATGACCGGTGTTCGGGCGCTGGGGTTGTACTTGAGACTCCCGAGGGCCGATCCATATGTTATGCTCTTAAATTCGACTTTCGTGCAACTAATAATGAAGCCGAATATGAAGCCCTCCTAACCGGCCTAAGACTTGCCAGAGATTTGAGAATTATCGCTGTAGAGATTTATTGCGATTCGCAGTTAGTGGTATGCCAGGTGCGAGGAGAATACCAGGCAAGAGACCGAAGGCTGGCCGCTTACTTGGCGCGAGTTCAGGAAATCCTAAACCAGTTTGATTATTATGCCATCTATTATGTGCCTCGGGAGCGCAATCAGAAAGCCGATTCACTGGCAAAGTTAGCCAGCACAGGTGAAGCGCAACAAATGGGACTTGTCCCCGTCGAAATTTTGGCCACTCCGAGCATCGATCGGATGGAAATGAACTCTGTATTTGAAACCGCTCCTAGTAGGGAATCTTGGATGACTCCGTATCGGAATTACATTGAGAATGGGGTGCTGCCTGAACCTAGAAATGAGAAGAGACAAATTCAGCGAAAAGCTTCGCGATTCGTCATCCAAAACGGAGTCATGTACAGGAGAGGTTATTCCGTTCCTCTCCTCAGGTGTATTGCCCACGAGGAAATCAAACGAGTGTTACATGACGTGCACGAAGGAGAGTGCGGTGATCACACCGGAGGGCAAGCTCTCGCTAAGAAGATACTCCGATATGGGTACTACTGGCCGACAGTGAACCGAGATGCGGCAAACTATGCCCGGAAGTGCGATAAATGCCAAATACATGCCCGAATTCCGAGAGCTCCGCCAACTGAAATAACCCAAATGGTCAGTCCCTGGCCATTCGCAATGTGGGGCATTGACATCATCGGCGCTTTACCTTTAGCAAAAGGCGGTGCGAAATACGCCATCGTCGCCGTCGATTACTTCACAAAGTGGGCTGAGGCCGAAGCCCTAGCAACCATTACGACAAAGAAAGTGATAAATTTCGTGGTTCGCAACATCATCTGTCGATTTGGACTCCCGCATACTATCATCACTGATAACGGAGCCCAATTCGAGAGTGCGGAATTCAAGAATTTCTATCAACGGTTTCATATCCGCAAAAAGTTCTCGGCTGTCGCACACCCCCAAGCGAATGGACAGGTTGAAGCTGTCAACAAAGTTATAAAATCGATCCTGAAGAAACGATTAGAGAAGGCTGGGGGCAAGTGGGTCGATGAACTTCCTATGGCGTTATGGGCCTATCGAACGACCCACAAAACCGCGACCGGACACACTCCGTTTTCCCTATCTTATGGCTCAGAGGCCGTTATTCCGGTCGAGACAGAAGTGCTCTCTCATCGCGTGACTTATTATGATCCAAAAACAAACGCTATACTCCTAGCCGAGTCTTTAGATCTATTGGATGAAAAATGGGAAGAGGCTGATTTGAGAGCAGCCGCACATCGGAGCCGGGTCGCCCGATTGTACAACACCAGAGTTCGACCTCGAACCTTTGAACTCGGCGACCTCGTGCTCAAGAGAATCTACCCAGTTCCTTCACACATGAAACCGAACTGGGGAGGACCGTATGTAATTACACGAAAGCTCGGAGATGGTACATTCAAGCTGTCGACTGTTGACGGTCTCGATTTACCAAGGGCTTGGAACAGCGAAAGCCTCCGCCGCTACTACATATGACAGGCTTTATTTATTTCATTCTACTTAGCAATTTGTTTCTGCATTTCGAAATTTGAATTTTGTAATAAGGCAACTGACTTTGCCACATTTTCTTATTTCAGCAATAAAATGCCACTTCTTCGAGCCAGAGCTGTGATTCATTATGTACGATATACAACATCACGATGCACGAAGAGCTAAATCCCATCGTACAATGGGACTTATTCAAATGGAGAGTGGCTGCGATACGACCGGTCACTCACTAGGTGAAACCCAAGCTCGGGGACAAGCCATGACACCGATATTAATAGGGTTGACACACGACAATCCTACATTCGACTCCATATTCCCAGAGTGCGAAGTGGAGTATAAACATTCAACTCCATATTCCCAGAGTGCGAAGTGGAGTATAAACATTCAACTCCGCATTCCCAGAGTGCGAAGCGGAGTATAAACATTCAACTCCATATTCCCAGAGTGCGAAGTGGAGTATAAACATTCAACTCCATATTCCCAGAGTGCGAAGTGGAGTATAAACATTCAACTCCATATTCCCAGAGTGCGAAGTGGAGTATAAACATTCAACTCCGCATTCCCAGAGTGCGAAGCGGAGTATAAACATTCAACTCCATATTCCCAGAGTGCGAAGTGGAGTATAAACATTCGACTCCATATTCCCAGAGTGCGAAGTGGAGTATAAACATTCAACTCCATATTCCCAGAGTGCGAAGTGGAGTATAAACATTCAACTCCGCATTCCCAGAGTGCGAAGCGGAGTATAAACATTTAACTCCACATTCCTAGAGTGCGAAGTGGAGTATAAACACTCAACTCCGCATTCCCAGAGTTCGAAGCGGAGTGTAAACATTTAACTCCATATTCCCAGAGTGCGAAGTGGAGTATAAACATTCGACTCCGTCCTCCCAGAGTGCGAAGGGGAGTATAAACATCAGTCAACTCCATGTTCCCAGAGTACAAACAACCGCTTACGAGATGACATATATCCCCGGAGTGTGGATGAAACGATTCATAAGAGAACAAGCGTAGTTCGACCACTCGGTCCTCGCTTGGTGCCATCACAAGCTGATCATCACAACTTGACCCCGGGACTGGGGGCAGAGGCAAATGTTAGTCATTACCCGAAACTATGCGATGCTCAGCTCCGATGCGATCCCCTATCACAACTCAAGTCCGAGATTTCCATACTTAACAAGTAAAATGAGCTATTCTTGAAGCAATCAGATAATGCAAGTACACTGGACCAAAGTCCGAACACTGCAATATTCAAGTATAGAAAGGAACACAAGCTGAAGCCAGAAAACAAAATTTTATTCCAACTAACTCAAGAACAATGGGTCATACATGAGTTTTTTCCAAAATATTCCTACTAGCAGGGGCCGAACCTGCATCTAAACACGGCCTACAAAAGGGAAAAAGCAGAAAAAATAACAAAAGTCCCTAACTGCCTATGAAAAGAATGTCTAATCCTTTTGTTTCCTCAGCTTCTTCTTCCTCGAGGAGCTACTGGAGCCACCAGTACCCTTTCGCTTGGAGCCTTTCTCCTTAGGCAAGCTCCCTTCGGGTGGAGGCATAATGTCAACATCCTCGTCTGAGCTGGACTCTATAGGGATACTTCCCGAAGGAGGAGTGGGAGGAACAGACTCGGCAGCTGGAGGAGGGGCTGGCACATTAGTATCAGTAAGTGTGCCCCCAGGAGACACAGTCATAAGAGGAGTAGGGCACTGTGCTGCTGCTCCGCCATCTACTTCACCACCGTGCGCCGCGGCCGCCATCTCGGCATTAATCTCGGCCAACATCGCCGCTTCCCGCCGTGCCCTGGCCTCGCTAGGGGCCGCAGTAGTCTGGGACAAGGTGTCAGAAGTAGCCGTGAATCCACCCAAGCCAAATGGCAAGTCCGCAAAAGGATCACTTTGACGGCCAAGGAGCTCGTTTATCATCTGCTCGTCGAAAGAAAGTGAGCTCCCCTGCGTCGCTCCAACTGGTGCCATTGCCGCGACGGAGGTCGCCTCAGAGATGATGGCTCCTGGTGCTTGACCTGATTCTTGGATGGTAAGAGGCGCGGCTGGTGCAACTCCTGTCACTGATCAAAGGAAAAGACATGTCATTAGCAACATTTCAACACGGGTTCTTCAATCCAAATATACTAGAAGTTAGTTCAAAGTACCTTCCTCGGTTTGGCTCGAGGTCGTCTGAACTACTTCAGAAGGATGTTCCTTAATAGGAGATAAATGCGGTTGATCTGGGTCATACGCCGGGATAGGCTGGGAGTAGATCATCGGAGTTGGCTCAGACTGAGATGACACGACTATCTCAGAACTCGTAACATGGTGTTCTGCACCAGAGCTCTCTCCGACTTCCTGGATCTGGGCACCAAGCCTCACCTTGTCATGGGAAATCATGGAGTCATGAAGAACCTTCTTTTCGTCATCATTAAGGATGCGGTTCTCCAGCTCGAACTCATCAACGGCTTCATCAGGGTGCCCAGATCTCTCCTCATCAACCAGTAAGTTCCAGGCGTTATAGAGATGTGTAGGGTAATCGTCAAGCCATGTCAAGTCTCGGTGCCTTAGCACGTTGGCGTTATAAGTGACGAGTAGCTCCTCCACCTCGGCCTCAATCCTGGCCTCCGCCTGCCGTACCTTCTCGTCAACCCCAGCCTCAGCTTCATGGACTTGTTGTATAGCCGCTTCCTTCTCCTTTCGGAGTGTCACTGCCTGGTCACAGGCTTCCTACGCAGAGACATTAGCTGCGTCTTTTTCCTTCGCCATCTCTGAAAACTTTGATTTCAGCTCATTAAGCTCCTTCAGAGCGGCATCCCTCTCGGCGGTAATGGAAGTGTTCCTGTGACCCATGTCCTCGATGGCAGTATAGTGCTCTTGCTTCATCCTGGCCATGACAGCGTTCACTTCATCAACTTTCTTTAAAGCCTCCATTTCAGACTTACGGGAAGACTCAGCCTCCGAGTTGAGCGCTTTTATGATTTGGTCGTTGCGACCCAGCTCCTTCTCGAGCTTCTCGATGGTGACGCCCCGCTCGAATGCCACTTTAGACGCCTTCCTCGCGGCCCGTCCCCACTCCCTATACTGGAAAAAGATGTCCGCAACATAATCATGGATAGTGGTTTCCGCGGTTGGCGGGATTCTCTTCAGGTGCGGAGGGAAGACATACCCATCAAAACAGATGTCAGGAAATTCCTTCCTCATCTGTGCCAATTTAAGCGCTCCTTCACTAGACGCCTCGGTCGGGACTGGCACAGTAGCCGAAGAGGTGGCTATTTCGGTCCTGCGCGGAGGATCGGACCTCAAAGCTTGAGAAGGCAGCCTAGGCCGTGAAGTTTCGGGAGGACGAGTAACTGCGGCCGTAGGAGGTGCAGAGGTCCTGGGGGGAGGAGAGCGAGATCGGGATCGGCGAACATATCCCCTAACTCTGTCAGACTTCTCCTAACCAGAGTGTCCCGTGTCATAATCCCTCTCGCCCTCTCTCCTGCATGGCTCGTGATAACGGCGCTTATTACGCAAACTACCAAGCACAGAGCTTTGCCCAGACATCGTACCTGAAAAGAAAACCACAAAGAATCAGTAACTGTTTGCGATGTGTTGTGTATGGTTAGGAAAGTGTGTTGTGCCGTGAAGAGTGTGTGAATGTGTAACCCCCCGGACCAACCAGAAGTGTCAATCGCACTGGCAAGCTCAGACTCGCTAACATCGACGATATGTCGCGGTCCACCCGACCCAACATCGTGTTGCTCCGGCTCGATGTCCGGGATTGGAGGGTCAGCAGGCCCTTCGAGTTGATCTTCGGCTTGCAGGGAGGATGCCTCCGTAATCTTAACTCCTGGCAAAGGACGGTGCAAAACCACAGACTTCCGCCTCCCAGACTTAGGCTGTTTCGAGGCCACTGCTTTGCCTTTCCTCTTTGGATCGGACTCCGGGGTTGCATTAGCAGGTCCAACCAACAGTTCCTCGTCAGTATGAGTTTTCTCGGAATCGGGTTCCTCGATTATCACAACCCTGGGCTTCATCCGCTTGACCTTTTTCCTGGAGACGGTCTTTAATGCACCATCGAGTCTTATGCTCTGCCTCCGGCCGATCAGCCCAAGGGTTCTAAGATTCCGATCTGTCAATAACAGTTCAATATTCCTTTCTTCGCTAGGAATCTCTTGGAGGACCCGAACAATCTCTTTATAGTAGCCACCCTCAGGCCGCTGGATGATAGCTGAAAGAAAAAGAGAAGAAGACGTAAGTTTAATTTCACTCTGAAAATTGCCCTGTCAATTAATTGGAAAAAAAGACAATGCTCACGTCTGAACAGCCATCTTCTGGCAAACCCCGAAGGACATCGGACATAGAACCACTCCGACTTGAAATAGCTTAGCCTAGTCCACGACCCCGCGACAACTTGGCAGTTCCTTACAGACTCCAAGAACGTATAAGATGGGCTGTCAGTCCGACTCTTGAAATTAAACAAGTATCTTATGTCGGTCATACGGGGAGGACGATGGAGGTACTCCATGAATACAATGAACAAGCTGTTGAGTGAGGCATATCCGTTTGGATGCAATTGAGACGGAGCGATGTCCAGATAAGCCAACACTTCTCTTATATAGTCGTTGAATGGAGGAAGTGTGCCGGCTGCGCACGCATGCCGGTTAAAAGCAGTATACCCCTCCGGGGGATTATGTGGCCTATCATCCGGTCCAGGCAACAATACCTCATCCAAAGATAGACCATGCCTTAAGCATATCCTCCCTAGCATGTCTTCAGAGATATTGGATGGGACAGAATCAGGTGGACTATTAATGAAGGACGCACCGGGCAACTCGTCCGAAGCTGGACCAATAGCTTCGGTCTCGATGACCGGAATCTCAATTCTGGGAAGGACAGGGTTCTGAGTTTCTTGCTGCTGCGAACTTGACGGTTCCATCACTAGCTAACTCACGAGAAACCATCATTAGATGACAAAAAGCCCGTGCATTCCCCAGTGTAAAGTGCATGAATGTGTTGTGTAGTGCGAGTGTTGTGCCTGACTTGAGCAAATTCTGCAGAGTTAAAGAAAATGTGCAAGCGACGAGATTCTGGAAGTCAGACAGGCATGACCGTCATCGCTGACCGTCACGACTGCGCCCTCCAGATGATAACGATCGATTCAAGATTAAAGAGTTCGTTGTACTTTTCTGTTAAATAGCAGTTCCATCAACGAGCTTCGAAAGTCTGTCAAATATGCAGTTCTGTGATCAAGTTCAATTATGCAAGGCAGAAGCTCGTCGGAATTAAATGTTCAAATATTCAGAAATTCTCTAAGTTCGTCAAGATTTAGTTCGTGAATCGATCGCTGCACTTTGTTTTCGTATCAGTTCAGGGGGATCACGCCGTTCAGCCTGGCCACATTCGAATCGATGCATTCGTATCGATCGTCTTGGGATAGGAATGTTTCGTATCGATCGGGCTGGAGGGAGAGTGCTTCGTATCGATCAAGTTCAGGCTGATGCGTTCGTATCGATCAGGCTGAGGTGAGGATGCTTCGTAGCGATCGAATTCGAATCGATACATGTCGTATCGATCAAAGGCGAGCCAGTTCGCGTCGATCAGGTCTGCCAAATTCGCATCGATCTGAAAACAATGGCTTTGCGTCTATCGCCGCTTTCGTCTCCACATCGATGCGAACGTATGCAGTCCATATCGATTTGAACACTCCCGATCCAGGCCGATACGAAATGAGGTAACATTGATTTCCTTTGTGGCTCCTTCTTCCCCGAAAGGGTCTCAACTCCATGGCCACGCTCTGTCCCCCAATCTCGTTTTTTCTCGTCCAGATCTCAGATTCATCACAACTGGCCGTGGAAGCAAGAAGAACGATTGAGATCTCGAGTTTCGTCATTATTTATACGATTCTATCCATTAATTACCTGATTTTTGCGATTACACACAGAGGATCGAAGGTTTGGTTCGATTCGAAAGCTCATAGTTGTATCTTTCAGTCTATCGATACGAAGGTAGAAAAACAGAACAGGGAGTGACAGTAAAAAGTAGAAAGGTAAAAAAGTGAGAATGGGCTAAGTCCCAGGTATTTATATGAAGGGTAAAGGAAGATCGGGCCGTTTCGTCTCCCAGTCATTTTGACCGGTCACAACCAGTCCAGCGAATGCCGATTTCGAATCCAAGGGACGATGCGGATACCAGTTTCGAATCCTGGGGACTCTGCCTCCTTCGAAGCCAAATCGACAACAGGATCCATCGATACGAGGCGTTGTGATACTAATCGATTCAAAAATAACAATTTTTCAACAATCGACCCTTGAACAATGCAGACCTATCGATACGAACAATCAATTTGTATCCATCAGATGTCGCCAATTCGAAACAGAATCCACCATGGCTTGCGACCATCGATACGAATCCATTTCGTATCGATCAAGATGACCCGCATCGATGCGAAGAGAAGCTTTCCAACTTTTAGCATCGATTCATGAGAGGACCGATACATAAGGATGGTTAAAGAGTACGGCTTTCAAATTATTCAAAGAAGACATACAACTTTTCAAAGCACGTCATGTTTTCACAAGACGTACTTTGGGGGGCAAATGTTATCCCGCCTTTTGGCAAGGCCAGGACACCAAGGAGCCGACTAGAGAACAAGGATAGCACGCCATGGATATCACTGAATTTTGTCCGAGCCCAGAATGAGCTACAATTGATAGGACATGACAAGAAAGGCCATAGAGATCAGCACCTCAAATTTCAAGTCAATCTGGACTCGTACGCTCAAGTTATGATCGAGTCAAATTGGAGGGAAAAGCCCAGATTTCGTATCCATCACTCTGGGCAATTTCGTATCCATCACCGAAGCCCTAGTTCGAATCCATCAAGCTTCGTACCAATCAGCTTCGAATCCATCGAGATACCCAGGTTCGACTCGATTTCCTTCGTATCCATCAAGCTCGTATCGATGGACCTCGTACACATCAGCAGTTGAAGCATTTCGTATCCTTCAGCCAACTTCTGCTTCGTATCCATCGAGCTCGTATCGATGGACCTCGTACACATCAGCAGTTGAAGCATTTCGTATCCTTCAGCCAACTTCTGCTTCGTATCCATCTAGGCGCTACGCTTCGTATCCATCGAGGCGCTACACTTCGTGACCATCTAGGCGCTACGCTTCGTATCCATTAGAGGGCCTTGCTTCGAACCCGCGACCATGACTTGTTCACATCCAACGGGTCAACCAACTAGGGTGACGTGTCGTCCATCGAAGTAAACGAGGCGAGATGCCTGGAGTCGAAGCAGTCAATGCGGCGCAAAGACCGGATCGAGACGAAGCGCGCGCGCCACCTCACTTCAAGAGCACGTGCAGCCAGCGAAGCGAACAGATGGAGTTGAATTCATGGAGACGAACCAGACAGCCTATGAGGAATCTCTGTTCGTATCGACCATATCTCGTGATCTACTGATCCAAATCCAATGAAATTTTAAGGGAAGCTCGCATACATGCTGAGGATCGTGTCCACCAAATTTGAGCTCAATTGGAGGTAATCTTGATCGATACGAAATGACTTTGTATCGATCACAGATCGACTTGAAACTTTCTGGAAATAGTCGAATGGGTCCACTCACGTGCCAGACCAATTCTCCCGGAGTTTGAGCGAGATTTGAGCTTCCTACGCCTATAAATAGAGCCCCAGAATCAACAGAAAAAGGATCTTTTTTCTCTGAAGCGTCCAGACTCTGCCGGATTGAGATTTGCATCCTACTTTTGCTGTCAATTTCGAATTCTAAACTATAATCCGCTGTTCATTGCTGTAAACGCTTGTAATCTTTGAAAGAGAATCAATAAAATCATCAAAACTTCATAGTGGACGTAGGCTATACGCCGAACCACTCTAAACTGCTTGTCTGTGCATTTTACATTCCTGTTTGTTGGAGTTTTTGTTAGATAATCTCTGTTTTACATTTATAATCTTCATTTTATCTCTTCAAACAACTCCCGAAGAGTGTTGTGTCCATTTTTGGTACAAACAGGGTGTTTGGTTATGGTTGTTTTTGATTTCATCATATGATATGGTAGGATGATGATTCATTTTCATTTAGCGTTTACAGTGCAGTTCTTTATTCAACTGCAAATTGAATTTTTGCCATCCAATCATCAACGATCATCGTGCCAAATTCACCACCAAAGCGGGACCTGATAGTTATAGTTCCTGTCATTTCTTTAGACTTTTTCTTGTTCTTTTATTTATACTTGTCTTTTTTTCCTTTCCTTTCAAAGTTCACGATATCTGCAATGCTTGTTTTGTTGTTGGAGTGTCTGCTTCAATTGCTGCTAAATTTCTTTGCACTTCTTTGTATGACTTGCAAAGTTCATGATAACCACCTAGCGTATCCGTAGTGTTTTTACTTTCAATACTACGTACATCAACGTCACTTTTTTAGAAACATATCTACGAATGGTATGTTTTGTGTGGTAGAAGAAGACATATGGTTTGGCCCGTGACATGCATTTTGCTTTTTTCCAATTTTAGGTAGGCAGCACCCAGTAGGCCAGAGTAATTACCTAAACACTAGATGATGTTTACCACCTCCTATAAGCATTTACAGTTGTCTAGGCAAAATATTCACGGAGTTTATCAAAAACACCTAGCTCCAATTAATTTTGAATTGATCCCTACCTAAATGAGTAATATTTAATCCAAACTTGTCCAAGCTTAACTATTTTTGATCTCAAATGGATGGAAATTAAGAGAATCATCTTCTGCTTATAATTGGCACTCAAAAAGCACAACCAAGAGGCAGTTTGGAAAAGGGAAAAAAACATACCAGTGATCGAAAAAAAGGACAAATAAAATGTCAGATCTACATATTCACACTTTCATATTCCATAACTGCATTATGCAGCTGCATATGTGAGTTTGAGATAATCAAATTCAAAGTGCTACACGGTTGCATTATGCAGCCACACTAATGTGAACATTAACTGGTTCTATAATTTGCAGAAATTTGCATATAGCATGTTAGATGCTTATACAAACTAAACTAGTTTCTCGGTATTTGGAGAACTTTGTTCTCATTGATATTTGGAATTTGTGATAAATATATTCTAATACAAATAATTTAGAGAAAAAAAGTTAGAAACATAAGAAGTGTTCCTGTTATAAGAAACAACAATTCAAGGGTCTTTACTAAATAGTCTTGATATCTTCATTCGATATTTTGGCTCAAACATCAAGTATCTTTGCTCGAATATTGGTCGGATATTTAGGTTATCAGTTTGATATATAGGCTAGGTACCAATATTTTAACTGATTTTAAAATTCATTCCCCAAATAACAAGACGCAAGTTATCAATGATATTCTTCAAATATTAACAGCTTAGCATGCAAACCACGTGAAAATTAACTACTATCCTACGCTTGCAGCCTCAATTAATGTGGGAAAAGATCCGAGTAATCATTCCTATTGAGGTCATAAGAAAACTAATATATCTAAATAGAGTTCTGTTCAGCTACTTCACAGACAAGCTCTTAACTCCGTATGTGTTAGACTAGTGCACAGATAACCAACTGGTCTTGTTTTAATGTTGGAAATTAATAAAGTTAATATGGTTTAAAATGTTACCAATGTGACATTGGGCTTTGTTAATGATTCTGAACATCACACTGATATATAGGGATTTAATATTTATCGCAAAAATTGATTGATGAAGGTAAGAAACATACTCTTCCTTGTATATTTTTCCTTTTCCAAAATTGGTACCTGGGCTCTTATTCCATTTTAACTAATTCATATATCTTAGGATAATATGAAATTAATGGATTGTTTTCATGTATTATTTTACTAATACCCACTTTATATTATGCTTTATGAAAGCCATTTTGGAGGGTATGGAATGCGGCTGGTAGTGATGGGCGTGGAGTCAGGAGTCATTGGTTATCTTAGTTAATTACATATTTAACACTTTCTAAGTCAAGAGCTCTGATACGCATGCACATGAACGTCCCAAACGTATATCTCGAAGACCAGCTAGATTCCTTGGCCACCAAGCAGCAAGTGGGAAATAATAGCAGCAGCACATGGCAGACCCTTTCAGAGTAGCAGCTAAAGGCAATAGCCGTTGTAACCAATTCCAGTTTTTCCTTTTTCAGCAATTTCCAGTTCTCCTTTTTCTTTAATTAGCAAAATGGTGGTTAGTTACACCTGAAATAAAGTTGTATGGACCGCTTTTTTTTTAGTGGTTACAAATGAACGACTAGGAATCATCAGCAGTAGCTATAAGAGTAGACAATGTAATTGGAGAAAGGGTATGAAATATATGACATTTCCTTCTCTGCATTCTTACTTTCTCTTCTTCTTAAAAATGTCTGCCTTCGAATAACTGTAGTGCATCAATTTGGTGCTTTCACTTTCCTCACTCTCCTTCCTCCCTATACCACCATGGTCCAAACAGCACAAGACCGAAACTGAGCCATCGATGAAGCTATTTCGCAACTCCGTGACGATTCAACCAACCACACAACCACCATTGAGTCCATGCGCTCTAACATATCCAATCTCCAAACTTCCATGACCACCCTCACAAATATGATACAAGACCTCACTGTCAAAGTCACTTCCTCACCACCTCAATCACAAACAACCCTTCAACATTCACCAAGCAATGGTCGACCTCCACCACTCCTTACAACACCACTACACTCAACCTTCCAACCCAACCCGATAGCTATTCGAACCCCCAAATGTGAACTATCCCGCTTCAACGGATCAAACCCATTGGATTGGATCTTCCAAGCGGAACGATTCTTCACCTATCACGCCACACCGGAGGAGCAACGAATCGAACTCTCAAGTTTCTACATGGAAGGACAAGCATTGACGTGGTATCAATGGATGTACCGGAACAAACAACTTTCTTCATGGCCGGCTCTTACGACAGCAATCGAGCAAAGGTTTGAACCTTCTACTTTCATTAACCCCGAATCTTCTCTTTTCAAACTTCGACAAACCGGACCCGTAAACGAATATCAAGCAACATTCAAAACATTAAGCAACCGAATAACTTCCCTTTCCCCCGAATCATTCCTCCATTGCTTCCTCTCCGGCTTAAAACCACCAATCAAAAATGAACTACACATACTCCAACCAACAACACTATCCCAAGCAATCGACCTAGCAAAACTTATAGAAACTAAATCAAATGACCAACGCGCCTTCTTCTACAAACCAAGAACCTCTACTTTTCAAAACCCATCCCCACCATTACTGACATCACCAACTCAGCCCAGTACTTCACAAAACATTCCCATCATTCCATCACAAACCCAAACATACACCACAAATTACCCAATCCGGCGTTTAACCTCTTCCGAATTGGCACAGCGAAAAGCTCAAGGACTTTGTTTTCATTGTGACAATCGCTATACACCGGGTCACCGCTGTCCCTCGCCACGAGCCCTCCTTCTACTTCCAGACATAGCCACAGAACCATCAGACCCAACCACCAATGCAATCGACCCAGTTAGTGAAGACTACAATGAAATTTCCGAAACCCAAATCGAACCTCTAGCAGCCGAAACCCTAATCGACCTATCCAACAGCACAACCGACATCAGCCTCCACTCCATGGTAGGCGCCGCCAGCCCCCGTGCCTTGCGCCTCGCTGCCAGCATCGCTGGCCACCAAGTCCTAGCCCTAGTCAACACCGGTTCAACCCATAATTATATCCACCCGCGAGTTGCTAATTTTCTCAAATTACCCATTGAAGAAAATACCCATTTTTTGTTACTGTGGGAAATGGAGCTAAACTAAGAAGCAGAGGGAAATGTGCACGTGTCCAATTTATTATTGAGAAGTTTGTTTTCGAAGCAGATCTGCATTTACTTGAATTCACGGGCGCGGATATCGTTTTGGGCATACAATGGTTGGAAACATTGGGCCCAATTACTACCGACCACAAATCACTCACCATGAGTTTCATTTACAACCAAAAATTCATTACCCTAACCGGCCTCTCTAATCTCTCCAACCCCAAATAAATTTCCGTACACCAACTTAAACGCCTCGACTCCACAAATTGCATTGCCTCTTACTTCCACTTACACATCAACTCACCAACTCTCACCCCGCCAACACCGACTACAAACATTCCGGCCCCTATTCAAACCATTCTAGACCAACACATTTCCATTTTTCAAAAACCAACCGAACTACCTCCTCACCGCCTCCTTGACCACCAGATTAACTTAAAACCCAACCACTCACCAATAAATGTCTATCCATATCGATACTCCCATTATCAAAAAAATGAAATTGAAAAACAAATCCGTGAAATGCTCCAAACCAAACTTATCCAACCCTCCACTAGTCCATTCTCCTCACCCGTACTCCTAGTTAAAAAAAAGATGGCACGTGGCGTTTTTGTGTTGATTATAGAGCCTTAAACGCTATCACAATCAAAGATCAATTTCCCATTCCAACCATCGATGAACTTCATGGCGCCACATACTTCACCAAATTGGATTTGCGAAGTGGATACTTTCAAGTCCGTGTACATCCCCCCGATATTCCCAAAACGGCTTTCCGTACTCATGAGGGACACTACGAATTTGTTGTCATGCCCTTTGGCCTCACAAACGCTCCATCAACCTTCCAAGCAACAATGAACGACATCTTCAAACCATACCTTCGAAAATTCATCTTGGTATTTTTCGACGACATCCTCATATATAGCCCTACCCTCACCACTCACATCTCACACTTACAAACCACCCTACAACTCCTAACCAACCACAAATTCTTCATTAACCCTTCCAAATGCGCATTCGCTCTCACCGAAATCGACTATCTAGGCCATATAATCTCGGGCCACGGAGTCCAAGTCGACCCAAAAAAAATACAAGCCATGGTGGATTGGCCCATTCCTCAAACTACAACGGAGCTTCGTGGATTCCTAGGCCTCACGGGATACTATCGCAAGTTCATCCACAACTACGCAAAAATTGCCAACCCACTTACCAACTTACTCAAAAAGGATGCCTTCCTTTGGACCAAGTCCGCAACCGATGCTTTCAACGCTCTAAAACACGCCGTTACCACCACTCCAATATTAGCCCTACCCGACTTCATGCAAACTTTCACCATCCACACTGATGCTTCCATTACCGCCATTGGTGCCGTTCTCTCTCAAAATAAACACCCAATCTCCTATTTTAGCAAAACTCTTCCTCCACTCCTTCAACGCGCCTCCACCTATAGCCGTGAAATGTACGTCATTACATCATCCGTCAAACGTTGGCGACATTATCTTCTTGGCCGCCACTTCATCATCGTCACCGACCATCAAAGCTTACGTCAACTTTTAACCCAGACCATACAAACCCCCGAACAGCAGCGTTGGTTAACCAAACTGCTTGGCTTCGATTTTACAATAATTTACCAACCAGGCCGCTCCAATTTCGTTGCTGATGCACTTTCTCGTAGGCCCATTAAAGCCCAGCCCACAAATACACTTATCCAACTCAACAGCCCCTTTTCCCTTCCATATATCACTCCGCATTCAACCAACACGAACCCTACAACACAGCCGCCCACATCGTCTTCTACAAATCCAACCCTACCTGAACCAACTCCTCCACCAACGGCACCACAAACCCCACCCCCAAACCGGCAACCTCACATCGACCATCTACCTACCAGCCCACCGCCGCAAACCACCAATTCCAACCCAAATCGGCCACAAGCCACTCCGAACAACAACCAAACGCCGCCGATACCGCACCCAGCTCAACACCCCATTCCAACCGACTGTGATGCCTCACCGCCGCTGACCGCACCAACCGAAACACAATTCCACACCCTCATGACAACCCGTTTCCTCCTCACTGACAAGATCAAGGCGGCAATAGTAATCGATCCTCATGCTCAGCAACTAATGCAGGAAGCTTCGACAGGATCACCTCAGTTGCAGATTCGAGACGGAATGCTTCTATACAATGGCAAAATTTTCGTTCCAGAGGCTCACAATCTCCGTCAACAAATCATGGCTACTTTTCACGCCTCTAAGCTAGGTGGACACTCAGGTATAAAGGCTACTATCGCTCGCATTTCATCAAATTTTTACTGGCCTGAATTGTCTACCTCGGTAAAAGATTTTGTTAACCACTGTTCTACATGTTTGCAATCCAAACCCGAGAATACACCACCTAAAGGGTTATTACAACCACTGCCAATCCCCTCTCGCATTTGGGAAGACATCTCGATGGATTTCATCACACATTTACCACCATCTTTCGGAAAAAATTCCATATGGGTCATTGTTGACCGATTGTCCAAATACAACCACTTTATCGCCCTACCAACCTCCATTTCCGCAGCCCAACTAGCCAACTACTTTATACAAGAGTACGTACGCCTACATGGCTTTCCTCGCACAATTGTATCCGACAGAGACCGACTTTTTATCAACCACTTTTGGAAGGAACTTTGTCGCATTCATGGCATCGAGTTAAAAATGAGCAGCGCCTACCACCCGCAAACGGACGGCCAAACCGAAGTTGTGAATAGATGCTTAGAGACCTATTTGCGCGCAATCGTTGCCGATACTCCTAACCGATGGGTCCAGCTGCTACCGTGGGTCGAGTGGTGGTACAACACAAACCATCACTCTTCCCTTAACACTTCTCCATTTCAAGTGGTGTATGGAAGACCACCACCAGCCCTCACTGATTATTGCCGCAGCACCACTAACCTACACGACCTTGACGAGTGGCTCACCGACCGTGATTCTCTTCTCAAACAAATCAAAGCCAACCTAGTAAAAGCCCAAACAAGAATGAAAAACCACGCCAACCAACACCGAACGGATAAAGAATTCAACATCGGAACGTGGGTCTTCGTTCACCTCCAACCCTATCGCCAAACATCCCTTGGCAGCACACACCATAAACTTGCCCGCAAATATTTTGGACCATATGAAATCATAGAAAGAATCGGTGCGGTCGCCTACAAACTCCGCCTTCCCGACGACTCCAAAATACACCCAGTATTCCACATATCTCTCCTCAAATATTGCCCTGATCCACAATCCACAACACCCACCAACCTACACCCTCTGGCTCACGAAGGACACCCAGTATACCAGCCAGCAAAAATCCTCGCTCACCGCCACCTAAACCCCACTACATAGCAGGTACTTATCCAATGGCAGAACCTGGATACAACCGAAGCCACATGGGAAGACTATGAACAGGTGACTCGCAGCTTTCCACATCTCAACCTTGAGGACAAGGTTGTTTTCTAATAGGAGGGTATTGATACGCATGCACATGAACGTGCCAAACGTATATCTCGAAGACCAGCTAGATTCCTTGGCCACCAAGCAGCAAGTGGGAAATAATAGCAGCAGCACATGGCAGACCCTTTCAGAGTAGCAGCTAAAGGCAATAGTCGTTGTAACCAATTCCAGTTTTTCCTTTTTCAGCAATTTCCAGTTCTCCTTTTTCTTTAATTAGCACAATGGTGGTTAGTTACACCTGAAATAAAGTTGTATGGACCGCTTTTTCTTTAGTGGTTACAAATGAACGGCTAGGAATCATCAGCAATGTTGGAGTAAACCAAATTCATGAATCATCACCTGTTAATTATTGAAGTGTCCCTCTGTTGTTCCAAATTCCAGTTAAAAAGCCATGTTGTTTTCTGTTGAGTCACCATGTTTTTCTGCTGCTAATTTATATTTTCTGTGTACTGACTTGGTATATATACAAGTCCATGATGTGTACTTTTGTATGGTGCAAAAGTTTAAATATTAATATAAACCAAGTTCCAGCCTTTGTCAAATATATCTCTGTTTTTGTTTAACAACAAACCAATACTTACTTCTTCATCATCAAACTGGTATCAGAGCGGCTGATAAAAATGTCAAACAATCTTGTCTCTCTTGTTCCTCGATTCAATGGTGAAAGGTATGATTATTGGAGCAATTTAATGAGGCTCTGTCTTGAATCTCAAGACTTATGGAGTGTTGTTGAAGAAGGTGTTGGTGCCCCGGAAGATGAGTCTCAACTCACGAATGCCCAGCGTGATCACCTGAAGAACAAAAAGCAAAAGGATAGGAAGGCCCTCTTCCAAATTTACCAAGCACTAGAAATTCCGGTTTATGAGAGAATACCAAAAATGAATAGTGCTCAAGAAGCATGGGGGATATTAGAGACAACATACTCCGGACATGATCAAGTGAAAAAGGTCCGTTTACAGTCATTGCGAGCCGAATTCGAAAAGCTTGAGATGAAAGAAAATGAAAAGATCTCAGAATATTTCACCCGTCTCTCTTCCATTGTAAATCAAATGGCTACCAATGGTGAAGTTGTGGAGACACAAAGGATGGTAGAGAAAGTTCTACGAAGCTTGCCAGTTAAATTTGATCACATTGTGGTTGCCATTGAAGAATCAAGTGATCTTTCATCAATGACACTTGAAGGTTTACAAGGAAGATTGGAAGCTCATGAGGCTAGAATTCTGCAGAGAAGCAATCAGTCTAATCCTTCTCAAGACCAAGCCTTGAAATCCCAACTTTTATCTTCGGGAGGCCAAAGTTATTTTCGAGGTCGTGGCAGAGGGCGTAATCATGGAAGTGGTGGCAGACACTCACATGTTTAGCAAATACTGGAGAAAAAGAATGATAAATTCAAACGAGATGAAGAACAATCGTTCCATAATAATCAAAGGAGCAGAGGTCGAGGCTCTTACAAAGGTACAAAACCTTACATTGAATGCGATTACTGTCATAAACCAGGTCATAAAGTTTCTGGTTGTTGGGAAAAATATCCGGAAAAAAAACGTGAAGCTGGATTTGTGCATCAAAATGAATCCGGATCTTCTGAACCTTCTGAAACTTTATTAATTGCTTCCAATGGAAACTTTGAAAATATATGGTATTTGGATAGTGGTGCAAGTAGGCATATGACTGGAAACAAAAATTTGTTTTCACATATTATGGAAACTAACAATGGACAGGTGACTATTGGAGATGCCAAATCATTAAAAATTGAAGGACTTGGTGATATCACTTTTAAAACAAAGGCTGGAAAAACAGAGAAGATGTCAGAAGTACTCTATGTACCTGGATTGAAAAGCAACTTGCTAAGTGTTGGTCACTTGTTGAGAAAAGGCTTTCACATTCATTTTGCTGGAGACATTTGCACTATGAAAAGAGGAAACCTTCATGTTGCAAATATTGCTTTAGGCTCAGACAATTTATTTCCTATCAAACTTGATGTGGTAAATGATTCTTGCTATCTCACTACTAACGACCAAGTCTCGAAGTTGTGGCATGACAGATTTGGCCATTTAAATTTTTGAAGTTTGAAAGAGTTATACACGAAAGAAATTGTTCAAGGATTGCCCAAGATTGATGTGATCAATGACATATGTGAAGAATGTCAGCTGGGAAAACAACATCGTGAATCCTTCCCATCTAAATCTAAGTGGAAATCAAAATCTCCTCTGGAACTAGTGCATACTGACCTCTGTGGACCTATGCAAGTTGCATCGCTTGGAGGAAGCAGGTACTTTCTGCTGTTTGTTGATGATTATACAAGAAAAGTTTGGGTCTATTTGATTAAAGAAAAATCTGAAGCACTGTCTCGGTTTAAAGAATTCAAGCTCCAAATTGAAAAGTCGTCAAGCTTCCAAATAAAAAATTTAAGAAGCGATCGCGGAGGAGAATATGTGTCTTCTTTATTTGAAGATTTTTGCAAAAGCCACGGAATCAGACATGAACTTACAGCCCGTTATACGCCGCAACAAAATGGTGTCACGGAGCGCAAAAATAGAACGATTATGGACATGGTGAGGTGCATGTTGCGGAAGAAAAAATTACCGGTTGAATTCTGGGCTGAAGCAGTGTCTTGTGCCGTCTATTTGATGAACAGATCTCCAACAAAACACCTACAAAATTCCACTCCAAATGAGGTTTGGTATGGTAAGAAACCAAATGTTTGTCATCTTAGAACATTTGGTTGTCCTGCATACTCTCATATCCCTGATGCCATGAGATCAAAGCTTGATGGCAAATCTGAAAAATGTATTTTTATCGACTATAGTCAAAAGACTAAAGCTTACAAGCTGTACAATCCAAAGTCAAAAAAAATTGTGATCAACAGAGATGTCCGTTTCGATGAAAGCGCATGTTATGATTTTTTTGATTCTCAAGTAACACCAAACGAAACAGTTTTTGAGAATGAAGTAAATGAAGCTCAATCTTTGCAGCCTGATGCTGAAGAGTCACCTCAAAATTCTCCAACAACAACACCAGAAAGAAAGACAAGAAGTTTAAGAGACATTTATAATGCAACCGAAGAAGTTGGTTCTGGAAATCATGTGTATTTTGCATTTTTTGCAGGTGAAGATCCAATCTCTCATGAAGAAGCTTTACGTGAAAAAAAGTGGATAGATGCTATGAATGAGGAGATAAAATCAATTGAGAAAAATGATACCTGGGAACTCTCTGATTTACCTTCAAACAAAAATGCAATTGGTGTAAATTGGGTGTTCAAAACAAAGACTAATTTGGATGGATCTGTCAATAAACACAAAGCAAGATTGGTAGCAAAAGGCTATGAACAAACCGAAGGAGAAGATTTCAATGAAGTTTTTGCTCCTGTTTCAAGACTTGACACTGTTCGATTGATTATTTCACTTGCAGCTCAAAATGGATGGGAGTTGTTCCAAATGGATGTCAAATCGGCATTCTTGAATGGATTTCTCCAACAAGAAATCTATCTCAAGCAACCTCCTGGCTTTGTACGAAAGGGTGAAGAAGAAAAAGTTTACAAGTTAAAAAAGGCGCTGTACGGTTTGAAGCAATCGCCTCGCGCTTGGTATGCACGAACAAATGATTACTTCATGAAATCTAGCTTTGAAAGATGTCCATACGAGCACACGCTCTACACGAAAAGAAATTCTAAAGGTGGTTTCATGCTTGTAAGCGTCTATGTTGATGATCTTATTTTCACAGGAAATGATATGGAGATGTTATCAAATTTCAAGAAGTCAATGATGGATGAATTTGAAATGACAGACGGGAAAATTGCATCATTTCTTGGGAATTAATGTTCGGAAAACAAGAGGAGGAACTTTTATTTCTCAAGAAAAATATGCAAGTGAGATCCTAAAGAAGTTCAAAATGGAAAATGCAAATCCTGTCACAACTCCATGTATTACTGGACTGAAGTTGAGTAAGGAGGGTGAAGGAAAACTTGTGAATGCATCTATGTTTCGCAGTCTTGTTGGAAATTTGATGTATCTTACTGCCACAAGACCTGACATCATGTTTGTGGTAAGCATGATTAGTCGGTTCATGGAGAAACCTTATTCAAATCATTGGGAGGCTGCCAAACGAGTTCTTCGATATATCAAAGGTACCATTGATTATGGTATTTTCTATAAAGCACACACGCCTACAAAGCTTGTTGGTTACACTGATAGTGATTTTGGTGGAAGCATTGATGATTCTCGTAGTACTTCTGGCTAAGTGTTTAATTTGGGAAGTGGAGCAATCTCGTGGTGCTAAAAAAAGCAACCAATTGTGACACTCTCAACCACCGAAGCGGAGTATATTGCAGCATTTGTGGCTGGATGTCAAACATTGTGGTTAAGAGGAATTTTGGAAAATCTCAAGTTTAAACAAAGTAATCCAACGACTTTATTTTGCGATAACAGTTCTGCCATTTCGGTTTCAAAGGATCCTGTTTTGCATGGAAGAACAAAGCACATTCGTTTAAGATTTCATTTCTTAAGAGAACATGTCAGTGAAGGAGAAATCAATCTTGAGTATTGCCGAAGCAATGAACAATTGGCTGACATCTTCACCAAACCACTTGCAGGTCCTGCTTTTACAAAGAGTGTTCAAGCTCTGGGAGTGCAAAGTAAATTTGGTTTACGGGAGGCAATGTTGGAGTAAACCAAATTCATGAATCATCACCTGTTAATTATTGAAGTGTCCCTCTGTTGTTCCAAATTCCAGTTAAAAAGCCATGTTGTTTTCTATTGAGTCACCATGTTTTTCTGCTGCTAATTTATATTTTCTATGTACTGACTTGATATATATACAAGTCCATGATGTGTACTTTTGTATGGTGAAAAAGTTTAAATATTAATATAAACCAAGTTCCAGCCTTTGTCAAATATTTCTCTGTTTTTGTTTAACAACAAACCAATACTTACTTCTTCATCATCACAGCAGTAGCTATAAGAGTAGACAATGTAATTGGAGAAAGGGTATGAAATATATGACATTTCCTTCTCTGCATTCTTACTTTCTCTTCTTCTTAAAAATGTCTGCCTTCGAATAACTGTAGTGCATCAAGCTCATATATAAGTAATTCTAAATACAGGTGTGTTGGAAGCCGATTTTGTAGAACCTGCCCATGACAAAGGTTTGAAATGACAACTTTTCTCCATAAACTTGAAATACGTCTAGTCCAATTGTAGAAAAAATATTGGTTGATTCTTTTCTTTATCCCTTAAGTGATTAATGATAATTGGAATTCATTTCATAATATATAAATTGCTCTGGTCATGCATTCTCAGGTATGATAAGTGTGATAGAATTGGGCATGCTCCTAGACGAAATAAGAAGCGAGTAGAATACAAAGAAAGAGGTATTTCAAAATTGGTTCACCTCTTTAGAATTTCAAAATTGTTGCTAATATCTATATTCTTTAACTAGATCTAGTAGAAAATTCATTTGAAGATCATAACTTATTCAGAAGTGGGAAATCTCCTCCTACGTTTGGCCAACATCGAGAAAGTAATGCTGCTTACTTCTCATTAGTAAAAATGCCAGAAGCCAGCAAAGCATTTTTCCATGTTGCATTCTACTTGGACCGGGACTTGCAAGTCTACATTTGAATTGGATTGGTACATACTACATACGTTTCCATATAGCATGATTAATTGAAATATTGTTCTACTTTAAAGATTTTGATAAATTCAAAACCTTGGTTTGTCTAACTGATTTGAGCATTTCCAGTTGAAATGTTTTCTCTACTGTAAGTAATTTTTTTAGTAGGAATTTGTAAATTCAGATTGACTATCTTGGTGTTTTGATAATTTCAGGTATGTAGCTCGGTATAGGATAATCAAGCATGCAAAGGTTATAGCTTTGCTGCCTAAGATGACGGGTAGGAATATCGTGCTGCTGTGTAGATGGATGGTTGTAAGTATATTTTTATGCATCGCCATAAAGAATTGTTTGGCTATATTCCTTGCTCAGACAATTTTTTTCCCTTTTGTATATACAAAAATGATATATTTTATTGTTCTCCTTATCAGTATATTGAATATTACTGTAGATTACAATTCATTCATCCACTACAAGAAAAATTGGTTTTTACAGCCCTAGATAACAACGTATTATGCAAAGTGCTGTTTTCCCTTCAATTTTACTTTTACATCATAAAATATAAAAATTAAAACTGCTACCTAATATTATAAAATTTAACTAAGTTAACTTTGTTTTAAGAAAATTAAATTATATTATAAAAATTACAACCATTAATATTGACAATATCCTATTGGATTCGTATAATAAATAAAAAAATAACTACGTTAACTATGTTTTATTAAAATTAAATGAGTCTATAATAGTAATAATAAATTAACCAAACTTATAAAGATTAACTAAGTTTTATGAAAATTCAATAAGTTTATAAAAATTAACCAAGTATTATAAAGGGGAACTAATATAAAGGACAAAAAATTGTATATTTTTAGCCTCAAGGACACAACCTCAATATTTTAACCATAAGGACAAACATTCTTCTAAAAATTATTCATAAGGATAAACATTCTTTCAAAATTATTCATAAGGACAAACATTCTTCCAAAACTGCTACCGAATTAAAAACTGATACCTAAAAACTGCTACCGACAACTACAAACTGATACCTAAAAACTGTTATCAATAACTAAAAATTGATAACTAAAGAAAGTTGTCATTCAGGCTAAAACACTGAAGGTCTGTCCTTGAGGCTAAAATGCTGAGAAATTTTGTCCTTAACAATAATTTCCTGATTTTATAAAAATATAACATATAACTAGATCTTCTATAATAATAATAATAATAATGTAGTTAACTAAGATTTATAAATAATAAATAAGTTTATAAAAATTAACTAAGTATTATAAAAATGTAAATAATAATAATAATAAAGTTAATTAAGATTTATAAACATTAAATATGTTTATAAAATTAACTAAGTATTATAAAATTTTGACTAAGTAAATTAAGTTTTACAAAAATTAACAAGTTTAGTTTATAAAATTTAACTAAGTATATAAACATACAAATATAACTAAATCTTCTATAACAATAATAATAATAATTATTATTAACTAAAATTTATAATAATAATACTAAGTTAACTAAGATTTATAAATATTAAATAAGTTTATAAAATTTAACTAAGTATTATAAAAGTTTAAATCAGTTAACTAGGTTTTATAAAATTTAACAAGTTTAGTTTATAAAAATTAACTAAGTATATAAAAATATAAAATATAACCAAATCTTCTATAATAATTATTAAATAAGATTTATAATAATAATAATAATAATAAGTTAACTAAGATTTATAAATATTAAATAAGTTTATAAAAATTAACTACGTATTATAAAAATTAAACTAAGTTTTATAAAACTTAACAAGTTTAGTTTATAAAAATTAACTAAGTATATAAAAGTATAAAATATAAATAAATCTTCTATTATAATAATAATAGTAATAATAGTAACAGTAGTAGTAGTAGTAGTAATTACCTAAAATTTATAATAATTATAATAAGTTAACTAAGATTTATAAATATTAAATAAGTTTATAAAAATTAACTAAGTTAACAAAGTATGATTATTATAAAAATTTAACAAAGTTAACTAAGTTTTATAAAAATTAACAAGTTTAATTTATGAAAATTAACTAAGTATATAAAACTCTCACCATGGTGCTTTTTGGGACTATCATGTTGATGTAATTAGTTTAGAACTCTCACCAAAACATATTTGAACAATGCAAATGTTCAATATGCATTCCTTTTAAGGAGCGATGTGTTAATTTTTCCATTTAAAAGCTAATTTCATAAAATAAAATGGAAGGTTCTCTCTAATTTTTAATGTAAATGACCTGGAACTTTTCTCATTTCATGGACCAGTATAAAGACAAAACATTGACATGTTTCCATCATGTGGCATTAGAGCGATAAAATTTATACGTAAATTTTAAGATTTATTTGTTTATGGATGTTATTCAATTGTTATGTTTATGCCTCAAAATGCAGATCTTCTTTAAGTTTTAGACGTAATATAAAACTGAATTTATAAATATTGTAAAACAATGATTAGTTTAAGCCTCAAATGCCATACCTAGATGAAGTTTTCAAAATGATACTAGTTAAGTTATAAATTGTTAAGAAAACTTGAAAGCAATTAAGACAGAAGTAGGGATGCTGAACTGCCATCTGTATCTCCCCCTCACCTCTCCCTGCATAGTGAACTGCACATTATCCATCCAATTTTCTAGTGTAAACCATCATTTCGGCCTTCGTCCTGTTTTGATCCACGTTTCACTTTTTATCATCTTGACTTGTGCTAGAATAGATCAAGTTGTTCGCTAAAGTCGGGTCTTTCTTAGAAAGAATTGATGGATGATTTGATACAAGAAGTTTATGATTATTGGAAGAAAGGAAATATTGTATTGATTGTTTGAATTTTGTTGTATCTAATACATTCCTTTCTCTGATACAAACCGAAATATATAAATACAAGTGATACAGTGCATTTGGGCTATAACCCCCATTACCCATATCATCATAATATGCAGTATTAAGTATATTATTAACAACGGCTCTTTTATGCCGCTTCATACTTCATTTCTTACTCCCCCCCCCCTCAAATCGATATTAGGGTTAGGGTTTCTCAAATTGATTTGGGGCTTCGGTCGCTATGCGATTGATTTACATTTATCTTCTTCAATCTCTTCCTTAATCACTTTGGAATGTTTATATGCTTAGATTAATTGAAGTTGCTTCATTGATCTTTGAAGCGGTTAGAGTTGAACCTCCATTTCTCTGATTGATGTTAGATCTGCTTGTCTTTGCTTTGTTCCACTTTTAGTTTTGCTCTAAATCTCAGAAAATTTCTTACTGACAATGCTTTGGTAAGATTATCTGCACGTTGGTAAGTGGTAGGTATGTGACTCACTTGTAATTTTCCTTTCTGAATTTGCTCTCGAACAAAGTATAGATCAATCTCGATATGTTTGGTCCTGGAATGAAGTACTGGGTTTGCTGTCATATACACTGTACTCTGATTGTCACGCCATAATATCGGTTTGGTTTTTGTTTTGATCTTTAACTCTCTTAGTAATGACTGTATCCAAATTATTTCTGCAGTTGCACTTGCCACACTTTTGTATTCAGCTTTAGTGCTGGATCTGGAGATGGTTGTTTGTTTCTTTAAACACTATGATACTGGATTGTCTCCAATGTAAATGTAACCAGTTACTAATTTTCTGTCATCTATATTTCTTGCCTAGTCTGCATCTGCATATGCTGTGTAGATTGTTGCATTTCTTTAGAGTAAGTCCATAGCTTGCAGTCCCTTTGAGATACCTCAGAATTCTATAAACTGCTTTCCAATGTTCATCATGAGGTTCCTGCATGAATTGTGATACCTTGTTAACATTGAATGAGATATCTAGTCTAGTTATAGTAGTGTATTGTAGTGCTCCTACAATATTTCTATATTGTTTGATATTTAATATTGGTTCTCCCTTGTTTTTGGAAAGTTGCCGATGACTGATCATGGGAGTTGGTTGTGGTTTAGCTTCATCCATCTTTGACTTGACTAGTAACTCTTTGATGTATTTCTTTTGGCTCAACATTACTTCTGCATTTGATTTTCTTTTTACTTATATACCCAAGAAGTAATTCAGGTTGCTAAGATCCTTGATTGAAAATTGTTTGTTAAGATACTGAATAATGTTGCTGATCTCATCTTCATCGTCACTTGTTATAATTAGATCATCAACATATATTAGAATATAAATGATAGAATTGCTATTGATTTTGATAAATAATGAGTTATCTGATTTGGTGGACCGATAGCCTAAATTAATCAAAGTGGCTTTCAGTCTATCAAACCATACTCTTGGTGCCTGTTTTAGTCCATATATAGCTTTATCTATCTTGTAGACATAATGGGTATCTTGCTTGTATCCCTATGGCTGCTCCATATAGATTTTTTCATGCAATATACCATTCAAAAAAGCATTATTAACATCTAACTGTCTTATATTCTAGTTTTTGTTCAGTGCAATTGTGAGAATAATCCTAATAGTTGTTGGCTTCACCACTGGTGAAAATGTTTCACTGAAACCAAATCCATATTGTTGAGTATATCCCTTAGCAACAAGTCTTTCTTTATATCTTGACACTGTTCCATCTGAATTTTTCTTCAATTTGTATGTCCATTTGCACCCTATTATGTTCTTGTTTGCTGGTGGATATACTAGATTCCATGTTTTATTTTTCATGAGTGTCATGTACTCTTCATCCATTGCTGCTATCTAGTTTTTATCTTTAATAGTTTGCTCAAATGTTTCTGGCTCATCCATGCTTGATATTGCAGTATAGTTTTTTGGCTTAAATATTCCACTCTTTGATCTAGTTATCATATGATGACATGTTCTAGCTTGTAATTCAGTATGTGATGATGCTGAATTGCTGCCCTGATCAGTGTTTTCCATTGATTGACCCTGTTGACTGTCTTCACTGATACCTTGATTTTGATCATTTGATCTTGTAGGCGACTGAGTATGTGCATCAGGTTACTCTCTTGTACTATGACCTGGTTCAGATAACACTGTGTGTTGTGGTTTAGAAGCTCCTGTTTCCTTCTCAGTTTCTAATTGATTCCATATGCTTGAGTACATAGGTATAATAGGTATGGATACTCTTGGATTGTACACTTTCTGTGTTGTTTAAATATTTATGCAGGCAAATGGAAATACTTTTTCATTAAAAACCACATGTCTACTTATAATTATTTTCCCAGTGTTATCAAGACACCTGTACCCTTGCTGTTTAGTTGCATAACCTAGAAAGGTACATGGTAGTGATCTAAAAATTTAGCTCGTGATTGTTATGGTCTTAAATAGGGAAAACATAGACATCCAAATGTTCTTAAACGTTGATAGTCAGGTTTTGCACCAAAGAGTTTTTCAATTGGACTTATTCCTTTTAGTTCTTTTGTTGGTAATCTATTGATTAAATATACTGCAGTACTAAAAGAATATGGCCAAAATTTTAAGGGTAGTGATGCTTGCGCAAGTAAAGTGAGACCAGTTTCAACTATATGTCTATGTTTTCTTTCAACTAGACCATTTTGCTCAGATGTATATGGACATGTTGTTCTATGAATTATACCATTGTCTAAGAAAAACTTACCAAGTGATTTGTATTCAACACCACCATCACGTTGAATGATTTTAACTTTGTGATTTGTTTGCTTTTCAGCTTGTGTTCTAAAATATATAACAGCATTATAGGCTTCTGCTTTTGTTTTCAGAAAATATATCCATGTGTGTCTAGTGTGTGCATTAACAAATTATATGTAGTACTTATAGCCATAGTCATAGCTAATGGGTGCAGGACCGTAGAAATCAGTTGCAACCAATTCTAAAGGCATCTTGTACTCAGTTGAAGAATCTGCAAAAGCCAGTTTATGGCTTTTGCCCATTTGACAATAAGTGCAAACATATGGTAATGTAAAATTATCAAAGGAAATTTTATTTTCTGTAAGAAGCAGCTTCACAACACTTGCATTAGGATGACCTAACTTGTAATGCCATAGATCAAAGATATTTTTGTCACTTTCAGTTGATGATATTTCAGTATTGTTACAACTCTTTACTTTCTTTATAGGATTTCTGCAATTAATCAAAGTAAACTTGTAAAGCTCATTCACCGCATCACCCTACAAAAGTATTTCTTTAATTAGTATGTCTTTTACTATACAATACTTTGGATAAAATTCAAAGTAAACATTATTGTCATGAGCAAATTGAGAAACACTAATAAGATTTTTCTTTATCCTTGGTACTCTCAATAAATTATTAAGATATAGTTGCCTTTCATCTTTGATATAGGCATAACCAGTTTGTGTGATCTATATAGACTTACCATTTCCCATAAAAATACACTGTTTACCTCTGTATTCTTTGCTGCCCAGATTTAAGTTGTCAAGATTGCTTGTCAAGTGACTGGTTGCTCCTAAATCTGGGTACCATGCTTCATCTTGAATGTGTTCAAGCTTAGTGATTTCAAGCAGGTGCTGATTCTTGTTGCCATTAGATTGATTGTTTGATTCTTGTTGCACTTAGGCTAAGTTTACAATGTAATTACCACTTCTTTGATTATTTGAACCTTGTCCTGGTACATAAGTTGCATTAAACCTGAAGTAGCACTTTGGAGCAGTGTGATCCACTCTCTCACATATTTGACATTTTGGTTTATTGCCTCCACTCCATCTCCCTCTACCTCTTCCTCTAACTGATTGATTTCCTCTCTGGTATTGTTGATCTGTCCTACCATAGTTCTGATTTTTGGTTTTATTGCTTGCTGCAAAATTGATTGACATGTCAGAATCAAAGGGTTTCTTGAAATCAAGTCTTCCTTCATGTGCTAGGAGAGTAGAGTGAACATATTCTAGGGATGGTAAAACTTCTTGTGATGATATGACTGCTACAACAGCTTTATATTCATCACTTAAACCAGTTAAGATTGTTAGTACCTGCTTAGAATTTGAGATTTTATGGCTTGTTGCTTCAAGTAAATCACATGTTGTCTTAATCTTTGCTAGATATTCTCTCATTGGCTGATTGTCTTTTCTCACATTTGTAGCTACCTTTTTAATGCATGATCTTAGCTGCAGATTGTGTATTGAATATCCTCTCAACTGTTGTCCAAATTTCATTTGCAGTCTTGCATCCAATTACTTGTGGCAATAGTTTTACACTTATTGATGAAAGCAACCAAGAACTTATCAAGCTATCTTGTTTTTGATACTTTACAAATTCTTCATTACTCACAGTTTTGTTTTCTTGATCAGAAACAAACCTGGGTGGAATGGCAAGTGTACCAAGAGTGAATCCTTCAAGGCCATATCCTTTGGCTGCAGTTTCAACTTGAACTTTCCAAAGAAGATAATTTTCTTTTTCCAACTGTGCTGTGATAAGTTGTGTTTGAGGACTGATAATAGTTTTAATGAGATTTTCTACTGTTGCAGAAGTTTGCTGGAATGGATTTGAAGCATTGTTAGAAGTTGTTGAGCCATCTTCAGCCATGATGACACTCCTTGAATCAAGAAATGACTTATAAAATCAGAATTCACTATTTAAAGCAAGAAATTCCTCTCTATAGTGACCAGGTATGTTGCAACCAAGTCTAAATGATGATATAACTATGATAGACTTCTGGTATGGCACTTACTCTCCTTTTGATTTGATGAATTTCTTGATTTTTGATTGTTTTTTGATTCTTTTTTAAGTTTGAATTTGCTCTGAATTTGAGACTTGTTGCAGCCAATGATTTTATTGGGGTGGTAGCAGTTTCTTGAGGCAAATTCTCTACTACTCAAATGATGATTTTGCATCTGATGGGTAAACTGATCTCCAAATGATGAAATTACTCTAATGGATGATCGGTTTTTTTTGACCCTTTAGCCGATGAGAATTGAATGCTGTTAAGCTTTGTAATGCTCTGATACCAAAAAGAATTGATGGATGATTTGATTCAAGAAGTTTGTGATTATTGGAAGGAAGGAAATATTGTATTGATTGTTTGAATTTTGATGTATCTGATACATGTCTTTCTCTGATACAAACCGAAATATATAAATACAAGTGATACAGTGCATTTGGGCGATTGGGCCATAACACCCAATACCCATATTATCATAATATGCGGTATTAAGTATATTATCAACAGTGGCTCCTTTATACCGCTTCATACTTCATTTCTTACTTTCTTATCTTTGATTTTCAGCAGGAAATGATGTCTGGGTTTGGACAGCTGCTCCGAGATAGAAGTTTGATTTGTGAATCTCAAATCTGTAGTAAATTTGATTGTCTTTCCCTTTTTGAGCTAGAGACAGTTAATCCATACTATGTATGGATTGAATAATTTATTTGGGCATTAACTTATTAACGTCAGGATGTGGATATGCCAATAAAATTAGTGGGCATAATAAAAGTTTACTATTTTAAAAGTTAATGTATAAGTAATATATTTATCTTGATATATTATGCTTGTAAACACAATGGAATTATATGGTTGGTTTGTCCTAACATAATTTTGAGTAGACTCATGCAATGTTCGCATTTGTTTGCATACAAATAATTTGAAGTAATTTACGAGTCTTAGTATTTTTGCAACATAATGTTGGTTTATTTGTTAACATTTCTGCTCCTTAGGCCGCTGATATAGCTGCTGCGTTTGCAGGCTCTGAAGCAGCTAAAGCTATTTCTAATGTCTCTGATGGGTAAGGTTCATATTTTTCCATGACTACTATTGTACCTTGCTCATTGAGTCTAAAATAACATTTAATTTCCAACTTTTGGCGTGATACAAAAAATGAACATGGTATATACAATCTTTAGTTCTTACGATGAAATTTCTGAACTAAAATAACATTTCAATTATGTGATTTTGCAATGCAGAGATATCCCTATATTTAAGCCTCAAGTAGAGCAACTTCTTCCTTCTACTGGCATTCCAACTATTGATCTGCTTACGAAAGCACTTGCGAAAGCAATTGCGAAAGCTGCACTATGTTCCTTTTTTACTTATGTCTCTCATATATTCATCGTCTTTTACCGATTTCTTTTTTCTTTTCTTTTTCGGGTAGGATTTTACTGATATAAAAAGGAGATCATTGCTATCATCTATGGACGATTATGTAACTTTGTTTCTACAGACAAATAGACCAATTTATTCTGCATCGTAAATACTCTGCCTTATATATTCCACTCTTATCTTGTAACGACCCGAACTTCCATACAGTTTAGGTTAACAATAAACCACACATATCCAATCCAAATTGAACGAAAAGGTGGATGGTTAAGGGTAAAAAGAAAAAGAAGACAGAACAAAATCTCACATGAATGGAATAACATATATTATTTCAATAATCTTTATAGCGGAAAAACTTTTAAATACATATATCAAAGTCTATCCTAAGCTCATCCTGGACTGTAATAAATACATGTCCTTATAAATGCTGAAAAACAACAAACACAACGAAAAAGTAAATTAGTCCATATATTGATAAAGATCTCCAGCTCTCCTCTGGAAACTCCAAGCGTTTTCAGCTAATCCTGAAACTACTCGGATTTGACCCGAGTATTAAAAAATACACGGATCAGGCTTGGCAAACCAGCGTGAGACACAAATTATAAATATATATGACAGTGTCATAGATCGACTTTGATGCCAAACAAAACCTTTGGAAAGAAGAGTAACTCAAAAGACCACATATGATAACTAAAACATTTTTATCAAATCATTTGATATTATTTCTAATGACATTCCTTTGAAAATCCTTTCCAATAATATATTAATATAGCCTGAATTGTTACATTAGTTAAATTCAACGACATATTTAGGTATACAATCAAGTCCGTTAAAGGCACGCATTGGAGAATGAATTCCAACAATGACAAGGTAAGGGACTACCTTCCGTACAATACTTCTCTAGAGGAATTTACCGAGGCAGAGCCCCGCTACCCTCTACCAACACAGAACCGGTCTACCTCTACCATAGATAGTAACAAATATGTCATCACCCCGATCGTTCCCGACCTATCCGTAGCCACAGCATACACAACAAACGCGATATTGAGGGAAGTCTAGAAAGCTGATGATCATCTCCTAATCGGTGCGACCCACATAGCCCTACCGCATTTTATTTTTTCCATTACCAATTGTAAGGCTTGAGGTAACGTTTAATCTTTCTCAAAACAGCAAATCCCACTTTGAATGCCACATTGCTATTTCTAACGACATACTAATTGGTTTCCACAAAAGTAGAACCCTCAAGTTCATACGTCTCAGGGAAGTGTGTTAAGTATAAGAGGGTTTACCTCCTACACCACCGAACAGATGTACGTTTGTAAAAACCAATGTATGTGGTCTTAGAAATGCAATATCAAACATTCGTCCATACAAGTTGTCCAGGAACAAGACAAACCGAAGGTACTCCTACTACATCTCGTTTGGGAATTACCCCTAGGATTAGTAGTGAGCAGTCCTTGCATTGGAGATTTTAAAATGAAGGTAATACTGCCACCATATGTATATAATATGGGAATCACGAGGTCAATGGCAAGCAACCCTACATTATGAAGGTCTCCGTCTTCAAAATCATTGTCTTCAACATGTCTTCACTTTCGAACGCGTATATTGGTTCGAAGTGGTTTTCAGATAGAAATCACCCAAATCCGATCTCAGTCTCTCCGAACAAATTATCGATAGATTAGATGTTAAGTATGTGGGTGATTGGTGATCATCATTCAATTAATTAATATCTTTATATCTAATAAAATATCTTTAGAGATATATTTTAAACCATTTCTTCTTGGTATATACAGATTTATTAAACCTCTTTTTTTAAACTTTGGAAATACCAAATTATTTCCTTTAAATTACTTAGGAAAAATATTTCCATCTTCTATTATTGGTATAATTTCAATCTTAATGGAGATTACTTATTTCAAAAACATATCTTTTAATGGGTTAAAAACAATGTTATTTAAGACATCATTTACTGTATACCCAAACCAATTAGTACCGAGTAAAAAAGATTCATAGATTTTAGATTAATTATACTCAATGCTAATTTCCGTATTCAATCTATACTATTCATCGAATAACGATGAAATCACCTTTTAAATTCACATGGATAGTATGGATTCCCTCCTTGGAATTTAATACAGAATTTAATTAAAATGTTCTCCTTACCGTCAAAATTCTACTTTAAATCTTTTTTAACTTTTTGAAAAAAAACTACCTAATCCCTTTTCCTTTATCTTAAGAAAATACGATCTAAGTAAATAAAATTAACTATCCCCTCCGTCGGGCCAGTCCGGATAAATAGGGGGAGCAAGCAACTGGTTTCTCAAACTCCAGCCTAAAAACTATCTCTCTATCACCCATAAGGCGGTCAAGATATTTGATCAACTCTAAACCTTTTAAAAATATTTGATTTATCTTTTGAAAATCATTTTCCAAAGATTTGGTAGGAAAACCCAAGTTTAAACTGTTTATCAAAAAGTTACCAAATTCCGTTGTTAAATTGCCGATGAATAGTGAATTTATAGCTTTATAAATCAGACACCAATTTCATTTCATATATGTCCATTTTTATAACTCAAATTCCTAATAAAACATTTTAATATATTTTTGGAATTTATTTCATATTTTTAAAGATTCAAAAATATCAAATTTTAAAAGGTTGAAAACCATGGTTTACGAACTGCCAAAACGCGACTATTTTGGAAACTTGATTTGGACATGTCTCAAACTTTATTAAATGAAAACTCGTTTTTTCTTTTTCATTTGTAAACTATGGTTATAAGAGCTCGGAAAATTCTTACTCCAAAGAATTTCGACTCATATTCCATTCTACAAATATATTTAACTTTTTACAGCGCAAAATCGCGAACTACCGTTATGCGACGCGCTTATTTTGACTCCATTTTCCAATCTTTTACAAACTTTTTTGAATGAGTTTTAATGTTTATAAAATATTTATAAACAATTTTAAACCATTGTTATCCATTTTTAAAGAGGTTAACAATGCTATATATACCATTATAATTTATAAAGAGAAGTGATTACTTTGTGTAAATTCGACATGTATTTTACCATGAATCATTTCCATATCAAGCAAGAATATAATCAACATCCAAAACATGATGATTAAGCAACATAACAAGCATATAAACATATCATATCATTATAGAAATTATTAGTAAAAGGTACGGAGTTGTTCTCACGTATAAAGCGATCTGTTTCCTAATTTTTAACGTTTTTTCTTTCCCTATTCAAAGCCCAAGGAGCTCGGCCTCTATAAGGATGGTCATGGCCTATAAGTGAATAGGTGGAGGTGCTTGATGTGGTGGTGTTGGCCTTAGAGGAGCACAACCAAGATGGAGAAGTGGATGTAGATCACTACTTTGAACTAAGGTGGTATATTTTGTATATATTTTTAGCAGAGCTTCGCTATGATGGAGGAATATATTGGAGAAGGAGTGAAGGCGATGGAAGCGATTAATAAGCTTGTGAAGAAGGAGAAGAACATGAGAATTTGGTGTGAAGAAATGAGAGGGTATAGGGTGTTGTTTATAGACTTTTTCACCAAAATATCTACGACAACATCATTACAATTCCCATCACCCATGTGCTAAACCACCCCCTCTCCCGACTTCAGCCAACCCACTCCCCCTCTATGTGTTTGTCTTCTCTTGATTGAGTGATGGTGAGTTTGCTTTTTCAAGTTGCATTTGTTTATACATAAGGATATATATATATATACATATATGTTTAGATTTTTCTTTCGGCTTCGATTTGACTAATTGTGATACACATATATATGTATATGTGCATGTATATGCATGTGTGCATGTTCAAACAAGGTTTCTACAACTTAAAATAATTTTAATTCGTCAAACCGTTGTAAATCCGAAATCCGATTTCCGGTCATATTTTCAGTTTATAATCAAACTATTTATTCATGTAATCAAACTTGAAAAATAAATTTCTTATCATTTAAAATGAATTATTTCTCTTATAAAACAATTATTTGAATATTTAAAATTTAATTAAATATCCCTAATTGAAGTGATGAAATTATGGGTCGTTACATTCTTCCCCCTTAAAAGAATTTCGTCCCCGAAATTTCACCACAACCCAAAACCCAAACGAGTTTACCCAAAATATTATCTTTAAACTTAATTCTGTATGATATACACAGATAATCCGTAATATCTGATTCGATCTTCTACTCAAATACATAAATTTATTTTCGAACTAGTATTAATCCCTCGATCCTCTAGTGCAGACTCTGATCCGGCTTCTTAATAAGAAACCATCGCTTCCCTTACATAGCTGTCAACTATGATAGAGTATCCAACCACAAATCCTCATCAATGTTCGTCGTCAAGAATCGAGTGATAGATCTTTTTTTGGACTGGTATAAACATCTCAAAGTTCCGTACTCGAATCTTAGATCAGAACTGTGCGTCGAAATGATCTACGCATCTCATATGTACTTAGCTATATCAAATTCCTTTTCAAAATTAGTTATGAAAACATTTCATAAAATCCCATCCAAATGTTTTAAGCTTTTTTGTATATCCCAAATATTTTTAACCCTCATTTAGAAGATATCTTTAAAAGATATTCTTCTTATTTAAATACTCTTTTTAAAAGTTTCACAAAAACACAGCTTTTAATAAAATAAGCTTTGCTAAAATCTTCTACCAAGTTTAACTTATCTAAATCTCATTTGTCAAAACACTTATTCGTCAAAACACTCATTTTTCAAAACAACTTTTATTTTGAATCAACTTTCTTAAGAATTCAAATACCAATTTTATTATTTTAAAATATCATTATATATCTTTTATTCAAACATTTTTATAAAGATATAGCTTTACTTCATAAAGAAAATTATCAAAGAAGTAAAAATCATATAAAAAATTTCCTAAGTCATTTAAACATGAGATAAGAGAAGCCATCATAAGAATCATGCATATATATATATATCATATTTTAACAAGTTTCTATTAACTTAACTTCTTAAACTATCATCTTTATGAAACATCTTATAGTCAAACTGTGAAATTCTAATCACAAGATGTTCTTATACCAATTTATGTCTTTTAACCAACCCATGGTAATAACTGAATATTATTATCCCATAATTAACTATATCTTTTGAAAAAATGACCATTTTATATTCAAAATATAATCCTAGGTAAAATTATTTTATTTACCAATTTTCCAAAACAAAAAATCATTTATATATATAGCATTAACAAATACATGCTCATATATAATACTCTCAACTCATTCTAGGGTGTCACTTACCCTATCTCTAATGAGTTACTCATCCTAGGGTATTACTAACTCTATCTCTGATGAAACTTTACCCCTATCAGGCTCAGGTGTTCACTCAACCTAAGCACTGATACCATGTGTAACGACCCGCACATCTATGCAGTTTAGGTTGACAATAAACCACATATGTCCAACCCAAATTGAACGAAAAGGTGAATGGTTAAGGGTAAAAAGAAAAAGAAGACCGAATAGAATCTCACACGAATGGAATAACATATATTATTTCAGTAATCTTTACAGCGGAAAAACTTTTAAATACATATATCAAAGTCTATCCTAAGCTTAGCCTGGACTGATATAAAAACATGTCCTTACAAATGTTGAGAAACAACAAACACAGCAGAAAAGTAAACTACGTCCATACGTTGATGAAGATCTCCAACTCTCCTCTGGAAACTCCAAGCTCTTCAGCTAATCCTAAAACAATTCAGATCTGACCCGAGTATTAAAAATACCTAGGTCAAGCTTGGCAAACCAGCATGAGACACGAATTATAAATATATATGACAGTGTCATAGATCGACTTTGATGTCAAACAAAACCTTTGGAAAGAAGAGTATTTCATAAGACCACGCCGCACATAAACACGGACGGGTTTTTACCTTATGACAACTAAAACATTTTTATCAAATCATTTGATATTATTTCTAATGACATTACTTTGAAAATCCTTTCAAATAAGATATTAAAATAGCCAGAATTGTTACATTTGTTAAATTCAACGGCATATTTAGGTATATAATCAAGTCCGTTAAAGGCATGTATTGGAGAATGAATTCCAACAATGACAAGGTAAGGGACTACCTTCCATACAGTACATCTCTAGAGGAATGTACCGAGGCACAGCCCCGCTGCCCTCTTCCAACAAAGAACCATCTTATCTCTACCATAGATTGTACCGAATATGTCATCGCTTCGATCGTTCCCGACCTATCCATGGCCACAACATACACAACAAACCCGATATATAGAGGGAAATCTAGAAAGGTGATGATCATCTCTTAATGGGTGTGACCCACATAGCCCTACCGCATCTACCATTTTTTTCCATTACCGATGTGTGAGGTTTCGGGTAATGTTTTATGTAACGAACCAGATTTTCAACCCTCGGAAAATCAACACTAATCATCCACTGTATCACATGCCGAACATTCAAGTGCTGGAAATGCCAATTTGTTAGGGTGAAAGAAGAAGGTAGAAGATAGAAGAAAATTAAATAACATAGAATCTCACAACGCAGCAAATAATATATAATACAATAATGATCTTTGCAAAAAGGAAATGTCTTTATTCATATAACATCAGAGTACACAAGACTTATCCTAAATTTGGACAGTTATAGAAACCTGTCCTTACATTGACAAACATACATACTCTATAATACAGTGGAAGAAAAATATACGTGAATACATCTTGACCATCCAGCTCCTCTTCAACTCCAAAGTATCCAACTAAACCTGGGAAAACATGCTCGGTCTGACCCGAGCATTACATTGAATAACACCCGGGTCAGTTTGGTAAACCAGCGTGAGTAAAACTCGATAACAAGTAACAACCAAACCGATTTCGACATTTGAAAACCTTTCAAACAAAGGGTTTCTCGTAAGACCACACCGCACATAAAAACGGATGGGTTTTTACCTTAGGATAACAAAACATTTTATATCAAAGTCCAATGATATCATCATAGTGTCTAGATTTAAAGTAAATTGATAAAATAACCAAAATTCTTGAATCTCACATTCCAACATACTAGGCTCAACAATAAAAAATGTAAGGCACGTATTGGAGATTGGATTCCAACAATGGCAAGGTAAGGGACTACCTTTCGATGATATACCTCTAGAAAATGCACTGATGCTAACACAGAGCCGGCTGCCTCTTTAACAGGGCAAACCGGATTACCTCACCCCCTTGACACCGAGGCCTTATACTACCATGGTGTTTCCACACAAACTAACTCTGATAGGGACATCTAGAATGGGGTGACCGCTCCTAATGGTAGCTAACCACATAGCTCTGCTACATGCCCTGCTTTTTCCATTCCTCCCAATTATGAGGCTTGAGGCTACGCTTTACCTTTCTGAATAGCAATCCATCTTGGAATGCTAACACTGCCCTACAGGCAGTAATGTAGTGCCAGCATTCATCCATACAAGTTGTCTAGGATAAGGATAAACCAAAGGCACTACTTCTACTACATCCATTTTGGAACCACCCTCAGGATTAGTAGCAAGCAGCCCTTGCACTTCAATGGCTTCATCTTCGATCTCATGCTTCAAGATGTCTTCATTCCGAAATGCTTGAGTTGGATCGAAGTGGTTTTTGGATAACATATCCGATCCTGGTCTCTTCGAAACAACTTTCAATATTTCTGGTAAACTCAACCCCGGTTCTTTAGGAAATAAATAGACAAATGACAAGAGCGGAGTTCACCTCTTAACCATTTGTGGACGGATTTTCTTATCATTTATCCTAGAAAAACGAAACGAGTTTCTACGTACCGTATAGCACTTTCAACGGTAACTGTACCATATAATTCCCGCATTTCTCCTAGATATTTCCAAAGTTACGTTTTGTCCAGGTTTGATAGCTGGTTATTTAACTATCAAATAAACAAACATCCAATCATGGTTTAATTTCCATATGGGATCCACTAAGCCTTTATTAATTCTCTTTAATTAATAAAACCACTTTAAAAAACTTGATCAAAAGATCTTTTCAAAACATTAATCCCAAACCCTACATTTCCTTTTATACTTAGGAAACATTTATATACTTATCTCAATGTTATAAGTATATTACCAAAACATTTTACTTTCATGCCTTGAAACAAAATCATATACTTATCTTATCAATATAAGTATATTTACAAAATTTTCAAAGTTTTCCTCTTTCCAAATCCCATATTAAATAACCAAACATTTCTTCCAAATAAAACATTCTGCTTATCCTTTATCAAAAATTCCCTTTTTAAAAGCTCATCTCATATTTCAATTAACTTATAACTCTCAAAATAAAGTTATAATCCACTTTATTAAACCTTTAAGTTAATTTATAAACATCTTTCTAAATCTCTGAAATGATCTGTAAACCTTTTTCCTATTTTTAAAACTCTTTATATAAACCTTTCTATACTCCTTTATCTTTACAAAACATCATTTGTAAAACACTTAAAGTACCCTTTAGTAAAAATTCCTTTTATAAACAAGTTATTACTTATAAATAGCTTTACAACATAATAGCAAAACTTGGAAATCATTTATATACTTTAAACTCAAAATTGATTAAAGAATTTGAGTTAATTCAAAATACACTTTACAAATTCAAAAAGAGGCTTTGCAATCCCAATGGTACTAGTTTAAGTTACCATTCAATTTCAATTCAATTCCTAAGTCAGTTAACAGTTATTTACATAAGCTACCATATATGTAAACGCAGTTCATATCCAATCAGGGAATAACACGTCAATATAACCAGTTGGCATATTCAAGTCCAAATAACATAACAACAGGATGGTGATTTATCCTGCTAAATAGATGTCCAAACAATTCAATCAATTTATTGCAGAACGAGGATTTATTCTGCTTAACACATGTCCACACAATCAAATCACTTACACTATAGTAGAATGGTGTTTTGTTGTGCTAACGGATGTAATTTAATTCTCCTAATCATGTAGGTTACTTAAGGGTCTGGACAAGAGATCATCTGATATGGAATCGATTTACTTTGAAAAATAAAATTGATTAAAGCACATTCTGTTTAGTTTAAAATCACCTTTGAAAAGTTAAAAGTATATTTAATTAGCTTAAACCCTAACTAAATCTTAATTAATCCTATTTAAATCAAGATTAAATCATAATTAAACTCTAATTAGGCTTAATGAACTTGATTAAGTACTAATTAACTTCCTAATGCAACTTGGTTAAGGTTAAACCAAATTGTTTAAGAGTTAAACCCTAATTAATTAAATATTAATTAAATAACCCATTAATTAAATAAATAATTAACCATTAATCTTAATTAAATAATTATTAATCACTTAATTACTTCTTAACCCATTTAATCACTAATTAAAACTTTATAAATCAATTAATAGTCATTAACTTAACTTAAGTGATGATTAACCTCTAATCACCTTCTTAATTAGCAATTAGGTGCTAATTATCTTTTAATTAACTAATTAATTAATTAATTATATTACAACTTAATTACTTTTTAATATTATTAATTAAGTTTAAAAACCTTGGTAAGCTAGTTTCAAAATAAAGCAAATTTGAAATAGAAATTCAAACCTTTGTCGAACTGCATCCATAGCGACTATCGGTATGGGCGCAGTTCACTCTAACATATTCTTAGCGAACCCCTTGCCAAACCCTTACTTTTTCATGATTTAAAACATACTTTAGAAAGTTTTTTATAAAAAAACTTTAAAACTAAAGTTACAAACTTTAATCCATTTCAAAACTTTAAACTTCGGAAACAAACTTCGATTCCAACCGGATCTCATAACCGTCGCAATTACACAAAGTAGTTAACTTTGTTTACCAACCTCATGCCATAGCTCATATTTTACAATCAACATATTACTAACACCAACCATCCTCAACATATATTGCAAGTATACATCCATATATACATGCTTACTAACTTTATATTACAACACCAATTTCCATAACCAAATCAAACTAAAATCAACCATCCAAATAATAATCAAACCACATCATTATCATTCAAATTCTACACTATATAGTCACCATATATAGTGACATAAATAAAGCTACCATTTTCATTAAAAAGACGAGTAGTTTACTCACCAAACTTCCGCAAAAGCTACCCGAACTTAAGCTAAACTTGCCAACGACTCCCTAGCTTTGAAGGATGAAAGCTTTAGGTGCTAGCATCCCTCAAAATGGGCTTGGCCTAGGTGTATGTAGGCTCGCCCAGAGGTGTGGAAGTGGATGTGGGATAGTAGCTTGAAGGTAGAGGAGCTTCGAGTTATCACTGATTTGTCAAAAATGAACCCAAAATTAGGTCATTTTTCCACTGGATTTTGGGTGAACAACTCACCGAATTTGGAAAAGTAGTCAAAAGGAAAGTTGCAGGAATTTCTTTCCTTTATCATTTCAACAAAAGAGTCACTCATTTTAGATTTTGTTTGAAGAAGTTATGATCAAAAGAAGAAGGGTAATTTTTGGACTTGAAATTCTAGGTAAAAAATTGCTTTGTAAAGATTGGTGTTTTGACATAGCTATGATAGATATTTGAAAAAGTGGTCAACTAGAATGTTGTAGCCATTAAAATTGCACACGGTAGCAAAAAATGAAAAACTCCATTTGAGTTTGAAATGAGGAAGAAAAGGTTAGTGGAAAGAGGAGGAAAAATGGAGAAACATATGGACTATTTATAAGCAAGATTTCACACCTCATCATTTTGTCAAGTCACATTACTCTCTTATATATATATATATATTATATATATTATGTTTAATCACATCACTCTTTTATATATATAATTATGTTAATCACAACACTTTCTTTTATATATATATATAATTATTATGTTTAGTCACATCACATTCTTTTATATATATCTAATTATTATGTTTAGTCACATCACTTTCTTTATATATATATATAATTATTAATTAAAGCTAAGACGTGACAAGAGATAATGATGATTAATGATTACAATCTAAGATGTGACAAGAGTGGAATATATATATTTATATATATAAGATTATTAAAATTTATGAATCATCACATCACTTGCTAAAAAAAATTAACATAAGATAATCTATCCTTAAGTATATTATTATTTAGCTAATTAACTCTTATATATGTGTATATATGGTGAACAAAGACGAACAACATTTTCCTAACAACTTTCCGGTGTCGAAAGGTCGAAATTTCGGAAAACGTTCTTCGGTCACATTTTCTGTTTTTCTACGAACTTTTTAATTTGGTAGACAAATTTTGAAAATGATTTTCTTATCATTATTAATTTATTAAAATAAGTTTATTTTAATTATAAAACCAACATATTGAATTTTAAAATTAAATAAATATTCACTAATCAAAGTAGTGAAATTTCGGGTTGTTACATTTTACCTTTCTCAAAACAGCAAATCCAACTTTGAATGCCACATTGCCATTTCCGATGACACACTAATTGGTTTCCACAAAAGTACAACCCCTGAGTTCATACGCCTCAGGGAAGGGTGTAAGTATAAGAGGGTTTACCCCCTACACCACCAAACAGATGTACATTTGTAAAAACTAATGTACGTGGTCTTAGAAATGTAATGTCAGACGTTCGTCCATACAAGTTGTCAAGGAACATGACAAACCAAAGGTACTCCTACTACAACCTGTTTGGAAATCACCCTTAGGATTAGTAGCAAGCAGTCCTTGCATTGAAGATTTTAAAATGAAGGTACCACTGCCACCATATGCATATAATATGAGAATCATGAGGTTAGTGGAAAGCAGCCCTACATTATGAAGATCTCCATCTTCAAAATCATTGTCTTATACATGTCTTCACTTTCGAACGCGTATATTAGTTCGAAGTGGTTTTCGAATAGAAATCACCCAAATCCGAACTCGGTCTCCCCGAACGAATTATCGATAGAAAAGATGTTAAGTATGTGGGTGATTGATGATCATCATTCAATCAATTAATATCTTTATATCCAATAAAATATCTTTAGAGATATATTTTAAACCATTTCTTTTTTATATATACAAATTTATTAAACCTCTTTTTTTTAACTTTGGAAATACCAAATTATTTCCTTTAAATTACTTAGGAAAAATATTTCCATCTTATATTATTGGTATAATTTCAATCTTAATATAGATTACTTATTTCCAAAACATATCTTTTAATGGGTTAAAAACAATGTTACTTAAGACATCATTTACTGTTGTTATCCCGCCTTTTGGCAAGGCCGTGACACCAAGAACTTGACTAAAGGCCAAAGACAGTTCATCTAGAAAATCGGTTATACGCAGGTTCACTATGGATATCAATGAATTTTGTCCGAATCCGGATCGAGCCAAAATTGATATGACACAACAAGCGGAGCTATGAGAGTCAACGTTCCAAATTTCAGGTCAATCCGAGTTTTTATGCTCAAGTTACAACCGATGCAAAATTGGTTAAAAACAGCGTACTTCGACTTGCTCCGCCTGTCCACTTCGACTCGCTCCGCCTGTCCACTTCGACTCTCTCCGCCTCGAGCACATTTCGACTCGCTCTGCATAAGCCCACTTCGACTCGCTCAGATCGACTCGCTTCGCATCCATCAGAAGTGCTCCACTTCGACTTGCTCCACATCCTTCAGAAGACAACTGTTCAACTCCATTTGGTTCGACTCCATCGAAGGGCTGCATTTCGACTCGCTCCGCCTCGTATCCATCCGAAGTCTTCCTCCTCCTATCGATTCGAACAAGACAACGCAAATGCCTCGACATGAAGGGGACTGTTGCTGAACCGATTCGAAGTGATCGAATCAAAGAGCGAGTCGAACAGAAGCGAGTCGAACCAAACAGCAGCCGAGAATCCCATTTCGTATCGATCATATCTCCCAATCTACAAGTCCAAATGCTATGAAATTTTCACAGAAGACCACGTGCATGCTAAAGAATGTCCATGCCAAATTTCGACTCCATTGGATAAAATCTTGATCGAGTCGAAATCTGTTCGTGTCGGTCACGGATCAGACCGAAACTTCACGGGCTTGGGCGTGCGGGCCTGGTCACGTGCCAGAGAGGGTCTCCCGAGATCTGAGCAAAATATCAGCCTCCTACACCTATAAATAGACCCCCAAAGCCAACAGAAAAGGGGTTCTTCTTCTCTCTGGGAGATCTCCAACGCCCAGACTCCGCCAGATCCAGATCTGAACTCCATTGCTGCTGCTATCAACGAATTTCATTGCTGCAAATCATTGTCATTCACTGTAATTTGCTGAAATCAATTGTAAACACCAAAGAAAGATCAATAAAATCATCAGCTTCAAAGTGGACGTAGGCAAGATCGCCGAACCACTATAAATCTTGTGTCTCTGTCTATTTCTTTCTTTTTTAAGTTTATTATTCTTCATTTTTATCCTCTACAATACTTAGATCTGAGATCTGTGATTATATACTGCTGATTTGTGTTCATACACTGGTGCTTTCACGATATTTGGGGTTTGTGACCAATTTTGGCGCAAACAACTGTATACCCAAACCAATTAGTACTGAGTAAAAAGGATTCATAGATTTTAGATTAATTATACTAAATACTAATTTCCGTATTGAACCTGTACTATTCTTCGAATAACGGCGAAATCACCTTTTAAATTCACACGGATAGTATGGGTTCCCTACTCGGAATTTAATACAGAGTTTAACTAAAATGTTCACTTTACCATCAAAATTCTATTTTAAATCTCTTTAACTTTTGGAAACAAACCCATAATCTATTTTCCTTTATCTTAAGAAAATACGATCTGAGTAAATCAAATTAACTATCCCCTCCGTCGGGCCAGTCCGAATAGCTAGGGGGAGCAGGCAACTGGTTTCTCAAACTCCAACCTAGAGGCCATTTCTCTATCACCCATAAGGCGGTCACGATGTTTGATCAACTCTAAATCTTGTAAAAATATTTGATTTATCTTTTGAAAACCATTTCCAATATTTGGGAGGAAAACCCTAAGTTTAAACCGTTTATTAAAAAGTTACCAAATTTCGTTGTTAAATTGTCGATGAATAATGAATTTATAGCCTTATAAATCAAACAACAATTTCATTTCATATATGTCCTTTTTATAACTCAAATTTCTTTTAAAACATTTTAATATATTTATTGAATTTATTTCATATTTTCAAATATTTGAAAATATCAAAATTTAAAAGGTTGAAAACCATGGTTTACGAACTGCAAAAACGCGACTATATTGAAAACTTGATTTGGACAAGTGTGAAAGCACCAGTGCAGATAATCAGCAGCACAAATCTCATATAAACAACAAATAAAAAGAAGAAATAAGAAAAGAGACACATAATTTTTATAATGGTTCGGCTCACTCTGGCCTACGTCCACTTTAATTTATCTTTATTATGATAATACTAGTTTAATCTCTCAGGATATCAACTAGTTAGTCCTTAAATCTAAGTTACAATGAGTTAGAATAAGTCACAAGTACAAGGGTTGACTGGAGAATCACAGTAACCCCCTTGATGACTGTTGTGAGGGAGAAGAAATTTGAAGAAGTGAAGGAATTCTAGTAGAGTAATGGTGGCTCTCTCCCTGGAAAAGATCCATCTCTAGTTGCAGGTATGTGAGTTTATAGGAGAATTCAGTAAGTATTGGGCCAGAAGTCCAAGTGCAGAAGAGTCCAGTTGTTATGCCAAGTCATCACCGAAAATCTCATATCAATCTGAGTCCTTTTTATGGATCGCTAGCTATCCATAGAGGATTGATCGCTGGCTATCCATCAAATTAGCATACTTTTCTACCAGAAGCCTTTACTTAGTGCTATGAAGGAGCTTGGAAAGTTTGAGGGCAATCCGACCTATCTTGATGGATCGCTAGCCATCCATAAATGGATCGCTAGCTATCTATCCACTTAGCATATCTTTGAGTGATCTTTGTTTGGTTGTCTTCCTATCTTCTATTTAAGTGCCTTGTCCAAATATCAAGTTGTTTGGAGTTAGTTTGATCATCCGTCCTCATGTGTCATCTGGTCTACAAGAATCGTCCATAACTCGCACAAAACTTAAAGAAATCAAACGAAACTTTGCAGGTACTCTCTCTAAGGTATGTAGGACCTAACACAAAAATTTGAGGTGGTGGGGCCCAATCTACATGGGTCACTAGCGATCCATCTAGTTAGGTCGCTAGCGATCCATCAAATCAAGTCCAAATGATCTCATTTTTTCAGTGAGCCTTCTATTATGACTTCTAAGTGTTCTTCCAAAATTTTAAGTCAATCCAACTTCGTATAAGTTTTGTAGATCAATTTTAAGTTAGCTACTTTTGGTCAAACAGCTTGAATTATATGAGTCTTCACTTCTCGAGCTAGATTGTTTGGCATGCTATGAAACTTGGCAAGCGTCTCTAAGGAACATATTAGATCATGATGCAAGAGGATTGGAGGATCCACGAGCGAACTTTATGGATCGCTGGCGATCCATCATCATGTTCAAATTTTGGTTTCCTCCTCTTGAGTCTTTCTTCATTCCTTCTTTTGGTCATCTTGGTTGATTCTTGAGTTGTTTTGACTTATCGTAGATGTTCTGACTTCCTTTGAATTCCATTGGGTTATAAAACCCAGTTAACAGATTTAACTTTTTACAGCTCGAAATCGCGAACTACCATTACGTGACGCGCTTATTTTGACTTCATTTTCCAATCTTTTTCAAACTTTGTCGAATGAGTTTAATGTTTATAAAACATATATAAACCATTTTAAACCTTTTTTATCCATATTTAAAGAGGTTAACAATGCTATATATACCATTATAATTTATAAAGGGAAGTGATTCCTTTGTGTAAGTTTGACGTTTATTTTACCGTAAATCATTTCCATATCAAGCAAGCATATAATCAACATCCAAAACATGATAATCAAGTAACATAACAAGCATATAAACATATCATATCATTATAGAAATTATTAGTAAAAGGTACGAAATTGTTCTCACGTAGATAGTGATCTATCTCCTAATTTAAATGCTTTTCCTTTCCCAATTCAAAGCACAAGGAGGTCGACCTCTATAGGGATGGTCACGGCCTATAAGTGAATAGGTGAAGGTGCTTGATGAGATGGTGGTGGCCTTAGAAGAGCACGACCAAGATGGAGAAGTGGTCATTGCTTTGAATTTTAAAATTTGAACTAAGGTGGTATATTTTGTATATATTTTTAGTAGAGCTTCACTGTGATGGAGGAATATTTTGGAGAAGAAGTGAAGGTGATGGAAGCCATTAATAAGCTTCTGAAGAAGGAGAACTTGAGAATTTGGTGTGAAGAAATGAGAGGGTATATGGTGATATTTATAGACTTTTTCATCAAAATATCTACAACAACATCATTACAATTCCCATCACCCATGTGCTAAACCACCCCCCTTGACTTTCGGCCAAACCCACTCCCCCTCTATGTGCTTGTCTTCTCTTGATTGAGTGATGGTGAGTTTGCTTTTTCAAGTTGCATTTGTTTATACATAAGGAGTTTATATGTTTATATGTTTAGATATTTCTTTCGGCTTCGATTTGACTAATTGTGATGCACATTTATATGTATATGTGCATGTATATGCATGTCTGTGCATGTTCAAATAGGGTTTCTACAACTTAAAATAATTTCAATTTGTCAAACCGTTGTAAATCTGGAATCTGATTTCTGGTCATATTTTCAATTTTTAGTCAAGCTATTTATTTATGTAATCAAAACTTGAAAAATAGATTTCTTATCATTTAAAATGAATTATTTCTCTTATAAAACAATTATTTTTATATTTTAAAATTAATTAAATATCCCTAATTAAAGTGATAAAATTACGGGTTGTTGCATATCTCTTTGCTCGTGTTTATTGTTGCTTATTGTTTCTTTTTAATGTTTTAATAGGTTTGTTTTGAATGTACTGAAGCGGTATGTGCTAGAACCAAGGTTGAAGGGATAAAAGGTCTTTCATTTACGACTGATGGATTGGGTGCTGGATTTGATGTACTTGCTGAGGATGTGAGCTTGTTTATTGATGGTATGCTATGTATATCTACAAAGCAATTCAAATTTGGGAACAAATTTTGGACTTTTACTATAAAAATTTGCTTTATATTATTCACTCATTATAAATGTAAACATAACCAAAGATGAAACCTTGGATGGAGTAAAAGTTATATTTCAAATATTCCATGCCTTGTCCTATAATGATAGCATCACTCGCAAAGGCTAAATGCTAAAAGGTGTATGAAGCAAGGACAGATGTTGATTTTGAAATAGATTTGAGTTGTATGGATAGTATGAACCTTTTTTCGATAGTATTATGCATCCTTTGCTGAATTTGTATGGGCACTAACCATGATGAGTAAGTAGGCCATCTGCAAAATGTAAATATTCCATTTGTATTGCTTCGGTACTACTATTTTTACTTCATGATTCCAAATTTGATGACTAATGCATGCCTTCTACCATATGTCAGTCCGAAGTATCTGCAGTTGCATTTGTTGTCTTGGTGGCCCGTGCATATATTGTGCCTTTGTCTAATGTTGTATGAAGTTGGTTTATAAATATTATCTTTGTTTATGAATTTATGTAAACTTTGTTTATGGATATTGTGTTCAACTTAATTTATTGAAATGATTAATAGTTATGTTTTTATATGATAGTTTTTAGTTTGATTTGTATATGTTATGTTTATTATCCGATTGAAATATAATAAAATGCAGTTTAGATTAATGATACGTGTGTGTAAATATTGCAATGGTACAACGTGATATGGATGTTGTAAAAATAATAGGAACAAATGACAGTGTTTAAACTGTGTTGTCAGTTTTATGAAAAGATAATGCACATTACTACGACAACGTAACAAAAATGTTGTGAAAAAATAATAACAGCGTTTATAAACTGCTCACGAAAAACACTGTTAACATTTTTGAAAGCAAATAAAACGCTGTGAAAACACAATAACATTTTTATAGCAATACTCTAACGTTGTCTAAATTTTAAATCAACAATAAAAAAATGTTGTAGAAAATTATTTATAGCAGTAAAAGAACGTTGTCTAATATAGCTTTTAACATCGTTTATTTTTGGCTGTTATTAATTTCATATCTATGACCGCATGTCGTTATACATCGTTTCTAACAACATTGTTATATCCTATTACAATGTTTTTCAAATGCCGTTAAAAGTTTATTTTGGTGTAGTGATTCATATTCGTTAACTAAATCTCAAGGCTCTTATTTCTTCGTTTATTGCTTTAATAATTTTTCTGAATTGAGCATATTCTAGAAGCGATTCTTCCAGATATCTCGAAAGTTGTCTGATCTGAAAGGCTTGAAGTTCATAGATAGGGTCATAAGCTTCATCTTTATCTTTTGCAAGAGAATGGTGGCCAAGCATTCATTATTGACTTCTTCTATAAGCTAAATTCGAAGGTTGAGAGGTAGTTCCTAGTGGAATCTTCATTATCACTTTCATTGTTGAAGCTATTCACGATTAGTTGATTGGGTTGATTTTTTGGACAAGGAAATGTAGGCATATGCCCTTCCTCTAACGCTAAAATGTTGGTTGGATTTTTCGTAACACTGACACCCAAGGACCGAAAGGTAAGCTTCAGTCATTCAATTGGATATTAGGAGCTTAGGTAGGGATGTTACTGAAGACTTAAGATTATTGCTAGAAGTGGAGTTAAGTTTCTTAAGAAAATACTGAGAGCTAGGGTTATTGATTTATCCCGAAAGCTGTGCAGTTAAAGCGCTCGGTGGATTCAAAGCGGTGGAGGTGCAAAAAGTCATAGCGGGGATACAACGAGGATATAGCGGGATATAGCGGATGACTCTAAAATAGCATATAAAACTCGTACTTAATGTTTTTTCAAATATATAAATGGTAATTAAATGAAAAAATATCATTCAATTGAATTATAATTAATACATAAATAATTTTAAATAAAAACATGTGCGAATATACTTTAAATAAACATAAAACTGTTATATAACATAATTGAATTTAGTAGAATATTAGTGTATTTTCATTTCTAAAAACATATTAAAAATTAAATCAAATAAACTAGTTTCATAATTTTTATAATGTATAAATGCAATTTTTCAATTCATTTTATTAAAGAAAATATAGCGGAAATAGCGGAATATAGCGGGAATAACGGGATATAGCGGAAATAGTGGGGCTTAAAGCGGAAAGGCTATATTTTGGGGCTATATGGAAAAATCGTAGCGGTAGAAATCCGCTATGAGATATAGCGGGGTTATAACGGGGTAATAGCGGGGCATTAACTGCACAGCCTGAAATAAAAGAGTATGAAAGCAGTAAAGAGATACCAAGATTTATGGTGGTTTAGGATAAAATACATTCACTTTGTCCATTCCTTCTTTTGAGACTTAAACCGAAGCCAAAAGGCTATTACAATGTTGAATCGGCTATTTCCTCCATTATTGAGTTATTACAAAAGCTCTAATATAGCAAAGTACAATTTATTCTTAGTGTATGGATTATGTTCCCTGCCAAAAGTTCTATTTTGCATTAGGATCCATGCCTATTTATAGCCATTTGGAGAAGTTGTGGATCGATGACATGGCTTGCACTATTGAGTCAAGACATTAGATTGTTGACACTTAGGAATGATACGGCTTGCTCTAAATATAACACATAGGTTTGTGACGTGTACGTTGTAGGGTTTTCTCTTTAGCTATGTCCGAGATGTACACGTAGATGGTTGAGATTTCATAGCATCACTGCACTATTTCATATTCATTTAGGTTGATCTTATCTCCTGAGGCTTATTCCTTCAGAATACTACACCTTTAATTTGTACTTATAAACAAATAAACACGACCTTATGTTATCTTGATCTTTTGATTTAGACATTCAGGCTTTGGCCTTTAGAAAGTAAATTAAGTTGGCTAAGCCTTTAGTTCCTTAGTTACTTCGGTATGTAACCCTTGGGATTCATACTTTCAGGCCTAGATTTATTGTCTTATCGAGATTATCTAAGGCTTCGGGGCAAGCAACTAGACCATCCCTTTTGGTTGTGTATATCTTCTTTAGGGAATGTGTTATCAATAGAGCATTTGGCCTTATGTGTTTTATCTAAGAAACCTTCGGCAGAATGTAGTACAACTTAATTACCTGAAACTACTTGTTCAAATCAAAACAAATTACCATTCATTAATCTATACGTATTTGTATGTGTATATATGATATATATATGTGTGTGTGTATGTATATATATCAAATATTAAATTTAAATAAATGTTACCTAAAATTTATAAAATTATTTTATTAAATATATATTATTTAAAATAATAATATATTTATTTTAAATCTATCAGTTCAAATAGATTTTAATATGAATTAAAAAATTATTTTAGTTAATGTCACACTCAAATAAATGTTATTCGTATTAATAACAATATAACTTAAAATTAGATTAAATTCAAACATATAATTAAATATGATCTAATGTGAATAAATTATTCATGATAACACTATAAAGGATCCAATGCATGACGAATTAAAAGGATTTTTTAAATTTGCTTCTTTAATCTGCTGCCCAATGCACCTGATCCAATAGTATTCAAAACAAATGGAGCATATCTATCGCAATATACACTAACCATCTCAAGGCAGAAAGAATAAATATAATATCAATACAAACATGTATGAGACTAAATGTGTACCATATAAACAAAAGAGACATCAGATCCAATATCATACTTCATTATACTCCAAAGAAATAAAGTCTAAATAGTACATCAAATCCATATACAACATGTCTCATAATACATATAGTCTAACATGTCTACAACCCAAATACTGGATAGATATATAATAATATCTATAATGGTTATGGCTCTAAAACTCATCCCAACTAACATAATCCCTTCTCTAACTCAACCTATTTAAGAAATCGATAACAAAAGAGTCAACATAGAGAAGGTCGGACATAAAGTCCAATAAAAAGGAAGTATCACTAAACTACATGATTGCCAATAGGCTAAATATCGCGTATAATACCAAATGGTATAATGCTAGGAAATAAAACCATACCTCAACCTACATCTTCACATACATCCAATAAGTTAGCACATTTCTACTATAGTGCTATGTAATACATGATAAGTCGATTAACAACAAATCACCATGGTAATCGAATGTGACTTACCCGCTACACACAAGGCTGCTGGGCCTTGGGTCCTCCGGCAAGGCCAAGACTCGCTAATTATGGTCATCGATGTAACACCAACATTACGTCACTCCAACGCATCGTCCACCACGTGTTCCTAATTGCCACCATTTATTTGGAAATAGGACTTTGGACAAGTAACTTGAGGCTCATAACCCTTGCTATAAAGTAGCTTAAGGTCTATGGCCTTTGCTACCATGACATGACATCTTCCAATCTCCATCTCGATGTCCCCCAACACTCGCTATCAACAAGCCTCATGTAACAAATAGTCTATAAATTCAAATCTCAAGGTTATGGCCAAGTGATATGAACTTAATCGGCACACACAACATCATATAGAGTCATATATCATGATACACTAGTCGTCTCATCTTGAAATTACTAACAGCTATATAAAACCACCACAGATTGGATCACATTCTGAACCGTCATCGTAATCTCCATATTTCTTACATCATGGACATGCTTTTAAAGGCTTGGCATACCATTCTCGAACTCATATTATTGTGCCTTGTCACTCCAAACATTCCGAGCATCTTTCGAGTCCATAACGAACTCGAATTACTAAAATTTCAAAACCAGGTCTGGTTGTTTAATTCAACAGCCAACCATAGGCCTAAATTAGGGAAGTCAAACACCTATAATAGTCATCCAGATGTTTGAATAACCTTTATTTTCATTGAAATATTCCAGGAAACCAGACCTTAATAATTCAGGCATCTGAATTGAATTTCAAACGTATGAATACCTTATTCAGTTAAGTGTGAACCTTGATTGAAGAACTTCCCCCGGTGGAAATTTATTCCACCTCTCATTCATCTTTCAGCTCTTCTCTTCGACATTTTGCACCTATGTTTCTCCATCCCAATGAGTATTGTTTTCTTATATACTGTTTGCACAAAAAATGGGTAAACACCTCCAAGTCGTATGATTTAGTTGATTTTATGTTGTTTTTAGTGATCTGGTGATTTATGCAAATATATGAAAAGCAGGGACTAAACTGTAAAAGACACACATATTTATAGTGGTTCGGCCAGAATGTGCCTATGTCCACTTTATATGTTATTCTCCTTTACTGTTCAGATTACAAGTACAAAGCTTTGATACAAGTATATGAAAGTTGTTTGAAAGTTCTATCTGTGCTTGAGCTCTCCAACTTGTCCGCCATTGTTGTACCCCTACCCCTCTATTTATAGAGTGAGGCTGGGGGTAGGGGTCTTGGATGTATATAGCTGCTGGTGGGCTTGGGCTGGTGCAATCTGGCCTGGCAAAGTTGGTCCGGAATGCCTTGGTCCGGTGGTGAATGAGATTGGTTTTGGTTCGGTAATGCTATTTTTGGAGTTGGTTCGGCTGTAGGTGGAGCGATGATTGGTTCGGCAATGGTAGAAGCAGAGTTGGTTCGGCTATGCAGGGAAGTGGAGTTGGTTCGGTGGGACCTTGGTCCGGCGGTGAGTGATTCGGTGGGACTTGGTTTTGGTTCGGTAGTGCTATTTTGGAGTTGGTTCGGCAAGGATTTGGAAAGGAGATGGTTCGGCGGTGTTGGCCCGGTCGAAACACACCCAACACTTGCCCCCCAAAGTAGGGCATGTGCATGCATATGGCGTGCTTTGTTTTAGGTCATTCATCCTGGACACTCTCATCCGGTCACGAATGCCGAACCAATTAGTCTGATTGTTGATATTTGCCTATAAGTATGGGCCTTATGCTTTCGTTATTCACTACCAACTGAAATAGCCGAACCAGATTCTTTCCTGCCGAATCAATCACATCACCGAATCACGCTTGACTACCGAATCAGGTGATTGCCGAATGTCTCTTATGTTTTGAACCACCGAATGAACCCGTGGGGTATGAGTGCCGAATGAACCTTCGTGCCTTGAACTACCGAATGTGTTTGTGGAGTATGGGCGCCGAATGAATTTGTGGAGTATGGGCGCCGAATGAACCTTCGAGCCTTTGTACTACCGAATGAATTTGTGTGTTGAATTATAAGTGAAACTCTAGACAACATACACTTGCTCGTTTATATCTCTACATCCTTATTCTAACAATGTACTCTTTTGTGTTGCAGATATTGTCTCATAAAGTTGAAACCCGTTCCGACAAGAAGAAATCTATGGACAGAAGAGAGTCCCCCGTCGTGCCCCCAGTTCAGCCGAATCCAGAATGACGTGGACCCACCCCGAGATCGCTAGTGGATGAGTACGGTCCTCAAGAGCTCTTGAACTCACCACCTGACTGCTTTCCTAGCTCCCTCAAAGATGAGCAGCTCGATGCTATTTCTCGCTCTTTTGGGATTGACAGAGCGCGTATGCTGTTGTCGGGGGAAGGAGTGATGCCATACAATCCCCCCGAAGGATATTTCGCTTATAGTAGGTACCATTGTATGTGTGGGGCCATTCCCCTTAATGCTTGGATAGTCAGCTTCATCACCTACTTGAAGGTGGCTCCATTCCAGCTTCAGTCTAACTCCTACGCCATCTTGGTGAGCCTGTTTGTTATCTTCCAGAGGAGATACGGGCGTCCCCCTTCTAACCGGGAAATCCGGTATCTGTACAACTTAAGAGGCTACAAAAAGGGGTCTCCGTATATTAGCTTGGAGTCGGCCGTGTCCTTCAAGCCAGTCCTGGATTTATATTCAAAGTTCAGCATGTTCAAGAAGGAATGGTTTTTCATCAAGGATGACTCTGTTTCTATCCGTCGCTTCACCTCTGGCTGTAAGTTGAAGCTTATTTACAATTTCCGTTCTGACTGCAATGCTTCTTCTTATGTGTTTTTATTTCTTGCTAGCGATAGGTGGCTTTGCGGTCATGGAGAATGATCGCCTGGTTCAGATGGATGCGGAAATAGAAGCCATTTCGGGAAGGGATAGGTAGGCCTCTTACTTGATCAGGAACGCTATACTTCTGGGGCACAACCTGATCCTACCACATCAGTCCGTGGTCAAGCAGAGAGACACGGCAGAGGAGAGGGCTGCCAAAGCTAAAGGAGGGGCTACGGCGAAGAGCAGCAAAAGGAAACCCTTCTCGAAGCATCCAATTGCTGGGGGGAAGAAACTTAAGAAGTCCGATGGACCCTCCCCCAGCACATGTCCAGATGTCTCGGAGGAGGAAGATGTGGAGGAGGAAAGAGGCGAGGATGAAGGAGGTGAGGCGGAGAGTGGAAGCGGTGGAGAAGGTGATGGTGATGGTCATAGCGATGATGGTGGCGACGGACAGAGCGGTGGTGGTACTGGGGTTTTGTCTTCTAAGCAAGCAGGTGTGATCCAGGAGTGGACAGATGATGATCTCCATCTAGCTTTTGAAGGGTCGGAGGAAGGATCGGTTTTAGTGGAGAGGCCTAAGGAAGCTGACAAGGCCGAGATCGGTGCTAATTCTTCTAAGAGCGCTTCAGCTAAGGCAATTCCTGCGATTCAAGGTGAATTTTCTGCCAACTCCATTTATGATAAGGATTTAGAAATATTTTACGGCCCGCTCCCATCCTGGAATCAGATTCAGGACTTATTGCAGTATCCCACGCCTCCCCAGGGTTTGTATAACAAATTCATCGTCTCTCTTTTTTTTCTTTTTTTTTCTTTTTAACTTGATATATTTCTTGAATTACGGTTCAATGCATGCTTGTGACACTTGGTTTTCATTCCAGGAGCAGGCAAAGCGGCCAAGACCTCAGATGTTCGGCACCGCCTCGAACAATATAAGTCCCTCAAAGCTTCTACTAAACCGAAGCCTCCGACCAACCGCTCCGGGGATGTAGTCGGCTACCGTCCTCTTCTTAGGGTCATTGAAGAGGGTATTCAGAAGAAGAAGAGGAGCCGCTCCTTGTTTGAACCTTCACCTGGTCCTCAGCCCCCACTCCGGCCTCTTCACGATATCACGGAGGGGGATACTGAGTTCATACCTTCTCCGCATCCGTCTGAAAATCCTACCGTTACCCCGATAGATCACCTTGGCTTGGTTCGTAATCCGTTTGCGGGTCATCCAGATCTGGATTCGGCCTCTCATGATATCTCCTTCGATGAGGCTACTGGTGAACACCTTCTCCCTCGCAATCCTATGGTACGGGTGCTTGATGAGGCTAAGTCCCTGGACCTTGATTTGCTTACCACTCGGGTTGTAACTCTGGGGGATGAAGCTAAGGCGAACATCGACCGGGTCGCCGAGGAAACCAAGAAGCTGATGGGGCATCATGCCCGACTGGTCAAGGCTGGGGAGGAAATCGGGAGCGCTAATATTTGACTGCGGTTAATGGTTTCTGACCAGGCTAAACAACTTGCTGATCAAGCCATCCAGATTTCTCAGCATGAGGCTGCATCTAGGCAATTAAAGAAGACTATGGAAGAGGTCAGCAGGGCAGAGTTGCGGAAAATGGAGGTCGCCTGCAAGGAACAGATCGATATGGCTATTGCAACAGTGGATGAGGTTCGAAAAGCGGATCTCGAGCGGGTAGAGGAGTTATCCGGGAGGCTTGAAGCTGCAGAGCTGGCTCAAAACAAGCTAAAGGATGAGATGGTGGCGATGAGGAAATCCCTCCAAGCCGACCGCTTGCGGTACCAATCGGAGAGGGATGCTGCCACTGCACAGCCGTTGGCTTCTGAGGGCTGAATAAGGGAGTTTGAAGAGAATGAGGGGATAATGGATGAGATGCTTCAGGATATGTACTTTCGCACTTGGAGATAGGGCAACTTATCTTGGATGGATGATTATCCCCGAGTCATGGCTAGGATTTATCTTAGGGCCCTGGAGGAGGCTAAGGCCGAAACAGATAAGGAGGGCGGTGTGGCTTTCAGAATGGATGTGGTTACGGCTCAATTCTCCAAGGAGGAGAAAGCGGCGGTGAAGGAGGGTATGCGGCTGCTTGCTGCTGAGGAGGTAGGTGTGCAAGTAGAGGATGATGATCAAGATGATAAAGGAGCAGATGCTGGTAAGTCCTCCTCTTTAGTCTATCCGTTAACTTGGTTGCTTATCACTAACGAATTCTTTCCTTGATCGGATAGGCGGTCAACAGGACAAGGGTAAAGCTCCGATGCAACCGGCTCCTTGACTTGACCTGGATATCTTTTTGCTTAATGAACATTGTTGTATATGTTAGTCTCAAAATAGTAACGTAAATTTTAGGTTGTAATTATGTTACTTGTAATAAACAACATTATTTTTGGCGTGTAATTTTTTAACTTAAGCTGATTCTATCGTATTTGAATGCTTTTGTTATTTTGACATGTTGTATGAGAAATATAGCTATGCATATGCTTGTAATTCAATTGTGTTTGATGTCAAGTTCTTGCTTAAAACATAATTTCATGTCTTGCAATGTTAGTGTGATGTGTGAATAAATTATAGCTACGTATTTATACATGAAAGAAGAAAATACCGCCCTCCATATTTTACTTGTAGATGGCAACTTTGAATGTCTTGTGTGATTGAGTATGGAACGCGGCCTAGTGTCCCGTTGTGAGTTCCCACTCCCATTAGCGAATGTCTCCTATTCTGTGTCCTGTACTTTAGGGATTGTTATAGAGGATAGGAGAAAAGTTTTTTAAATAAAATTGAAATATGAGAAATAGTAAAACTTCCAATCACGGAAGGCCTTCGATGTGCTTAAGTTCGTGGCAAACGGGCTTTGTAGTCACTTTCCCTAGCTGTGGGTCTTGGAGACATTTGTCACCCATCTTACGCCTCCGCGGGGAGTTAATCTTTTTTACCACAGCCGTACTTAAGACGCATCGGAGCCGAGATCGCGCACAGTAACTACCCGGGCCATTATGGCCCGTAATCGTGGGTATTATTCGATTTACTGTGGCCGGCTAGCATGGGTGTTGATCGTCAACCGTGAACTACCCCTGGTTGGCCACACCTTATGTTCGAGCTTAAAGTAGGTTCACAGTTGCCGGCGAGCCGAACGCCGTAATGAGCTGCCTTGGCTATAGTCGGCCTTCTCGGTGGCTTATAATCGGCTCATTACAGTTGGCTTTGAGGGCCGATTGCGAGCAATGAGTTAACTCGCAGCAGAGGGATGCTGGAGCAAAAGTGTCTCATTGGTGAGGGCATAGATTCGTATAGTACCTGTTAGGTCTTGTCCAAGAGAAGTCGCGCTGTGGAGCACCTTGAATGGAAATGCTATTTGCACAGGATTTTGTTCAACGGAAAAGGATAAAGTTAACAAGCAGTCAAGATATAAAGGAACAAGTTAAAAAAGAGACAAGGTTTTTAAAGTGGTTTGGCACGAAAATGCCTACGTCCACTGATTCTCTTTGTTAATTCACTTCATATGGGCAGTACAAGTTAAGAAAAGTATCGACGAAGGTGTTGGATGTTCCATGCCCTCTGGAACACCTCCCCGTCCACTGTTGACAAAATATAAGCTCCATTGTGGAGATCTTTGTGAATTACATATGATCCGTCCCAGATTGGATCTAGTGCTCCGGGGCACGAGAAGATTCGCTTGAGGACAAGATCTCCCTCTTGTAAGCTACGATGCTTGACTTTGGAGTTGTATTGCGCTGCCACTTTTTGCTTGTGAGCTGATGTTTTGAGTGCTGCATCGTTTCTTCTCTCTTCAATTAGATCCAAAGACATGTGGAGGAGTTCTTTGTTTTCTTTTGGGTTATAGTGGATCCTACGGTGGGAAGGCACTATAGTTTCAACTGGGAGCATAGCCTCTGATCCGTATGCCAAAGAGAAAGGAGTATGCCCCGTTGACGTTCTGAAAGATGTGCGATAGGCCCACAGTGTCGTAGGAAGTTCATCCACCCAAGCGCCTTTTGACTTTTCGAGTTTCTTTTTTATTAGAGTTTTGAGAATTTTGTTGACGGCTTCAACTTGTCCGTTTGCCTGGGGATAAGCTACGGATGAGAAGCTCTTGTGAATTCCGTGCTCTTGGCACCAGTTGGCGAAATCCTCGATGTCAAACTGAAGTCCATTGTCCGATATGATTTTGAATGGGACTCCGTACCTGCATAGAACATTTTTGATCAAGAAGTTAATAACTTTTGCTGAAGATACTTTATTTAGGGGTTCTGCTTCCACCCATTTGGTGAAATAGTCGACTGCCACTATAGCATATTTGGCCCCGCCTCGGCCCATTGGCAGTTCGCCAATCAAGTCAATTCCCCATACTGCAAAGGGCCAAGGGCTGGTCATTTGAGTAATCTCAGTTGTTGGTAGCCGCAGAATCTTAGCAAAATTCTAACATCTGTCACATTTTCTGACGAAATCTAAGGCGTCCTTGCTTAAGGTGGGCCAGAAATATCCATATTGGAGTATCTTTTTTGCCAAAGTCTGCCCTCCAGTGTGATCTCCGTAGCTTCCTTGATGGATGTTGGATAAGATTTCCTTGGCTTCCCTTCCAGCGACACACCTTAATAAGGGGTTAGAGAAGCCGCGCCGATAGAGGGTGCCCTCTTGTATTGTGTAGCGGGAAGCTTTCCTTAAGATTTTCTTGACTTCGTTACGCCCGTTGGGCAGTGTGCCACTTTGTAAGTAGTCTCGGATGGGAGTCATCCAAGTTGCTTCTTCGGTTGCAGCTATCAGATTCACTTGCTCAAAACTTGGGGTCAGTTGCTTTGAGATGGCTACTGCTCCGGAAATAGCGCCGTCTCTCATGCTAGCCTGCTTCGCCAATTCGTCGGCCTCTTGGTTCTCTTCCCGAGGGATGTGTTTGATTAAATAGTGATCCAATCGATTGAGAAGCAACTTGGTCTTCTTTAAATATGCTACGAGTCGTTCTTCTTGAGCCTGGAATTCTCCTAGTATTTGATTTACAATAAGTTGAGAATCGCTATGAAGACACAAAGAATTGGCTCCGATTTCTAAGGCAAGTTCTAATCCAGCTATCACTACTTCATACTCTGCCTCGTTGTTGGTGGCAGCGAATTCCAACCTTATAGCATAGTGTAGCTTATTTCCCCTGGGAGTGATTATTACCACACCTGCCCCCGAGCCTTGCTCGTTTGATGCACCATCCACAAAGAGATTCCACTTGATGTCTTCTGCTATTTTCGATTGCTCCTTACCTTCGTTGGTAGTGAATACGGCAATGAAATCGGCCATGGCTTGTCCCTTGATGGCGGTGCGAGGATGGTAGGTGATATCATATTGACTTAGTTCAATGCACCATTTAAGTAGTCGCCCAGAAGTGTCGGGACGATGTAGTACCTGCCTTAGTGGTTGATCGGTCAGAACTCTGATGGAATGGGACTGGAAATAGTGATGCAGTTTCCGTGATGTGATTAGTAAACAGTACGCTAGTTTCTCAAGTTTAGGATATCTGGCTTCCGCCCTTGTAAACCTCTTGCTTACAAAGTATACTGGCCGCTGCGTGCGTTTGTCTTCTCTCACCAATGCGGCGCTTAGAGCATGAGATGACACGGCAAGGTATAGGTATAGCTCTTCTCCTTTGTTCGGAGTTGAGAGTACTGGTGGTCTTTGGAGGTGTTCGATTAAGTTAAGGAAAGCTGTTAAGCATTCGTCAGTCCATTCGAATTTTCCTCTCTCTTTCTTTAGAGCTTCGAAGAAGGGGATGCATTTGTCAGTCGCTTTAGAGATGAATCTGCTCAGGGCGGCCACCTTTCCATTTAGGCTTTGCATTTCCTTTCGGGTAGAAGGTATCTTGATATCTTTCAGAGCTCGGACTTGTTCAGGGTTTGCTTCAATTCCTCTGGCATGGACGATGAATCCTAGAAACTTTCCTGATGATACTCCGAAGGAGCACTTTAGAGGATTCAGCTTCATTCCATATTGGCGAAGTACTTGAAACATTTTATCCAGGTGGCTTACGTGATCGTCGACTTCCCTTGACTTTACCAGCATGTCATCCACATAAACTTCCATAGTTTGTCCTATTAGCCCTACAAACATCTTGTTGATGAGGCGCTGATAGGTGGCTCCTGCGTTTTTAAGTCCGAAAGGCATTACCTTGTAGCAGTACAATCCCCGGTCAGTGATGAAACTCATGTGGTCTTGATCGGGAGCATGCATAGGAATTTGGTTATATCCTGAGTATGCGTCCATAAAAGATAAGAGTTCGTGCCCGGCTGTGCTGTCTACAAGCTGATCGATTCGGGGAAGTGGGAAGCAATCCTTTGGGCAGGCGTCATTTAAGTTGGAGAAGTCAATGCATGTTCGCCACTTCCCATTAGCCTTCTTTACCAGCACCAGGTTGGCGATCCACTCTGGGTAGATGGCTTCTCGTATGAAGTCATTGGCAAGTAGGTTCTTTACTTCTTCATTGAGGGCTGATGATCGTTCTGCCCCCATACTTCTCTTTTTCTGTTTTAATGGTGCCTTGGTAGGATCAATGTTTAGTATGTGGCATGCTATGTCAAGGGAGATTCCGGTCATGTCAGCGTGTGACCATGCAAATACATCCAAGTTGTGGCGGAGAAAATCAATGAGTTGTTCCTTCAACTCCGCTTTTAGTTGGGACCCGACTTTCAATAGTCTACTCGAGTCATGTCTGTCTACAGATACAAATTCCATAGCCTCTGCAGGCTCGGCGGTGGCCTCCTCCTCTTTGTCCCTAAGGTCTAATTCATTGAAAGGGTCGCTGGTATATCGAAGAGGAGGGGCTTTCTTTAGCTGCTATGCTTCCAAACTTTTTGTGCAGAGGGCAATCTCTACACTCTTCCCTTTATCCTTCCTGTGGTTATTGCGAAGTTCAGTTACATAGCAATCTCGAGCGATGTCCTGGTCTCCCTCTACTTCCCCTACTCTATTGTCCATTGGAAATTTCATCTTCAGGCACCAAAGGGCCAGGACAATTTGGAAGTCAGACAAGGCTGGCCTTCCTAAGAAGGCGTTGTAGGCCGAGTGGTTTTCTATCAGCACAAATGTCTGTTTCCGCACAACGGAGCGGGGATGACTTCCAATTTCAACAAAGAGGTCCAGTCGCCTGAAAGGCATCTTCGCATTTCCTGTGAAACCGTGTAGTGGTTTATTGCAGGGAAGAACATCCTTTAATGACAGCTTCATTTTGTCAAAGGCATGCTTGAACAGGATATTCACTAAGCTTCCAGTGTCTACTAGAATTCGGAAAACCTCGGCTGGACCGAGCCGGGCAGAGATAACCATGGGATCCGTGTGAGGGTACTGCCTTCCCTCCAGGTCACGCCTACTGAATGTGATGTCTCCATTCTCTATCCGCTTCGGGTGGCGTTCTTCTATAATAGAATTGACGCATTCTTCATTGTTTCTAAGTGACTTTCCGTACCTTTCCATCTCTGCCCAGCTTCCGTCGGCGATGTGTGGCCCTCCCGAGATGGTATGGACCACTATCTTCTCTTGACTGGAGCCGTTGGTGTTGCGATTTCCTCTGCCTATTTCTGGGAAGGGTAGCCTTGGGTTCTCATTGGCAGGAACTGGAGTCCTGTTCTGGCCTTTTACATAGCGTTTTAGTCTTCTTCTTCTGATGTGTTCTTCAATCAAGTCCTGGAGATGATGGCATTCATTGGTATCATGCCCATGGGATTCGTGGAAGCGGCAGAATTTTCCAGACTTAATTGCGTTATCTGATTCCTTCTTGTGCGGGGGGCGTTTGTATTTAACTTCGTCTTGAGTGGCCAGGAAGATGTTTTCGATCGTTTCATTCAACGGGGTGTAAGCGTCAAATCTCGGTCCTGGCCGATATAGGCGCTTTTCTCCCTTCTTGCCCCCTGCGTTGTCTCTAGAATCATTTCTTCGAACGTCCTTTGCTACAGCGGGCGTGTTGCCGTGAGCTGCCTTATTTTGTTGCCCTGTCTGCCTCTCAGTGGCAGCGTCTTCAAGTCTCATATATTTCCCAGCTTCATGGAAGAAATCGGGTAAAATAGTTTGTTTTTCTTTGGTCAATCTTCTAGCAAATTTAGTGTCTGGATGCACACCACTACAGAGGGCCATTAAGATAAGCTTCTCATCGGCATCTTGGACTGCGGCCGCTGCGGCATTGAATCGGGTTAGATATTGCTACACTTTCTCTCTAGGTTTCTGTTTGATACTGGATAAGGAATAAGCGTCCTTGGGTTGCTCCATATGAATGCGGAATTGGCTGATGAATTTATCTTTCATCTCCCATGAGCTGATGGATCCTTGGGGTAGATGGCAGAACCAAGAGGTAGCTAGATCTGCTAAGAATAGCGGAAAGCATTTGCACAGCACTCCTTCTATTGCTCCACTCATGAGCATATGCTGTGTGTATCTCTGTAAGTGTACAACGGGGTCAGAGGTTCCTTTGTAAGGTTCCATCGTTGGCATTTTCCATTCTTGGGGGGTGATGGCAATTTCGATATTGCGGGCGAAAGGGCTGGTTACCCTAGCGCCTATTCCTCGGTCTCTTTGATCCCGTTGGACGCATTCTCTGAACAAGCGTGCCATCCTTTCATCAGAATTTGGAGTAGATAAAAATGAGTTCGGTTCTTCCCTATGGGATTGATTCCGTCCAGATGACCTGTAGGGATGGTATCGTCTATTGTTCCTAATATTTTCCAGTGGCTGTCTTTGGTCTTCTGGGAGCATGCTAGGGTCAGCTACAGTTGGCCCTTGCCTTGATCTTCCCTTGCTGGGTTCTGATCTAAGCACTTCCTCGGGTCCAACTTCGGGCTGGACTCTAGCTCGGCCCCGTTCATTGGTGTTTCCGTGGTTAGGCAGTACGACAGGCTCGGCTACAGTTGACCTCCGCCCGGTACCTCCCCCGTTGGGTTCGGTTCCAAGCATTTCCTCAGGTCCAACTTCGGGCTAAGCTCGGTCTCGGCTCCTACCATGGCCGCTTCGGTCGTTAGCTCCTTCGAAGAAGGAAGATCTTTGTTGTCTCTGAGATCCTCCAGACTGGGACTCACCCCATGATTCAGTGTTGTGGTTGGACTCTTCAGCATCCCTTAAGCGTGACATGAGTTGGTCCACCAAGGCTTCCTGCTGGGATGTGAAGCGGTTAGTCACTTCAACCACAACCCTGTCTAGATCTGCCCTAGTAATCGCTACCGGCTGTCCCGTGGCAGGGGTTGTCGGATTTGCCTGACCTTCATTTGGTACTGTTGTTGGAATGGGATGATTTACTTGATCTATGACCACTGGATCTGGAATACTGCTAGTTGCGATGTTCTTTCCTTTGTTAACGTCTTTTTTCTGCCTGGGAGGCATGTTTCTCAAGCAATGAGCGATGTTGTTAGGAAGATGGCTAAGTGGGAGAAGCTGAAGCTTCGAGCCCCTCTCTCAGTGAAAGCATATACTTAATGAATAAGTTTGAGGTGGTCAATTCCATTCAATCAACATACAAGTATAAATACAATACTTTCATTCCAACTCCTACATATATCCAACCATGCCATTCTCTAAGGTCCTAACAAACCATCTACACATATAATCATCCCCAAACCAGCAACAATCAATACAATCAAAATAAACTTATCAATATACTACATTCATTCTTAAATTTTTTAAATACATTCATTTTATGATTAAACATTAATTAATACTCATTCAACATGATTCTCGTCTCTAAAATCCAATCTTGAATTAATCCATCAAGCCCTACCCAACTGTTAGAATTTAACAATAAATGTATCATAAATAGTAATCATATAGGATAAAGAGTAAATCCCACTCATTACATCCAAACAAACCCCAAGCTCTGTTAATACCTTAGATATTGATTTTGATGACAACAACCATATAAATATTACTACTAACAATTCTCTGAGTTGTGTGGTACTTTCAAATATATTATGGAGACATTTATAGAGACAAATAAGAATTCAATGGAAGCAAATGAATTATATATAAAGATTAATCTAAACAAATGAAAGAACAAAACTGATTGAAGAAGTAATGCAAATACTAAAAGGACAGAGGCATTTGAAGTGATGAGTACTTAGTTGAATCTTAGAATCTTTGTTAAACACCCCATGGCAATTATACTTGAAAATCATCAACAATTGGCCTCAACCGAATCACAAAAATCCACAAATATGAGCTACTACTGAAATCTGAAAATCCACAACACTTATTGGTGTTGTTATTCCTTTTTGTGGCACTATATTCGACATATCCTCTGCATGTATGTTGATTCCAGATTTTCAAATTTCAAATGAAGCGACATTTCTCATCACCTCTTCACCAAAAGACACGTCTCTTCAACCAATATATAAATGCCTTGGAAAATGAATTATTAACACATCTTTCTCTTCTTTCTCTTACTCTTTGATATCCAAACATTTGTGAGAGAAACCCATTGCATATTTTTTCATTCTCTTTGCAAATCCATACTATTTCAATCCAATTCTTCAAGAATTTGCAAACCACACAATATCAGAGAGTTTGTATTTGAATTCATATCGTTCTCTCTCCAATTTCATCCTATTCCTCAAAGAATTCAAAGATATATTGCCATTGGAGGTCTATAGGATATTGTACTGAATCTGCAAGAATGACTACTTGCCATAGTATATTGTTGTTTGTATATAGAAGAGGGTGTTCTTGTAGCCTGTAAATCAAGAGGGTGCATCTTGTAGCCATGAAATCAAGATTGTAAAGGTGTTCTTGCCACCCATGGAAAGCAAGCAGTGATAGTGAAATTCTGTACGGTGTAGTATAGGACTAGATGTAGGATTGGTCAATCCGAACCGGTATAAAAATTCCTGATGTTATTTACTTTACTACTTACTTGTTATATGATTATTGGTTTCTATTTGCAATTTGAGTAGATAGAGTTTTAAATTCATAGGTTTGATTTTAAATATTTGAAATACACACTTCACCACTTCTAGTGTTTAAATAGCCTTAAGATTCATTCCGCATTGTTTTATAGAAAGCCTAGTTTCTAACATTTGGTACCAGAGCACTTGTTTTCAAAAATTCATAACTTGATTTTTGGAAAGTATAAACGACTAATAACACTAGTAACACTTTTGTAGAAGGACAATCTATACTAGACCCTCTTTATTTGATGGTAGTAATTATGCATATTGGGCCTGTATGATGAAAATTTATTTGTTGTCTAATGGTTTAGATATTTGGAATATTACACAGAGTGAGTACACTAAACCCTACACTAAGTACTCATCTTGGACACTAGACCAAAAGACACGAGCACTTATTAACTCAAAGGCCATGAATATTTTATTTTGTTCCTTAGATAAAAATGAATTTAATCGAGTTTCCATTTGTAAGTCTGCATATAAAATTTGGAGAACATTGTAAGTCACACATGAGGGCATTAGTAAAGTAAAACAAACTAAGATATCTATGCTAAACAATCAGTTTTAACTTTTTAAAATGAAACCAAATGAGTCTATCTTTGATATGTATGCTAGGTTTTAGGATATATTACATGCATTAATATTATTTGGAAAGAATGTTACTAAAGAGGACCATGTCAGAAAGATCTTAAATTCACTTTCTAGTGAATGGGATTTGAAGACTCTGGCAATCGAAGAAGCTAATGATACTAGTTCTATTAAAATAGAAGATTTAATTGAGAATCTAATGTCCTATGAAGTAGAGTTGCAGGTTAGAAAAGAGAATCAAGCAAATGAGAAGAAATCATTGGCACTCAATGCTACAAACGACAATCATGAAACAGATGATGATGATGATGATGATGATGAGGAAATCGATTTCATGACCTTCAAGAAATTCTTGAAATATAGGAAGATGAACAAACTTCAGAAAACTAACAGCTATCATTCTAGAAATGGAAATGTTGTTAAGTGTTTCAAATGTGATCAACCCCATCATTTGAAACGAGACTGTCTAAATCTGAAGATATCAAAATTCTCTTCAAACATTTTCAACAAGAAGAGGACACAGGATTTCAATGCAACATGAGATGATTCAGATACATCATCAAGTGATAGTGATTCAGAAACTGAAAATGCCAACATGTGCTTCGTGGCAAAGGATAATTAGTTATGGAATTTTAGTGAAGAAATTATTCATGTTTTAAATGATATGTATAAGGGATATAAAATGCTTAGAAAAGAGTACAAGACTAGTTTAGCAGAGATAGATAGACTAAAAAAGTTTAACGAAATGTTAACCGAAGAAAAACAATGTCTAGAAGATGAAATTGAAAGACTTAATAGACTTAATGATGATTCGAAACTTGAGAGTTTTGAAAAACTGAATAGTGAAAATGAAACATTAAGATTATAAAATCTTTCAATGAAATAAGAGATCATTAATCTAAATAACAAAATAACATCTCTAGACAATGTTATTCTTAATAGTAATAAGGATTTGACAAAAAAAACTGATATTGATAAATTTAACAAAGGGAAGGATAATCTAGAAAATTTATTATCTGCATCTAAACCCACAATAAACATGGACTTGGATACACCCCTAAGCTCAAATCAAAGAAAAATAGTACTCAAGGTACTAAACTTGTTAAGGCTACCAAGTTCAAACCAAACCTTGGAAATTAAATTTAAAATCCCTAAATAGGTTCATTAATTTATGGGTTCCTAGAAAGTTAGATAATAATGAGAAAGAAAAATATATTGATAATTTTATTAATAAAATTCATTTATTTAATGATTATATTTTGAAAGTGCATTCAAACTCTTCATGGGCTTGGCTTCCCAAAATTTAACCCCATGGACCCCAAAATAAAATAGGGTACCGATGCACATATTTTATATTTTTCAGATACCGTACAATGGATACCAGACAACGAATGTTCAAAGCATATGACAAGACATCCATAGACACCAACAAAGATGTGAAATATTGAAACTTGGATATAATTCAAAAAGGATATGTTATTAGCATCAGCAACGTCGGTAACTCTAAAAAATTCCTTTTATTTTAAATATTTATTTCATGCTTCGTATTGATTTTGATTCTCCTCGTAAGTTCTATTTGTATACGTTTTTATACGCACACACAATACTCAAAACATATTGTCTAGTTGTAATTAAGTGATTCCTTTTTGCCATTTTTGTTGAGACAAAGGGGGAGAAAATACATAAATATGCTAGGCAAAATGATAGAGGGAGTGCATAGAGTCAAGGGGAGTCAAATATAAAAATATTATATTTTATCTCTCAAATATTTATGTGCTTGTCATCATTAAAAACGGGGAGATTGTTAATACCTCAGATATTTATTTTGATGACAACAACCATATAAATATTACTACTAACATTTGTCCGAGTTGTGCAGTACTTTCAAATATATTATGAAAACATTTACAGAGATAAACAAGAATTCAGTTGAAGCAAATGAATTATATATAAAGATGAATCAAAACAAATGAAAGAACAAAACTGATTGAAGAAGTAATGAAAATACTGAAATGACAGAGGCATTTGAAGGATGAGTAGATGGTTGAATCTTAGAATCTTTGTTAAAGACCCAATGGAGGTTATGCTTGAAGATCATCAACCATTGACCTCAACTGAATCACAAAAATCCAAAAATATGAGGTACTTTTAAAATCTGAAAATCTGCAACACTTATTGGTATTGATGTTCCTTTTTGTAACACTATATGTCGACATATCCTCTGCATGTATGTCAACATACATGCCCTTTTTCGAATTTTCAAATTTCAAATGAAGAGACATTTCCCGCCACCTCTTCACCAAAAGACATGTCTCTTTAACCATTATATAAAGGCTTTGGAAAACAAATTTTAACACTTCTTTCTCTTACTCTTTCATATCCAAACATTTGTGAGAGAAACCCATTGCGTATTCTTACATTCTCTTTGCAAATCAATACTATTTCAATCCAATTCTTCAAAGATTTGCAAACCACACAATATCAGAGAGTTTGTACTTGAATTCATATCATTCTCCCTTTTTTATCCTATTCCTTGAAGAATTCAGAGATATATTCCCACTAAAGGTCTATAGGATCATTGTACCGAATCTACAAGAATCTATATTGAAGATACGACTATTTTCCATAGTCTATTGTTGTTTGTATATAGAAGAGGGTGTTCTTGTAGCCTGTAAATCAAGAGGGTGCATCTTGTAGCCCGTGAAATCAAGATTGTAAAGGTGTTCTTGCCACCTATGGATTTTATTCATTATTTCGTGAATTAATAAATTATCAAATCAGTTTACTTAAACTCAATCCATTTTATTTAATTTATTTTATTTTCCAAATTTGGATTTTTATTCAACTTTATTCAAATCAAATTTCATTCCATTTCTTTAATTTATTTATTTACAAATGTAAACTCATTTGTTCATTCACAAATTCATTCAATTTCACTTTGAATCTCATTCCAATTAGATTTCAAATATTTTATAAGTTATCAACTTATTTATATTCCAAAACAATTAAAGAAATTCCAGAGTCTTTTAAACAATTACTCTGGCACTTTATTTTAATTTAGAGAACTCATTTATAAATTCACTTTACCATTTCATTAGATTAATGAATTTTATTTCAAACATCTCTGGAATTCTATTTCAATTTATAAATCACATTTATAATTACATTTACAAATTCATTCGTATATGAATTCATTTCCTCATCTTTCAATTCATATTTATAAATTCCATTTGTTAAATGAATTTATCTTCAAATCTGTAACGACCCGATATTTTGGACCATTCGCATCCATTATAAGTGTATAGGTAGACACTCATGCCGGAATTGAATTGCTCAAAATACCGCGTTGTTAATTTAAATTTGGAAAAACTGAACATATACAGTAAATAAATAATCACAGATCACAGACACAGAGTAGTAAATGCAGCGGAAATAAAAGAGATAGTAGTTCATGAAGCTACTATATAAATATATAAGTTACACCAGAGTTAAACCAGATACAACGGAAGAGTAATACGATACATCAGATACAAATCAGAATACATCACTGGAATCATCGAATACTGAAAGCAGAATGGATGGCTGGATCTTCAAGCAAAGCTCCAACTTCAAAAGTGAGTCTCGAATACTGGTACACTCAGTCTGACCCGAGCGTAAAGAAAACACAAAACACTCGAGTCAGGATTAACATTCTTATATCAATAAATCCAACTCAAGTGAAATAGCAATTGAAATACAAATAACTCAAAGGATGTTTGGAATAACCATCCTTTAAGGATCCGTTAAACTATCTACTAGGTAGTAATGTACGCTAAGTAGATAATGTCTATCAGTAATATAAGGTATCAAAATAGTGTTAAGGCGTTACCATTATCCCCCTTAACACATTTTATATAAGCGTTATAGTCTATATAGCACTGTAAACTCCACCGTAAACTAGTGGGCTATCAGGGAGTACTCCATAGGTATAACACAAAACAGATTCGTAGTGGTCGCGTATAAAGGGATACAAGTATGACAAGGCACATGAGGCAATACCCAAGGTAGTGACACTACCATTTGCCTGATCCGGACTGGTGAGAAACGCATCGCCGCAGCGATCGCAACCCCGTGAAACAACACTCCCAAAATCAAGGGTGCACCAATCGACAACAAGTAATGAGTAGTTCGAAGAAGTGTGTTCACTTGAGGTAGCTGACCTCCATTGGCCCGGCACGGCTCCTGTTTTAGTCATTTCCAATTTGACACAAGTGTCAAGGCTATCCATTATCGTTCTCTTTCTTCAGTCATCACGTACATCATTCCAACCACTTCATTCTGGATCACACTCCGCGTATAGTTATTAAAGTGGTTTTCGGTTTAGATAGAGAGTATATCCATAACCGATTCCGGTCTCTTTAATAACCTTCGAAAATATTTCACCGATTGGTCGTTTATTTATTTCAAAAACCAAGTCAAATTCAATTTCAATTTCAATTCGTAAACCAACATTTCATTTGTCTTTCTAAATCAATTTCCAATATTTACGTTTCAAAACTTTCAAATTACCATTTCAAAATCTTATAATTCAATATCAATTTCTATTAAAACAATTCAAATATCGATTCAAGTTCGGATACAAGTTTCATTTCAAAATCATTTAAATTAATTTAATTTAACATTCAAATCAATTTAAATTCATTTATCGATTTCATTCAATATTCATTAAGTAAATTTGTCATTTAAAAAATTTCTATTTAATTTCCAATTCATTAAATCAATTACTTAAGTTCAACGCTATTATATCAAACTTACAAATTGCATTAAATTAAATTCATCAAATAAAATTCTTTACATTTCAAGTCTTACATTAATTTCAATAAAACACATTTTATTTCTTATTAGAGAAATTCAATTTCATTTATTAATTTACTTAGTTACAATTTCAAAACTCAATTAATAAAGAAACTAAATTTCACTTATTCAAGAGGTTCAATTTTATTTAACTATTAAATAATTCAATTTTATTTAATTATTAAATAATTTCAAAACTTAATTATTAAATAATTTCAAAACTTAATTATTAAATAATTTCAAAACTTAATTCATTCATTTCTCAAATTTAACCATTCTTCATCAATTACATTGTTAATATTTTGTTTTAGATTTTTAAATATTAACATTTTCCTTTTATTGAAAATTCAAATTTTAACTTCATTTCAAAAACATATTATTTATTCAAATAAAATCTTCATTTTATTTTTAAATCAAATTATTAACCAATCGGTTTTTATTTAATTCTCTATCCTAGGTCAAAGTTCAATTTTGGGTATTTATCATTTCAACCCGATTCCAATTCAATTCAAAATCAAAGCATAGCAAAGGGAACTTGCGGTGTGATAACTGGGATGGTGTCAAAGTAAATAAACAAGCAATAACAACAATCAATATCAATCCAATAATCAATTCAAATAATCCCGAAATAATCGTATTAATTCACATTGTTATTTGTGTAAATTAATATAATTATTTCTAGAATCTACACTATCATTTCATGTAGATTAAAGATTATTACACTAATATTTATACGGTTCTTCAATTGTCATTCGATTTCAATTTTAACACTACAACAATTAATCAAATATACGTTCAATGGTTCAAAGTGTAATTATCACTATTCTACATGTCAATTAATTTAACAATTAAAAGGGGTCATATTCAACAAATCAAATTCAACATATGTGTCGATTTAAATTTTAATTATCCTACGTCAAATTTATTTGCATAATATTTATCACTTTATACGTTACAATTTTAACGTCCAATTGTAAACATCAAACAATCAATCATTTAACAACCAAACTGGATTATCATTGCATATATAACAGATAATGGTGTCAGATGTCACAGGTGAACTGATACAGGTAATAACAGTGTAAATATCTAACAGCAGCATATTTCAATTGTCGTTTCAATTGAAATCAAATTTAATAAATAAAAGAACATTAATCGTGAGTGATTGCTCACCTTTCGAGGCAAGAGAAACAGGAGATGACACGTATACGCACACAGATACGGATACTTGAAATTGAGTTACGAATCCAAGCACGAATTCCGAATCGAAGCAAGATTGGCACAAATTCGATGGATAGATCTGATCACAGAAATTGATGGGATCGAATCAAGTTAGCTGGATATAAAAAATTTAGACGAGATGTATATTATATTATTATCTTCCTTAAACCCAATATTCAATTTAAATACATACACATCTTTAAATAAGTCTAAATTTAAAAATATAGATTCGTTGAAATCAAACGTATATACAAAATAAAATTTTGAAATAAACACTTATATGAATAAACAAACATGTCACCTTGTATATATACAACATAAACAACAATATATAACCTTTAAACTAAATCTGTATACCTTTCGACATTAAAACAACCATATGTGAAAACAGTTTAAAATCAACAGTTAATAAATAATTATGCTATGCAGACCAATAATGTAATAAAACACAATGGATGAACAGATTAACCAAAAATGTTATCGTTCAAAGAAAAGCACGCAACTGAAAAAATGTTCAGAATGTAATAATCTTTATATAAAATTTACATAATATATATGTATACACTAGTTGCTAAGTCAAATTAAAATAATAATATAAATTTGTATACGTTCAAACATGCTATTTTATATAGGCTTATACAGTTACAAATATGACTCATACTTTATAAACATAGAATACCATACATAATTCAAGTCAATATAAATATATACACTATCGCAATGTAACTCGTATAAACTATACTTTATAAAAATCAATATATTTAACATATATAAGAACCCAAATAGATGCTTGGATAAAACGTGTAGCTAGCCTAGTGCAACCATAACTGATTCCTAAAATTTTCTTTGATACTGTCAAACAGATTTTTATATAAACAAACACGGTAACAAATATCCTTTACAAGCTTTCATAATATCATGCACTTATACTGTGTAAACTAAAACAAAACAAAATATGTATACTTTAAAAAAAATCAAACAGTATCCTATACCCAAAACAATATGTATATATTATATATTTAATAACATATCAAGATACTTTAAAATTTTCACCACTAGCAGCTTAAAACCAAAACGTGAAAATGGCTTAAGATTTTAATGCAGAAAATAATGACCTGTAGGTGAAAAAAAATGGACTCAGCATTACAAAAATGATCTAAGTGTGTAGTCAATAATATGAACAAATAGCTCCGTAGCTGACTAGACAAGATAATGCGGTAAATGGAGTCTAACCCCAGCTAATGTTGTCCAAGTTTAATGAGCAAGGAACATCAGAAAGAAATTAAAAGAATAAGAGTACAAATGCAATGCAGACAACAACAAAAAAACAATATTAGCCTGGAAAGTTTTTTATAACTTCGCATATATAAACCAGTTCATAACCATACAATATATATTTATATATACAAACTACTTATAAGATATATATATTATAACGTGTATGAAATATCATAAATTTGTACCACACACCAAAATAGCTTCGGCCGAAAGCTATGGAGATGAAGGAAAACAATGAGTCGGAGAGGCGGGTTGCGTCTGGACGCGGTGATGTGGAGGAAGAGGGTGACAGTTCATGGCTGTAGGCAAAGCTCAGTTTGTCGTTCCATGAGAACGCGAAAATCAGAACGTTACCGAACAGAGGGGTGTGCGCAGGTGGCAGTGAGTTGAAGTAGATGGCGGGGTGGTGAGGCTGAAAGGTGTGTGGCAGTCAAGGATGGTGGGGTTCGGGCTTCGGCCATGGGACAAGGCTGAGGTGGAGAGGAGGAGTAGTCGCAGATGGCTACGAGCGAGATGATGCCAAGGCGGAGGTCGGGGTGGTTGTCGCTCGGGTGGAGGTAGCTCACGGTGCGGACTTGGCTTTGGGTAGGCGGATCCGGTGGTGGAAGGCTGGCCAAGGGAAGGCGAGCGATGGTCGGCATGTGGAGGCAGCTATGACCATTGGGCGGAGTGTGGGCTTAGGGTGGTTCGGCAAAAGCATGGAGAGGGAGAGGAGAACTGGAGGGTGCTTCTTGAGAGAGGTGAAGGCAGAGGGGAGTATGTGCTGTAAAAAGAATGAGAAGAAGGTAGGAGAAAAAATAAAAGAGGGGAAGGATGGTTTGGCTTCAGGAAAAATACATGGGAAATGATTTGCAGAGAGCGGAAGTAATGCAGGGATGGGAAAACAAAGAAGCAGGTAGGGGAAGGAAATAAAAGCAAACGCTGGAAATAGAAAAGTGAACCGGTAAAATTATTGGAACCAGTGAAAATAAAAGTCAAGCATTGATTTTCTGAAAGTAATAAATACCAGTGGCTGTTGGGTTTAGCCCAAAAATCAAAATTGAAATTTCGTAACCGATACAGCTAGCCGTTTCATAGTTTTCGTCGAGTAACGATCACCGAAATACGGACACGAATATACTACACGAATCAGCATGACGAGATGATCAAAACGACATATAGATATCAATGGTATGATTGAATTATAAAAATTCGAATTTTTTTATAGCGGAAAATGCAAGAAAAACGCTGAAAAATAAGATCGACGGAGCCAAAGATGTCCGAATTTGGAAAAACGACAAACTGACATCTTGCTCAGAAGATGGTTTAGAATTTTTCTATGTAAAAATATTTAGGTTTCGGAAACATTTATTTTCATCGCTTTTTAACTGATTAAATTGAAGTAAATTTACGCGCGAAATAAACTTTCATATTTTCGGACGAAAATTTACCAGTTGTTATGTTTAACTAAACGCATTCCAAATATCAAATTTATATTTCAAAATTTTATCGTTTAAAATTTCACAAAATTTCAACTAATAACGTTATTAAAAACCGGTTAAGTTTATGGGTTGTTACAAAATCTTTGGTTATATCATTTTATTTCTTATTTTTTTTCATATAACAGTGATAATAATCCAATATTATCTTTTCCTAGCAACCAAGCATCCATATACTATGATAATTCAAAAAAAATCATTTCTTTTCTATACAAAAATAGTTTTGGGCAAAATTATTTCATTTACCCTATTTAAAACAATATTGTGTCCGTTTATCTTGTTTAAGAGTTTAGAAACCCCTATCGATTACAGTTGGCCAGACTGCACCGACCATAATCTATAAACAATCAACCGATAAGTCAACACAATACAAAATATATTTTTTTATTCACTAACAAATACGCGCTCATATCTATTATTACACTCACACTCATTCTAGAGTACTACTGACTCTATCTATAATGAGTAACACCCAACAGAGCCAAGGGTTGTCGCTTAACCGGATGCTCTGATACCACTTGTAACGATGCGATTTTTCGACACTCGAAAGTCGACATTAATACGTCCACTGTATCAAATGCTGCGCAATCGAATGCCGAAAAACCGAACCATTAGGGTTAAAAAAAAGAGGTAGAAGAAGACAGAGGAAAAGAAAGAACAGAAAAACAGAAATAATATCAGAATCTCACATTCGCAGCGGAACAATATATAATAGATAATCACTAGTCTTTTAAAACAAAGAACTATATCAGTTTATACATACATCAATCAGAGTCAATATACAACTCAATACAACAATGGACAATTTTATAAACTTGTCCTCATATAGAATACACAGCGGAATAAATAAACAAGTACGAAAGTACGTCTCGCCATCCAGCTCATCTCCAAAGCTCCAGAATATCCTGATAACATAACTCTAGGCTGCCCGTGTGGAAAATTATGGGCACCCAGAGTTTAGAAGGGAACAATAAACTCCGAGTCAGTCATGGTGACTGGTGTGAGATCGTAAAACAGTTATTTTCACAAAGAAAATAAAATTAATTCGCAATGCTTTTGGAAAATGAAACTACCATAAGACCTCCCACCACACACACAATGCAAACGCAGAATTGGAGGAGATTTCTTCTTATGATAGTCAAAGATGCTTACTACGCCAATCATTAGATTATTATTATTAATGTCTAGTGTAGAAAACATTTCGAAAGTATAATATTAATCTTAGTCAGCATAGACATTCCGAACTATGCCTACTATAGCTACCATCTAAACAGTGATGACCACCATAAGTAAATGGCAGGTTCTACAACTAAAACCGTACAATTTCATATTGGGAAATGGATTTCCAACAAATGGTCAGGCTAAGGAACTTCCTTTCCTACTGCCGAATGGGATCGCCTCTGGCTGGACGTCCCGAGAGACAAACTGCTCTCTGCCAACAAGGTCGGGTTACCCCTGTAACTAGGTAACTCACGAATATGTCATCCCCCGGTCCTTTAGGACCTTTATCCGAGCGCTCGGTAACCAACATCACACATAATAAATAAGGTGTGTCCACATGAGTAAGTATCTGGGCTCCATACCATGATACCATCCCTTTCCAGAAGGAAATGACATACCCTAAAGAGCGCGACCCTCATAACCTTGCCGCAACATTCCTGTTTCGACCATTTCCAGGTAGTGAGGCCTTGACGAAGTCTCGTCCACAAAGCTACGCTTTTTCACAAAGCCATGCTTTGATCACAAATGATCAATAAATGATCATCATTACAGCAACACTCAGCATGCCACATTACCAAATTGGGAATATATCGCTGATAAATTTCAACTACATAACCTCTGAGCTCTTACGTCTCAGAGAAGGGTGTTAAGCTAAGAGAATAAATTCTCCGCCACCAACAGAAATGTATTTGAAAGAAATCAGCTTTATATCTCAAAACGTAATGTCAGACACGTAACCATACAAGTCTGTTCCGGGTTCGAACAGAACCGAAGGCACTTCCAAAAGAAGCCCTTGCAATCCGGATATTCACAATCCCGATAAAACTTCCCATCACAAAGGAAATCCCAATACCATAGCTAACGGTGCAGAGACAATCGATAGGTCATCCTATCGTTTTCACAAATACCCGGTCTTCATCACCGGTCTTCAATACGATCCATATCATCGTATTATTATTCGGAATGGGTTATATGACACAAAGGTCCTTTCCCGGCTAAACCGAATAACAAGCGTTTGTTTTAAAAACAATTCAAGTGCCATCTCAAAGGCAATATTGATAGTCGGTGATTTAACTATCAATAATATTCACAACAATCATAAGATTCAAATAATTTTCCCAAATTATTTCATTTCAAAATATCTTCACGAGATATATGGTTTATACTTCAACCCTTTTGAAAAAAAATTCCAAATCATATTCATCTAAACCACTTAAATAAACCCTTATCGATTTATTTCAAATTTACATCCCAATCAGTAAATTTATTCCCACACTTCATCACTTTGAAAACCAATTTTCAAATCATATCTTTCCACACTTTAAAAATAAATCAATGTTTATTTTTTAAAACAAATTTCCCTTCCATTTCATAATTTCCATTTTGAATTTGCATTCCCAAATATTCACTTTTAACCCCAAAATCAAATTCCAGATTGATTTCTAATTTTATCTCAATATCGAATCAATTACAAATTGATTTCTAAGTTTTATTTCAATAGAACAAAACATTTCAATTTATTTCTAAGTTTATCTCCAAATAACAAACCATTTGCAAATCGACTTCCAAATTCATTTTTTTTTCAAACACTAAATCAATTTCAAATAAATTTTCCAATGATTTATTTTCCATCACCAAATTAATTAAAATTTTGATTTCTAAATTTATTTTTAACTCCAAATAAATTTCCCTATCGATTTCCCAAAGATTCATTTTCAAATACCAAATCAATTACAAATTAATTTCTTAAAGCTTATCACTTTTAAATAAATTCCTTTATTCTTTCCAATTATTCAAAATTCCATTTTTAAATGAATTCTTCAACTTTTGAAACAATATTATTCAAAACTCATTTATAAAAATCCTTTCCCATATTTTGGAATTTATTCGGTACGATTTCGAAAATCAATTTTAATACTTTAAAATTCCTTCTTTCAAATAAATTCAATTCTTAAAAATAAATTAAAAAGTTTTCCGCTTTAATTCCAAAATCCAATTTATATTCATTTCTGGTATCCAACGATACCAAAAATACATTCGGCTAAATTTTAGCCTTCAACAATTTCAATTATCAATAAATCATCCACAGATTATCAATAAATCACATCATTCACATATGAAATAATATTCAACAATTTGAGGAATCTAGTTGGATCCCTCCAACCTGTTTCCCTGCATCCACAGATGTTAGCACAATACCCATTCCACTTCGAGCTGGAATATCACGGTATATGGGATTTATAAAAATATCATCCGCTATTATGCGGCGCAATAGGGTCTCATCCGCTATATAATGCGGGAAAATCAATCACCAATATATACATATGCCAATATATATATTGCTATATACTACTATATATAGTATCATTCAAGCACACAATCAACACAATCAATAATTTTAAATATAACTATTTAAAATTAAACAAACCCCTTTGTTTGAGTGAGAAGATCTCACCTTAGCTTTTATTTGCAGTCCATTTTCCAATTTCGGCTGTTTTCTTGATTTTAAACCTTGTATAAACAATTTATACAATTTATTAATATTCGAGATAAATCGAATAATCAATTTTCGTTTGGTAATTTTAATTATCCAATAATTCTATTGCAAACCAATTTCTAACAAAAATTAAATAAGTTAGTTAAATAAATTAAACACCTTAATAAAATTATTTTCGAAATTGAACTAATGGCTTGTATTTATTTTACTGAAACTACGAATATATTTGAAAATCTATATAAATTCAAATTTCCACTTTATATAAACTTCTATATTACAGCAAGCGACCAAAATAAATTCTCTACTGTTAAAATTAATTTATAAAGGTTAAGAAATCTACATTACATATTCATATATATATACTGTATATACATATATTTAAAAATCTTCTGTCATCACTATATATATTCATATACATATAAAATAAATGCAATACCTTCACTGTCTCTACCCATAACAGCAAGCCCAGACGAGAACTGGCCGCCCACGCAGCCGAGCTCTGCCCAAACAACCACCCTGACCTCGCGAGCAAGCTCGAGAGACTTCGACCCAACCCCTAGATCGCACTCGAAATCCTCTTGCTGTTGACACGCTGAACCACGGAGTGCCTTCGAGATTTCAAAACACGAAAGCTACCTCCTTCCAGTCGCGAGCTCGAGATCTCCATTCCCTTCGAATTGCGCTATGCGACGTCGCGCTTGACTCCCTCACCTCGCTGAAGCCTCCACGATGCAACCTCCCTAAATCGCGATGCAACCAGATCGAACAAAGTCGCGATTGCTTCTCGTGCGAGTGCGAACCACCTTCTAGATCGATCGATTTGAATCGCAGCTCCCTTGAAGTCGAAATCGAGAGGAGGAATTATTCGTTGCCGCTTAAATTTTAATTTTTTCGAAAGAGGGCTCAGCTATTTATTTTCTTCGTTTGAACTGGAGATGGAATTTCGTTTTAATTGAAGAGAGGAGAAATAAATTTCGAACGATATCGATTTATTATCTTTTTTTCTTTCGTGGATAAGGATGAACGAGGAAGTGTGTTCAAGAAGGCAAAGGAAGCGTGAAGAATCTGGCTGCAGATTTTTTTTGAACTGATGAAAAGATAAGTTGATGTGAAATAATATCAACTGTAGTCCACTAATATAAATATTCAATTTAAATTCAAATTCGAATCGACTCGAAAACGAAGTCAAAATTTTGACTTTCTATCAAGGCATGCCGCTAGGCGTTCGTAATGTTATACGCCTATTCTGAACACAATGGAAAAGGTTTCGAGTCCAAATTCGATCGTATGGAGAAGATAGCTTTTTGGACCAGTTATAATATTAAATTTTCGATTTAATTTCAGCGCGTTTGCTTATCGTACGACCAAACGATCACCCCAAACATTACGAAAATTGAAAATCGATAATAATACAATATTACGGATCCAATGGAACTGGTTTCGTCGAATTCCGAGACTGTGCCTCGGAAGGCTATTTTTAAACATCGATTTAAACGATATAATTCAAAACTGAACAAACCACTTCCAAATTCAATTCTGAAAGTTCCAGTACCTTCAAAATTATCAATATAGATTTTCTAAGCCTTAAAAATATTTTTAAATCAGCTTAAAACTGAAGATTCAAATTTTTATCCAGTTTTATCGATTAAATTCAATAATTAATTTACCAAATTCTCTTTGATATTTGAATTTCAAATTAAATTGAATTCCAGATATTTAAAATCAATTAAATATCCTGATTTCCAATATCAAAATTTTAGGGTCATTACCGGAGAAGAGGAGGAAATTAAAAATAATGACGAAACTGGTTTGTTTACCATTTTGACCCTAGCTCCTATTTTTGTCTTTTCATCATATTATCCAATTTTTACAAATTTGATTTGTTTTTCATATGTAAATGATATTACAAACATGATGGAATATGTCTGCTATCCTAATTCATTTATGTTTAAAAAAAAATAACTTTTAATTCGTTCGTTCAACTAAGTTGTTATATTCAATTAAACCGGTTTATCATCTTAATTACTAAAATTTCAAAATACAGTTTGTTATATATATCTTGTTGTAACTTCACTTATAAGGTAATTTCCAAGGTTTTATTTAATAGGCTAAATTTTTTTTAGAAGATTTGATCTCATTGAACCAATGTGTTCCAAATAGAAATATTGGTGATGAAATTATGATTGCACATGAAGTTTTTAAAGAATTTGGAAGGGAGAAAAATATGTGCATTAAAGTGAACTTAAGAAAGGACTATGATACAGTTAATAGAAGTTTTGTCATCTAAATGATGAGAAGAACAATTCATAGAGAAATGGATAAGAGCTATTTGGGAAATGATTTAAAACCTAACTTTTTTGCGGTTAATCAGGGTGAAGCACATTGGTTCAATGAAAATCAAATCTTCCAAAATGTATTTTAGCCTGTTACATAAAACCTTGGATATTATCTTATAAATGAAGTTACATTAAGATATATGTATCAACCTTTATTTGTGACACTTAGTAATTAAGATAATAAATCAATTTAATTGAATTAAACTACTTAATTAAATGAATGGCATAGAAAGTGAATTAGATACATGGCTATAGGGGAAGATTAATACAGATGTTGGGATTAGATAGGATATCCAGAGTGAGAAGGGAGAGAATGCTGGTGAAAAAGATCTTGGAAAATGGAGATAAGATAGAGATAAGATGGATTGAGTTTCTTAAATAAGGTAAAAGAGGATATAATAAATGTAAAAATAAATACATATAAAGAAGAAGATTATTTGGTATGGCTATTAACAAAAAAAGGTAATTATATATCCAATGATGTGTGCAATTAATCAGACAACAATTTAGAAAAGTTATATGGATCAAATTTGCATGAAACAAGGTTCATACTACCAAAATGTCAGTATAGTTTACTGACAGCCAATGTTAGATTGAATCAAAGATATACGGGGGTTGATCCTATATGTATCCTATGCACACAAGAAAATGAAAATGTGGAACACTTGTATTTTGAATGAAAATTTTCTGCATACATATGGAAATGGTGTTGCATAAAATTAAAACAACAAATCAAATAGAAATTCAAAATTACATTATAAAATCAACTTTTTATCAAACCAATTTAACCACATTTGCTTAAGTAATGACGTTGCTAGAATTGCATTTTCAACATGTGCATGGATTGTGTGGATAAAGAGAAATAATATATTTAACAATTCAAATTGCATGGAAGCGAGAAATGTGTGCAAACAAATCAAGTGTCCTGTGGCTATTCGGAGTAGGAAATCCAACAAGTAATGCATCAATCAATTAGATGAAGACATTTATAAAGAATGGGTTAATACTTACCTTATTTACCCATTATCCTATTACCTAAATGACCATGCTAAAGCTAAGATTGTTGGTGAGTTTCTAAAGAAACTTGGAAATGCTTGCACACAGTATTTGCTTTCAAGAAAAGTGTCACAGGTCCCAGTTTTTGATGTTGTTATAAGAAAAGTCCTTGTAGATAAGAATAAGTAAATTTAGTTCCTGTTTTTTGAAAAATAGAAAAGGCAAGGTATTTTGCATTTTTCTGACAGAAAATGCAAGCTAACTTGCAACTTTTTGACTATGAATTTTTTTTTTGAAAATTGCTTTTGTATAAGAAGCACTTCAATTGTTAGGGACTAGGATTTCATGGATGTGGGAATTTCCCTTGGGATTCCTTTGGAAAATAGATCGCAAAGCGATTTCGATTTTATTGTTTCAACGAATAGGTTTTCCTGATTCGGCGAATCGGCCTTTTTCCCTAAGCAAGCCTAGGGAAATCGAACGATGAAGACCGGCCATTTTGGCCTCAAAAGGGTCGATTCTGCTATCTCCAATCAGACGTCTTTGTGTTCGTTGCTTCAAGTACACGCATACCCATCTACACATATGCGCCCGTAAAGTGACTTGATGGAACCCATGAATAGATGTGAAACTCCTGACTCATAAATTACATCAAAAATGTTCATTCTTGAGCCTCAAAAAGGGGAGAGGGAATCGAGCTAACCGACTTCCCGAAAAGGAGTCCTAGTTTTCTAGGAAACAGAAGGGACCGAAGGGAGACGCAAGAGGAAACCGACACATCAGACCCGATCGAAGGGAGCATCTAGAGTCGGAGTTGAGGCTTGTGAGATGCAGTCGAGCAACTCAAGCCCTATATGAGATGCTCAGACGCCTGTTTTGTTTAAGAAAAATGATAGTTTTTTAGGTTTGATGTGTGACAGGATAGGAAGAGTGAAAAAGAATTCTAATTCATTTTTCGTTCGTACCTTGAGTTTGAGCTCAGAATGTTCCTAAAGTTTCTCCTCTTGCACTTAATTAGAGAAGAGATAGATCTGACGCTAAAGTACATAATGGTGAGATCATGGTAGAAAAGCAGTTATTGTTTTCGATGTGGCTGCATCAAAAAAAAATACTACTACACGCCGTCATTGAGAATGTTTTTCAGTCAAGTTACAAGGAGATCTGGCATTTTCTAGAGAAAAGCCAAGGGATGCGAGTGGTTAATAAGCAACCAAAATTAGTGTATGAGTTAGGGTTTCTGACGACAACAACGAAAAGATAAGGTTACATAAGCTACAGATATGAAAGAATGAAACCCAGTGGAGGTATATATGTGAAAACAAGTACATATTGAAGTGCATGGTGAAAATATGAGATTTTATAGATGGTAAGGTGGTGAAGAAGAGTAGATTTGAAGGATCTAGTGTAGATTTTGTAGTGGACATGAAATTCCAATGTAGTCTTCGTTTAGTCACCATAAATAGCAAGTTGAATCTTTAAGAAAGGAAAGGGCAGAAGAGATTATTAAGTAATTTGAATAAACTAGTGTGTTTTGCATGATTTTTCTTTAATCAATAGTATAGTGGACCGATAAAGAAATTTAGTCCACTTGGACTGAGCTAATTTTCTTGTGGGCTGGTTTATCTTTAGTTTTATATTTGTTGTTATGTAAATATTGTAACACTAGTGCGAACCCATGCTACGCACATGGAGTTAGCCATATAATCTGTTTAATACTGTATTTTTCAAAAATTTAAATTACGAAGATGAAAGTGTGTGTTTATGAATTTTATTTTTTTACATAGAGTATATTTTTCTTGAACACTTTTGAAAAACATTTGCTGATAAATCTACTTAAGTAATCTACAAGCACACAATGTATAATTACCTTTTTAGAGCATGGGGGTTTCATTTAACAAACAATAACATCAACCACCAATTATTCTTAATTTGGTAAGTAGTACATTACTATGCATCACTATTAGTTTTCAAATGTAAGTAACATATATTCAATATAAGTTTATCCTATATTTAACGTAGAAATATATATTTAGACGCACACACAAGTACACAGTTTTGTTAATAATAGTGTTTCAAACTTGACAAAGAGAAATAATGCTTAAAATGAAATATTGCTAAAATTTTTGGTCCAAATAAATAATATTTCAAATTTAGAAAACCCACCTTTTGACATTATCCAATACAAATTGCATTAGAAAAATATCAAAGCAGCTAAAAGATATTATATTTCCTAATACATATAACATAATATAACATGAAATATATATATATATATATATATATATTTAATACAGTCAAATCTATTCTATTATATAAGAAATAGAATATAGAACTCTTAGTATTCTTATCTCTCATTCACTCTCATAGTGAATAGTGCATTCTCCTTAATTTTTGGTACAATTTTCCTTTTAGACCCCCTAAAAATTTTCAATCATCCACAAACTACTATCATTAACATGGCAATTAATGTGATCCTTCCTTTTGATAAAATACTCTTATGTACGGTTATTTCTTTTGATAAACCTATAATCATTATTTCTTTGTAATCTAACAGAGATTTCTTCCTCTTCTCGATGTTATCATTATCATTTTCTCATTTGTCATTTTTTCCTATCATTTTTCTATATTCCTCCCATTTAATTTTTTTCATTATGTTCTCTCTTCCCATATATCAGTTTCATTATATAAGAAAGAGAATATATAACTCTTAGTATTCTTATCCCTCATTCACTCTCAGACTGAATAGTGCATTCTCCTTAATTTTTGGTACAATTTTCCTTTTAGACCTCCTAAAAATTTTCAATCTTCCACAAAACTATCATCATTAACATGGCAATTAATGTTATCATTATTCTTTTTGATAAAATACTCTTATGTATGGTTATTTCTTTTGATAAACCCATATATCATACGTATACTACAATTCAATAAAAACTAAAATATCTATTTCCAATCTGAATCAACTTAAAGATTCTATCCAAATAGTTTTTAATCGATCTCTTTATTTTTTTTATCTAACTACAATTTGGTTGAATTCATCATTAGTTCTTTAATTTATATTCATTTAAAAAAATTATCATTTTAATCATGTTTTGCGGAGATTATGTTTTCATTTGTTGCTTTCAGTGTTGTAGTTTTCATGGAAAAATTGTTTAAAAGCCTCCAAAAAACCTTGCTTACTGATCTATCAAGCTGGATTTAAAGATTTGATTTTTATTTTATTATCATTATTTTCATTTAATTTAAGGTTGAGTTTTTTGTTTTAGCTCTAATATATTATTGCAGATCTTTACTTCAAACTTTGTGTTCAAAAAATTATTTTCTTTTAATTTTTGTTACAATTTGTATGGATATGAATATGGTTTCCTTTATATTTTAGAAGGTTATTGGATTTATTAATACATAGATATCATGTAATCTTTGGTTATTTTGTAAAATCTATAATACATGAAGCTTGACTATTTTTTATTCTTACGTTTTCTATTTACATCAATGTTCACCTTATTTGTATTCGTTTAGTACGATTATGATTTTTATTTCTTTCATTCATTTTGTAGGAAATAATTGGCTTACTAACATATAGATATAAAATAATATTAAACTTTTTATAATACACAAGAGGTAAAGTTGATCTTTTTTGTTTTGAAATATAAGTGTATGCAAAAATAAAGTTGGGAAAAATCTTATACTTTCTTATTATTTTAGATTCAATTTGTATCATTATCAACCTGGTTTCCTTCATATTCTACAGGAGGTTATTGGATTGATTAATACATCGATATCATAGATTTTTTTTGTAAAATCCTTGACATGTAATGTTGAACTACTTTTAAGTTCTCAAGTTTTATATTTACATCGACGTTCATCTGATATGTGTTTTGTTAGTACGATCATGAATTTTATTTTCCTTTACATATTTTGAATATCATAATTAGTCTACTAACACATGTATACCAAACAATATTAAATTATGTATAATCTGAGACAAAATTGATGTTTTGCCGTTTTAAAACATACGTATTCAAGAAAATCAAGTTGGAGAAAATATCATCTATGAAGTAAAAGAATGGTCAAATAATAAATTTTTATGTTGTATTTGGAAAAGAAATATAAATGTATAAATATTACTTTTGTTCAGTCTACCATATGTAACTTTATGTTGAAAATTTATTTTTAGAAAGGTGTTATATGAACTTAATTTTTAATTAAATATTTTATTTTTTATACTCAACCTAGACTCATTTTTGTAATATGAGATATTATCCATTTTAATTATCTTACGGTTTACTATATTTTCCTATAGTGATGCTTCATTGACCAAGAAATGTACATAAATAGCACACATTTTCCTATTTAATGCATGGTCAACATTGAATTCTTGGAGATCTTATGGAACATATTAGCAATTATCTTTTATTTTCTACAAAGATTTTTCGATGCTATATTGTTTTGATTTTATTTTTGCAATTTGTAGATGTTTATAAATCATTACGAATTAAAGATGCATGATTAATAATGTTTACAAGTAAAATAGGTTCAAATGGAAACAATTGTAATTAAAAGAATAGATTGATAATATTCATTTACTCCAAATTCAAACTAATTTGAGAATTATTACAATTAATTCTCTTTTACTGAAATTTACTGTTAGAGAACAGTTACATACTAATCTTCATTAATCCTAATCAATTAGTGTCCACTTTTAGTCAATATAACATTTTGTTGTTACGATGGATTAAGACTAATGTTTAGTTTACTTAATTGTATATCTCTAAAGTATACTTTTATTAAACATGTTGTGTAGCTCTTATTCATATTATTTGTACATTTTCAAACAAACTAGGATCATATTCAAGTAGTTGGAATCATTAAAGTTAGAATATGCATAGTTAACAAGTCAAGTTTTTTGAAAAGGCCTAATATAGTAAAAATAATACAATAGATAATATATACATAATTATTAGTCAAAAAATCATTGCATGATTTATGAACCTAAATGTTACTCTATATACAAAAGATAAAAGATCAAATGATTATAGGTCAATTACTAATTCTCATATATGCTTTCAGTTTCGAAAATAATGGTAGGTTTAGTTCCTTTAATATTTTTAGTTTTAAAGCTAAATGCTTTATTTCAAAAAAATGTAAACTCAATATAAAGTATGTGTAGTTTAGTTAATTTGATAATTTGGTAATATGTTTATTTTATAATTCAATTTTTTGATGTTATAATAGAGTCCAATCAACTTTTCTAAAAATTAATACGATCATATTTATGGAAAATTAGTTTCTTAAGTTAGCATTGAACATAATTAATACATAATAAATTCTCTAATATGTTTTATGTTATGATCATGAATTTCATTTCCTTCGTAAATTTATAAGGCATAATTGGTTTACTAACACAAGTACATCAAAGAATCTTTAATTGAGTATAATCTGAGATAAAGTTGATGTATTTTCCATTTTGAACTATAAGTACTTAAGAAAATCAAGTAGGGAAAATATCATCTATGATGTAAAAGAATAGTCAAATAATAAATTTCTATATTGCATTTCGAGAAAAGTATGTTGAAAGTTTAGTTCTAAATAGACATTCTATAAACTTAATTTTTATCTAAATATTTTATTCTGTTATACGCAACCTAGACTTATTTTTTGTAATATTAAATATTATCAATCTTAATCGACCTACGGTAATATATTTTTCTATAGTAATGCTTCAATGACCATGAAAGTTAATAAGTAGCACGTATTTTCCTATTTAATGTATGGTTAACACTGAATACTTGGAGATCTTTTGGAACATCTTAGCAATTATTTTTTATTTTCTACAAAGATTGTTTATGCTATATTATTTTGATTTTTTTACAACGTGGAGATGTTTATAAATCATTACGAATTGAAGATGGGTTAATAATAATGTTTATGAGTAGGCTAATTTCAAAAGGAAAGAATTGTGTTAAAAAGGAATAAATTGCCGCTAATTTCCTTTGATTCCAATTCAAACTAATTTAAGAATTATTACAATCAATTCTCTTTTATTAATATTTAATCTAATTAGGGGATAGTTACATACTAAGTCCCCATTCATGGACATCGAAAACGTTAACCAAAAAGCGATTAGCGAGAATTACGTTCGACTTATCTTAGGTAAGCCTGACATAATTGATACGTCAACGGTTTAATGATTCGTGTTTGGGCTTAAAAAAATGTAGCATTTTTACAAGATGTATTAATCATGTTTGACTTCTTTGAGATAAATCAGACGTAATTTCTGTTTTTTTGATTTTTTTTATAAATAATTAATAATACTTCCTATTCAATACTATACATTAATTAATAATAATTAATAATTATGGAAAATAAAAAAAATACATTACATAAATACTTCATGTCTAACCTCTAATCCAATTTGTCCACGAACACCACAACCTCCAACCTCTAACCTCAAATCATAATTGTCCGTTAAGTCATCCTAAATCTCATTAATGCTAATCAATTAGTATCCACTTTTAGTTCAATATAACATTTTATTTTTTGATGAAATAAAACTACTTTTTAATTTTACTTGATTGTATATTTCAAAAATATACATTTATTAAATCATGTTGTGTAGCTCTTATTCAGATTAGTTGAAACAAACAAGGATAATGTTTAATTAGTTGGAATCATCAACGTTGGAATATGCATAGTTAACCAGTCAAGTTTTTATTTAAGAAGTTTAATCTAGTAACAATAATATAATGAGTGCTACATACATAATTATTAGCTAACAAATTATTACATGATCTATAAACCAAAATGATACTCTCTATACAGAAGATACAAAATTTGACTGCTCATTTCATATATTTTCTCATGCCATATTATGCTATATGTATTAAAGAACATGATGTTTGAAAACTACTATAATATTTTCTCTAATTTAATTAGTATAGTATAATGTCAAAATGTGTAATAATGAAAATGTTGTTTCACTAAGCCAAATTTAAATACTATCCCATTCCAAGCATAATTTCTCTACTCTAGTTTGGAACACTATTATCAGACAAAATTATATACATATTTAGATTTATATGTTAAAAATAGGATAAAACTATACATTTGAAAATTAATTAAATGACATGCTTAGTAATATAGTGTTTACCAAGTTAGGAACAACTGATAGTTGATGTAACATTTTCTATATAAAAGTATTGTGCTCTAAAATATTAAATGTATTCTATATGCTCCAAGACTATTTAAGTAGGTTTATTAGCACATTTTTGTTAGTAGTATTCATGAAAAAATAAATCTAAAAATTTACATCCATAAATTTGTGCTTTCATCTCCATATACTATAAAATCTAAAAAATACACCTTTAACAGAATTATATACTAACCCATGTATGCGTAACAGAGGTTCGCACTCGTTTTTGGAACAACCGAATAATATTTTTCCATTACTTTAAGTATTCATATGTACACAACAATTAACATAATTCAATACAAAATAGTATATCACCATCACATGGAATCATTCTGGATGAAAATAAAGTAAAGTTTGGATGACATTTCATTATAGAAAATAGCAATATGATCAAATAATGTAAGGAACACAATTAACAAATTAAATATTAGAAATAAATTATTATCAATAGAAATTTTTTATTTTAATTTGGTATATAGTAAAGTAGAACAAATATAAGGCTATATTTTCAAAGCAAAGAACTTAATAAAAGTAGGAGCGTTATGTAGCAAAATGCAAAAAGTAGCCAAAGTTAATTACTCTTATTATGAATTAAATTTTGTAGGAACTGTAATTTACTCGGAGATAAATTATTCATTTCTTCCACAAAAAGATACGACAAAACTTGCACAACAAATATTTCTTTGCTCATTTATTTTATTCTTCTACTAAATTTGTTAATTAAAAAATATACTTGTTAAGAACTGGTTTTAAGTTCCAATTTTACTCTTCTATGTAATAGTTCTTACCGTAAAAAAATATTTGATAATGTTATAGCACAATCCACGGTCACTCATAAAGTTGAACTTACATTTCCTTGGATATATTAGTGATAAATGGAATTGGTTAAAAAGGATTAATTGATTACGGATTAATTCTCAATTGACTAAAATTATAGAGAAATAACATGTGACTTATTCTCTCACTAAGTTAAATTTCATCTAAGGAGAATTTATTGTGATTAATTTTAGTTTGAAGTCAAATAAATTGGAATTGATAAGAATTAATTTATTTAAATATTATTTGGTATGATTCCCTATTTGAAGTTAGTTTACTTATAAACATTATACGTAACTACATGTCAATTCCATAATCTCTAAATATCTTCAAACTTTAAGAAAATCAAAATAACATAACACTAAACAAACTTTATAAACAACAAATAATTACCACATTGTATCATAAGATCCCTATGGATCTAGTGGCAACTATGGACTTAAATGAAAAAAACATGTTACTTATAAGCATTGAACACCGTTGAAAAATATGTTAAATCCTAGGTTGACTAAGACAGATATATAAGATTTTACCAAAAATACATTCATGTCGACTAAGACCACATAAAATACTTATAAAGGAATAAATAAAAATGTTACTTATATATTTGCACCTATTTCTTAAAACACAATATGAAAATTTATTGTTTGAATATTTTTCACTACCTATATAATGCTCTTCACCTAACTTCATTTCCTTAAATCGAGATATACATAGAAACATAAATACTAAAAGTAATAGGTAGAAACTCGATCACTGACAACATGAATAATATCATAAATATTATGTTGAATATAAAAGCATTGATGAATTAATTCAAATTCTATCATATTAAAAAAAATTAAAAGATTGAGTAAATATTGTTTGAAAAGAATTTTTAATTTGATTTGGACTATAAACAGAATAATTTTCTTTTAAACTCTAATATACATATGAAATTGAAAAAGAGCGGTGAAATTATGAAAATGAAATGGTACGGAGAAGAAATTGAAAATGGGAAGTAATAGAGGAAATCCACAAAAAAAGCTGTATTGAAATTGTGCAGAAAATGAAGAAATTACAATTAAATCATAAAGAAGTAATTAATGTAAAGAGCGTGGTAAATGAAAATTATAATAATGTAAGAGAAAACTTGTCATAAAGAGTTAATAACCTAGTATTAAGGATTTTATTCTCAAAATTAAGAGAAAAAAGAATACGAATGATCAAAGATTAAACTTCTTAGGTAATAGAGATATACATCGAGGATAAGGTAATAAGAGAGCTTTTGGCATGTTTCTAATAAATTGATTTGTTTGATTTGTGAAAGTCGGTATGAATCCTTACTTAATGTGGAAAGGACAAAATTTGTGATAAGAAAATGTTAAGAATTTTTTTTGTAGTTTTAAACTAAAAATGCTTTTTGTTTGGAATGAATTATGTAATTAATTATCACAATTATGTTTCAAGTTATAAAAGTTTGAATAATTAAGAGAAAATATGTGAGATTAATTTTTAATGGAGGGTGAGAGTAAAACATGTAGGTCACTAATGTGTTATGACATATTTTACAAATGATGATGTTGTTAATGCACACATTAAATAAAGATTTGGACTTCAATGTAAAATTTATGCAACAAATTATGATAATTAAGCATTTGGGATGAGATTAAAGGAGGAGAGATAAACATTACTTCAATATTGAACTTATAAAGTCAGACAAAACATATAGTGTTGGGTATGTTTATACCACCACCGAACCATGCTCCTACCGGACCATTCGGTACCGAGCCAACAAGCTCCAAGCTCACACCGAATCATCTCGAACCAGACCAACAGCACCAACTACCGAACCATGCTCCTACCGGACCACCTACCACCGGACTGAGACGTTCCGAACCAAGCTCCTACCGGACCACCTACCACCGGACCGAGACGTTCCGAACCAAGCTCTTACCGGACCATCTACTACCGGACCGAGACGTTCCGAACCAAGCTCCTTCCGGACCAACAATACCAGGCCAGATCGCGTCAGCCCAGGCCGACCAGCAGCTATATATGTCCAAGACCCCTACCCCCAGCCTCACTCTATAAATAGAGGGGCAGGGGTACAATAATGGGGGACAAGTTTGAGAGCTCAAGCACGGAGAGAAATTTCAAACAACTTTCTTTTACTGGTATCAAAACTTTGTACTTGTAATCTAAACAAGAAAAGAGAAATAACATATAAAGTGGACGTAGGCACATTCTGGCTGAACCACTATAAATCTGCGTGTCTTTTACAATTTAGCCCCTGCTTTTCATATATTTGCATAAATCACCCAAATCACTAAGAACAACATAAAATCTATTAAATCATACGACTTTGAGGTGTTTGTCCATTTTTTGTGCAAACATTTTTGGTGCTTTCACTGAGAGCTGAACTCAGAAGCTTCAGCTTCTTCCACTTAACCTTCTTCCTAACAGCATCGTTCATTGCTTGGAAAACATGCCTCCCAAACAGAAGAAAGATGTTAACAAAGGAAAAAACATCGCAACCAGCAGTCTTCCAGATCCAGTGGTCACAGATCAAGTAAATCGTCCCCCTCCAGTAGCAGTACCAAATGAAGGACAGGCTAATCCGACCACTCCTGCCGCAGAACAGCTGGCAGCAATTACTAGGGCAGATCTAGACAGGGTTGTGGCTAAAGTAACTAACCGCTTCACGTCCCAGCAGGAAGCCTTGGTGGACCATCTCATGTCACGCTTAAGGGATGTTGAAGAGTCCAACTGCAACACTGAATCATGGGGTGAGTCCCAGTCTGGAGGATCTCAGAGACAATAAAGATCTTCCTTCTTCGAAGGAGCTAACGGCATAAGCAGCCATGGTAGGAGCCGAAATCGAGCACAGCCCGAAGTTAGGCCTGAAGAAACGCTTGGAACCGAACCCAACGGGGGAGGTACCGGGCGGAGGTCAACTGTAGCTGAGCCGGTTATACTGCCTAACCACGGAAACGCCAGCGAAAGGGGCCGAGCTAGAGTCCAGCTCGAAGTTGGACCCGAGGAAGTGCTTAGATCAGAACCCAGCAGGGGAAGATCAAGGCAAGGGCCAACTGTAGCTGACCCTAGCATGCTCCCAGAAGACCAAAGGCAGCCACTGGAGAATATGAGGAATGATAGACGATACCATCCCAACAGGTCATCTGGACGGAATCAATCCCACAAAACAGAACCGAACTCGTTTCTATCTGCTCAAAATTCTGATGAAAGGATGGCACGCTTGTTCAGAGAATGCGTCCAACGGGAGCAAAGGGATCGAGGGATAGGCGCTAGGGTAACCAGCCCTTTCGCCCGCAATATCAAAATTGCTATCACCCCCCGAGAATGAAAGATGCCAACAATGGAACCTTACAAAGGAACCTCCGACCCCGTTGTACACTTACAGAAATACACACAACATATGCTCATGAGTGGAGCAATAGAGGGAGTACTGTGCAAATGCTTTCCACTATTCTTAGCAGATCTCGCTACCTCCTGGTTCTATCATTTACCCCAGGGATCCATCAGCTCGTGGGAAATGTTGAAAGAAAAGTTTATTAGTCAGTTCCGCATTCATGTGGAACAACCTAAGGACACTTATTCCTTATCCAGCATCAAACAGAAACCTGGAGAGAAACTGCAGCAATACCTAACCCGATTCAATGCCGCAGCGGCCGCAGTCCAAGATGCCGATGAAAAGCTTATCCTAATGGCCATCTATAGTGGTGTGCATCCGGACACTAAATTTGCTAGAAGGTTGACAAAAGAAAAACCAGCTACTTTACCCGATTTCTTCCATGAAGCCGGGAAATATATGAGGCTTGAGGATGCTGCCGTTGAGGGGCAGTCAGGACAACAAAATAAGGCAACTCACAGCAACGTGCCTGCTGTGGCAAGGGACGTTCGAAGAAATGATTCCAAAGACAATGCTGGGGGCAAGAAGGGAGAAAAGCGCTTATATCGGCCAGGACCGAGATTCGACACTTATACTCCTTTGAACGAAACCGTCGAAAACATCTTCCTTGCCACCCAAGGCGAAGTTAGATACAAACGCCCACCATACAAGAAGGAATTAGATAACGCGCAGAAGTCTGGAAAGTTCTGCCGCTTCCACGAATCTCATGGGCATGATACCAATGAGTGCCATCATCTCCGGGACTTGATTGAAGAACACATCAGAAGGAAGAAACTGGAACGCTATGTAAAAGGTCAGGACAGGACTCCAGCTCCTGCCAATGAGAACCCAAGGCTACCCTCACCGGAGATCGGCAGAGGAAACCACAACACTAGTGGCTCTAGTCAAGAGAAGATAGTGGTCCATACCATCTCGGGAGGACCGCACATCACCGACAGAAGTTGGGCAGAGATGGAAAGATATGGAAAGTCGCTTAGAAACAATGAAGACTGTGTTAATTCTGTTATAGAAGAGCGCCACCCGAAGCGGAAAGAGAATCATGACATCACATTCGGTAGGCGTGACGTAGAAGGAAGGCAGTACCCTCACATGGATCCCATGGTTATCTCTGCCCGGCTCGGTCCAGCCGAAGTTTTCCGAATTCTAGTAGACACTGGAAGCTCAGTAAATATCCTATTCAGACATGCATTCGACAAAATGAAACTATCAATGAAGGATGTATCTCCCTGCAATAAACCACTACACGGTTTCACTGGAGATGCGAAGATGCCCCTCGGGCAACTGGACCTCTTTGTTGAAATTGGAAGCCATCCCCGCTCCGTTGTACGGAAACAGACGTTTGTGCTAATAGAAAACCACTCGGCCTACAACGCCTTCTTAGGAAGGCCAGCCTTGTCTGACTTCCAAATTGTCCTAGCCCCATGGTGCCTAAAGATGAAATTTCCAACGGACAATGGAGTAGGGGAAGTAGAAGGAGACCAGGACGTTGCTCGAGACTGCTATGTGACTGAACTTCGCAACAACCACAGGAAGGGTAAAGGGAAAAGTGTAGAGGTTGCCCTCTGCACAAAGAGTTTGGAAGCATAGCAACTAAAGGAAGCCCCTCCTCTTCGATATACCAGCGACCCTTTCAATGAATTAGACCCTAGGGACAAAGAGGAGGAGGCCACCGCCGAGCCTGCGGAGGCTATGGAATTTGTATCTGTAGACAAGCACGACTCGAATAGACTATTGAAAATCGGGTCCCAACTAAAAGCAGAGTTGAAGGAGCAACTCATCGACTTTCTCCGCCACAACTTGGATGTATTCGCATGGTCACACGCTGACATGACCGGAATCTCCCCCGACGTAGCATGCCATGTACTAAACATTGATCCTACCAAGGCGCCCATAAAACAAAGAAAGAGAAGTATGGGGGCAGAACGATCAGCAGCCCTCGATGAAGAAGTAAAGAATCTACTTGCCAATGACTTCATACGAGAAGCCATCTATCCAGAATGGATCGCCAACCCAGTACTAGTAAAGAAGGCTAATGGGAAGTGGCGAACATGCATTGACTTCTCCAACTTAAACGACGCCTGCCCAAAGGATTGCTTCCCACTTCCCCGAATCGACCAACTTGTAGACAGCACAGCCGGGCACGAACTCTTATCTTTTATGGACGCATACTTAGGATATAACCAAATTCCTATGCATGCTCCCGATCAAGACCACACTAGTTTCATCACTGACCGGGGTTTATACTGCTATAAGGTAATGCCTTTCGGACTTAAAAACGCAGGAGCCACCTACCAGTGCCTCGTCAACAAGATGTTTGCAGGGCTAATAGGACAAACTATGGAAGTGTATGTGGATGACAAGCTGGTAAAGTCAAGGAAAGCCGACGGTCACGTAAGCCATCTGGGCGAGATGTTTCAAGTACTTCGCCAATACGGAATGAAACTCAATCCTCTAAAATGCTCCTTCGGAGTATCATCAGGAAAGTTCTTGGGATTCATCGTCCATGCCAGAGGGATTGAAGCAAACCCTGAACAAGTCCGAGCGCTAAAGGATATTAAGATACCCTCCACTCGAAAGGAAATGCAAAGCCTGAATGGGAAAGTGGCGGCCCTAAGCCGATTCATCTCCAAAGCAACGGACAAGTGTGTCCCCTTCTTCGAAGCTCTGAAGAAAGACAAAGGAAAGTTTGAATGGACTGACGAATGCTTAACCGCTTTCCTTAACTTAATCGAACACCTCCAGAAACCGCCGGTACTCTCGACTCCAAGCGAAGGCGAAGAGTTATACATATACCTTGCTGTGTCATCTCACGCCCTAAGCGCTGCGTTGGTAAGGGAAGACAACCGCACGCAGCGGCCGGTTTACTTTGTAAGTAAGAGGTTTACGAGGGCAGAAGTTAGATATCCTAAACTTGAGAAGCTAGCATACTATTTACTGATCACGTCACGGAAACTGCGTCATTACTTCCAGTCCCATTCCATCAAAGTTCTGACCGATCAACCACTGAGGCAGGTACTCCATCGTCCCGACACTTCCGGGCGACTACTTAAATGGTGCATTGAACTAAGTCAGTATGATATCACCTATCACCCTCGCACCGCCATCAAGGGACAAGCCATGGCCGATTTCATTGCAGAATTCACCACCAACGAAGGTAAGGAGCAATCGGAAATAGCAGAAGACATTAAGTGGAATCTCTTCGTAGATGGGGCGTCAAACGACCAAGGCTCGGGGGCAGGTGTGGTAATAGTCACCCCTAGGAGAAATAAGCTGCACTATGCTATAAGGTTGGAGTTCGCTGCCACCAATAACGATGCAGAGTATGAAGCAGTGATAGCTGGATTAGAACTTGCCTTAGAAATCGGAGCCAATTCTTTGTGTCTTCATAGCGATTCTCAACTTATTGTTAATCAAATACTAGGAGAATTCCAAGCTCAAGAAGAACGACTCATAGCATATTTAAAGAAGACCAAGTTACTTCTCAATCGATTGGACCACTACTTAGTCAAACACATCCCTCGGGAAGAGAACCGAGAGGCCGACGAATTGGCGAAGCAAGCAAGCGTGAGAGACGGCGCCATTTCTGGAGCAGTGGCCATCTCAAAGCAACTGACCCCAAGTTTTGAGCAAGTGAATCTGATAGCTGCAACCGAAGAAGCGACTTGGATGACTCCCATCCGAGACTACTTACAAAGCGGTACACTATCCAACGGGCGTAACGAAGTCAAGAAAATCTTGAGGAAAGCTTCCCGCTACACCATACAAGAGGACATCCTCTATCGACGCGGATTCTCTAACCCCTTATTAAGGTGTGTTGCTGGAAGGGAAGCCAAGGAAATCTTACCCAACATTCATCAAGGAAGCTGCGGAGATCACACCGGAGGGCAAATTTTAGCAAAAAAGATACTCCGATATGGATATTTCTGGCCCACCTTAAGCAAGGACGCCTTAGATTTCGTCAAAAAATGTGACAGATGCCAGAAGTTTGCTAAGATTCTGCGGCTAGCAACAACTGAGATTACTCAAATGACCAGCCCTTGGCCCTTTGCAGTATGGGGAATTGACTTAATCGGCAAACTACCAATGGGCCGAGGCGGGGCCAAATATGCTATAGTAGCAGTCGACTATTTCACCAAATGGGTGGAAGCAGAACCTCTGAATAAAGTATCTTCAGCAAAAGTTATTAACTTCTTGATCAAAAATGTTCTGTGCAGGTACGGAGTCCCATTCAAAATCATATCAGACAATGGACTTCAGTTTGACAGTGAAGAATTCACCAACTGGTGCCGAGAGCACGGAATTCACAAAAGCTTCTCATCCGTAGCGTATCCCCAGGCAAACAGACAACTCGAAGCCATCAACAAAATTCTGAAAACTCTAATCAAAAAGAAACTCGAAAAGTCAAAGGGCGCTTGGGTGGATGAACTCCCTACAGCACTGTGGGCCTATCGCACATCTTTCAGAACCTCGACAGGGCATACTCCTTTCTCTTTGGCATACGGATCAGAGGCTATGCTCCCAGTTGAAACCATCGTGCCTTCCCACCGTAGGATCCACTATAACCCAGAAGAGAACGAAGAACTCCTTCACATGTCTTTGGATCTAGTTGAGGAGAGAAGAAATGATGCGGTCCTTAAAGCAGCAGTCCACAAGCAAAAAGTGGCAGCACAATACAACTCCAAAGTCAAGCATCGTACCTTATAAGAAGGAGATCTTGTCCTCAAGCGAATCTTCCCTCGCCCCGGAGCACTAGATCCAATCTGGGATGGACCATATGTAATTCATAAAGATCTCCACAATGGAGCTTATATTTTGTCAACAGTGGACGGAGAGGTGTTCCAGAGGGCATGGAACATCCAACACCTCCATCGATACTTTTCTTAACTTGTACTGCCCATATGAAGTGAATTAACAAAGAGAATCAGTGGACGTAGGCATTTTCGTGCCGAACCACTTTAAAAAACCTTGTCTCTTTTTTAACTTGTTCCTTTATATCTTGGCTGCTTGTTAACTTTATTCCTTTCTGTTGAACAAAATCTTATGCGTATAGCATTTCCATTCAAAGCACTCCACAACGCAACTTCACCTGGACAAGACCTAACAGGTACTATGCGAATCTATGCCCTCGCCAATGAGACACTTTTGCTCCGGCATCCCTCTGCTGCGGGTTAACTCATTGCTCGCGACGGCCCTTAAAGCCAACTGTAATGAGCCGATTATAAGCCACCGAGAAGGCCGACTATAGCCGAGGCAGCTCATTACGGCGTTCGGCTCGCCGGCAACTGTGAACCGACTATAAGCCCCAACATAAGGTGTGGCCAGCCAGGGGCAGTTCACGGTTGACGATCGGCACCCACGCTAGCCGGCCATAGTAAATTGAATAATACCCACGATTACGTGCCATAATGGCCCGGGTAGTTACTATGCGTGATCTCGGCTCCGATGTGTCTTAAGTACGGCTGTGGTAAAAAAGAATTAACTCCCCGCGGAGGCGTAAGATGGGTGACAAATGTCTCCAAGACCCACAGCTAGGGAAAGTGACTACAAAGCCCGTTTGCCACGAACTTAAGCACATCGAAGGCCTTCCGTGATTGGAAGTTTTACTATTTCACATATTTCAACTTTATTTAAGAAACTTTTCCCCTATCCTCTGTAACAATCCCTGAAGTACAGGACATAGAACAAGAGACATTCGCTAATGGAAGCGGATACTCACAGCAAGATACTGGACCGCATTCCATACTCGGTCACACAAGACATTCAAAGCTGCCATCTATAAGCAAAATATAAAGGGCGGTATTTCTTTCTTTCATGTGTAAACACGTGACTATAATTTATTCACACCTCATGCTAACATTGCAAGTCATGAAATTATGTTTTAAACAAGAACCTGACATTAAACACAATTTAATTACAAGAATATGCATAGCTATATTTCTCATACAACATGTCAAAATAGCGAAAACATTCAAAAAAAAAACAACAGAATCAGCTTAAGTTAAAGAATTACACGTCAAGAATAGCGTTGTTTATTACAAGTAGCATAATTACAACCTAAGAGTTACGTTACTGTTTTGAAACTAACATATACAACAATGTCAAGTCTACAAAAAGATATCCAGGTCTAATCAAGGAGCCGGTTGCGTCGGAGTCTTATCCTTGTCCTGTTGCCCACCTGTCCGGTCAGAGAAAGAATTCATTAGTGATAAGCGACCAAGTTAACGGAAAGACTAGGAAGGAAGACTTACCAACATCTGCTCCTTGATCATCTTGATCATCATCCTCTACTTGCACACCTGCCTCCTCAGCTGCAAGCAACCGCATGCCCTCCTTCACCGCCACCATCTCCTCCTTGGTAAACTGGGCGGTAACCACATCCATCCTGAAGGCCACACCACCCTCCTTATCCGCATCAGCCCTAGCCTCCTCCAGAGCCCAGAGATAAACCCTAGCCATGACCCGGGGATAATCATCCATCCAGGAGAGGTTGCCCTGCTTCCAAGTACGGAAGTACATATCCTGGAGCATTTCGTCCATCATCCCCTCGTTCTCCTCAAGCTCCCTCGTCCGGGCCTCGGAAGCCGACAACCTTACAACGGCAGCATCTCTCTCCAATTGGTATCTCGAGCAGTCAGCCTGAAGGGATTTTCGCATCGCCTCCATCTCCTCCTTCAACTTGGCTTGAGCAAGCTCTGCGGCCTCAAGCCTCCCAGATAACTCCTCTATCTGCTCAAGATCCGCTTTCCGAACCTCATCCACCGTGGCAATGGTCATATCGATCTGTTCCTTGCAAATAGCCTCCATTTTCCGCAGTTCGGCCTGGCTGGCCTCTTCCATAGTTTTCTTTAGTCGTCCGGCGGCGGCCTCATGCTGAGAGATCTGGATGGCCTGATCGGCGAGTTGCTTAGCCTGGTCGAAAACCACTAACCGCAGTCTTATGTTGGCACTCCCAATTTCCTCCCCGGCCTTGACCAGTCGGGCATGATGCCCCATCAACTTCCTGGTCTCCTCAGCAACCCGGTCGATATTTGCCTTAGCTTCGTCCCCCATAGCGACAATCCGAGTAGTAAGCAAATCAAGGTCCAGGGACTTGGCCTCATCAAGCACCCTTACCATAGGATTGCGAGGAAGAAGGTGCTCACCAGTAACCTCATCAAAAGAGATGTCATGAGATGCCGGGTCCAGGTCCGGATGACCCGCAAACGGATTGCGAACTAAGCCAGGATGATCTATTGGGATGACGGTTGGATTCTCAGACGGATGGGGGGAGGGCATAAGCTCGGTATCCTCCTCTGTAATGTCATGAATAGGCTGGAGTGGGGTCGGGGGTTCAAGAAGAGGTTCAGACGAAGATCGACTCCTCTTCCTCTTCTGTATATCTTCTTCGATAACTCTGAGAAGAGGACGATAGCCGACTATGTCTCCCGGGCGGTTAGTAGAAGGCTTCGGCTTGGCGGAAGCTTTGGAGAGCTTGTATTGTTCAAGCCTGTGCCGAAGATCTGAGGTCTTGGCCGTTTTACCCGCTCCTGATATGAAAACCAAGTGTCACCAACATGTATTGAGCCATCATTCAAGAATTAAAAGAGTAAAGAGAAATTCACCTTGAACCGCCGAAGTTGCTTCAGTAGAGGCGCTCCCGGAAGATAAATCGATGCCGGTCCCAACTTTATCGGCTTTCTTGGACTTCTCTGTCCCCTCCAAACCTTCGAAGGCTTGGCGGAAAGCGTCATCCGTCCACTCTTGCATCTCGCCTACTTGCCCAGAAGACAAAGCCCCGACACCGTCGCCACCTCCAGCGCCTTCTCCTCCATCTTCGCCTTGCTCCTCCTCCACATCTCCCTCCTCCGGGATATCTGGACATGTGCTGGGAGAGGGACCGTCAGACTTTTTGAGCTTCTTCCCCCCGGCAACCGAGTGTTTCAGAAAGGGCCTCCTTTTACTGCTCTTCAACTCGGCCCCTTCTTTAGCTTGGGCAGCCTTCTCTTCAGCCGTGTCCCGCTGCTTGACCACAGACTGCTGTGGAAGGATCAAGTTGTACTCCAAAAGTGTAGCGTTCCTGATCAGGTAAGCAGCCGACCTATCTCTTCCAGTAATAGCTTCTATTTCTGCTGCCGTCTGAACCAGGCGATCATTCTCCACGACCGCAAAACCACCTGTCGCTAGCAAGAAATAAAAACACATAAGAAGGAGCATTGCAACCAGAACGGGAATTAAAAATAAAGCTTTGACTTACATCCGGAGGTGAAGCGCTGAATAGAAACGGAATCATCCCTGACAAAAAACCATTCCTTCTTGAACATGCTGTACTTGGAGTATAAATCCAGGACCGGCTTAAAAGATACGGCCGATTCCAAGCTGATGTAGGGAGACCCCTTCTTATAGCCTCTCAAGTTGTACAAATACCGGATCTCCCGGTTGGAAGGAGGACGCCCATATCTCCTTTGGAAGATGACGAAGAGACTCACCAGAATGGCATAGGAGTTGGGCTGAAGCTGGAATGGAGCTACCTTTAGATATGTGAGAAAGCTGACTACCCAGGCGTTGAGAGGCGGGATGGCACCACACATGCAATGGTATCTGCTGTAGGCAAAATATCCTTCGGGAGGATCATACGGCATCACTCCCGCATCCGGCAATAACATGCGAGCTCGGTCGATCCCGAAAGAGCGAGATATAACATCAAGTTGCTCGCCCTTGAGTGAGATAGGGAAGCAATCAGGAGGGAAGTTAAGAAGTTCCTGAGGACCGTATCCATCCACCAATGATCTCGGGGTGGGCCCATGACGGGCAGATCCTGGCTGAGCCAAGGGCACTGAGGAAGGCTCTTCTCTATCCTGAGATCTTTTCTTCTCTGATCGGGTTTCCACTCTTTGAGATATTTATCTGCAGACACAAGAAAGTATATCGTTAAGACACATAAACTATGTAATCTAGAGTTTCACTGGTGATTCAGGTACAAAGGTCCATCCGGTAAAGGGTTCATTCAACACTCGGAATCCCCGAATTCATTCAGTAAAGCCCAACTAAAGATTCATTCGGCTTCCTCAGTATAAGGTCCATTCGATACAGAAAATTTTCAAGTTCATTCGGTATCGAGTTCGTTCGGCATTAAAAGTCCTTAGGTTCATTCGGTAGAACAAAGAGACTCAATCTTAAAAACTGGTTCGGCAAAAAAAAAAATTTACCTGGTCCGGCAGCTAAGATTGATTCGGCAATTCAGAATTTGACTCGGCTATTTTCGTTCGGTAAGGTATGACGAAGGCATATGGCTCCTACTTATAGAGGAGGGTTGATAGCCGGACTAGCCGGTTCGGTTCTCGGGCCGAATGTGGTCGTCCAAACTGGAACAAAGCACGACATAAGCTAAGCGTATGCCCTACTTTGGGGGGCAAATGTTGGGTATGTTTATACCACCACCGAACCATGCTCCTACCGGACCATTCGGTACCGAGCCAACAAGCTCCAAGCTCACACCGAATCATCTCGAACCAGACCAACAACACCAACTACCGAACCATGCTCCTACCGGACCACCTACCACCGGACCGAGACGTTCCGAACCAAGCTCCTACCGGACCACCTACCACCGGACCGAGACGTTCCGAACCAAGCTCCTTCCGGACCAACAATACCAGGCCAGATCGCGTCAGCCCAGGCCCACCAACAGCTATATACGTCCAAGACCCCTACCCCCAGCCTCACTCTATAAATAGAGGGGCAGGGGTACAACAATGGGGGACAAGTTTGAGAGCTCAAGCACGGAGAGAACTTTCAAACAACTTTCTTTTACTGGTATCAAAACTTTGTACTTGTAATCTAAACAAGAAAAGAGAAATAACATATAAAGTGGACGTAGGCACATTCTGGCTGAACCACTATAAATCTGCGTGTCTTTTACAGTTTAGCCCCTGCTTTTCATATATTTGCATAAATCACCCAAATCACTAAGAACAACATAAAATCTATTAAATCATACGACTTTGAGGTGTTTGTCCATTTTTTGTGCAAACAGATAGTATAGATAGAAAAGTATGGTCAAAATGTTCAAATTAATTAGTTGAGCTTAATCACTAAGTTCTCATTCGAACCTCTAGCTTCGAAATATACTGTTGAAATCCATATACTAATCATCTATAAAGTTTAAATCATACCTTCCTACATTAAGTAAGCATGCTTTCCAATCACTATACACACATATGTACATACATATTTGTAATAAAATAATAGATATAGGTTACCATAAATTGAAATCACTTGAAAATAAATCCTCCAATTCTTTGAATTATCGATTACATAAATTCAGTCTAAACCCAGCACAATTTAAATTTAAATAATAAAGTCAATCCCCAATAAAGAAACAAACAAAGTTATTTGGATTTTTCAATATTATAATATAATATCTTGCAAAAATTAGATTTAAGTTAACACAAAATTTAAAAATCACATGAAAATCAATCCTTTAGCTCTCTAAATTATCGATTTTATTAACGTTGTTTCATACTACAACAATTTGGATACAAACAAAAAAGCCAATAGCCAATCAAAAGAAGTATTTAAAAAAATAAGTTGACAATGAGCCTAAAAAAATACGTTAGTTATTATTTTTAAAAATGGAAAACTCGAATTAGAATGAAACAAACAAATGGAAGAGATTAAGTAAAATCAATGGTATATTATAGCCATTAGTAGTACAATTAATATTTGATATGTATGAAAATGAAACTATAAGGGTGTAAATGTATACAGGATAAGAAGAATTGCGAAAAGAGTATACAAAGGACCAAATATTCTCTTTATATACGAACAAAAAGTCAATCTTAAATAAGAAATTAAACAAAATTAGTTGATAATGAGCCAAAAACCATATGTTAATTTTTTCATATAGATAACTCAATCGGAATGAAATACATAAATGAAAGAAGGTTGCATGAAATTAATGGTATATTACAGCCATTAATGCTATCATTAATATTTAAGATGTACGAAAATGAAATTATGAGCTTGTAAATTTTGATAATCCTTCAAATCATTGAGAATTCAGTATACATGATGAGAGGAATTATGAAAAGAGTATACAAAGAGTCAATATTCGCTTATACATATATATATATAATATTTTATATATAATAGATGATCATGGAATGAAGTTACCTTTCATCAACATAGAGCCTTTCAATTCATTCATCAATTGTAATCTATAGTCCCATACAAATTAAGATATAACTTTAATTAAGAAAGTATTATAAACAATAAATGAAACTATTCACCGATATATCAAATAAAACCTCAAAAAAAATGATATTAAAACCCTCATATTATTTGCTTGCATCATTTTTTATTCTTAGAATCAGGCTACTTTAGTATGGTATATTATGTCATCATACCCAATGTTAACCGGGTTTTTAACCGAGCAGAAGTCAATGGAGGTTAGAACGTCAAGCCAAAGACAAAATGGCTTGAAAACTTGGAAGCACACTTAGAAGAGGTAGAGTAACAACTCAGAAAAGTTTCACCCAAAATGGAGCTAATAAAACAACTCGATGCCAGTCATTTGGCTCGGTATCGAGTTATTTTCCTTCCCCAATCACCTTCCAATTTTCATACATCTCATACCTTATTCCATCTAATCATGATCAAGTGGTTTCTCCAAGATTCGAAATTACTTCTAAGGATTGCCGTGAAGAAAGCAAAGAAAACAGCTAATAGAAAGATAATTAGAATTAACTCAATGTTGAAGGAAAAGAGCTTGGAACAACTCAAGAAGGAGATATAAAAGCTAGCGAATAGACGAAGCTCAACTTAGACGAGTAAAAATAACTTGGCACCGAGTTATCTGACTCAGCACCGCTGGGTCTTCTATTTCACTTGTACAACTTCAGCCCGCCTTCTGGACTTTAGTGCAAGAGGGTTTCTGGACCTATACACCTGTTTCTCTATAAATACCAGCCTACCTGCAACCAAAAGGGGATCTTCTTCTTCTTCACTTCTGACATCTCCTTCATTAAAGTCACCTAGGATACCACTATTGGCTGTTTTAGGACTCAGATAAGCAAATCCCTGGTACTAGTGACTCTCAAACAATCTGGAAACTCCATTGTAAATATGAGATTCACTAGATTGTGGTCAGATCTGATATAACTAGTTGTAATCTAGAGAGATAACAACTAACAACAAAGATTGAAGTGGACGTACGCCTGTGATTACGTTGAACCACTATAAAAATTCTTATGTCTCCTTTTACTTTTCTGCGTTTTCTTTTATTTTGACAGAACTGGTGCTTTCATCTGATTTCTGGGTGTTGGTGCTATTTTTGGCGTCAATATTTTTGGTGTTTTCACCGAGAACGAATTAGATCTGAAGACTTGAGGCTTGAATCAAAGATTCAGAGAAGATGAAGAGGCCTAACACCAGATCTAAGGCCGGAGGAAGCCAACCGAAGCCTTGGGACAGCCAGGAGGTGTCCTCAAATTCTCATCAATCCATCTACATGACCAGAGAAGAGATGAAAAGAGTGATGAAGGAGATGCATGATGGAATGATAACTAGACAACAAGAAATGCTTGAAGGATTTTTCCAAAGGATGCGACAACAAGAAATATCTAGAGCTACAGGAGTTCAGAACCGAGTGCTAGGAACCAATGCAGGAGCATCTGGAATTAGAGCGGGGCAAACTAGAGCAATGCCCCCACAAATAGAACAGCTTGGTATCGACCCAAATAAACTCGGTACTGAGATTACTATACCGGGGGCAATGACGGAGTAGCTGCTGGGATGCCGGGAATGGATAATGCTGGAGCTAGAAACGCAAACCAGAATATGAACGGTCAAAAACTAGAGGAATATGTGTCAGAGCTTCGCCGTAGGAGCGGAGGGCGGAATGGTGCCAGAGGAGCGAGTTGGAATGCTAATGTGCAGCCATATGAGTATGTGCCAGAGTTTCCCCACGGAAGTAGGGAAGAATGCAGTTGGGTTTGAGACTTCCGCTAGATGATAACAATAGAATGACTGAGATGATTAGAAGAATAGTTAGAAGTGGACCTCTAGACCAGAGTTTGGAGGATGTGAACAGGTATCCATTCACTTCTAATATCCAAAATACGAGGAATCCTCCCAGTTTTAAGCTTCCAACGTTGGAAATGTATGATGGAAAGTTGGATTCGACGGTCCATCTGATGAGACATATCCGACATATGGAGGTGTTGGATGCTTCAGAGGAGGTGATGGGACGGTGCTTCTCGTTATATCTAACAGATTTGGCGGAAATGTGGTTTAGACAGTTGGAGAATGGGTCCATTAGCACGTGGACGAACTTGGTTAATAATTTATTGAGATAGTTCAGAGTTCATGTTTTCTCAACCAAAAAATGTAATGACGCTATCAAGCGTGAAACAAAGGCCTAGAGAGACCTTAAGAAGTTATTTGAAAAGATTCAATGCAGCAGCTGCAGCCGTCGATAAGCCGGATCCATCCATAATCTTAATAACGGCAGTATCTGGAGTTCCAAGCAACACCGATTTCAAGATTGCTTTGGAAAGGGATCCACCGATGGATCTTATGGAATTCTATCATGAGGTTGAGAGATATTTGCATCAAGAAGACGCCGAAGCTGAGAATGCTAAAATTACTGCTATGGAAGACAAAAGACTGTCTGGAGCAGGAACGGGAAAGACAAAGGGAAAAGAAGAGCTAATGATGACTTCGGGGAACTGAAACGACAAAGGAGGGAGTCGAAATTCTTTTCCTATACCGATCTAACCGAGAACCCTGAGAGGATATATTTAGACACTATGGTGTAGATCCCTTATCGGAAGCTAGCTAGGAGAGAGCCAACCGATAGGGAGAGAAGATCCGGAAAGTTTTGCATCTTCCATAAGTTGGAGGGGCATGAGACAAACGAGTGTCAGCACTTTCGTGATCTGATAGAGGAAATGGTTCGGAACAACCAACTGCAATAGCACGTGAGGAAACAAACTACGATGGTGCGGCCAGAGCAACCACCATCTACAGCGAACGCATCAAGGAATAGCTAAGGATCTGGTTCGAGACTCAAAATCCCATGATCGGGATAGTCAGAAGTCAGGTTCGACTCCCTCGCTTTGCTTTTTCTTGCTTTGAATGATTAAGATAATAATAACCTTAGACCACTTGCACGTGTACGGGCCCTAGATTGGTCTCTAGGCACGCTTTGAGTTGGATGTCTGGGATTATTATTTAGGACAACAATAACCTTGGACCGCTTACATATGTATAGGACCTAGATTTGTCTCTAGCCATGCTCTAAGTCAGATGTCTAGGATGGATAATTTGGATTTCTGCTTGTTTGCTTCGATTTGAATATTAGATTTCTGAAAAATCCACTTGAATGTGATGACTGATATTGATCGCTTTAAGTTCCGTCTAAAGAGACGAGACCGAAGTGCAGGGTGAAAGTTCCCTTGCCGGAGAGCGAGTGGATGAACTTGTACGATATTGATCGCTTTAAGTTTCGTCCGGAGAGACGGGACCGAAGTACAGGGTGCAAGTTTCCTTGCCGAAGAGCGAGTGGATGAACTTGTACGATATTGATTGATTTATGTACCGTCCGGAGAGACGGGATCGGAGTGCATGGTGCAAGTTCCCTTGTCGGAGAGCGAATATATGAGCTTGTATGATATTGATCGCTTTAAGTCCCATCCCGAGAGACGGTATCAGAGTGCAGAGTGTAAGTTCCCTTACTGCAGAGTGAGTGGATGAACTCGTACGATATTGATCGCTTTAAGTCCCATCTAGAGAGATGGGACCGAGTGCAGGGTGCAAGTTCCCTTGCTGGAGAGCGAGTGGATGAACTTGTACGATATTGATCGCTTTAAGTCCCGTCTGGAGAGACGGGACTGGAGTGTAGAGTGCAAGCTCCCTTGCCGGAGAGCGAGTAGATGGGCTTGTATGAAAAGTAAGTCCCCTCACTAGAGAGTGAGCGAATAGACTTGCTTGGTCATTGAGTTCCTTTGCCGAAGAGCAAGCAAATTAGACTTGGTAAGAATCCAGAGAGATTGAAACCCTAGATTGGGCGACAAACGATCCAGAGTGATCAAACCCTAAATTAAAAGATCAATGGTCCGACGAGACCAAGCCCTGGGTGGATGCAGACTTGATAAAAGGATTTGAACGCCTTGCAATCGGAGAAAGGAAGATAAGCCCTGGGTGAACACAAGATGGCTTGGATGTATGGAATGATACTTTAGAATAATTCACCACGATTGAAACGGCTGGAGAGCCCAACTATCGAAGACTAATTTTTAGGACTTGTTCCCGAGTAAATCACACTTTACATTCGAAAGGCGTACTTCAGGGGGCAAGTGTTAACCAGGTTTTTAACCGAGCAGAAGTCAATGAAGGTTAGAATGTCAAGCCGAAGACGAAATGATCTGAAAATTGGAAGCACACTTAGTAGAGGCAGAGAAACAACTTGAAAAAGTTTCACCCATAATGAAGCTAAGGAAACAACTCGATGTCGAATCATGTGGCTCGGTATCGAGTCATTTTTCTTCTCCAATCACCTTCCAATTTTCATACACCTCATGCCTTACTCCATCTAATCATGATTGAGTGGTTTCTCCAAGATTCGAACGAGCAATTACAAGGATGACAAGAAGAAATCAAAGAAAGAAACTAACATAAAGGTCGTTAGAATCAAGTCAAAGTCGAAGGAAAAGAGCTTGGAACAACTCAAGAAGGAGATAGAAAGCTAGCGAAAAGACAAAGCTCAACCTGGACAAGTAAAAATAACTTGGCACTGAGTTATTTGATTCAGTACCGAGTTATTTTATTGACCGTTGCTCTTCTGTTTCACTTGTACAACTTCGGGCCGCCTTTTGGACTTCAGTGCAAGCGGGCTTTTGGACCTGTGCACATGTTTCCCTATAAATACAAGCCTACCTGCAACCAAAATGGGATCTTCTTCTTCTTCTTCTTCACTTTTGATCTATTCTCCAATAAAGTCACCTAGGATACTACTATTGGTTATTCTAGGACTTAGATCAGCAAATCCCCGATACTAATGACTCTCAAATAATTTGGAAACTCCATTATAAATCTAAAATCCACTAGATTGTGGTAAGATATGATATAACTAGTTGTAATCTAGAGAGGTAACAACTAATAACAAAGGTTAAAGTGGACGTAGGCCTGAGATTACCTCGAACCACTATAAAAATTCTTGTGTCTCCTTTTACTTCTCTGCCTTTTATTTTATTTTAATAGAACCAGTGCGTTCATCTGATTTTTGAGTGTTGGTGCTATTTTTAGCATCAATACCTAACAGCTAAAAATTACAACTGGAAAAACCAAAAAACAAATCAATTAACAAAGATCAAATTCTATGAAGACAAAACAAAATAAAACAAATAAGATGAACTTAATTGATTTTCAAAGATCCATTATCTTATTACATTGGAAATAATACACATTAATTTTCCTTTCAAAATTGAGGGAGATTAAAGATATTGAATTAGGAAAACAAATAAAATATAATAATAATTGAAATGATTACTGAAATTAAGTTTATAGATGGGGTGTTGTTTAACTAAGGAATTAGGGAGTTGATGAATAATGAATGAAGCCCCAGCTTAGAAAATGAATATATTTAACAAAGCTAATAAAAAAAGGTAAGATGAGGAAACAACATTAATACGTAGGTTAATTTTTGAAGACAAAAATTATATAATTGAAGGGTGAAAATGAAAAATGGACCTTAAATAAAGGAACATTCAGTATGGAGCTTGAGAAGGAACGTGAGAACACATAACGAAAAGTCATATAATTAACTTCATATATATATAATAGATAATAGATAGATTAGTTTGATAGATTAGTTTAACCGCGTTGAAAAAAAAATCATTGTTTTTTCCAAACTAAAATTATCAATTAACCCTTTCAAAACAAATCCTTGTTCTTGGTAACAAAAAAATTCTTTGAATCCTCTTCCTCCCATGTTTCCCTTTTCATTTTGCACATAGCCCCAAAAACAACGTAAATTTATGCACCATGGCATCTTTTCCAATCACCGGCACAAAAACCTTTCCCATACTCCCGTCTCCACAAATCACAAATTTACACCCTCCCATCTCCTTTAAAACATACAAAAAACCCGGTCCTCTCAAATGGATCCTTCTCTCTTCGAGCAGCGGCGCAGTCACCGCATCCTCATCCGAACCCAACTCACCATTTTCATCGCCATCTACTTCTTCGTCGAGTTTGTACTCTGCTAAAGTGTATGAGCTTACCGCAGAGAACGTGAACATGGTTTTGGATGACGTTAGACCTTACCTCATAGCTGATGGCGGCGATGTCGATGTTGTTGGTGTTGACGATGGTGTTGTATCTCTTCAGCTTCAAGGTTTGATCTATCTGTGTTATCCCTGGTGATTATTTGACATAATGTATGGTTGAAGATTAATTGCAAATGGGTTCTGTGATTGTGAATTTTTTAGGCCATTTGAGGGGTGATGGGCAAATTTTGCAACACGCCCCCACCGACCACCCCTCGTCTTGCAACTTTTCCGAGTTCAAGGAGACTTTCCAAGTCCCCTCAACAGATTTTAGAGTCCCTTAAAGCCTCTTTAACAATGAGTGTTGCTATTCACCGCATATTTTCCTCTAAATATTAATCACACTTAATGCACCACGTTGCTTGCTTGGGTCACCGACCAAACACTGTCTGGCGGTTAACTGCTGATCGCAGTGTAAAAAAATAAAATAAAAATGTTTGGCGGTTAACCGCTGAACGCTGTCCCCCTAGCACAAACTTTACACTGCTTAAATATTACCCACAACCACTTAATATTACCCTTATCCACCACTCAAACTAATCTTTCATTATTAATAGTTGTAATACCTCTAGTCAGTGGCGGATGTATGTAGGGGCAAGGAGGATCAATTGACCCCTCTGAACTTGCCAAAAATTACAAATATACTTCAATTCTCAATTAAAACTAAAATTCAAACTGCTGCTTCGTATTCTTCAAATCTCAATTTCAATTAAAAATATGAACTTGCTACTATTATGACCCCCCAGTTTGAAACTTGCTACTATTATGACCCCCAGTTTGAATATTCTGGATCCGCCACTGCCTCTAGTGTTTCATTTTTTTGTTGTCAGCGTAAACTATCAAAATGACCATCTATAGATATTATCAAAACTTAATATCACTTAAAAATAGGATCTAATAAATAAACTTTCTTTACAACTTCAAAACGCTACTCTACAAATGTTATCAAATCTTATTACTTAAAAATAGGATTTAACAAATAATTTTTTTTACAAATTCGTTTTTTACTGATTAATAATATAAATAGAAATGTAAACTAATAATAGTTAGATGTTGCAACTTAGAAATACAAATTCAAAATAACTACATATGATTTCGACGCAAAATTATGGTCAAATATTTATGCAAATCATTTTATCTTGAATGTGTTAAAACATATATAATTTGTAAAAAAATAATTCGCATGCCAAAAGCGTGCCATCATCACGTGCGAAGCGCGTGCTGTAACGCTCGTAATAATAAAAAGAATTCTCTCATCCATCCGCACATGCGACAAAATCTAAAATAGAAAATCAAATCACGCACATGAATACAATGAAGAAATCAAAATTACAACTATGAGCAAACAACAAAACTAATTATCTATAACTGACGAGGAAAACAAAAATCGTATGATGATTGTAATTAATGATGATAACATTTCACTACTCGAAATCACACATCTAGTATGGATGTCACTTTGTATCTGCGGGTGGTGGACGAATACTAGAATTTTGACTAACCGCTCACTGTCGATAAATCTAAAAGTAAATAAAAAAATTTAGTTCAAACTTAAAATTATTTTAGCAATAATGCTCATAATTTTTCAAAAAGGTGATGATATATAACAACATTGAGCACCAAACACCCAATTATATATATATATATGTATGTATGTATATATGTATATGTATGTATATATATAACATAAATTATTATCTTGATAAAACAATACCAATCGCTCATTGTACTAAAATTCACGTAATATAAACTTTTATTTTGGTAAAATTATGATGGCTAATTTTCGAATGCGGGTAGCTTTACATCCGTCTATGTATCCGTTTCTCCCCGTGTCAAATATATTTTCATTTTTGAATAAGGATGTTGATGAATTTTATATTTTTTTTATGCCTACATCTAATTTAAATATTTTTCTAAAATAAAATAATGTTCTTTTAGATTATGGTAACTGCATCAACTTAACAATCAAAATATATAATATATTCAAACTACTTAACTAGGTAAATTGTCGTAATCAAATTTATTCTCTTGAAGTTACAGGGTAAAGGGAAATTTGTTCGTTCCCCACTTCTGCTAATGCTACCTTATTTATTCAAACTGCATATCTCTCTCTTGTATATCATTTGTATATTTCCAAATAGATGAATTCCTCTGTTCTCATTCCCTGTGTCCCCCATGTCCTCATTAACTCACGGTCATATATCATAATCATTTAATTGATATGCGAGACTCACCATAGAAAATAGATGGTGTTGATGCAGAAATCAATGGTTAAGATATAGTGAGCACATGAGACAACTAAAATGAGAACAGAGGAATATTGCTCATTTCAAAATTAAAAACACCTTAGGTCCAATTACAATAATCTTGTATGTGTTAAATATTTATTTCCAAACCAGAGTTCATTGAAAGCATTAAAGACGTACAAACACAAAAGTATCAAAAATTAAATCAACAAATAGAAACATATAAACTTACAAATGTCAATTTACTTAGTTAGATTAGGCTTGTTCCTACAAAGCAAAGTCCGCCATGCTGCAATATAAAAGTTGGAGTATAACATTTTTATTATGAGTTTTACAATTAAAATCATATAAATTAGTAAACCTCCACCATACTTTTTTTTCCACATATGAGTTAAATCTGTGATGGAGAATTTTACATTTTTTTTTCAATGCAATTTAAAGTATGTGCATGATGTGTGTGGGTACGCCACCTATTGTATGTAATCTAAATTAAGTTTAATAAATTTTATATCAAAACTTCAAAATTAATGATGCGTTTGGCTCAAAAAAGAATTTTATGTTTTGTGTTTTCAATATGTATTTCAAATGACATGGAAGTAAAAGAGAGGTAGGAAATCCTCGTCGTGACAACAAAGGAATAATGAGACGAGAGAAAATTTTTGATATTTCCCAAAAAGTGAAAAATTAGAAAAAAGTCATTTTTAATTTTATATATAACCGTTTTTTAAGATTGACCATTTTCCAACTCCCTCTACTCTCCCATGTGTTTTGTAATACATGTTGAAAGCGCAAAACACAAAATTTGTTTTCTAACCAAACGGGTCCTAACATTTTCAAAGGACATTAATAAAATACATATGGATTTATATGGTTTCAATCATTTTTCAGATGATTATTTTTGGTTCACATATCTATTGTATGAAAAACACACTTAAGATGTATTGTAATGGGCAGAGAACAACGCTAAGCACTGAAATTTCTAAACTTTTAACATGCCAATAAGCGGCACTATAAAGAATAAAGAGAAGCACTATAACATCACTGGTCGCTTGAAAGCAAAAGTTGAAAAATAGTGCTTAGATGGGAATCTAACAGAGTTTAAACACAGCATTTGAGGATTTTGAAAGTGATTATGTGATCGTGTAATATGAAAGTTAACTAAATTACTTGTTTGAGCGGAATATGAATATAAAAATATAAGCAATAATAAAAGACACCAGAAATTTTTATACTGGTTCGAACTTTCCGTTCTACGTCCAGTCCCAGACTTCTTCTGAAATTCTAAAATTCAATCGATACACTCGCTTCATCCGGAGGAACAGGTATTACATCGCCTGAACAACCGAACGGGACTTTCCCGCCTAGACAACCGAATAGGGCTTCTACTGCCTGAGGATACTACAGCAGGACTTCAAATACAAGTGGAAATGTTTCTGACTAAATATGCTCTGTAATAGCACTGATGAGTCAATATGAGTAATACCCTTCCTATAATCTTCTCCTTTATGATATATAGTGAAATTCGTGAAGAAAGAAAGAATAATTGATCACACAAGAATATGCTTGAGTGTTAGTGATCAAATAGTTTGATTTGAGAATCTTTAAAGTAAATAGCAAGTGTATAGAATTTAGAAATCAAAAATAAAAATTGGTTGATAATAGTGTTGAAATTGCTTGCTATTTATAGTTGTTAAAAGGTTGCAATGCTTCGTGAAGAGTAGCCATGAATCAAAAAGAAGCAACTGTTGAATTGAGCGTTGTTTCTGTTCAGGGAAGAGAAGCAACCTTTCAAAAAACTAACCGTTATTTTTAACGCAGAAGTCTGAATAAAATTCAACCTTCTGAATGTAACGAAATAACAAACCAGCGCTGAAACAGTGCAAAATAGGTTGAATTCAGACGTCTGAATATTAAGGTCAGACGCCTGAATGCGCCTTAAATTTTATGTTGCGCTTCAGTATTCAGACGTCTGAATTAATGATTTCAGACGTCTGAATTAATGATTTCAGACGTCTGAATTAATGATTTCAGACGTCTGAATTCTGCATTTCAGACGTATAAAAAACTTTCCTTTGAAAACAAGTGCGTGTATTCAATAGCTTGTGCACGTATACCAATTAGGAGAGATTTTAACATATATTACTAACTATACACAGGCTCTAACAATATAAAAGATTACGCTCATCAATCCGTAGTCTGATCATCAATATTTTCCTGCAAAACTTGGTTAGATAAACTCATATAATTGTTATTATCTAAATATCAGGAACTGAGGTTCCAACAGATTTAGCGCTTAAGTAACGTTTAAGTCATGCTTAAGCTGTACTTATTAACTAATTTTTTTAATATCCGATACCATTATGCGAAAATTGCTTAAGTGTGCTTACATTGCACTTCATTGCACATCACTTCATTTTAAATGAAAATTAAGCAATCTAACTTTAAAATTAACAAATTTGGTCTAAAAAAACAGTGAGCATGAAATTTGGCCCTATCGTTATAATAGAGAAGTGTTATAAAAGTTTATATTGTGTTGTAAAGCATTTTGTTTTCCGTAAAAACTCCCAAGTCATATTTTTAGACATTCACTCTAACGTCTGAAAGCACAACTTTAGACTTTAAAACTTAGCCTGCACATATGTAATTATTGAGCGATGAGACAATTTTATCACCTCAGATTGCTTAACATTAGTCACATATATAATTATTATCTAAAATTATATTTATTCAAAAAATAAAATAAAATTGATACTAATCTGGTAAACAGAAAATAACTATTTATCATATATGTACTGAAGGGTGCAGAAAATGAAACATCGTGATAAAATTTTAACAACGACGGGTAAAGTGTAAATTAATCATTGAAATTTCGAATATTAATTGTAACTAGCATGGTAGAGTATAAATAAGATGAACTACTTATTTTATTATTTTGATACCAATGCATACGACTTCCAAGTCAAATGTTTATATTATAGCTATTTTTGGCAAGTTGTTACCAAACATGCTCCAATGTAGGATGAAATATGAACGGGATATGCCACTAGAGTTGTTTCACTCATGATAGCTACAGTTTTTATTTATAAGTTTCTTTCTTTCTTTATTTTTTTTAAATTTTAAATTTTTAATTGTTTTGACAACTGCCGACTTACTCGAGGCTTGAGCTTACCTTATGCTGATATATATGTTACTCAAGTCAGCTTGAGATTAGAATGTTGGTTTTGCTTCTGTTAAAATTCGCTCTAGGTTGCAAACCATTTCAGTACTAACCATATTTTTCATATTGGACATTTCTAACATTCAGGAAATATGTTGCGTTGACTGTAAATATTTATGCTTGCAACTTGTTGATTCATTTAAGCAGACATGGTTGTAGTTTAATTTGGTTAACGAGGGGATTACTTATTTACTTCGGCATTGTTTTGATGTGATCCACTGATTGTTTACTGTTAGCTGAAACTTGAAACCATTGAAGGAATTGTTTCCTTCAATAGGTGTATCTAAACTTGCAAGGGAAATACCATATTACATGAGAGGGTGTTATGGGTAAATTCGATCAGTCTCATAGCAGATTCAAATCAGTTGGAAAAGAGACGAGTGAAAAATCAAGGAAATACCATATTTACAGTTAGAATTTTCTATTCATGATCATATGGACTGGATCGTACCATGAGCTATTGATCCAATGCCTACTGATGCAGTCTCTTCCAATCCAACTTGCCAAAACTGAATCTGGTCAATATCTGATCTATTCTTCTGCCTATTTCATTAGATCTCGACTTGAGTAAAAAAGATGGATCTAGACGAATTGAGCAGGGTATTTTCGCTCTCTACAGCATGTGAAGACAGGCAACCTCAACTATAAATATCTTATGACATCCAACACACAGGGGGATTTATTCCGGAGATGTCGAAACTCTACCGAATTGAATTTCAAGCCGATGCCTTTGTATTTTCTGGTTGAGTACATTGTAAGTATTTGTAAGAAAGAGAAATAACAACAATCAATCACTCAATTGGATGTAGTTTAGAGATTGCCGAACCATTATAAAATATGATGCAACGTTTAGAGTCCGTTTGGTTTTATTTTGTATTTTGAGTTTTGTGTTTTCAATTTGCACTAAGAAATAGTAAGAAATAAGAGAAGAAGAATTATAATTCTTAGCCGTTGGGACGACCAACGGACAACGAAAGAATTGATTGTTCTCCGTGCTTTTGTTATCTCTCGAAACACGAAAAACAAAATAAACGTGTTTTCTATTTTATATGTTAATTTCATTTTTCAAAATTGTTTGTTTTTCAACTATATATACAACGAACGCGTTTTTATATAGACGAAAACACAAAACTAAAAACGACAAGCCAAACGGGGCCTTAGTTTTTCCCTTTTTTTTTCTTTTCAAAAACCTACTTTCGTAGGCCAGGGATGTACGAAGGTCCACCACCGTCCTACCCCTTTTAACTCAGGCCTTCACAGAGGCAATTTTCGATCTCGAGTTTTTTGCATTTCTCTTGTATTGTTTGATCTAATTTTGCTTTCTAGTATTAATTTTTTGTGATTTGTGATCTGAATTAGAGCATAACTTGATATTTCTCACATATTATCCGCTGTATGGATAATATAAATATGTTGGAACACAATTTCGGATAACTAGATATCGAGACCCTCTTGAAAACTAGCGTTAGTATCACCTTCAAGATCCCAGGCTCTATCGGATCTAAAGTCGTGGTGTTTGGTCAATTTCGACCCAAACAAAGGGATTTATCCTTTAGAACCCCAAAATTCCAAAATTTCAATACCTTTGGAGCTGGATGAATTAAGTTGTGTTTTTGAGAATCATCATGATGTCACTATGTGGAAAGTTAAATGGATTTTTATGTGGCAATGCAGGAGCATGTGGAAGCTGTGCGAGCTCAACAACAACCATGAAAATGGGAATTGAGAGAGTTCTCAAGGAGAAATTTGGCGATGCAATCAAAGAAATACGCCAGGTTTCTGATGATCTGCAAACTTCCATCACTGATGTTGTGGTAAGACCTCATATCCTATTCTATGTATTTTAGGTAAATTGCCAAAAAAAAAAAACCTTTCATTTTATGACATTTTTTGGTATAACCTTCATGAGATTTACAAAATTTGAATTAGACCCTTGAAAAGCCTTCCTATAAGCCTTGTGAAAAGTCCTGTGGGCACCAAGTTTCTATTGAACTTCATTGCTAATGTACAGACTGCCTTTTTTTTTTTTTCCATACAAGCTTTATCATCTATATTGCTAATGGAAAAACATGATATGATTGTAGGCTGTGAACAGGCATTTGGATATATTGAGGCCTGCCATCAAAAACTATGGTGGAAGTGTAGAAGTAATTTCTATAGAGAATGGAGACTGTCATGTCAAATATGTAGGCCCTGACTCGATCGGCAGTGGAATCAGAGCTGCCATCAAGGAGAAGTTTCCAGACATAGTCAATATAATATTTAGTGATGATTAAATCAGTTTTTTTTATTATCAACGTTTGTCTTTCAAACTTCCAGATTTTATACATGTTGCAATAAAAAATCAAGCCTTATTATCTTTATGAAATCATGAACTAAATTGGACAATTTTTTTGTCCCATGCATCATCGCATTTGTTTCTGGCTGTATAATCCATTTTTGTGTCGACGGCTATTTTGCCTAGGATCAATTAGACAATTTAATATCAATTGTGCAATTGGACAATACATAGTATAAAGTAAATAACACTACTCTTCTGGAATGCTCAGGGACATTCTGGTGTGAATTTTTAAAAATGAATTCTACAGAGATTAACTAAATTGCACTATGTAATTTATTGCTCTACAGTTTATCATTTGTAAAACTGTTGTTTCCATAGAAGTGCACATGATACATAAATGCAGATTAAATTTTTTGCTCATGCAATGAGGACGAATTAGTTCAATCCTTTGGTTCAGTAAAAGCATTAGAAGCTGGGGCAGGAGCTGCATTAGGAGGCGATTTAGACGTGGTAGGAGGTGCCGAACTGTAAACTCGTTTCATAGCTTTTGTAACCTATCAAATAAACATTACACATAAGTCATATCAAGTACATTCTCCATTATTTATTAATAATCATTTTACAGAAAATAATAATAATAATAAAATAATTTGGATTAGAAGATTGTGGGTCCTCTCATATATTCTGTTTACTTGAGAATTTTTCTTTGTTCTATTTTTAGACTTAACAACGTAAAAAAATTGAAACGTTTCAAAGTATTATTGTCCCTATAAATATAATTTAATTGGACTTAATAGTAAAAGCAGAGACTTAAAAACTTACTTCTTTTTCCCAATTAGTCAAATACACAATGATTGCATACAATACATCCTGAAGAAAAAGTGCACAGATTAAACCTGTCCAAAGACCCTGCAAATCACAGTAACTTGTTAAGGATCGAAAAAAATAAACAAAATGAAGTTGTACTTTTGTAATATAAACATATATTGATATAACGAAATTAATTTATGATTAAAAAAGAAACTTACAAAAACTTCTAACCTTTGTTTGATGATGGAGAACAAAAGTCATAATAATAGAAATTGGAAGACCAACGACATAATATGATCCAAGATTAATATATGCACCTAACTTTTGCCAACCACAGCCTCTACCAGTTCCTATATAGTTAAAATACTATTAGTAAGGTTACAATAACTAAAAAATGAAAATAATAATCAGACATGTATTCAATATGCATGTTATGTCATATGCTTGTAACGTACATAGTTTGTCCAATGTAAATGATATATGAAGCTAACTGCCTTATACTAAGTGAGATAAATAGTACAGTAATGGGTAAGATCGAAATGCGAAAATCATAATGGCGACATATATTTCTTTCTAATTATTCAAGGTATTTATTGTGTGAATAATGCATATTTCCATTTATCTCAACTTAAGAAAATAAAAATGTGAATGTTTGAAGAATAGAGCAGTACCTGCAAGTACGCACTGCAGACCATCTAACAAATGTGCCAGTGCAAGCAAGGGCATCATATCGGCCACGGCATCAACAACTTCGACTTCAGTACTAAAAGCATGTCCCCATGGTTTACGTATAAGTATCAAAACAATGCCCATAACGATGCCTTCTACAAGGGTCATACATACATTCACAATTACTGCTAATCGAGCAGCTTTTGGATTTTCAGATCCTAGCTCGTTAGATACGCGTACACTGCATGCAAAATTTGTTGTGAAACAAAAATCAAGAAAAGCTTAAGGGTACTTATGATGAAAGTTTTATATAGTAACTTAATTTACCTTATAGCAGCGCCTAACCCATAAGTGATCATGTATACCAATGCACAAGTATTGAAGCTGAAAATAAGAAACACCATCATATTTCTCAATATTTTCATAGATTAATATCAGCATATAAACATATGCTCATTTTAATCAATTTCCCTTAACGAACATGAAATATTCATCACTAAAGAAGGTACAGGTATTACTTACGTGATTGACATGACCGAGGTATGTAGTGCAGGATTTGGAAGTATACCGGAGAGCACCATAAGTATCTCAAAACACCAAAATTCCAAGCTGCATGTTTCATACCATACATAAGAACATAAGTTTAATATACACAATTTGAAGGAAGAACCGTTCTGATAAGAAAATAAAAATAGAAATAAAAATAGAGGAAAATGACAGACTGACCAAATCATTGCAGCGGAAGGGATTGCAAGCTTAATGTATTTGGGTATATCGGTGAGAGCCTCTGTCGAAAATCCTTTCCATGTGTTTTTACATGAAGGGGAAAATAGAACATAGAGTGCCAACCAAAGAGCATTGAACCAATTTGAAATGGATATAGCAATAGCGGCGCCTTTAAAACCAAGACTTGTTTTCATTACCAAGAGCCAGCACACTAGAACATGGAGCAGAGCTGTTACTCCAGAGCTGATCATCAAGGGAAGCACTATTCTTTGAGTTTGTAGATATCTAGTGTAGCATTGTAGCAATGCATAGCCAAAGAGGGATGGAATCATCCATAGAGCATAATGTCCTGCCTCCCTTGATATTTGCTTATCTTGGTGCAAAACTACCAAAATTTCGCCACAATATGCCCATAAGAATGATATGGGTATGCAGGCGCATGTTAGGACGAACATTGCTCTTTGTAGGTGGATGCCTAACAAATCGTATTGCTTTGCCCCGAATGCTTGACCGCATAATGTATCCAATGCACTTCCCATCCCCATCTGAATTTTTTTATTAAATTGAAAACAAAATTTATAATTGTGTAATTAGTATATAATGTTATCCATGAAAACTAAGTAGACATGTTCCATTATAATACACCAAAAAAAAAAAAATCATAAAAAAAAAATATTATTGAAAAAAATCATTGTGAAATTGGGGTAGATCAAATCTTTTGATTCTGATAAAAAAATATGGAAACTTTGGAATATGAATTCGCTATAATTTATAAAAAGAAATCAAAAATTAATCTTTCCCATTTCAAAATGATATTTTCTACAACTTCCTAATAGCCCTGCGGTCCTTGCCAGCATATAAAAATCTAGCTCGTTTTTTATTACTTAAAATTAGTTTAAATTATAGTTTTTTAGTGAATACACCAAACACACACACGTATGTATATGTACGCTGTGCAGTTAAAGTCCCGCTAAAGCCTCGCAAAATTTCCGCTATAGTGCATAACACTTTTCGACCGCTACGCTATTTCAATTTAGCACTATTAAATAGTAGATCTGCTTTAAGCCCCGCTATTTTCCGCTACACCCACTAAATCGAGGCTTTTTAACACCCGTTTTAGCAATATTAATATACAAATGTTGACTTGACTAGTTCCCTTTTAAACCAAATGAACAAAATTAGGGAAAATGCATAATTTTAAGACGTAAATGCTCAATATAAGTTAGAAATATACTATAGTCACAAAATCTAGTATGCATAAATCATGATATTCTTCGGTTTTGTTATATATGATTAAACAATTTTTTTTCCTACACAAATGATGTGGAAATGAGAATAAATTAATTTTAAATATTTGATTTGATATCTAATGAAGCTTTTTTACACCTCCGCAATTTTCCGCTATATCACGTTTTATCACCGCTGCAACTTTTTGCGCCTCCACCGCTATAGAACCGCTAAGTGCTTTAACTGTACATGTGTACGTATGTTTATACACACACATGCATCTTGTTATTGAATTGTTATCCATTAATCAAAATTTAAAATTGTTGCATAACTTTGCTTTTTAAAACTAGCATGCTATTTATGGATATCTTTTTGTTCACAAAAAGTTAAACAGTTAATTTCGAAATTCCGTATTCGTTGAAAATACTGAATTTTTTATACATTTGATATATTTTCCAAACATGTTGACTTTTTTTACGGTTATTAATTTGTTTATACTTCAAAATCTTTTATGTACACATGCGCGCGCAGTGTGTGTAGATTAAAAAGGTGGAACCCAGTGCACGAGCCTCCCACACGGTAGTGGGCTTTGAAGAAGTCGATAATATACGCAGTCTTTCCCTCGCATTGTGAAGAGGCTATTTACGGACTCGAATCTGGACGCCAAGATCACCTGCGGGTGACCTAACCGTTGCATCCAAATCACCATGTGTGTGTAGATTGACTGTAGATAATAATTTAAGAGTATTTTTGTCATTATAAACGTATATTTTAAAATTAATAGACTCATATATTTAAAAAAAATTAGTTTACTCCTTTTAGTATTAGCAATTTATTTATCCAATATGGTTTCTCTTTTAACGATCACCCAATGAAAAGACTCAACATGAAATATTTTGTGTATTTTCTTTTTCCTTGGAGGTACTAGTTCAACAGTTTTAGCAAAATGTTTCATAACATTTGAGGTAAAATCTGAATCATTGTATCTCTATGTATCTAAGAACCCCTAATTTTCTGTCATGTCAATTACTAAGAATCAACAAGTTAAGAAAAATAGAGTAAAAAAGTTGAGTTTTCAGATGTACCATTAAGCTTATTCCAGTAACTTGTCCAAAAGAAGTAGCCATGGAAGCCCCAGCAAGAGAAAGTTCACCAAGATGACCTATAAACATAATTGAAATCATTCGCATGATAGTCTGAAAAACATTTGTTAGTATCAAAGGACCACATAAAACTAATTGCTTCTTGACTTCTGTCAATATCAATTCTTTCTCCATTTTTGTTAATTAATTTGAATAATATATGCCTATATTTTCACATACTTGTTGAGAGATATATTTATATATCTAAAAAGATAACATCCATAATCTTCTAAGTAATAATGATGCCAAAATTCTGTTTGTAATCCTCTAGTAATTAATAACAAAAAAGTAGAATAATACTAAAGCCACGCCATCTGGATTTTGACAGTAATCAAACCGTTCCAAAATGAAATTAAGAGCAATTTGTCCACATTGAAGAATTGTGTTTGGGATACAACTAAAAATATTTGTATATAAAAGAAGAGCAATAACATATCTACTTAACCCAGGATATGTACACACTTGTAACAACATACGTACACACATTTTAAGTTGGCAAAGCCTCAAACATCATGTGCGCGATTCTAATATTGGGTGCGTTGATTTTTATTCTATTTCAGCAGTCAAAAGGTGATTTGCTATCCCAAGGCATTAGAGAAGCTTGTGAAGGCGGCGGAGAACACTGCTGGGGCATGGAGATAGCCGTTGGAGAGGGCTGAGCAGGTCAGAACAGCAGTGCGGGTGATGCTGGCCGGAATATTTCGCGGGGATGAGATGGCGTGCTCACTTGATGCGACGTTCGTGGATCATCGGAGTTGATGGGCTTAGGTAGGCGGCAGTGCTTGGCTGTGAAGGAAGGGGATTGGAAGGTCTAAATGGATTCCTTCATTTTGAACTCGGTGAGTCGGTCATGTCCGACTACCAGGAATTTCCAAACCATAAAACCATATACTTTAGAAAATGTTGCTAAATTCTAGTTCCACGAAATTAACATAACATCCACCTTTGTTTGTTTATGAAAAAAAAAAACAAACAAATAAAAATAATAATACTAAATTACGCTGTTTCTGTTTTTTTTCTTACAAACTATTAGACAAACCTTAGATTTAATAAAATTTGACCAAACTAATAAATCTTGATGAACAAATTGATGAATTTTTTATTATAAATCTAAAATATCAATTAAGGACTCTAATCTGAAGTGTTTTAAGTTTTTTTCTTCTATAAACTTAGAGTTAAGTTTGTTTAAACTGATAAATTAAACATAGTAATAAAGAAGTTATAATGTTGGTGCTAGAAAATAAAGCTAATTTTTTTATGATAAAAGAGATAATTTTGACTTAGTTTAATACTATAAATTTCTAGTTTGGCATGTATGAGTTTTAACTTTGAACGAAGGAAGACAATGAAGATGAGAACAAAGTATGCTGGGACGAAATGCATGTAAAGTAATTTTTGATATATACAAGTTAGTTATTTTTCTTTATGTTAAGTGATTGTCAATGTATGAACATATATACCTGAAAATATTTTAGTAAATGGCTCCAAAAGGTGATATAGATTGATACTAAGCGCTCGGTGTCCATCATTTCTTTATCTTTGTTTATCCGATCTTTTTTCAAAAAATTTAAATATTTTAACACTTGGAAAAATTCAAAAAAAAAAATCTGGAAAATACTTTATGACTTTTGGAATGTCGTTTCAAAATTTGGAGTTATTGGAGATCATTTGTGGGCTTTTAACACATCTAGACTAACGGACTATATAAATAAAATACTTGACGTTTAAATCTGTTTGTCCATCATCGAGCATTTCTTCAAAGCTGTTGTGTTCCAATGGATTTGTAAACTCCATTAAAGGTCTTTGAATGCATGTTCTCCATCGTAAACGCGTTATTTGATTTATTTTGACATATTGGCCTTTATTGAACTTCTATCGATTTCCATCATAACTTAACTTTTATATCATTGCTACTTGTTGACCCAAAAAGTGGATCAACACCCTGAATTGAGTGTGAAAGCACCAGCCCTGTTTATCAAGGTGAATAGAATAGAGACAAGAAGTAAAAACTTGCAGATAAAGTAAAAAAGACAAGAGATTTTTATAGTGGTTCGACGGTTAACGAAGCCTACGTCTACTTTATAACTTTTCTTACTGACTGACTGCTATTGCAAGCTGAATCTGATTACAACGCAATTGAATTAGGTAAATGGGATTAAGTCACCAATGCTAGAGTTCACTGGAGAATCACAATGAACCCTGTAGATGACCATTGTGTGGGAGAAGAAGAATGAAGAGTAGTTTCTGTAGAGATTCAGCAGCCAGTCCAGAAGAGCTTGTTTATGTTGCTGGTTGGATCATATTTGTAGGAGTTGGAGAGCTATTGGGCTAGGCTGCCTTGCCAGATGCTTGTAAATGACCATACGAAGGTGCATTGAAAGTTTCATAGCGAGCGGAATCAATTTGATGGATCGCTAGCGATCCATAACTTTTGGGTCGCCGACAATTTAACTGCTTGCGATGCTTTCTTTCATCCTCTTCTTTAAACTCCATGGTGACCTGGCCCAATCATATGGATCGCTAGCGATCCATATACTTAGAGTATTTATGGACTTTGCCTTCTGGATTGCATTTTTTGTCTCGTGTTGGTGTTCTCCATGTAATTTTATAGTTTGTTGCCTCGTTTTGATGGCGATCCACACACTGGTTGCATCGGACTGCTGATTGAATTAGACGAATGCTTGCTTCTCGATTTAACTAGCTCGGAATTCCATCAAACTTAGCCGTCATTCTTAAAATGCCTATTGGATCATGATGCAAAAGGATGGATGGACCCATGAGCGAACATTATGGATCGCTAGCGATCCATCACCTTAGCGTGTTTTTGCTTTCTTTTTCTCTGATCCTTCTTGGTTGATTCTTCTAGTCCTTTTGGTTGGCTCTTGAGCTGTTTTGACTCGACAAAACTGTTCCGACTTCCTTTGAATTCTGCTGAGTTAAAACCCGAATAACATTTACCCCGCAGAGTATGCCTTCGTTGGAAACAAGGCGTGCTCTGGAAGTAACTACTTTTGAGTTCCTGCTTGGTGAGGTTCAAGCGATCATGTTAAGGCCATCATGCGAATTTGGCTTTGGCTGTTCAATTGTTCGTTGAGTTTTGACATGGGTCATCGTTGCTTGTCATAACAAACCAATTTTGACCGTATAACTTTTAGGATGCCTTTAAATAGCACGTGGATCACACTGGCCAAATCCGAAGAAGGTTGGTCATAGTTGATGGATCGCTAGCGATCCAAAGATTTAGCGATTTTCTCTTGTGCGAGCTTCTATTTAACCCTCTCGAGTCGACCTTATTTCCCCTCATACTTTCATTTGGCGATCCGAGCTATTCTTCCTTGCGATCCGAGCTATCTTTTCTACGACCCAATCCCAGAATTGCGAAACCTAACTCCTATCTTGCCATCGCCGTCGCTATTCATCGCCATTAGAGCTCCTCGCCTTCGACCAACGCTGACTGTGCCGTCGCTTTGACTTAGCCACGCAACTTTGTTGCTCCGCCTTTCCGAATCGCCACCGATCCTTCTTCTCTGAATCGCTGCCGACCTTTCTCCTTTGGATTGCCACCGACCTGCTTCTTTTGGATCGCTGGGTCGCTGCTGTCGAAAACTCTAATCATCCTTGCCCTTTGATTCTTGATTCAAGGTGGGTGATGTTGATTCTGATGTTCCTTTAGCAATTCGACGACATGGTTGTATTGGTGATGATTGTCGTGGAAAATCTGAGTTGATTGTGATTTTGTGCAAGAAGATAGTTAATCGAGTCTTGAGTTCTTCACGGAACGACACTTGGGCCTTGCCCTAGTGCTTGACATGTTTTTGCTGTCTTCGTCCACGGAATCAAAATTGACTTGTACTAAGTTACATTGCCGATACAACACGACATATCAAAAATTGGTTTTAATCCTTCCGGAGGGGAATAATGGCCTGAGATAGCGTCTCGCAAGCAGCTTATGTTGTTATCGCCTTCCGGAGAGTTCAGATTGGTCTCGTTTTTGCACACTCGGTTTACCTGAACTGAGAAGTTTTCCGCATCGCTTCGGATAACGGATCCATTATCGATTGTTGATCGATAACGTGTAGAAGGAATAATTTCAAAAAGTGATACAAAAAGCCCTTTTCATTCTTTAATGTGAGCGAACTATGTACATGGGATAAAGCATTTATAGTGTTCAGGACATCGAACTCACCCCACATAGATAACACACAGCACTTGCCCCGGTATATACTTGAAATCCGATGTGTCGGCGTAGATCGATATTCCTTCGGAATTTAAGTGTTGTAGGGGAATTTTTAGTTAAGGTTAGAATTACCTGACCGTGTCGGATGCAAGTTCTGTTGTATAGAATGAAGTATCCGTCTTCTCGCCGTAAGTCCAGTGGAGGAAGTCCAGCACTTTCAAAAGCTGAATCGTTGTCCGTCGTCCCTTCCTTTTCTGCTTCGCGAGCTGAACACGGTCAACTAGTTCCAGTTGGTCCGGTTGTAGACCGGACTCCTTCGAATTCCAGAGTTCGACATAATCCACCGGAGAGAGCTTCCGCGGTAATCACTGCTAAGGTTCTGCATAACATTTACTTACAACATGGCATTCCGGAGGACGACGTGCGCCTTCCGAAGAAGAATGAGTTTGTCCATATCCACCTCTGGGATCATTGCTTTCCACTGGTACATGTGCTTAAATGGAGCAGTTCCTCCCTTTAATGACTTCTTGAAAGAAACTCTTTCAAACTTGGGAATTGCCCCCTCCAAATTTATCCTAACATATATGCAATCCTGACTTGCCTTCACGTTTTGTTAATGCGGACATTTAATTATGCCCTGAGTTTCGATGAGTTGAGATATTTTCTCTCATTTAAGAGGAGAGGCAAGTGCCCATCCCTTGTCGTCATCGAGGCCCAGAGGAATCACAAGATCGTGTTGCAGCTTCAGAGCAATCTGTCTCAATTCAAGACTCAGTACTTCTTCGTTAGATGTCCTATAGGGTTTAACCGCCTTTGGACAGCAGTGGATAAGTTATCTTCTTTACTTATTGAGTTTCGATAAGTCGCTATGGGATTTCTGACAGGTCAAATACTTCTTGCAGTTACTCCAAGGTCGAATAAAGACCTATCACTCGACTAGATTTTCCATACTCTGAAGGCCGTAGATGTCGGAGAATGATCGGTTAAATTTTTGCTAACGGAGGAAAATTTGCTCTAGTATGGACTATTGCACCCTGGGAAATCCACCGTAGCGGTTGAAGTCCCATCTCCTTCTCGTTCCAGAATACGAACACGCTTCACTTCTTCATCACATGGCTCTGAAGAGGGTGTTTTTCAAGAAAAGGAAGGCTTGTTTGGCGAGTCAACTGAAGAAACTCATGAGGGAAGGGATGCCACGACTGAAGCCGGCTGTCTAGCCAGAATGCCCCCAATCCTAGAGGAAGGGGCAGAAGAGTTCAAGCAGCGGGAGGGTAAGGCTGCAGTGGCAACAGAAAAAGAGGAGGGTGAAGTTGAGAGTAGCAGTAATCATGATTCCTCCTCTAGTGATTATGATTTCGACACAGGTTCTGGTGACGAGGACTTTGAATCATGTGATGAGACTCCAGAAATGAGTCCCGTTCTCCTGGACTTGCCTCTCCAAGAGATTCGCAATAAAGATGCTCCCCTAGTAGTTGAGCGACATCAGGATTCCCTGATTAAAGATGCCGGCATAGACTTTGGGGATTTGAGCAACGTTTACATGGATATCAACAAACTTATGGGGGAAGATTTTGGATTCAAAGGGGTGTCTCCTCACCCGGGTCATATTGTGCCTGGAGTCAGCCCAATTTCTACTGTAGTGGCTTCCCGATCCGGTTTGTGATGTCCTTTTAGGCCTCCGAAGACACATTACGCATTTCACTAGGGTTACATTCACTTACACACGCATTATTTGGGCCTATTTCTTATTGTTAAAGCTCTTTATTTATTCTTCATGTCAAGTACCATGAGAGGCCATGCTCTTTACGACGATCTCGAGCAATTCACTGATTTGCAACGTTGTCAAAATGGTCCACAATCCGCCATTAGCCCTGTGAGATCGAGGAGGAATAGAGAAGGCAGAAAGACTTGGAGGCCGAAGTTCGTCCCCATGATGACAGAGAATGGGGTCGGACATATAAAAGTGGCTACAAGAAGAGAAAAACCCTTGATGACCAAGAGGAACCATCTAAGAAGTCAAAGGTTGATCATGGTTCTCATCCTTTTGAGCATCAGGCCTTTGCCTCGGCCCTAGTTTCTGTTGGTCTTGAAGTTCTGGTTTCTTCCGTTCAGGCTCCGTCTTCATCTCAAGCCCTATCGACCCATGTGATGCCCGCTTCTGGTTCCTCGCGCCCTCACATGAGGCTGGCCTACATTCTTCCGTCCAGACCCCTAGACTCGAAGTTGCGCTCCCTGGGTGGTTTTTAAAGGGAGTTAAGTTTGATCGCGACCTTCGCCTAGTCCGTAAAGATTCTTATATGCCCCACCTTCAGGCGGTCCAAAGTGGTTTAGAGCAAGCTGAGGGATGGGAAAAATTATGCAAGCAGCTGGCTGACATGAACCACAATTATTATCAAGAGATCCTCTCCTTTGAATCAGAGACAGACGACTTCGAGAGGGCATTAGCGGAACATGACACCAAAATTGAGCGAGTGATACAAGAGAGGGATGCGGCACTCCGGGAAAGTAAGAACAGTGCCAGCTTGCTTAAGGAGTTGAAAGAGGCCCATGCGAAAATAGAGATTGTATTTCGAGATGAAATTAAGAAGGCCCATGCGGACGAAGTTAAGTTGAAAGAGGAGCTCGAAGCTCGCGGCATGATTATTGAAGCCCAGAAGAAGACTATTGCCGACCACGACAAAATTGTTGAAGGGAATAACAAAACAATTGCGGAATATGAGGAGATCGTGAAGTCCCGTGACAAGAACATTTCTGATCAATCCCAGACGATTGCCTCGCTCCAAAAAAAGTTACGCAATTTAGCGCCGACAAAACTCGTGTTGAAGTTGAGAAGGTCGCCGTTACAACGGATTATTTGGAGCTACAGGACACTTTCAAAAAGAAGATGGAGAAGTTGGACGATACCATCTTAAATTTCTATGTCAACTCTCTGTTGCATCAGGGTAGTCTCAACTATTTGGGCCCCAAGTTCCCATGCACTCTCACCGTGGTTGGGAGGAAATTCTGGCCCGTTTCCAATAGAACGGGGACGTCTATGCTGAGCAAGAGTTGGGGGATGCCTACCTTAACGAGGAATCGAAGAGAGCACTGATAGAGGGTCGAGAGGTCCTGCGGATTGAGAAGGAACAGGAGACTGCCGATGTTGCTATGACTTCAACTGCCAAAACGTTGCCGGAGCCCCTTATTATTTGGCCTGGTGAATCGTCAAGATGGCCTCGCGATCAATTAGCGAGTCCTGGGCCCGAAACTTCTCCGAAGATCGTGCGGTCATCAAAAGAAGGAGAAGGCGGGGAATATGAGATCGACATTCTCGGCCATTCCTCTGATGCAGGTAACCTTCTTGTTTCCCTCGAGTTTGAGAATTTTTAGCTCACGCTGCAAGAACAAGGCGAACTTAACGCTTTCATTTTTGATCTTATAGGTCCGTTTTCTTTAACTATTGATCCATCGGTTTCCTCGATGCCCGGACTCATCGCTATTTCAACCGCCTCGATGCTTGTCTTCGTAGCTGCTCTGATCACTATGTCTGTGTCTGGTTCGCAGTCGGGGCCAGAATCTGAGAAGCTCGCTGCATTGCATGGTCTAGACCACCCTTCCGTATCTTTGGAGGGCGACTTTACGGCAACTGAAGCTTAAGAGCAGGAGGGCCAGACTGAACAACTGCGTAAATCTGAACAACAACTAGTTGCCGTTAAGAAGGAAAAGGTTGAAGCGATAAAATTTTCGAGGAGCCCCCGCAAATCCCGGAAGCGCAAGATGAAAGGGGAATCTTCCGCGAAGGTCGGAGAGCAGGGAGGAGATGCCGGCACCGAGGAGATAGTTGATATTACATGCAGTGACACTACCCCTGGCCGGGATTCTGAGGGGAAGCAGAAACTTCCAACTAAAGGTAGGAAGGGGAGCAGTGGAAAGAGGCGTTGACAGGTCCGGATAGCAGTGGAGCCAGTTTTTTGAGACATTTTGTTATGTTTGATACGTGTTTTGTTCAAGTGCAGAGTCTGCACTTACTGCTTTGATCGTTGTAGTGTCTGTATTTTTCCTTTTTGTTGGCCGATATTGTGTAGGTACGACCCCCAAATTTTGAATTTGTACAAAATACGTTATAAGTAATACAAGGTTGATATTTTGATTGTAACTTTACTTTTCTACTTATCCGTGTTTCATGCACTTATGTCAATTTACTACTATTTTATTTTATCTAGTCCTGTGGTTACCACCAAAATTCTTTGTTTGGAGTAACAGAACCGTGAAGTGTTTCTGTTTTTGAGTATTTTATTTGAGTATCGGTATGTGCCCCCTGTTCCCGGGGCTGCTTACTTCGAACACCTAACAAATGACCGGCTGATCCGAGTGATTTTTGGATGTCTATAATCGGATCTATTTTGTGGTTCCTACCTTCAGGAACTTATGATTTGTACGGCTTGATTTCAGATTTATTGTTGGTCAACAATTGGAATTTTCTGCTGACTCGTAGTAGTTTGGCTTTGTTGGATTCATACCCGTTTCTCCCGATAGCGGGAGTGGGTTGATTCTTGTTATTTTTGAAATAGACGAGTTTCCCGGTATCGCCGGGGCAATACCGGTACTTAAGAGTATGCGCGGCTTTTGGGATTGATATGACCCGTCGACCCAGAACGGGTTGGAACTTCTCGACATTACCAACCTTCGGGCAACGTGAGGGGTTTATGCTTCAAGAGCGTGATTTCATGACTCAACAGGTAATGCGCGGCTTATGGGATGCGCGGATTTCGGGATCGATATGACCCGTCGACCTGGAACGGTTTGGAACTTCTCGACGTTACCAATCTTCACGCAACGTGAGGAGTTTATGTTTCAAGAGCGTGATTCCATGGCTCAAAAGGTAATGCGCAGCTTATGAGATGCATGGCTTTGATTTTGGCCTTGCCGGTGCTACCGAAGCAACACCGGTTCTTTGAAGGCGGGGATCGGGTTCTACTGATCCAACGGTTTGAGTCGATTTGCTTCCGTCGACCTGGTGGGTAAGTAGGGCGTACTTGAACGTGATTCCACTATCTCAAGCAGGGATTGAATGGTTTTAAGCCGATTTGACCTTGTCAACTCAACAACCTACTTTTATGAATGAGTTTTATTGGTTCAGAAAGCAAAGCAATTTTATTAAGAAAATTTAAGCAAGTTCTGCCTATTTACAATGCCTCGGTATTCCAGGATAGCTTATTTGCTGAAAAATAGGAAGTACTTATGATAGCTTCAGATAAAATAACGACGCAGCGATTCGCTGTTCCTTGCTCGGGGAATTTGAATTCCGTTAACGGTTGTCAGTTTGAAAGTTTCGTCCCCTAGCTTTTGACTGATCACATACGGCCCTTCCCAGTTTGGTCCAAAGGTTCCCGGTCAGTATAGACTTGTTTGAGGATAAGGTTTCCCACTTTGAAGGTTTGGTTGTGGACTTTGGAGTTGAAGTACCGTGCAACCCTTTTTTGGTGAGCAGCGGTCCTCAACTCGGCTTCTTCCCTCTTCTCGTCAATCATATCAAGCGATTTGAGTAGGAGGTTCTCATTTTGCCTCTGATTGAAATTCTGCCTTCAATGAGAGGGGACTTCTAGTTCAATGAGGATCATTGCTTCTGAACCATATGCCAAGGCGAACGAGGTATGCCCAGTTGCTGCTTTGTGTGTTGTTCTTTAAGCCATAGTGCAAGTGGAAGTTCAACAACCCAATTCCCTTTAGCTTTAGCTAGCCGCTTTTTGATGGTGAACTTGATGATCTTGTTTATTGCTTCCACTTGCCCGTTTACTTGCAAATGAGCGACCGTGGAAAAGCTCTTCTCGATTCGGAAGCGTTTGCAAAAGTCTTTGAACTCGGTGCTTTTGAATTGGGTTCCGTTATGAGTGATGATTTTTTGTGGCACACCAAACTTGCAAATAATGTTTTTAATAACAAAATTAATGACTTTCTTTGTGGTAATGGTGGCCAACGGTTCCACTCCAGCCCATTTAGTGAAACAGTCAACGACAACTATAGCATATTTAGCTCCTCCTTTAGCTACTGGCAATATGCAAATTAGATAAATTCCCCATATCGCGAACGACCATAGGCTGACCATCTACGTTAGTTCTGTTGAAGGAGTTCTTTTGATCTTGCTGAATCTTTGGCATCGGTGTTCGACGATGGAATTTCTATCGGTTTAGAAAACCGTCGAACGAATTTAGAAATAAAATAACCGCAAGCGCATGGCGTACACTTGTAGTACGTGGCGAATACGGGTCGATCCGCAGGGAATTGATGATTTTAAAAATCTATTCAATCAAATTATACCAAAGTCGAGAGATTGTTAAGCTAGAAAAATGAGAAAACTAACAAACTAGCAAAAGAAAATAGATACAAATATGAGAGTGTAGAGGCAATTTAGAGGTAATTTCCACTCTCTAGATCATAGAAATCAACACAACATGAAATTATGATTTCTCCTTTTTGGTCATTAGTTAGTTTAATTGATGTGCTTATCATAAGTATGGCCTATTTGTGTTATTAATTAGCTCAACATAAGCCATCAAACTATAGCACATCCCTTAAACTACTTACTAACTCATATGAAAAATGTCAACAAAGTTGAAAGCAAAATCTATTTTAAGTATGGCCTATTAACTATTAATTAGAAATATAGACAAGAAAAATCTATTTTAAGTATCCCTCCAAGCCTATCATAGTCTCTACTCAAGTTAGCATAATGGTTGAAAACCGGTGCTTCTTGAACTCCTCCTGCAGCATTTCCTCTAACCACTCCAGCAGCAATTCCAGCTTCCATCATGTTTACGAAAACTGATACATTGCTCCCATATCCAATGTGGGACTCCAACAACAACATTCTCAGCTTGAGCCTGACCTTGATCCCTCCTTGTATTGGGTCGGTCATTTCCATTGGTGGTGGTGTTGTCCCCTCCTAGGTTAACTCTGCCTCTTCTAGTGTCCATATCTGTATTCAAGCCTCGTGAGATATAGAAGAATAACCTAATAGAGATAAGAGAATAGAGATATAGCGTATACTTATATATAGCAAATACAAGTATGTTACTATAGCGTTATTCCATACCCCGATCTCACTCTAATTCCTATGGATTATGTTTTGAAAAATCATTTTTAGTTAAAGTATTTCATAAACTTATGCTCTGATACTAAGTTGTAACATCCCCTATCTAGAGGCCCAAAGCTAAACGCTACAGATGCTGTAGTCATCCATAGTATTAACTTTCGATGACTAAATATGGCTATGTTAATGGTATCCATAACATCAGAAGCATTTGAATATGAAATAAAATCACAAATTTCAAAAAAAATCTTTTCACATTACATTTCCAACACACATGTTTCACATTCAAATTATATAATCCCATAATCGTTTCCCAGGTTCAGATAAAATATAATTATTACATAAGTACGCCAAGAGCGACATATGATGATGCACCCTTGATTGACCAGAGTACTATATAGACATAGCTGTCTTAAATACAACATAGCGGAATAAAACAAAATAAAAAAGCAACTCCTAAATAGCTATCCGTCAGCCACCTACTCATCTCCAGAAGCTTTATTCGTCAACCTACTAAAACCTGTAAAACCTCAACCCTCAGCCTACTTAAATCAATTTTGAGCACCCGAGAGTTTAAGGGGAAAAACATAAACTTCGAGTCAGACATACATCCTGGTGTGAATAATACTATACATCTCAAATATACGATATTAAGTGAGACCACGCCGCTTAGCAGAATGGGTTTCCCCTCACTAATATCCTTTTAAAACATATCTTTTGCAAATCATAATCCTGCAACAAAAAATGGTTAAAACGGTAAAGCATTTTATGTAAACTTACATATCAGGTAACAAATGGATTATCTGTCCGAACACTATAGTTTTGTTTGGCTAACTACTAACCTTTGGCTGACTTGGGCCTACCAGACAATATAACAAAATAATCTAACTTCTGTTAGACACACCTCTTCTGGACAATCCGTCCTTAACTATCTGTTAAATACTTCTCTTCTAGATGGTTTGTCCCTAACTTAACATCTCCCAGGGTCACCTGATCCTAATGGTTTTGCAGGCTCACCAATAACCTATCTGTATACAAAAATATATTCCCTTTTATGTGTAATTATAATTTTAGTCTTACCTATGACAAAGCCCTATATACTGGAATTTTGGACTAAATTAGCTAGGGCTAATAGCTAATGTATAGGGCGCGACCCTATACCAGTCCCATATGGTATTCTAATATCTGAGTCATTTTACTTAGAGAAACCTTCCCAAAATTTTCCTTGAAAAACTTTTCTCAAACTAATTTAAAACCTTTAAATCAAACTTAAACAAGGAAAATATACAGTCTCTATGCTTTACTCAAAATCACCTTGCCATGTTATATGTATATATATACTTTACTCAAACCTTTGTTGATGAAAACATTTAACTTTTGAAAGTCCCCTTTTTGAATCCATTGAAAGTACCCCTTTCAAAACCAATGAAAGCACCTCTTTTGAAACCAAGTAAAACCCTTCATCTAACCTAGGCTGAAAGGCCAAAACCTTCCTTCTGAAACCATCCTTAGAAACCTTTCGAAACCATTGAAAAACCTTCCTTTCGAAAACTTTAAAACCTTAGACATCTTTCTTTTAAAACCTTTAAACATTGCCTTTCGAAACCTTTAGAAAACCTTTCCTTTCAACCTTTCGAAATCATTGGGGAACCACCCCTTTGAAACCTTTCATCAAACCCTTCGGAAGCATTGGGGAAATGCCCCTTCGAAACCATCAATTTAAACCTTTCGAAAGCGTCAAACCTTTGTAAATAGCAAACCTTTCTAAAGCATTTGGTTTCAATTTAAAACATATGGAAAACACCTTTCGAAACCAATTAAAACCATCTCCTTCAAAACCATTTGGGTTATAATTCAACAGAGCAAAAGGGTCATTAAAACCATTTATGTCGAAAGCTTATCTTTGGAAAGCATTCCTAAGCAAAGAAGTGATGGTGTCGGAACCACCCTTCCTAAAGCATTGGAGAAGTGGCCAAGTTTTAAAATCAAAGTATACCTTCTGAAACCGTTGACTTCGAAAGGTAGAAAAGCAGTAGCTTGGGGTTCGACCCCTTCGAAAGCATTTACCTAAAACCAAAGGCGCAACCCATTCAAAACTTTTCATTTGAAAACATTTGACTAGGTCGAAAGCCAACCAAGTCGAAAGCAAACCCTTCGAAAGGAAAGCAGGCGCTATTTCATTTAAAATCAAAGGCATGCTTCGACCCCATCGGAACCCAACGTTTCGACCCAGTTACTTCCACCTTGGTCCAATTCGCTACGTACCAAGTGTATTGATACAATGCACATTGGTTTCGATAAAAGTGGTGGCGGAACACCTAGGTTAGAACCCCTGGTGTCAAAAGAGGCGTAACATGCAAAAAGCATGTAAAATTTGTTTTTAACTTAAAAGAGAAATACTTTTCAACTAACCTGCCTTGTTTGTCAAAATCTTATTGGTTGCTAATTTTCTTTTCTAGAAGAGCTGCCAATTATTTCAGAAATAAAGAATCTATTTTATTTACAAATACCTCTTCTCTTTTTATAAATATATAAAACATCTAAGTCCCATACCTTAAATAATTTTATATATCTATGAAAACACTTAGGAAAATTTTACAAAAACTCCAAAAAATCAGATTTAATATTTTTTCTAACATATATTAATTTCAGACCCAAATAAATAATTATTTAGCAGTAAATAATTTATAACCCAAATAATCATTTTCTACACTAGAAAATATATAAAATCCACAATAATTCTCACTACAACAAAAGAGGCATATTACAACGGTGGAACACAGTTGTAAAAGATATATTACAACGGTGGAACCACAGTCGTATTTTAAGAAGTTGTAAAAGACTATCAATATTTTACAACTGTGTCCTTTAGTTGCATATAACCGTTGTGATATTGTATATTACAACTGTTTCTTACCCTTGCAAATAACCATTTTACAACTGTTGGTAACTCTTGTAGATATGTAACATTTCGTGCTGTAGCAGGTATGACAACTGCTAGATAACTGTTGTAGTTATCTACTACAACTGTTATTCACAGTTGCAATTAACCTTTTTACAACAGTTGATAGAAGTTATAGATTGTAACAACAATTGGCAGTTGTGGTAAATGGAATGCAAAATAAAAAAATTAATTTCTAAACACATTTTGCAAGTACAATAAGAAAACGATAAACAACATGAAAAAATTGATATAAATTCGAAGGCATCACAATCCATTCATAAAGAAGACATCACAACTTTATATTCAAAATACAAATTAAAGGTCATACACCATCACATTAATATATATCCATGCTTTATTGTTAATATGATTTCAAGTTTGGTAGTTGGATCATATTTAACTAGAATACAATCTTATCACATCATGTTATACCTCTATTGCTTCAGCTAACTGGACGTGCTAGCACGTACTCATGAAATTCTATCCTCCGTCAGCATCATGTGTTCATACCACTTCGACGTTATGCTGCTCCAAACTAAACAACAAACTGATGATGCTCATATCCATACCCATAACAATCGTGCCTTATTCTTGATGCCTGAAAACCATCCTGCACTGGTCCTGATTTTGCAGCAATATCCACACCCTGAGAAGTTTAATGCTGATGCTCAGCCAGTTTATGAAGTAAATAATTTAGTTAGAATGTCTTGCAAGTTACTAATAAAGCTCTTGGTATTCTTAGATCAATATAAGAATTTTTGCTAGAAGAAGTTTACTGAACTTATTTTTGCTATAATAAGTTTTACTAGAGTTACTTTGGTAACCAATTCTTGGAACTGAAAGTGAAGAAACAATGATTGATAAGCAACAAATTTACCTAAAAGCTATTCAATTCCTTGGTTTGATATTTAATTCACTTTGTATTTTATCCCTAAACAATATAAATCTTCATGAAATATTAATTCCACTTATACATGATACCAAATTTCGACACTAAAATACAAACATGTTATTTAGCACATGCCAGTATTGCTATATTGTACAAAGCACTAAGGAGAAGCATCACAATGCTTTAATATCAAATGCTAGCATTGTCTGCTATGCTAGCGATCCATAAAATAAATATTTGAAAACGCATATTAATATATGAAACATGTAGAAGGAATATAATTCTCACCCATGGATCTAGCGGCCATTTCTTCAAATTGTCTCCGTTGATCAAAATTTGTACCGGTTAGCCATGCTAGTTATGAAAAAAAATTCATTATGAGTATCAGAGCCTGTCATTTAAATTATTACTGTAAAACTACATTATTGCAATGCTTATACTGATGTATATAGCTGCATATACATAAATTTTACATGAATTATGGAGATATTATCTCTTAATCTTCAATTACAATAACTAGATTTCACCTACCAATAGGAGTAAAGTTAATGTTTTCAAAGGCATTAAGCAAACCTAAGTTGGTTTTTCAGTATTGAAAGGAAGTTGCTAAGGTAAATGTCAAAATTATGTTAATTTGTTCAAACTAATCTGAACTTTTTCCATACTATGATATTTTAATTTTAGGTTTTAATTCATCTCTCACAAAACTACATAACACATACCATTTGAATTAAAATATTTTAAACTAGATTTCTTTGGTTAATTAGCTGATTCAAAAACGGACGATGGTGACCATGTGGAATATGGGGCACACAAAATTTTGGGTCGGGCAATCTCATCTCCATTAACAAGCACAAAACATCAACCTAACACATAACCCAATTTTGAATGAGTTTAAGTAGAATAATTAGTTTCGTATTGAGTAACCCAAACGGCCAGTCACAAACCATTATTTTCATTTAATTCAAAGTTTTAGACCACCTTCACCTTACAGTACTTGACAACCATACTTCAAAGAATTACTAGTAAAACACAAATTTTCAAGGGCTCCTGATTCGATAATTTCAAACAATTCAGTTCTAACAATTCAAGTCCCTAGTCAAATCCACATAAGATATAGATACATGGACGAAACCATGAAATTCCAGATCTAGTTCTAATCCTAACAACACTTAAATCGAGAAAAAGATTTAAAAAATAAGAACATGCTGTAGAAATAATGATAATACCTGAAGAGTTCTGGTAGCGAATTCAATGCCGACCGTCGATATTGATTCCAAACAAAATTCATTCCTTGTGAATCTCGACAAAATATTCGATTTTTCGACTCCTGAATCTCCGATCAACACAATCTTAACAAATAATCATACTCGTGATCAACTCTGTGCATCAACAACCAAAACGATCTGCAAATCATATAATTAGCTAGAGTGATTTTTGAAATTCGAAAATGAATTATTAATCAATGAATACCTGAGACGAATGGGTTGCTCGAAGGCGCTTCCACTTCTAAATCTGCAATTAGACAACCATCCTCACTTCCAAATACAACTCCACCGAGTTGCTCGAAACTGCGTGCTTCATTTTGCATGCGAACACATCCCCGATGTCGAGATCCACACAGCAACGAGTGACGTCGAACTTCCCGTAGCCAAGCTCGTTATTGATCTTGTATAGGCACACAAACTCTTTGAAGGACGAAGGGTTGCGAAGGACGAACGGGTTAAACAGAGGGACGAGAGTGATCGGAGTAGGAAAGGAAGTGATTTTGGTTTTAGGGTTAGGGATTTTGGGGAACTTAGCCATTTAGCCAAAAATGATATTAGCAGTGGAGAATGAAGTAAATTTAGATGCAAAACGATTTCTATTATGAAGCGGGAAAATGAAAAAACCATAGCGGGAAAAGTAAATTTGACGAAAGAGTGATGCTAGACAGGCCTATTATTTACTCAGTGAAATTTGGTTAAAAAAGACTTCTTTAATTACTAATTATAAATTACTAATGGTTAGTTATTACACTATTTTAAACAACTATAATTAAACATATTCAAAACTTGCATATGTCAATAAAGATAGTTACAAAAGCAAATCTCCATATGCATATGGAAGCAATGATTTGCAATGTAATTTTCATAATTCTCTAATTTTGAAATTTTCATATATTCAATAAAGAGTTGTTAAAAATAGATATTTATTACAACTAGCAAACGAAAAAGGTTGTAATAGGCATCCATTACAACTAACAAAAACGGAATGTTGTTAAAAATAGGTATCTATTACAACTGGCAAAAAAGAAAGGTTGTAATAGGCATCTATTACAACTGGCAAAATAAAAGAGTTGTTGAAAATAAGTTTATTACAACTTTCTGAAAAAAGGAGTGGTAAAAAACCTTTATTACAACTGCCATTTTTTAGCAGTTGTAAAAATACAGTTGTAATATGGTCTTTTTGTTGTAGTGTCTGAAAATTATGAAAATTGAAACCCATCTCTAAAATATCATTTCTAATCTAAATCTAAAATCGCAAGGCATTTGGATGTCATTTAGTAGGGTTTACTTGTCAAAACATATCATAAAATCTATATAAACAAGCATAAATCATCAACAAGCATATATACACATTTAATCATTCAAAAACATGGCATAAACTTGCAAAACACTTCGGATTTAACTTAAAACCGAAAACATTTAAGAGAATGAGATGTAGTCATTATTCACCTTAGCTTGAGATTAAGGATTTGAGATTTGAATAGATTTTGATTTGATTAATCTTCTTCCTTAGCCTTTTCTTTCTCCAGTTCTCTAAAATGGTGGCTGGCCTCTATGTTTTTAATTTGCAAATGATAATGAATAAGAGAATACACAACTAATGGGTTTAAGGTTTAGGGTATAAGGATTTTCCTTGTTCCCATTTTGCCCATGCCTATTTCCTTACCCTTTATCTATTTTATTTCTTGTTATCTCATTTTTATTTACTCATTAACATGGCACGACTACCCCTTTTAATCACAAATCTCAATCCATTAATCACTTTACATAATTTTATTTTATTTAGCTAGTGAAATATCCTAAATATTATTACTAAAAATATGGGGTTTTATAGAGGTCCTCCAGATATCGTTCCAATGATGAGTCTTTGGTCAGTTCGTCTAGATCCCTCTTCGCTAGTTCCAGCTTGGTTTCCTCGATCCCTAGGAGCTTGGGGAGCCGCAGGTTGGTCAAGATTTTGCGATTTCCTCACATATTGCTGAAGCTTATTTTTCTGGATCAGATCTTAAATCAAGTTCTTTAGGTGACGACACTCGTTCGTGTTGTGAGCATGCGTTTCATGGAAGCGACAATACTTCTCAAAATTCTTTTGTTGTTCAGTTGCTTCCTTTTTATGGGGTTTCTTGTACTCCTCTGTCCCCTGTGTTGAAAGATAGATGTTTTACAGAGTATCATTGAGCGGGGTGTAATCTTCTAGCCTGAAGCTTTTAAGCCTCTTATTGTTACCATTTTGTTTGTTGGAATTCTGATTCTTCCTTTTCTAGTTTCTGTCTTTTCCCGCACTTCCTTTAGCGGTCCCGAAGGTATTCATATCCTGGTTTATCGCCATGCCACTCTGGCCAATGTTCATCGGTTGTAAGCTAGTAGATTTCCTTTCTAACTCTTGTGCCTCTTCCAATCTTAAGTATTGACTCGTCTTACGGTTAAAGTCCTTTCTAGCTGTAGGTTATTGCATTTTGATCCATTTTTTGAACTCAGTTTCAGGGTGGATGGCGCGGAGCAAGGCCATAAAAACCATATATTCGTTCGGATTGCTTACTTCTGTCACTGCGTTGTTGAACCGATTCATGAAAGACTCTAGAGATTTATTTCGTCCCTGGAATAGATCAGATAAAGACATCACATCTTTAGGCTAAGCGGATTGAAGTCTAAATTGATTAAGGAATCTTGTTGCTAGTTGATCGAAAGTGGATATGGATCTTGGTGGAAGTCTAGTGAACCACATGGAAGCAATTCTCTCTAGAAAATTCTAGAAACATCTATAACGAACGGCATCCAAAGCATTCACTCTGTCCATGTACCAACTATACTTGTATAGATGGGGTCTCGGGTCTCTCGTTCCATCAAAGGACGAAATAGTTAGCATAGTGAATTTTTTCGGGTATCGCTCATTCAAAATCTCGTCAGTGAAAGGAGTCCGACTTGGAGCAGATCCCCATTCATCATCCCTTCTATTCTTACTCTCACTCTCATCCATCAATCGCTTGACCATGTCCGCAATATATACCTCAGATGTCCAGTAATCCGAGGGTTGGCTGGTAGTAACTACACCGAGTGTTTGGCTCTACAAACGATCTTGATGAGTGGGCTGAGACTAGGCTCTCCTGTCTTCGAAAGAGCCACTCCCTCGGGATTTCGTTGGCTTGCGATTGGCCTGATTGGAGCAGTTTGGATATCCCTGGCGTTATCGAATGCATTGGCCTTTCCTTCCAACTTGTCGTCGTTAAGTTGCTCTCCATCTTCCGAATCGGAGAGGTCTATAACGACCCGTAATTTTACCACTTTGAAAATGGAATATTTAATTTATTTTAAATATTCAGATATAGAACTTTCAAACTTAAATAATGTAATAAATAATAATGGTGAACTTATTTTTAGAATTTGATTACAAAATCAAGAAGTTTGGATTTTCATCGAAAAGTGACAAAAGCTGATTTTCGATAAAATTGAATTTTAATATTATTTAACATGGTTTTATAGCTTAAATGAAACTGTTTTAATTATTTTAATATGATAAGAAACTTATTTTCAATTTTTGTTTACATAAATAAATAGTTTAACAAAAACGTCAAAATGTGGCCGTAAAACGTTTTGTCAAAAATCAACGTTTTGTTCAAAATAAGTTGTCGCAATGTTGTTGCACCTTTGTTAGCATGTTTTAACATATATATTACACATTTAATAACTAAACAAGTTTACTTTTACTAATTATGATTAGGAAACTTTTAGAATATAATTAAGAAAAGTAAGTAAGGAAAAAAAGTTAAAAATGCAAACATCAAATCAAATCACATCAAAAATATAAACAAATTTTCTCTTTAACCCACTTTTCCATCCAAATACATTTACTTAAGCCTTAAGTGACTAAGACATAAAGTAAGATGTGAAAGGTGATGGTAAGTGTTGAAAAAGTAAGTTTACTTTAAGTTGAAGTAAGGGTATTTTTGTCATTTCACATAATAATATTTTATTCCAAACTTTTCCTATAAATACCTACCACTTCTTTCAAAAATTACACACACTTTCCATTCTTCTTCTTCCATTTCTAAGCTTTCTCCTTCTTCTTCCTTAGAGCTTTAATGGCTTCCTTGCTAGCTTAAAATAATTTAAAGTAATATGAAGTTCTATAGGGAAATCGAAAGTTAATAGTCTACTTAAGTTCAAAATCCACATAGCGAAGCTATAGTCGGATTTCAAGAAGTTTCGGGAAATAGTGGCAAAGCTATAGTCAAATCCGTAGTGACCAAGTTAGAAAAATTGGTAGAAAGAATGGTTTAGTTCTGGAGTTCCTTGCCTTAAAGTTTGACGGAGTGGAATCCAAAGTGAGTTATTTCTTCCTTTAAGTTCATTAAAATCATTGCTAAGTTGAAAGAACTTTATGTGTTAAGTGTTGTTTGAAAACCCTTGTTGAATGCTTGTTTACTTTGTTTGCTAAAACAATGGTTTTATTTCTTTGTTTGGCTATTTGGGTAGTTAATTAAGTATTTTGAAATTTAGAAGTTAAATACTTAATGGGGTATGCAGAAATGAGTAGTACACCTAGTTCGTCTGTGAGATCCAAGGAGACTTGGGCGAGGGACGGAACATGTCGAAGGGAAAGCCCGGATGCTCCAAAATAAATATCAAATTGTTTTAACCCAAGATAAAATAAAGTGTTATAAATATTTGATAGATGAAGCATTGATTATCATTTATTGTTGTGTTTATTTCATTGATTGATTGTTCGAATTAGGCTCGACCAGTTTATGAGCACCGATTATTATTTATTGATTGTCAACTTTGCTCGACCAGTTTATGAGCAATTAATTATCCATATGCAAGGGCTGGGTAGAAAATAATTGTTGGCTAACACCTTGTGATTTATTTCATGATTTGACTAAAAGGTGTTTAGCGATAATATTGTTTCATTTAAATTGTTATAATTAGTAATAATAATTTAACGTCAATGGAATTGTTTTCAAAGTTGGTTTTCATAAATTAAAGTTTGTGAAATGTTTAAAGAAATAGAAATATTTGGAAATGAATATTTTGAAGTTATATTATATAAAAATGATTTATATAAAGAATGGTTTTATAAAAATATTTTATAAAACAGAAAGAATTTCGAGGACTAAACCCGATGGTTTTAAAATGATTTTTGAAAGGATTGGGAAATGGAATTTATTATATATTAGAAGTATTTGTAATTATTAGTGTAAATGATTTGCCACTTTGGGATATAAAGTCATTAATTATGTGTAACGACTTGGATTTTCAGTCGTTTGATTTTGAACATTTAATTTATTTTAAATGTTGAATTTGAAATGTAAATGGAATTTTAAATAAATGTTTGAATTGAAAATTTGGGAAAGTTATAACTTATAAACGATGTTTGTAAATAAAGTGAAGTGATTATCAATGGATAAATTGGGAATGTAAATTCACAGTGCGAATTTATAATAAGATATAGAATCGGTTTAAAAAGAAATAGAGGAATCTATTTTGGATTTTGGAAATAGTTGTGAAATAGGAAATGTAAATCGATTTGTGATAAATCGAGAAAGATTTATAAATATAAAATTTGTTATACTGAAATTTAAAAATATATTCTTATCTAGAAGTTAAGTTGTTTTAAAAAGGAATTGTTATTTATTAAACTATGTAGTTCAAAACTGTTAGTATTAAAATATTTTAGAAGTTGGGGTTTTAAAAATATTTAATATCAATTGAAATAAATTCTAATTTTTATAATAAGCTTTGTAAATCGATTAGTATTACTTACAAATGATTTGGAAATTAGTTATTGTCGGTTATTTAAAAAGTGCATTGATATTTTAAATAGTTACTTAATCATGTTTTGAAATTAAATTATTATTCTTTAAAAATATTTATTACTATATATATTTGGTTTAAAGATAAGTGATTGAAGTGATTTATAAAATACTCTTGAGATTTGAAAATCAAGTCACAAAATGGAGATGGTTTTGTAAGAGGAATTTTATAATGGAATTCTGAAAACTTGAGAAATTTCCAAAATGTTTTAGATATGGGAACTTCGAAAATAAATCTGAATTCATAAAAGAAGTTATAAATTGTTAGATGAGATTATAAATGAGATAATTGGTTTCGAAAATTGTAAAAAGGAATTAATAGAAAATTCTGGAGATTCATGAGATAAGTTACGAAATATTTCTTAAAGTGTTGATATTTGAAATGATTTTGGAAAATAAGACTTAAAATTTTTCCTAAGTATCAAAATGGAATTTTGAAATATTTCTAAGAGTTAAGATGGTTTGAAAATATCATATTATAGATATAAGTTTTGCAATTGTTTCAAATGATGAAATATTGGAAGAGATTTGTATATATATATCCTTGTAAAGATATTTTGGATAAATATTTTCTGCCTATGTGTGTAATTTGATAGTTAAATAACTGACTATCAAAATTGGCCAAATTCGATGATCGTTTCAAAGAGATCAGTATCATATTTAATTATCCAAAAACCACTTCGATCTGATTTCTATGTTACGAACTGTGATATCTCACAAATAATGGAGATGGTGATTTCGAAGGAGATTCGGTTTTTCCAGACCCAGGACAACTTGTATGGATAAATGCTATCATTGCATAGCTTGCTTGGAAGGCAGTGTTAGCATTCCAAGTGGGATTGCTATTCAAAAAGTTAAACGTAGCCTCAAGCCTCATCAACCGGGGAATGACTAAAAAAGGGCATGCACCAGGGCTACGTGGGTCGCTCCCATTAGGGTATTTAATCATCTATCTAGATTACCCTAATATTATGGATTTGGGTGTGCATGAGAGATCTCGATTACGGTCGGAAGACCGGGGTGATGACATATTCGGTACTAGTAGTCAAGTGCTAAGCCGGTTTTGTGTGGCAGGGTACAAGATGTTCTTGGCAGACCTGGGTGCATTGATCTAGAGATGTACTCATCGGTGGTAGTTCCTTACCTAGTCATAGTATGGAATCCATTCTCCAATACGAGCCTTTATGGTTTTATTGTAGAGCCTAGTATGATGGAATTTAATTAATGTAACAATTTCGGCTATTTTAATAAGTTTTTGTACTTAGACACTATTATAATATCACAAGATTTTTAAATAATTGGTTTTGGTTATCATAAGGTAAAAACCCATCGCGTTTATGTGTGGCGTGGTCTTATGACATACCTTTGTTTTTCAAAGAATTTTGATAACAGTAATAATTCAAATTGAGTGTGTTTTCTCACGCTAGTTTTCCAGATTGACTCTGTGAAGACCCGTAAATTCTCACCTTTTCAATCGACTATAATCCACACAAGTCAAATCCAAACAGATAAGTATTCACGATCTTCCCTAATCAAATTGGATTCTTCACTTTTGAAAATCAACATATCATATATCGAAGATATTAATGTCGAGATCCAAATGTTAAAATCCTCATCGGTAGAGTTTGCTACTAGTAAATAACATCAGTATAAATAAGAATGCACAGCTGAAACAAAATGCTCTCATATATATAGAACAAAAGATGATACAAGGTGATACTAGAGAGTCACAGATACATCACTATATACAACATCATGAAGTACAACTGAACAAGGTACACAGCGGAAATAGAAACTAAAGAAACAAGTCTTCAGAGAGAGTCCAAAAAACCGACATCTTCACTCTGATCCAAAAGCTCCAAATAAACACTCCAACTCCAGCTCCAACTATCTAAAGGGTGATCTACTACCTGACTCTAGGCTGCCCGTGTGGAAAATAAGGGCACCCAGAATTTAGGGGAAAACAATAAACTCCAGGTCAGTCATGGGACTGGTGTGAGAAACAAAAGTATATAGTTTCTTTTGAAAACAAGTTTCGTATATGCTTTTGGAAAATGAAACTATCATAAGGTCTCGATCCGCACACAAGATGCAAACGCACACATGGTCGAGGTTTCTCCTTATGACGGTCAAACATGCCTTTGATACGTTAAAAATATCCTTTTTATATTATTATAGTGCTTAGTGATTGAAAACCATTTTCAAATTAAACTTATTAATTTAGCCAGCATACGTTACATGATGGTATGCCTACTATAGCCACTGTATTAAACAGTGGATAATACAATCAAAACCGTACAAGGTTCGTATTGGAGAATGGGTTTCCAATAATGACCAGGCAAAGGAACTTCCTCATCCACTATTGGGTACGCCTCTAGAGGGACGTCCCGAGAAACTACTGTTTCTCTGCCAACACAAGGCCGGGTTACCACTCAATGGTAACTACTTACTCAAGTCTATCCATCCCCTGGTTGTTACCAACCTTTAAAAGGGGCCCCGATCTTTTCCAACATCCACATCAAGCAAATACTGGGCGTGTAAGACCACAGTACAGCTATATAAATATATAATCCACAAAGTGAATACCTGGGTTCCATACCATGGTATCACTATATATATCTAGAAGGGGATAGACATCCTACACCTTGCCGCATCCATTCCTGTTTCAGCCATTCCCGGGGTGTGAGGTTCGTGAAGTCTCGTACCCACAAGGCTCTGCCTTTCAACAAAAGCCTTGATCTTAACCATAGCATTCTTTTGAATGTCACATTACCAATCCAAAATTACATGACTGATTTCTACCAACGCATAACCCTTGAGCTCATACGTCTCAAGGAAGGGTGTTAAGCTAAGAGAATAAATTCTCCACCACCAAGCAGATATACATTAATAAAGATCAATCATATAAAGTCAGAATGTAATGTCAGACAATCCATCCATCCACAAGTTCATTCTGGGACTGAACGAAACCGAAGGCACCTTATTCCTCAACCTTTGCCCAAAAGGTGAAAGGCCCTTGCGTATCCGAAGATTCTTCAAACATCATCTGGACCACTGCTTTAAAAGTATAGGGTATCGTTTCTATATCGGCCGCTAAACCGATGAAGAGAAATCAACAAGTAGTCCATTAGATGTGAAGATCCCCGGTCTTCATCATTGTTTCAATACGACTCATCACAATCATAGCGTCGTATTATTATTCGGAATGGGAAATTCCCGTTCCCGGTCTTTCCGAATAATAAGCGTCCTTTAAAAGCCATTCGGAACCAAATGGATTTTTAATTTAAGTCTCAACAAATCAAATTCATATTTGATTTAAGTGATTTAAACCTCCATTTAAATTACTTTATTCATACTATTTCAAATTTGGAAGATATTGATCACTTATAGCTCAAAAATCAAAATGTTGATTTAAGCGTTACAAAAAGTGTCGCAAATAGTGTATTTGTACAACTAAAACCATTCAAATATGATTTAAATTACTTCTATTATCTTTTAAATAATATATATACTTCATATATACTATAAAAACTTCATTTCTCAATTCATAACCTTTTTATTCAATTTAATTGAATATTTAAATAATATAATAATATTATTTTTCTAAATTTCATCCGATTTAATCCAAATGGGTGTGTATAATAAGTGTAACGTGCAGTGTCATCACTATTAACATCCATATATACATTCATATCATCCAAACAAGCAATATATGGTATAACTGAATATTTTAACAATTAAATACTGATATAACTATCATATAGTTAAAACATCCATAACTATCAATCCATTCATCCAATCACAACCAATATAAACACTATATTAAGCGATATAGTTTCTCACCGTGGGATCCACTCCTCCTTTCTTTAGTTTGTGAATGAAATAAAATGAGATATGGACTTGGCTATTTATAGGTGAAGAGAAGGGTACTTTAGTCATTTCCTATAGCCTAACCAGATTCGACCATATTTTGGTCCAATAGAAACCAGCCTTATGGCCTAATTTGATTCGACCACATTTTAATCCAATAGAAAAATCTTGATGGCTTAATTTGATTCGACCACATTTTGGTCCAATAGAAAACATCTTGATGGCTTAATTTGATTCGACCACATTTTGGTCCAATAGAAATCCTCCTTATCAACTATGGCATAACATGATTCAACCAGATTTTGGTCCAATTGCAATCATCTGCATGGTAGAACCTAATTCGACCAGATTTTGGTCCAATAACAATTATCCGCATGGCAGAACCTGATTCGACCAGATTTTGGTTCAATGGCAACCATCCGCATGGAATATAATAATCATTATGCTATTTTGTTTCATTAGGCAAGTAATTATACTGTTCTGTTTTTATTAGGCAAGTAATTATACTATTCTGATTTATTATGCAGGGTTAATAATTCTAGATATAAAATCCATTATTTAATCTTTAAAAACATATTAACTATTCATGTTCAAAGTGATTATATTATGGGTCGTTACATTTTAAATATACGAATTTGATGACCCAAAAATACGGGTCGTTACATAGAGGTGTCATGTGCATGTGAAGGGAGGCTAAGAAGAAGACATGTGTAAGGCTTCTCTTTGGTAGCATTTGTTTCATGCTATGGTTTGTTTTCATAGCTTTTTATTCATTTAGTTATCTATATATGCTATCCTTTATAAATTCAAATGAATATAACTATAACCTCATATAACTTTTGAATTCAAATTCATATATTTAAATAACTACTATTATTTAAATTAGTTAAATTTCTAGATCGTTACAACTGCCCCTCCTTAAAGAATTTCGTCCTCGAAATTAATAAGAAGGAAAAACTGAAAAGATAAGGAATTTGAATTTACCGATAAGATAGGCTAAGATGGAATGTCGACTCTGCATCTGGGATAAGCTTTCTTTATGCTTTCCTCAGTTTCCCAAGTGCAGTCTTTTGGATCTCCACTCCACTGGACTTTGACCAACCTAACCACCTTGCGTCTCAATTTCTTCTCATCCTGATCGATGATTTTAAGTGGTTCCCTCTTCAATGATAATTTAGGAGTGATCTCCACATCCTACTGAGCAATCTCTTCAATGATCTGATCGGGATCATGAACGTACTTCCTCAGATGAGACTTATGAAATACGTTATGGACCCCAGCTAGCCAGTTTGGTAATTGTATACGATAAGCTAGTGGTCCAATTCTCTCCAGAATGGGGAAGGGTCCAATAAATCGAGGAGCGAGTTTACCCGTCTTCCCAAAACGAATAACTCCTCTCATTGGTGAAACCTTCAAGAATACTGAATCCCCTACTTGGAATTCCAAAGCACGTCTTCGATTATCAACATAGCTTTTCTGACGGCTTTGAGCAACCTTCAACTTTTTTCTGATAAATTCAACCTTATCAGAAGCTTCCCTAATCATATCTGGTCCCAATACAAGACGATCTCCTGTTTCAACCCAACATACCGGTGATCGACAAGGTCGACCATATAATGCTTCAAATGGAGCCATCCCGATACTTGCTTGGTAGCTGTTATTATATGAAAATTCTACCAAATGCAAGTGATCCTCCCATGATCCTTTGAAATCTAGAATACAAGCCCTCAAAAGATCCTCCAGAATCCGGTTAACTCTATCCGTCTGTCCGTCTGTCTGCGGGTGATATGCAGTGCTAAGATTTAGCTTCATTCCCAACGCAGTTTGGAAAGCTTCCCAAAAATGACTCGTGAAGATTGGATCACGATCACTTACTATACTGCTTGGGACTCCATGCAATCGAACTATTTCTTTGATATAAATATCAGCTAAACTTGCTGCGGTTCGAGTGGGTTTTACTGGAATAAAATGTGCAGTTTTAGTAAGGCGATCCACAATAACCCATATACCTTCATTCCCCTTTTTCGTTCGAGGCAACCCATCAATAAAATCCATGGAAACTTGATCCCATTTCCAGGCTGGAATCTCCAAGGGTTGTAGAAGTCCTGCTGGCTTTTGCTGATCACTCTTGATCTGCTGGCAGGTTGCACACTTACTTATATAAATAGAGATGTCTCTTTTAATTGTCTTCCACCAGAAGGTTCTTTTGATGTCTCGATACATTTTGTTTACCCCAAGATGGATGCTATATTTTGACTTGTGGCATTCATCTAACACTTCCTTCTTTAGCTCCTTGTCATCAGGAACATAAATTCTTCCTTTCAATTTCACAATGTTTCTATTGTCCAGCTTAAAACTTGTATCTTCGCCTCGTTGAATCCTTCCATAAATATTTTGGAGAAACTGGTCTTCCTTTTGTTTGTTAGCGATCTTCTCTATCAGATTTGGGGTTATGACCAAATAAGCAAGGATAGAATGCTTCCGACTCAAAGCATCGGCAACAAGATTGGCTTTTCCAGGAGTATATTGGATATCTAGGTCATAAGACGCTAGAAATTCCAACCAACGTTGTTGACGTAGATTAAGATCCTTTTGAGTGAAAAGATACTTAAGCGATTTGTGATCAGTAAAAAGATCGAATTTTTCACCTATCACAAAAGAATTATAAGATTCAAATTGAAAAAAGATTTAAATTTGAAAAGCTGAAAAGGAAAATTTACCCAGCAGATAATGCCTCCATATCTTTAAGGCAAAGATAACTGCTAGTAACTCAAGATCATGAGTTGGATAATTCTTCTCATGGGGTCGTAATTGTCTACTTGCGTAGGCAATCACCTTTCCTTTCTGCATCAAAACAACGCCAACTCCATCACCACAAGCATCAGTGTAAACCGATAAATCTTTATTCCCATCAATCACAGCTAATACTGGAGCTGTGGTCAATCTTTTCTTTAATTCCTGAAAAGATTCTTCGCATCGGGGTGTCCAGATAAACTTAGAATTTTTCATTGTTAGCTTTGTCAAGGGACTGGCGAACTTAGAGAAATCCTATACAAACTTCCGATAATATCCAGCCAAACCAAGAAAACTTCTGACTTCCTTTGGTGTAGTAGGCTGCTTCCAATCCATTATTGCTGAAATCTTACTTGGATCGACCGCAATACCTTTCTCAGAAACTACGTGTCCAAGAAATCTGACTTCCTTCTCCTAAAAATGGCATTTGGAAAATTTAGCATAAAGAACATTGCTTCTCAGAATTTCCAGAATAACTCTCAAGTGTTCTGCATGCTCTTCCTTTGTTTTGGAATAGATGAGAATATCATCAATGAAAACCAACACGAATTTGTTCAATACATCCCAAAATACTCGAGTCATCAGATCTACGAAGAATGCGGGAGCATTGGTTAGTCCAAATGGCATGACTAACCATTCGTAGAAGATGTCCGGTCCTCGGAATGCAGTCAGGGGAATACTATCTTCAGCGATTCTCAATTGATGGAATCCTTGAGCAAGATCCATCTTAGAGAAGAAACGAGCTCCATGAAGTTGATCAAATAGCTCATCGATACGAGGCAAAGGGAATTTATTTTTCAAAGTTTGTTTATTGAGGTCTCGATAGTCAAAGCACATTCTCAGTGATCCATCAGATTTTGCAACAAATACAGCAGCTGAACCCCAATTGGAAGGGCTTGGACGTATGAAGCCTTTTTCCAATAGTTCAAGGGTTTGTTTGGTTAATTCTAGTTTCTCCTTTGGGGCCATCCTTCGAACAGAATGAACAACTGGTCTGGCGTTGAGTACCAGATCAATTCGAAATTCGATTTCACGATGAGGAGGGAGAGATTTAACTTCTTCAAAGACATCAGTAAAATCTCTAACATCAGGAATAGATTTAATATCGGTATCTGGATATCCTAGGGTGTACATCAATTTATCACGTTTCGGACTAGGATCTTCGCAGGGGATATCAATATAGTTTCCAAAACTGGTTTTAACTAATATAATTCGTTTTGCACAATCAATATTAGCTTTATATTTTGATAACTAGTTAATGCCCAAAAGAGTGTCAAATTCGTCAAAGTCAAGAACATAAAGATTTTGTGGAAACTGATAATAGGAATATGAGATAGGAATCTTCTTACATCGTAAACAAAGATTCATAGGGCCACCAACCGGATTTCTAATGCAAAGAGGATTTCCTACTACTTTAGATTTAAGTTTAAGTTCTTCAACCAAATTTTTTGAGACAAAACTATGAGAAGCACCAATGTCAAATAAAACTCGAATATCTCTATTGGAAATAGAAAGAGTACCTTCCAAGACGCCCTTTCCCTTTGCATCTCTAGAAGATGAAGGCTTATTTTCTAGTGCGTAAACATTTGATTTCTGAACTTGCTTGATCAAGGGACAGTCTTTCACGAAGTGGCCCGGCTTCTGACAAACAAAGCAGTTCAGGTTCTTCTTCTTGGGCTTTGTACATTTCTGAGAATAGTGCCCCTTTTCCTGACAATTGTAACAAGTAACTTCAGATAGACGACTTTTCGGGTTTCCTCCTTTCTTGTTATTGTTATTTCTCCTGCCTTGGAACTTCCTTTTCTTATTATTTCCCCCATAATTTCCCCCTTCTTTCTTTACAACAATTTTCTCTTCTTCAGATGACTCCTCTTTATCTGCTGCTTCATAACGATAGCCCATATCCACTAAATCAGCAAAGGATTGCTTTATATGAATTGTCATCCGCCCGTGGTATCTCTTCTTCATTCCTTTCACAAACCTTTGATTTTTCCTTAAAGGGTTACTAACCAATTCGGAACCAAATCGAGAAAGCTCATTAAAGCGCTTCACATATTCTTCAAAAGTCATGTCACCTTGTTTCAATCCCACAAACTCCTCATATAATCTATCAACACCAGCTGAAGGCAAAAAATGTTCTTCAAATTCACTTTTGAACCTCGCCCAGGAAAAGTTTTCTTCTGGTTCTTCCATCGTTTTAGTTTCCCACCAGATTTGGGCTCCATCTTCCAATTGCCAAGTAGCTAGATACCTTTTCTGCTCATCATTGATATTCAAGCCCTTGAAAATCTTTTCACATGTTTTGATCCAGGCTTGTGTCTCAATTACCGTCTCTTTGCCTTTATATGTCTTTCCTCCCAGATTAGTGAATTTCTTGCATAAGATGGAGAAGTCTACTTCCGGTTGGACTGGAATAACTGCTTCTACAACAACTGGAGCAGTCCGTCCATTAGTGGTGGTACTGCCACCTCTTCTTCCACTCATTCTTTGAGATAAGAAGAAAGAGTTCGGATTTAGATAAGAATTTAAAAGTTTGAAATTCGAACGCTCTCTCAGATATACTCATTCTAGGGTGTTACTAACCCTATCTCTAATGAGTGACTAATGTTATTACCAGAAGCTAAATTCTTACTCAACCATTAGCTCTGATACCAACTGTGAAGACCCGTATATTCTCACCTTTTGAATCGACTATAATCCACACAAGTCAAATCCAAACAGATAAGTATTCACGATCTTCCCTAATCAAATTGGATTCTTCACTTTTGAAAATCAACATATCATATATCAAAGATATCAATGTCGAGATCCAAATGTTAAAATCCTCATCGGTAGGGTTTGCTACCAGTAAATAACATCAGTATAAATAAGAATGCACAGCTGAAACAAAATGCTCTCATATATATAGAACAAAAGATGATACAAGGTGATACTAGAGAGTCATAGATACATCACTATATACAACATCATGAAGTATAACTGAATAAGGTACACAGCAGAAATAGAAACTAAAGAAACAAGTCTTCAGAGAGAGTCCAAAAAACCGACATCTTCACTCTGATCCAAAAGTTCCAAATAAACACTCCAACTCCAGCTATCTATAGGGTGATTTACTACCTGACTCTAGGCTGCCCGTGTGGAAAATAAGGGCACCCAGAATTTAGGGGAAAACAATAAACTCTAGGTCAGTCATGGGACTGGTGTGAGAAACAAAAGTATATAGTTGCTTTTGAAAACAAGTTTCGTATATGCTTTTGGAAAATGAAACTATCATAAGGTCTCGATCTGCACACATGGTCGAGGTTTCTCCTTATGACAGTCAAACATGCCTTTGATACGTTAAAAATATCCTTTTTATATTATTATAGTGCTTAGTGATTGAAAACCATTTTCAAATTAAACTTATTAATTTAGCCAGCATACGTTACATGATGGTATGCCTACTATAACCACTGTATTAAACAATGGGTAATACAATCAAAACCGTACAAGGTTCGTATTGGAGAATGGGTTTCCAATAATGACCAGGCAAAGGAACTTCCTCATCCACTATTGGGTACGCCTCTAGAGGGACGTCCCAAGAAACTACTGTTTCTCTGCCAACACAAGGCCGAGTTACCACTCAATGGTAACTACTTACTCAAGTCTATCCATCCCCCGGTTGTTACCAACCTTTAAAAGGGGCCCCGATCTTTTCCAACATCCACATCAAGCAAATACTGGGCGTGTAAGACCACAGTACAGCTATATAAATATATAATCCACAAAGTGAATACCTGGGTTCCATACCATGGTATCACTATATATATCTAGAAGGGGATAGACATCATACACCTTGCCGCATCCATTCCTGTTTCATCCATTCCCGGGGTGTGAGGTTCGTGAAGTCTCGTACCCACAAGGCTCTGCTTTTCAACAAAAGCCTTGATCTTATCCATAGCATTCTTTGGAATGTCACATTACCAATCCAAAATTACATGACTGATTTCTACCAATGCATAACCCTTGAGCTCATACGTCTCAAGGAAGGGTGTTAAGCTAAGAGAATAAATTCTCCGCCACCAAGTAGATATACGTTAATAAAGATCAATCATATAAAGTCAGAATGTAATGTCAGACAATCCATCCATCCACAAGTTCATTCTGGGACTGAACGAAACCGAAGGCACCTTATTCCTCAACCTTTGCCCAAAAGGTGAAAGGCCCTTGCGTATCCGAAGATTCTTCAAACATCATCTGGACCACTGCTTTAAAAGTATAGGGGTATTGTTTCTATATCGGCCGCTAAACCGATGAAGAGAAATCAACAAGCAGTCCATTAGATGTGAAGATCCCCGGTCTTCATCATTGTTTCAATACGACTCATCACAATCATAGCGTCGTATTATTATTCGGAATGGGAAATTCCCGTTCCCGGTCTTTCCGAATAATAAGCGTCCTTTAAAAGCCAATCGGAACCAAATGGATTTTTAATTTAAGTCTCAACAAATCAAATTCATATTTGATTTAAGTGATTTAAACCTCCATTTAAATTACTTTATTCATACTATTTCAAATTTGGAAGATATTGATCACTTATAGCTCAAAAATCAAAATGTTGATTTAAGCGTTACAAAAAGTGTCGCAAATATAGTGTATTTGTACAACTAAAACCATTCAAATATGATTTAAATTACTTCTATTATCTTTTAAATCATATATATACTTCATATATACTATAAAAACTTCATTTCTCAATTCATAACCTTTTTATTCAATTTAATTGATTTAATTGAATATTTAAATAATATAATAATATTATTTTTCTAAATTTCATCCGATTTAATCCAAATGGGTGTGTATAATAAGTGTAACGTGCAGTGTTATCACTATTAACATCCATATATACATTCATATCATCCAAACAAGCAGTATATGGTATAACTGAATAGTTTAACAATTAAATACTGATATAACTATCATATAGTTAAAACATCCATAACTGTCAATCCATTCATCCAATCACAACCAATATAAACACTATATTAAGTGATATAGTTTCTCACCATGGGATCCACTCCTCCTTTCTTTAGTTTGTGAATGAAATAAAATGAGATATGGACTTGGCTATTTATAGGTGAAGAGAAGGGTACTTTAGTCATTTCCTATAGCCTAACCAGATTCGACCATATTTTGGTCCAATAGAAACCAGCCTTATGGCCTAATTTGATTCGACCACATTTTGGTCCAATAGAAAACATCTTGATGGCTTAATTTGATTCGACCACATTTTGGTCTAATAGAAAACATCTTGATGGCTTAATTTGATTCGACCACATTTTGGTCCAATAGAAATCCTCCTTATCAACTATGGCATAACATGATTCAACCAGATTTTGGTCCAATTGCAATCATCCGCATGGCAGAACCTGATTCGACCAGATTTTGGTCCAATAACAATCATCCGCATGGCAGAACCTGATTCGACCAGATTTTGGTCCAATGGCAATCATCCGCATGGAATATAATAATCATTATGCTATTTTGTTTCATTAGGCAAGTAATTATACTGTTCTGTTTTTATTAGGCAAGTAATTATACTATTCTGATTTATTATGCAGGGTTAATAATTCTAGATATAAAATCCATTATTTAATTATTTAAAAACATATTAACTATTCATGTTCAAAGTGATTATATTATGGGTTGTTACATTTTAAATATTCGAATTTGATGACCCAAAAATACGGGTCGTTACATAGAGGTGTCATGTGCATGTGAAGGGAGGCTAAGAAGAAGACATGTGTAAGGCTTCTCTTTGGTAGCATTTGTTTCATGCTATGGTTTGTTTTATAGCTTTTTATTCATTTAGTTATCTATATATGCTATCCTTTATAAATTCAAATGAATATAACTATAAACTCATATAACTTTTGAATTAAAATTCATATATTTAAATAACTACTATTATTTAAATTAGTTAAATTTCTAGATCGTTACAGACTCGGCTGTTATTTATTTATAATGCTTAGGTAAGATCGAGTATTACAAATTCAGGTTAGGATGTTATGGAGCTTAGGATACGAGCTGGATGACAGAGACGTATTTCCGTACTTGTTTATTTTCCGTCATGTGTGTGTTAAACTGTATATTTAGTACATGCGAGGACAAGTTATTATAACTATACAGATTTATTGTTGATTTTTATACTCTGATGATTGTATGTATAAAACAGTTATAGTTCTTTTTGTATAAAGATCTGTTATTATATATTATATTTTATTCCGCTGCGATTGTGAGATTCTGTATTGTTATTTCTGTTTGTTTCTGTCTCTTTTTCTTCTTCACCCCTAGTTATTCGCCCTTTCGTACAATTTGAGTTGGACAAGTGTGAATTATTGTCAACTAAAAGGGTACGGGACGGCAGGTCGCTACATTTGGTATTAAAGCGTAAAGTTAAGCGAGAACCTTGGCTTTGGTGGGGATTGCTCATTAGAAATTTGGTCAGTAGTACCCTAGAATGAGTCCGAGTGTATTATAGATATGAGCGTGTATTTGTTAATGAATATAAATTGTTTTATATTATGTTGACTTATCGGTTGAGTGTTTACGAATTCTAGTCGGTACGGTCTGGACAACTGTATCGATAGGTGTTTCTAAACTCTGAACAAGTTAAATCGACATAGTATTGTTTTAAAAATGGGTAAATGAAATAATTTTACCCGAATTATATTTTGATATAAAAAAAATAATTTTATGGAATTATTATTGTATGATTGGTGGGGTTGGTTTAAGTGAGATTATAAATTTGAAATGGTATATATACATAACTAAATTAAAATTGTATGGGTAAAAGTTATACAAATGAGTGATATATGAAATTAGATTCAAACCAGAATTTGAAATTTAAATCTTGGAGATTTTTTAAAATGGTTTTCAAAAAGTGTTTTGAAATGAATAATAGTAGTATTATTTGGATTATTTCTAGATGGAAATTTTTTTAAATGGATTTTGGAAGAATAAAAGCACCGAACTCACTTCAGTCACTGGAAAAAATTCCGATGTTGATCGCGACATCATCGGTGTTCATTTTCAAGTTTCTAAGTGACAGATTGCTACCAGAATAATTTGATATGAGGATTTTTGTTTCAAAACAAATGTTGTTTTGAAATTTCGAAGGGAATTTGTTTGGATAAAACCAAGTTGATTTTGAAATTTCTAAAGGAATGGTTTGTTGAAAACAAAAGAGATATATATTGGTCTGATTTCAAAATAATTTAAAATAAATCCGGGTGTTTAAATTCTAGAATATTCATTTGAATGTTTAATGAAACTTGTGAAAAATAAGTTTTGAACTTATAACATGGGAAATGTGAATTTCAATGTGAAATTAAAATTTAATAAATTCACATTTAACTTATGTAAGTTAAATAAATTAAATTTGTAAAAGGAAATTTTATGGATTTGAATTTAACTTAAGTTGTATAAAATTGGATTGGATTTGAAACAATATCAAATTGAATTGGATATAGGGTTTGAATTATAAAGTGACTATATAACTATAAGTTATAAATTTTGAATGGAATAAGGTTTAAGTGGAAAATTATGGAATTGTGAATAAATAAGTTTGAATAGCTTACAAATTGGGATCAATGAAATAAATATATATTTAAGCTATAAGTGATGTATAATCTTGAGTTAAAAATTTTAAATGTGAAAAAAAATAAGTTGTGTAACTTATAAATTGGAAAAGTGGAATAGAAAAACCAAAATAAAAATGGTTTGATATTTTGGTGAAGAAATAAAAATCCAAACTTGAATTATAAAATGAATTTGAACTCAAGTAAATTAAATGGAGTGATTTTTGATATAAAAATGTAGTTGTGAAGTATAAAATGAAAATAAACTAATTAGATGAATTAATTAGTGAACTGGATATTGGAATGAGACTTGAGTTAAATGGTATTGAATAGATTGAATAAGAATCAATCTAAAATTTGAAATGGAATTTGTTTGCAAGGGAAATAAACTTAAGTTATAATAAGTTTCAAACCGATCAAAAACAATGGCTTCCAGATCTAGATCTGGAGATTAGGGTTTCTTCCCTTTACTCCTTTCTTCTTTCGATTTTTCCAAGTTTTCGTGTTTCCCTATGATATTTCTCTTTTTTCTGTATTCACTTCTATCTCCTCAAACTGGACGTCATATTTAAACCATGGGATCTTTGCGAGATGATGAAGGATGAGAGGAGGTGAGAAGGAAAAGGGGCAAGGCTCCAGCGTCTTTGGGTCCTGAACAAAGGCTTAATCTGGGAGGGCAAAGACCGAGCAGATCTGGACCTTTTCCAGATCGGAACAAGGGGAAGAAGGTGCAGGCGGACCTTGTAGGGCGGACTTTGAAATCAACGAAGCAGAAAGTTTTGCTGCCTGGTAGCAACCCGAAAATCAAATTCACTATCTCAGAGAACGCTAAAAAGTTTTCGTACAGTGAGGCAGTGAAAGCAGGAGCGGTAGGAGATTTAGGTAATCTAGATCTTGAGTTTATTGAGCCTAAAGTAGCGGATGGTAAAAGGATTGGTTCCCTTTCCTCTGATGCTATCAAAGAAGCGGAGGGAGGCTGGGAGTTATGCATATTATTGTATGTGGTAGGGTATACACCATGGCTGAGAACTTTTGAGGGTTATGCCAACAGGGTTTGGGCTACAAAGAAAACGTTTTCTGTTCATTCAAGGAATAATGGATTCTTTGTAGTGAGATTTGGCTCTGAGGAGGATTGCAACAAGATTTTGAAATCAGGTCCTTGGTTCATGGACCGGAACTTGATCATTATGAAGCGATTGTCTCCAGACATGAGAACAGATAGAGATCTACTTACATCCTTGCCTATGTGGGTCAGACTTCCAGGTTTAAGTTTTAAACCATGGGGCAATAAGGCTATTAGTGCTCTAACAAGTACCATTGGAATTCCCATTAAGATGGATGAGGCCACGAAAAATAAATCTAGATTAGCCTATGCCAGAGTCCTGGTTGAGGTTAATGCTACTTATGGTATGCCCAACATTATAGAAGGTATGGATGACAATGGGAGGAGTTTCACTCAGGAAGTGGAATACGAGAACCCACCTCCCATTTGTGGTAAGTGCGTGTGTTTTGGTCTTGTAACTGATGAATGCCCAATGACCAAGTCTTGGGTTCCCAAACTGTCTCAAGATACCAACTCCGATAAGGTTAGCCCTGTGGAACAGAGTTTGGTTAGTGGTGCGGAAGTTGTAAGGGAGGAGGGCGGAATTGAGATTTCTATTGACCTCGAAAAGCGTTTGAATGGTGGATGCCCCACTGATTCTCTTAATGAAATTAGTAGGAATTCTGTGGAGGTGGTCTCTAATGGGGAGGGCTTGACTGAAACTTTACAGCCAGTAGTTTTTAAAGAAAACCAAATTCTAATTGTTAAATGCCCACCTAAGGATGGGTCTCGGGATAGGCAACAGATAGCTTCTAATGGGACGGAGACAGAAATTAGAGGAAAGTCCTTTTCTGAACAAAACCAAACAGAAGTTATTCCCTCGGATCAGGATTTAGAAAGAGTTGCATCCTCAGAAGAGCGCGGTGAGGGGGCAACTTCAGAAGTTCCAGAGTCAGAACCTGCTACTCGTACCGAGGTAGGAGTCAGTGAAGATTGCTACATTATTCCGCTAGCTAGGTCGGAAGTTCCTCCTGATCAAGGAACCTATGAGCCATTCATTCCTGCGTCTCCAACTACCCCGGGAGCCAGAGATCCGAGTTCATCTTCTCCGAAGTCACCTTCGTCCCACATTACTATTCTCAAACGCCCTTCGTCATCATCGGAGTCTCCTTCTGTTCCTACATCTTTATTTTCTAACGATATATTTATTGATGATTGTATAATTAATAATGTTAATTGTAGGCGAGGCACTGAAACTTGTATTGATTTACAGGTGTAGAATAATCTGGATCAGGATATAGGAACGACAGAGAGGGTAGAGGAATAGAATACTTATGATAATGCAGACCCAATTCAGGAGGTTCCTATGGAGCATCCTTTTCCTAATCAAGGTATAGAGTTTGAGAACATTCAGAAGGATAAGCTTGTTCGTAAGAATCCCAAGTGGGTTCAGATGCTAGGTATTCATACGGAAGACAAAGGGGAATCCTCTAGTAGTAGGTCGTTGAGGACCCGCAATAACAAGGTTTTATAATGTCTATAGCTTGTTGGAATGTAAGAGGGTTTCATAACCCCAACAGAATGGGAGAAGTGAGAAAACTTATTGATAAGCATAAAATTAGTTGTTTCAGTGTTTTGGAAAATAAGCTGTTGTTCCCAGATATTTTGAAGTTGGAAAAAGCATTGGATGACAGATGGAAAATAATTAGTAATGTCTCTTGTTATTTTAAGTGCAAGATTATGGTCCTCATTGACGAAGATTCTTGGGATTTCAATTATATTAGCATGAGTGATCAACACATTTCCATTGAATTGATTAATTCCTCGAAATTCAAATGTAATCTCACCTTTGTCTACGCTCATAATTTTGTTGCATTAAGAAGTAGACTATGGAAGAATTTACAGGAGGATGCTATCAATATTTATAGACCATGGCTTTTTCTTGGGGACTTTAATTGTATTCGCAGTCCCTCAGATAGAAAGGGAGGTAACCCAGTTAATTTTGGTAACCTGTTTGAACTAGATGATATGTCTAATCTTACTGGTCTTAATGAGATTAATATTAAAGGTTACGAATTTTCATGGTGGTCTGGTCCGAGTCAAAACATATTTTCCAAAATTGACAGGGTTTTTGCAAACCTAGACTGGATCAACTTATTCACAGACTTATCGGCTGAATATTTGCCTCCTTCTGTGAGCGATCATAATGTAGTCCTAGTCTCGCTTTCTGCTAAGCCAAGGGTCAAGAATAGACCGTTCAGATATATGAACCATTGGTCTTTATGTGATCTATACTTTCCTCTGATTGAGAAACATTGGGTTTCTAATCATACAGATAGACCTTTGTATCAAATCATTAGTATTCTCAAGAATATCAAGAGAGTGCTTAAGAGTTGGAGCGCTAAATCTCGTGATACCAAACAAGAGGTTATTGTGCAGAGAGAGAATTGTTCAAGACTTCAGAAACTTCTGGAAAAATCTTATGATCACTTTTTAGCTATGGAATTTCAAAATGCCAAGATAAACCTGGAAATAGCACTCAAGAAAGAATTCCTGGATGCCAAACAAAAGGCCAAATGTGAATGGTTGATGATGGGTAATGAGGCTTCTTCTTTTTTCTATGCTAAAATGTCTAGTAAAAGAATTAGAAAGCGGTTGACCAACATTGGTGTTGATGGGAAGGTGATTTCGGAAGATAAGTTTGTAGAATCGGCTATTGATTTCTACAAACGAATATTTAACCTTCCGTTATGTGATCAGCTTCCAGAGGTTATCTGTAAATCGATTATTACTGATTACAGAGCTAATTTTTTGAACGATGGTATATCTTTGGAAGAAATTAGATTTGCTTTGTGGGATATTAAAGATTCTACCTCTCCAGGTCCGTACGGTTTTAACTCGCTGTTTTTTAAAACTCACTGGAACCTTTCGAAAGACTTAATTTTCAAAGCTTTGAATGATATTTTTCAAATGGGTCTTATTATCAATGAGTGGAACCATACATTCATACACTTGATTCCAAAAAAAGACCATTCCACATGTATCCAAGATTTTAGACCCATTGCCTGTTGTAATACCTTATATAAGGTTTTCACCAAAATCCTGTGTAACAAACTGGGTGTTTTTTTAGATAAGTTGGTGTCCCCGAATCAGACGGCTTTTATTAAGGGTAGATCAATAGGGGATGGTATTTTGTTTGCTCATGAAATTATCAGGGGTCTTGGTAGAAAGGATAATAAATATATGTGTATTAAAGTTGATTTAAAGAAAGCATATGATTCGATAAATCGATCTTTTGACATACATATGCTAATAAGCTTGGGTTTCCCAGATAAATGGGTGAGAATTATTGAAAATTTAATTAAGACTCCCGTGTTTTCTATTATTGCTAATGGAGAAGCGCACAGTTATTTCAAGAGTTCTAATGGGCTTAGACAAGGTGACCCGCTTTCCCCTATACTGTTTACCCTGGTTATGGAATATTTTACTCTTCTGATGGACGAAAAAGTCAGGGCTGGTCTTATTTCTCCAATTACATACTTTGACAATAAATTGACTCACCTTATTTACGCTGACGACATTATTGTTTTTACTAAAGCCAATGCTCAAAATGCAATTGCTATTAGTGATGTTTTTAAGACCATGAAGAAGGTTACAGGCTTGGAGCTAAGCTATGAGAAATCTAACGTTTTCTTTGGGAAAGGGGTGGATTGCTGTAACGATATTAGTATGATCCTCAATATTGAGCAATCGGATCTCCCAATAAGGTATCTGGGTATCCCTCTGTCTAGTGCTAACCTGAGGGATAAGGATTATTCTCCTTTAATAGAGAAGATCAAGGTTAGGATCGATAGATGGGAAACAAGAATGTTGAGCTTAGCTGGGAGACTTGAACTTATTAAATCTACCATTTACCCTATCATTCAATTCTGGATGCAATGCTTTTGCCTCCCAGTTTCTACAGTTCAAAAAATTAAACACTTGATTCTGAACTTTCTTTGGAAAAGTCATAGCAGCAAGATTCCTTGGGAGGTTTTGTGTAGGCAAAAAGAAGAAGGAGGAATGGGATTGAGAAATTTAGAAGAGATGAACAAATCTCTATATATCAAACTGATATGGAAAGTAATCAATTTAGAAGGTATTTGGGCGGAACTAATACATTGTAAATATATTGATCTTAAAAGTTTTTGGGAAATTAACCAGCGATCGAACGATTCGGGAGTGTGGAAATTCATTTTAAAAAACAGACACGAAGCTTTGAATTGCCTTTCTCTTAACATTGCAGATGGTAAAACTATTTCTCTTTGGTTTGATCCATGGTTAAATGGAAGTTCTATTATGGAACGTAGTGGGAGAGACACAGCTTTCAGAACTGGTACGGAAAATTTGTCTCTCAGTAAGATCTTAAGTAATGGTAAGTGAAAGTGGGATTCGTATAGTTTCTTATTCCAAATTCATGCAGAAATTGAAGGCATCAAGATTCACAAGAACAGGAGAGGGATTTCTGGTCTTGGAAGTGTTCTAAGGATGGTTTGTATCAGTTTAAAAAAGTTTGGAATTCGGTTCGATCCAGTTTTGAAAGTAAGAACTGGGCGTCTTTGGTCTGGAACAATATTCACGTTCCTAAGATGGCGGTATGCCTTTTCAAAGCCATTAATGACTATCTTTTAACAAAAGAAAGATTACTACAGAAACAGATAGTCGTGGACCTAAATTGCGTCTTTTGTAATAATCACATTGAAAATATAGACCATCTATTTTTTCAATGTAATTTTACAGAAAATGTTTGGCTTTAGAGCTGTAAGAAATTTTTCAAATCGCCGAAAAGTCTTTTTTCTTTTTCTTTGAAAGACGATTTACAGAAAATTGTTTCTTTATCTAGCTCAAAAAGTCTCTATTCAGACTTGTTTCAACTATCTCTTTCTGTCTGTGTTTGGCATATTTGGAAAGAAAGGAACGACAAGATTTTTCAGAATCATTTTATGGATAGGTCGCAGATTTGTATCAATATTTTCCAGACTATGAATATTAGAATGGCTAAATCTAAACATTTCAAGAACATCACTGACTTGAATGAAACAATAGTATTGAAATGGGGATATACCTCCCAATGCTGAATTGGGGCATCTTCTGCTTTATCATAAGTATTATTCCTCCGCCTTCTTCCTGTTTCAAAGATCCTTGGCTCCAGGTTTCGTGAACCTGTATTATTTACAATGTTTCTCTCCTCCCCTCACTTAATTACATTATTATTTACAAATAACAATAATTATTGAATTAGTTTATAAGGATGCAGATTTGCAGGTTGATCCGAGTGTTGTAGTCTCTTCTTGGACTCTTAAGAATATTCAGCTTGAGTCTCGAGAATCTCAGTCTTGATACTTCGAGTTATCTGGAAGAAGATTCATAGAATTAATTCACATAAAGATAAAAGAAGCATCTTTTTGGTTATTAGTGACTTATCTTGTTAATTTCTTCTCTGTTCTTCTTGAGGAAGTGCTGGTTGCATCTTAGATCTGGAAGTTGAAGACGAGTTTCCAAGCAATTGTAGGCTGTTCCGAGTTCTCGTATTAACGACCTGGTTATGAAAGAAGTTTAGTACGAAGATTTGAGTTTTTTTCTTAGATAGTTTTGTCAGATCTAATACCTGCCTTGTTCCATTCTGGTTGGATCGAAGATTTTGCTGGCTGATGTCCTTCGAGTTGTTGCTGATGTTCATCTCCTCGGTCTCTAAGGAAGAAGCTACGATCTGGAAGTAGCTGAGGATGTTTCGTTACTTTCTCGCTCGCCGCCATTGTTGTTTCTTCTTTTTTATTTCTTCGAGATGAGATAGGAAGTAAATGAAGTAGTAGAAGTGTCGGTTTGCCTTATTTGCTTTGAGATCTGTCTCGAAGCTTCTGGTAGTTGGTTTTTGATTAGTGGGCTTTGGGCTGGTAGCTTTGTCTGTTTAGCTCGGGCCTGTCTTGTTTGTTTGAGAGTTGGCTTTGCTTTGTTTTGGTCTTGTATTATGACTTTTGTATATACTTTGCTTATAGTAATAGAAAGCTTGAACCAAAATTCAAAAAAAAACTTAAGTTATATAGTTGAATTAGTTGGAAATAAATGAATTAACTTAAGTTAATATATTTGGATGAAAATTTGGCTCAGGTAAACTTATGAAATGGTTCATAAATAAAACGGGCATGGATTGGTTTGTTGTTGAATATAAAATTGAGCGAACAAGATTTAGTGAATAAATTGAATGTGGATTAATAAAATTGATAAATTAATTTAGAATCAATTGGGAATGGATATGAATATATTGGATACGAATATGAAATGAACACAAATGAATTATTTGTGAATCACTTGGAATTTAATAAAATGGTATGAAAATCGATTGAAATGAATAATCGAATGTTGGAACCTTGTGATTATTGATAAATTCATGCTGTGATTATTGATAAATTCATGCTATAACATGTTGGTTATGGAATTTATGTGTTTTCACTAATTAAATGAATGAAATGATATTAGATTTCATGTTTATGGAACTTACGTGTTCTAATTGAGTAAGTATAGGTACAAGGAGGCTATTGGGCTAGATTTGGGTTGTGAAATTGCATATAAAGTAAGCTCGCTCGCTTAAAATCGCTAAATAAAGGTACGTTTTCATATTAAATATAGCGATGGTATAAATAGTGATATATATTGTGTTTTAGACTGTGCGGGTTGATGTATATTGTTTTTATCATTTTTATCATATTGCAAAAGGCTCTCCGTACAAAGGAGACTGCCAAAAAAATTCGAAAATTTAGGGTGTTAGAAAATTTTTGGAAATTTTTGGGAAATTTTTTTTAACTAAAAAATTAATTTTTGAATTGTATTTGAAATAAAGAGATTTTGGTTTAGAAATGGGAACTAATTGTTTTGTATGGAACTAAAGGATTTAGAAAAGTGAAATATCAAATTTCAACTAAGCAGGCTTTGATAAATTAATGGATTTGGAGCATTTTTCCTACTTAGCAATTTCGAGGACGAAATTATTTTAAGGGGGAAGGAATGTAACGACCCGGATTTTGAGTCGCTTGATTTTGAACATTTAATTTATTTAAATGTTGAATTTGAAATGTAAATGGAATTTTAAATAAGGGGTATGTTTGAATTGAAAATTTGGGAAAGTTATAATTTATAAACGATATTTATAAATAAAGTGAAGTGACATCATTTGATAAATTGGGAATGTAAATTCACAGTGCGAATTTATAATGAGATATATGATCGGTTTAAAAAGAAATAGAGGAATCTATTTTTGATTTTGGAAATAGTTGTGAAATAGGAAATGTAAATCCATTTGTGATAAATCGAGAGAGATTTATAAATATAAAATTTGTTATATTGAAATTTAAAAATATATTCTTATCTAGAAGTTAAGTTGTTTTAAAACGGATGGTTATTTATTAAACTATGTAGTTTAAAACTGTTAGTATTAAAACATTTTAGAAGTTGGGTTTTTCAAAATATTTAATATCAATTGAAATAAATTCTAATTTTTATAATAAGCTTTGTAAATCGATTAGTATTACTTACAAATGATTTGGAAATTAGTTATTGTCGGTTATTTAAAAAGTGCATTGATATTTTAAATAGTTACTTAATCATGTTTTGAAATTAAATTATCATTCTTTAAAAATATTTATTACTATATATATATATATGGTTTAAAGGTAAGTGATTGAAGTGATTTATAAAATACTCTTGAGATTTGAAAATCAAGTCATAAAATGGAGATGGTTTTATAAGAGGAATTTTATAATGGAATTCTGAAAACTTGAGAATTTTCCAAAATGTTTTAGATATGGGAACTTTGAAAATGAATCTGAATTCATAAAATAAGTTATAAATTGTTAGATGAGATTATAAATGAGATAATCGATTTTGGAAATTGTAAAAAAGAATTAATAGAAAATTCCGGAGATTCATGAGATAAGTTACGATATTTCTTAGAGTGTTGATATTTGAAATGATTTTGGAAAATAAGACTTATAATATTTTCCTAAGTATCAGAATGGAATTTTGAAATATTTCTAAGAGTCAAGATGGATTGAAAATATCCTATTATGGATATAAGTTTTGCAATTGTTTCAAATGATGAAATACTGGAAGAGATTTATATATATCCTTGTAAAAATATTTTGGATAAATATTTTAAAATTTTTATAATATGGGCCTAGTGACTGCCTATGTGTGTAATTTGATAGTTAAATAACCGACTATCAAAATTGGCCAAATTCGATGATCGTCTTGAAGAAACCGGGATCAGATTTAATTATCCGAAAACCACTTCAATCCAATTTATGTGTAACGAATTGTAATATCTCAGAAATAATGGAGATGGTGGTTTCGAAGGAGATTCTGTTTGTCCAAACCCAGGACAACTTGTATGGATAAATGCTATCATTGCATTGCTTGCCTAGAAGGCAGTGTTAGCATTCCAAATGGGATTGCTATTCAAAAGGTTAAACGTAGCCTCAAGCCTCATCAACCGGGAAATGACTAAAACAGGGCATGCAACAGGGCTAAGTGGGTCGCTCCCATCAGGATATGTCATCATCTATCTAGATTCTGCTATTATTATTGATTTGGGTGTGCATGAGAGATCTTGATTACGGTCGGAAGACCGGGGTGATGACATATTCGGTACTAGTAGTCAAGTGCTAGGCCGGTTCTGTATGGAAGATTACAAGATGTTCTTGTCAGACCTGGGTGCATTGATCTAGAGATGCACTCATCGGAGGTAGTTCCTTACCTAGTCATAGTATGTAATCCATTCTCCAATACGAGCCTTTAAGGTTTTGATTGGAGAGCCTAGTATGCTAGAATTTAATTAATGTAACAATTTCGACTATTTTATTAAGTATTTGTACTTAGACACTATTATAATATCACACGTTTTTTATATAATTGGTTTTGGTTATTGTAAGGTAAAAACCCGTCATGTTTATGTGTGGCATGGTCTTACGAGATACCTTTGTTTTTCAAAGGCTTTTGATAACTGTAATAATTCAAATTAAGTGTGTTTTCTCACGTTGATTTTCCAGACTGACTTGGGTGTTATTTATTTATAATGCAAGGGTCAGACCAAGTATTACAAATTCAGGTTAGGATGCTATGGAGCTTAGGAGATGAGCTGGATGACAGAGACGTATTCCCGTACTTGTTTATTTTTCGCTGTGTCTGTGTTAAACTGTATATTCAGTACATGTGAGGACAAGTTATTATAACTGTCCATATTTATTGTTGACTGTTATACTTTGATGATTGTATGTATAAAACAGTTATAGTTCTTTTTGTATAAAGATCTGTTATTATATATTATATTTTGTTCCGCTGCAATTATGAGATTCTGCATTGTTGTTTCTGTTTGTTTCTATCTCCTTTTCTTCTTCACCCCTAGTTATTCGCCATTTCGTACAATTTGAGTTGGACAAGTGTGAATTATTGTCAACTAAAAGGGTACGGGACGACGGGTCGCTACATTATGTTACCAAAGATTCGGGTAACCCATAATCTACGAAACGCAAGGGCATAAGAGGTGCGATGTTCTGTAGCCTCGGTGTAGTCCGCTCTTGGAATAGAGGGATGCACTAATCTATTATTTATTCGGAAGGTTAGACTCAAGGGTCTGGTTATGGCTAGAAACCTCCCGAGATTTGGTAGCATATAGTTTTGTATGCTTGTATATAGGTATCATTTCAAAAAGGTGATTTGTTTTCAGATCCCAAAGTAAAGGACTAGTTTGATTATAAAAGATAGATACATACATACATACATACATACATACTTATATATATATATTTCAAAAGTTTTGAAATAAGAATTCGGGAATAAAGTCCTAAGAGATAATTTCCGTAAAGGTAATTAGATCTGAAAAATCTAAATGTAAAGATTAAGCCTAAGTGGGTAGTTTTGGGAATTGCATATTGTTTGTTGCATCGTAGGCTCCATGAGTCCTATTTGTGGAAGGAGAACTACGTTGGCTTGATCCTGTATCTAATTGGGTACCCAATTAGATAGGGGTACGTAGGCAGTCACAAGTTGTAATGATGCACCCCCAATAATAACATAACATTTTTCTGTTTATTGTTTGCCATATATAGTGTTTTGATGTATTTTTCCTGCTTACTATTTTATTTCGCATTTGTCATGTTTATTAAGTTTGCAGGAATGGCTATTACTGTCTCTCTCATTAGAGTTGTGCAACGGAAGATTTATTTATATTTGTATTTGTTACGTATTAAAGCACACCTAGTAGATTAAATTGATTACTCCGATAACTTGTATAATTGAAATTGTATCATATACATTTAATAGTGTTGAATATTTATCAAATATTATGTATTATGTTGGTAGTTTTCATTTGTAGTTTTAGAACGGATGGGTTTTTCGGTGATTTTGACTAGACCGAAAATTCAGGTCGTCACAAGGTCCATGGCTATATCCGCTTGTGGGGTCTTCGCTCCTAGATTTAAGTTCATAGCTGGTTGTCTCGCGGTCGCTGGAGTGCTTGTGTTTCCTTCTATATTGATTCCCACGGTTCCAGCCATCACTCCTTTCTACGGCTGCTTCCCATTCCTTCTGTTTAGGCCAGAAATGGAAAAAATTTCTTGTTCTGCGACAACCGCGGGTTCTGCCATGGTTCTTGGAGCAGGATGTGATTGTAAGGTCAAGAGGGCATTCAGTTTGTCCATAAGAGCTCTCTGACTGCTTTCCATTTTCAGATTGATTTCGTCAACCATTTTATTCAATTCTTCTCTACTTACAACTTCGCGTTGATTAGAGAATCCTAGCACCTGATCTCCTATGTTAGCGCCATTTACTTCAATTTGTCGATGATTCATCTCTTCTCCGACAATTACCGCCCCTATGGATCTTCCAGAAGTAGTTCTTTTTCTTCCCAGAGCCATTGATTCTTAGCAGCAGATCTTTTGAATAGAAATTAAAGATCTAACTTATGGACCTTGTCTGATCCAAAGTAGACAGTTAGATCTCTTTCATGAGTTCGCTTCTCAATGAAAGCACTAAAATGTTGACCCAAAAAGTGGATCAACACCCTGGATTGAGTGTGAAATCACCAGCCCTATTTATCAAGGCAAATAGAATAGAGACAAGAAGTAAAAACTTGCAGATAAAGTAAAAAAGAGGAGATTTTTATAGTGGCTCGGCTATTAATGAAGCCTACGTGCATTTTATAACTTTTCTTACTTACTGACTGCTATTACAAGCTGAATCTGATTACAACGCAATTGAATTATGTAAATGGGATCAAGTCACCAATGCTAGAGTTCAGTGGAGAATCATAATGAACCCTGTAGATGACCATTGTATGAGAGAAGAAGAATGAAGAGTAGTTTCTGCAGAGATTTAGCAGACAGCCCAGAAGATCCTGTTTATGTTACTATTAGGATGGTATTTATAGGGGTTAGAGAGCTATTGGGCTAGGTTGCCTTGCCAGATGCTTGTAAATGACCATACGAAGGTGCACTGAAAGTTTCACGGTGAACCGAATTAATTTGATGGATCGCTAGCGATCTATGGGCTATGGATTGCTAGCGATCCATAGCTTTTGGGTCGCTGACAATCCAACTGCTTGCGATGCTTTCCTTCATCCTCTTCTTTAAACTCCATGGTGACCTGGCTCAATCATATGGATCGCTAGCAATCCATGTACTTATAGTGTTTTTGGACTTTGCCTTCTAGATTGCATTTTTTATCTCATGTTGGTGTTCTCCATGTAATTTCGTAGCTTGTTGCCTCGTTTTGATGGCGATCCACACACTGGTTGCATCGGACTGCTGATTGAATTAGGCGAATGCTCACTTCTCGATTTAACTAGCTTGAAATTTCATCAAACTTGTCCATCATTATTAAAATGCCTATTGGACCATGATGCAAAAGGATGGATGGACTCACGCGCGAACATTGTGGATCGCTAGCGATCCATAGGAGATGGATCGTTAGCGATCCATCAACTTAGCATGTTTTTGCTTTCTTTTTCTCTAATCCTTCTTAGTTGATTCTTCTAGTCCTTTTGGTTGGCTCTTGAGCTGTTTTGACTCGACGAAGCTGTTTTGACTTCCTTTGAATTTTGCTGGGTTAAAAACCCGGATAACACTACTGTACTTGAAATAACTCAATTAAACTATTGGTAGCATTGTCATATGGTTTTATCTTCAAAACACTACAATCATGTTGCTAACATTAACAATAAGTTATAGATCCTAGTTTTACAGTAGTGGTACAAAATGAAATCCTAATGACTACACATCCTCTTGCTTCATCTTCGAAGCTTTAGTCATCATCGGAATATAACCGGACTAATCCCATATACTCATTGTAACATCTCATAAATTAACGACCTAGTAATTAAGTAGTCAATTTTAGGAATAAAGAAAATTTAAATAATGGAAAGGGGCGAATATTCATGTGATGCTTGGTTACTCCTTATGCTTGGATGGATCAAGTGATACTAGGAAAAATCCTAATTGAAAACATAAATTAATGAGAATAAAATGCAATCGCTAGGGCTAACAAATTTATAAGAAAATGGGATAGTGGGCCGGCGGTCCAAATTATCCTTGTGAAGTAAAGATATCCACTTCCCTCTTTCCATTTCATTTTACAGTCAAAACTAAAAACCAAAGCTTGAGCTCTTTAATGGTGCTTGTGGCCTAAACTAAAAGAAGAAAAAAGTAAAGGATTAAAGCTAATGGAGCTAGAGACTCATCAACTAAAAGTATGGATGAGTAATATATTTCCTAATCTTTTCTTCCTTGCAGTCCTTATGCCGTTTGATAATTTGGTCATTCCATTGATTTTGCTTGATTAATTGGCATGGTTATTAAATATGGGGATAAGAAATCATGTCAGAAAACGGTTTTGATAATAGAATTTATCCTTCAATAGATAAATTGTTATAAATTGATTAAGATTCGTATATGAAGAAAATTGTTTAGTTATAAGGAATATTATACATGATTAATCTTACTATAGAAAAACTGGGAACAAATTAGATAATTTCTGAAGGAAATTAAGTTTAGGCGAATGGTTATAATAAGGAACCGAAAGGTAAATGGACAACGACCGAAAGGTTAGTTAATTATAAAGTTAAATTATTGGGTTGTAGATCAGATCCACATCTTATGCTAAATGTGTTAGTACAGTGCATAAAAAGTAATAAAAGACTAAGTCAAACTAGTCAAAAGTTGATACGTGTAAAGCTAGTATTAGACGTGCAGTGGGGAGTTCCAACATGTACCGAAGGGTAGTGCGAAAGGTGTTAGAGTAGAACCAAAGGACAAATATATTCAAATCCTAGGAGTAAAAGACTTAAGTATGAAAGCTAAGGTTGGATAAACCAAGATGCTAGCCGACGGCTGAGAGCGGTTGATAGTTAAGTAAAAATTATGGGAAAAGGAAGGGACTTTGGAAATTTGAAGAGTTAATTTCACAAATCACCGAAACCAAACCATAACAGGCTTCCGTGGACAAAACCGAGAATGGTGACTACCGAGAGTAGCGTACTCTCGGAAGTAGATGTAAACTGGAACTAGTAACTTCCGAAGACAATAAGGCATGATAAGGCTAGATGGTGAGTTCGGACCTGAGACACTAATGACAATATGACAATCAATATTAATAATCGAAAGACACTACAACAAAACAAGTCATTTGTTTCAATTGTTTACCGCCTATTGTTTTGGTTCTACAACCGAAGCAAATGAAGATGATGCGACATGCCAAAGTCTGTTGCTTCGGTTGTTGAACCGAAGCAAAAGAGGTCATTTCCTTTGGTTGTTGAACCGAAGCAAAAGGGGTAAAACACCAAAGCAAAAGATGTCATTTGCTTCGGTTGTTCCTTAACAACCGAAGCAAGTGACCACTTATTTGCTTTGGTCATTCATGAAAACCGAAGCAAATAACAACGGAAGCAAAAAAAATAATGATACCGTTTCAAGTTTTAAAATCTGAAACGGCTTCAAATGACAATGACATTTTCATGTTAAATAGCTATAATATAACCATAAAAATAATATTTGCACACTGAGAATAATAATAATCACAATGATCTTTACATGAGCTTAGGCATGCACTATATGCAATGTTTAATTTCACATAGAAGTTGATAAGAGCTATTGTAATACAAGGAATTTGAGTTGCAATCTTGCAAGGACCAAGTTGAAGTAGGCCATGTCCAGCTTGAATCACAGCTATAGTCTGTTTAAACAAAGCAGATTTGGTATACAAAATCTACGTTAATGACTGTACCAGTAACACAATAGGAATTTGCACTAAATGTGTAGCTAAGTATTTGTACTTTGGATAAGTGTAAATTTGTCCAGTCTCAAGTATAGTACAGTTAAGTTGAAGAACGGAGGTGAAGACCTTATTAAATAAATTTAAATCTTACTGTTTTTTATATGCATCATACATGAATAAATTGCTAGTAACTAAACTGGAAAATAAAGAATATATAAGTAAATGGAATATCTATTTGCACTTATGTTATTTATGTACAGATTCTAAACTCTAAACATATCCAAAAAACCAGAATTTTTTATTTTTGTTTTTTTATTTTTTATTTTTTTGGGATGATACTATTATCTATTGGACTAAACCAAGTTTACTATTATTATTAACTTCTAGTAATTATTATTAACTCTATGAAAGGTCGTGTGACTGTGTTCAAACTAGATATGTCTATTTATGTATGAACATATGCATGCATGCTTATAGTGTGCTATATTAGTGCATGGTCATGTTTAATGAAGAGTGTGTCTATTATGAAAAGGTAATTAGAGTATTTTTATATATTTATGTATGTCCATAAATGTTGTAATGTGGTGATTGAAACAAATTATAAAACTACTAAAAGAAATTAAAAATATCATCATAGGAAACATTTCAGTGTTACAAAACAAAAGTTATATTGATGTCCTAAGAGCATAATAAGTCGCTAAAAGAAAACAAAAAATAAAAAGCTACAAAAAATTGGCAGGATGAAAAGAGATAATTTAATAGAGAAAAAGCTCATATTGTTGTAATCGAAACCGTTTTTTAATGTTAGTGGTAAAGGGAGAAGGAAAGCATCAGCTTTCACTTTTCTTTTCTACGTCTTAACAGTGAAGAAGGAAAGTAAATGATGTCTTAATGAGTAAAAATACAACAATTTAATGTAATAAAAGAGAAGAAAAACATATATACGTACAACATCAAAATATCTCTGCCAATAATTGGATATGTTAGGCTCACATCCAGAAGCAGAAGGATCTTTAAACACCTATTTGTAACACTTATTAGATGCCACCTTTCCCATCAACTATTTTATTTGCCAATTCAATTATTCACCCTATCATTACATTTTTCATAAACCATTAATTCACCAAAGCACAAAAATCAAGCAAGGGAAACTATGGATATTATTCAATCACGATGTCAATGACAGCGTCAACATTTTAATTCTTTATTCTGAAATATTATCCGAATTATTTAGTCATTCATAGTTCAACTAGCTAGCAAATAAAATTCATAGGAGAAATAAGAAAAGCAACAGTAGGGAATGAAAACACCTTAGAGAAGTTTACATGCTCCAGGTGATGCATAGTCAATAACAACACGTGGACCGATCAATATCTTTTAAGACATTGGCCCATCTAATAATTCCAGTCCACCTATCATAAACAATTTACATATAAGTAACTTGAATATATATGAACAAAGCACTACTATATGCCTGAATGTTTTCATGGATAACTTATCCATTTAGACCTCTTTTAAAACAAATTACATGTTTAAGCCACTTTGAAAACTATTAATAATGGATATGTATTTGCCTTACATGGCATAAAACTGCATTTTGAACGAGTTCACTTTTAACCTGCGCCAGCCATTAGTTCTATTTAAAAAAATACATGTCAGTGCACTTTGAAATGGTGCCTTAAGAAGATTTCACTTGCCAAGATTCGAAATGAGCCAGTACAAAATGTTACTGAGAGCCATGACACAATTTATGATAATAAACTTAGGAAATGAGCTATATAGACTAGTTTTGCCAAAGAATAATAGTACCATGCATATTTCAAAACTAATTATCAACAAAGGTTTTTCTTTTCCTTTTTTCTATCAAGCTAGCACTAAATCGATATTTTGAACTGGCATGATTTCAAATTATCTCAATGTAAAATAAGATAAATTTACAACTAGTGCGATCTATGATCGCTCCAGTGTAAATTGTATATTGTACGTTGGTTGTAGCATAAATAGACCGTTTTTGTAGTTAGTTTTGAGTAAGACCTATTTTTATTATCCTTTAGCTAACTGGGCATGTTTAATATAATTTTCCTATCATTTATATTGAATGTATGGAGAATACTGAGTGCGATAGGTCTCAAATGAAAGATGTAAAAGAAAAGTAAAATAAAACAAAGCAAAGAAGATGATGCGATAAAAGAGGATTAGTGAAATAATTTTTTTTTTGCTTTTTTATATTGTTTCATTTCTATCATAAACTAATTGTCTAGAAAATCTTATGTGAAAACAAAATAATGGCAAAATGTTCCCTCAGCCATGGTGCTATAACTGGTGCTTTGACTTATCCATTTAAAATTGATCATGCATTTCAACTTCTTTCATGTATAATTGGTGAATTATCTAGAGAAAAATGTTTTACCTCTTTAATTTCTAGCAAAAGAGATTTAACATGTCCGCTAATAGATGAGCAAGCTCCAGCCCGAACTAGCACACAATCATGAACACGTCAACTTGTAGTTTTTGAAGAAGAGATATTAATCTATTGAGATCATTGGTTGGTTGACCATAATCTCTAATCTTTTCATGCAAAAGTTGCTCTTCTTGAAATAGTTACTAGACCTTTTGTTCCATCAGTCTATACATCCTGAACTAGCACATAATCATTAGCCTGCAGGTTCCTTGCATTGGATTTATAAGCCAGAACTTACGTAGACCTCCTTGTTCTTTACTGTTCTCATTATCCACATTAAAGAAAAAATGTCTTTCTTTCTTTCTGATGTGAAATAAAGTTCCTTCATAAATTTACGAATTAATTATAAAGCAGAATTAGTTGAGTACTGACACTATCTTCACACTTTTCTAAATATTGATGTATATCCCAAAAATGCTGTTAATCTAAGAAATAGGGCTGAAACCAACATACATCTGAAAACCCAAATTACAAAAATGAATCATGACCATCAAAGGAAAATCAGTTGAGAAATTACTACCTTGAATGCATAAGTCGGTAACTGGATTTGTGAAGGAAGCCGTGGAATATAGAGAAGGCACTTTTGGTTATAAGTGTTGTGTGGATTAACAACAGAAGTCGTGTAGATCATGGAGGCTTGATTGTTGTGTAGATCATGGAAATGTTTGAAATCGAAATCGATTTCTATATTCAGAAAGAATCGATGGAAATCAAAATCAACGAAAGCTAAGGTTTTTTTAAAAAGGAATGGAAATAACTGGTGGAAAGGAACCAGTAATTGGTGAAAAGGAAGCGAGGAAGCAGTAATTGGTGAAAAGGAAGCGGCAATTGGTGAAAAGGAAGCGGGAGTTAAATAATGTGCGTTTGGTTGTATTAAAATAATTTGCTGCTTCGATTGCTACAAAATCGATACAAATAATACTATTTGCTTCAGTTGTAATGACATCCGAAGCAAATAACACTATTTTCTTTGGTGCATTTGCTTCGATTATTAACGACAACCGAAGCAAATTTCAATTTTTTTGTTGCTTTCCATGTATCAATTGCTTCGGTTGTTAAGGAACAACAGAAGCAAATGATGCTATTTGCTTCGATCATGAACAGAAATGAAGCAAATGAAGCGATGCAGCAAGCATATTTTGTACTAGTGAGATCACTAGTTGCAACGTTAGGTTAATAAATAGCTAAGTGAAAAGCCTAATAGTGAATGGTTAAGTAGTAGATTCAGTAGTTGAAGTAAGGTCTTTGTTGCAGTCAAAGAAACCGAAAGCAAGGAGTAAGGCCTGTGTAATGACCCGCTATTTCGAACCATTCAAATCGACAATAATCCACACATGTCAGACTTGAATTGCTCAAAACAACAGATTGTTAATTTATAATTGGAAAAACTTAGCATATACAGTAAATAACTCAATCACAGAATCACAGACACAGAGTTTTACAACAATAAGCACCGGAATAGATAAATAGTAGTTCATGAAGCTACTACATAAACATCAGAGTTTTAAAACAAATACAATAGAAATCCCAAATACAAGAAGCCTCCAATACAAAAGCAAATGACAAGTCTGAACAAAACAACTTGAAATAACTGAAAGGCTGAGTAGATTAAGATAGACCTCCAAGCAAATCTCCAAGCTCCAAAGGCGAGTCTCAAATGTTGTGACACTCAGTCTGACCCGAGCATAAAGCAAAACACAAAACACAAAACACTCGAGTCAGGATTAACATTCCTATGCAAGTAAATTAACTCAAGTGAAATGCAATATAGCTTAAAGGATGTTTGGGATTCCCATCCTTTAAGGATCCGTGGAACTATCTACATACATAGTACAATACGCTACATAGATAATGTCTACAGTAAGGTAAAATATTAAAATAGCGTTAAGGGGTTACCCATATCCCCTTTAACACATTTTATATAAATGTCGCAGTCTATACAGTACTGTAAACTCCACCAAACCGGTGGACTATCAAGGAGCACTCCATAGGTATGACACAAACCAAACTCGCAGTGGGCGCAATAAGGCATGTGACGGGCATGCGAGGCAATGCCCATGGTAGGATACTACCGTTTTGCAGAACCGGGTTGGTGGTAACGCATAGCAGCTACTACTGCCCACCTCGAGACACACTCCCATAATCAAAGGTGCACCCAATCAAATCACAAAGTAATTGTAACGACCCGTAAAATTTAGTGATTTTATTTATTTAATTAATTGAATTTTGGTGAAATTTTAAATGATAAAATTTTGAAATTTAAATTTGATATTTGAAATGCGTCTGTTTTAACATAGAAACTGGTAAATTTTCAACAGATAATTTGGAAGTTTATTTTCTAGTGTAATTTTATTCCAATTTATATCAGTTAAAATTGATGATAATAAAATGTTTTCCAAACCTGAATATTTTTACTTAGAAAAATTCTAATTCATCTTCTGACTAAGACGTCATTTTTCGTTTTTCCAAATTCGGACTTCTTTAGCTCCATCGATCTTATTTTTCTGCGTTTTTGCTGCATTTTCCGCTAGTAGAAAATTCGAATTTTTATAATTCAATCATACCATTGATATTTGTATACCATTTTGATCGTCTCGCCATGCTGATCTCCGCAGTATGTTCAATTGTCAATTTCGGAATCCAATGTGCGGAGCAATCTGAGAAACGCCTAGCGGATCGGTTCCGTATTTTATGTCTCTTGAGTTTTGTGACCTTTCAATTGTCTACCGTTTGAGAGAACGAACAGCCACTAGTCTCTTACCATTCCTACTTCAATTTTATATCCTTCGGTTCGTTTCTTCATATCTGGTTCCAAAATTGAAATGAGAATAATAAATTAATATATATTAATGAGTTATATGAGCTGTTCATCATCCTTTCATTTCTGTAGCTATTCATCTTCTTGCTTCACTATCACTTCCTTTTTATTTCTCTTCTCTTCCATTCGTTGGGCACGCTCGGCCAAAGGAAGGCAACCACCACTTCTTCCATTTCTCAATGTTCCACCACCAACTGCTACCTCACCGTGTACCCTAGCCGGTCTCGGCCTCGTCCAGGTCCACAGCCACCTCGGCTGCTCCACCCTCCGTCAACTCCTTCGAACCTCCTCTTCCTCCCCCTTCCACTCCACTTCGGACTGACTTCATCTCATCTCCAACATCTACCACACGCAACTGCCCTCCACTTCTCCCTCTCTTCTCCTTCCACATCACCGCTGAGCCTTGTCACGGCCTCCACCTTCAACTAGCGGCCACCTCCAAGCCCTGACTACCATGCTCCTCTTTGCTTCCCTAAGCTTATATATATAGGTATAGTTTATATTATATTAGTATATATAGATTATAAAATTTCTTAGCTATATAGGTTGCTGTATATAGTGTTTACAATATGTTATACATAGATTTTTAAATTTTCAGTCACTGTGTAAGTTATATAATAGTTTACATGAGTTGTTTTCTTTCATATACACTGTATATACTTTTGTAGTCTAATGTATATATATATTATATATACCTCTGTAGCAATTTGTAGGCAAATAAATATAATACATTAGTATATCTTAGTTTATTTACTATCGGTCAGAGTTTATATTTGAGTTTATATTTATTTTATTATATAATATGTATATATATCATATATTTTACAGTATTTATGAATATACTTTCAGATTAGATTTTGGCTAGTTTGGCTAGTCTGTTGTTAATATATATAGGTTTATATTCATTCAATAGTACTATGTTATAAGTGTTGTTATATAAAGTGAAGTTTATACAAGTATATATATATATATATGATAAGGTTTTGAAGTTCATATCCTTGTATGATGTGGTCTGTTGTAAAAAAAAATGATGAAAAGTTTATACAGTGATGTTTTTTAAAGTATATATTAGTTTTATGTAAGTTAACCGTGTATGTTAGTATAGAATAGATTATTTATATATTCAGAGCTGCAGACTTTTTATATACAGTTAGTTTTATATAGGCTGCTAGTATGTTGTTACAGTAATGTATGTTATAATAATAGTATGTTTATTTAAATTAATAATTTTGAAATACACACACACGCACATATATATATATATATATATAAATATATATATTTAAAATTTAATATGTGTTCGAATTTAGTATATGATTAATAGTTATATATAGTTGACTGTCAGTTTATATATGAGTGTTGTTTTAAATTATGTTTAAGTTATATATATACATGTAGTATGTTGCCTATCCTTATAGGTATATATTAATTTATTTCAAAATTTTACTATGTAAATATGTTTGTTTTATATGTGTTTTATTTAAAAAAACAATGATTTCGAATTACATATATATTTAATATGTGTTTAAAATTAATATTTATTTGAAAATAATAAAATTGTATAATGTACATTTCGTTTCTGTGATATCAAACTGATTTTGATTTGTTCTCATTGATTTCTGTTATCAGCTCTATTCGTCGATTCGTGCCCATCTCACTTTACTTTGGAATTCGTGTTTGGATTCGTAACTCAATTTCAGTGTCTATTCTCTCTAGCCTCGAAAGGTGAGCAATCACTCACGATTAATGTTCTTATATTTATTAAATTTGATTTCAATTGAAACGACCATTGAAATATGCTGCTGTTAGTTATTTATATTGATATATCTATGCCATCATCTGTATCTGTTCACCTGTGGCACCTGACACCATTATCTGTTATTTATATTGATATATATATGCCATCATCTATATCTGTTCACCTGTGACACCTGAGACCATTATCTGTTATTTATATTGATATATATATGTCATCATCTGTATCTGTTCACCTGTGACATCTTACACCATTATCTGTTATTTATCACTGATGATATATGCCTGTTACTGTTGTTATATTTTTATCATATCTGTTATCACTCTGCAAGTTCCCTGTTAATATAGAATTCACTATGGGTTGAAATGATACATACCCGAACGGACTTTAGAATAGGAGAAGATCGTTATGGGTTGAAATGATAAACCCAAGCGATTTTCAATTGAATTGAATTTGGGATTATGGGTTGAAATGATATATATACCCGTATATATTTAAATTGCGGATTGAAATGATAAATATCCGTATCACTTAACCATAGGATAGAAAATTATATATACAAACACCGTTGATCTAAATATAAAAAAATTTGAAATGATTTCTATGGTTTTGGAAAGATATATATATATGGTTTTAATTGATATTGAAATTATTCTTATAAATAAGTTAAATTAAAGTGGATTTAAAATTTATTCAGAATTGACTAATTAAGTATTGTCTTTAAATATATCAATTTGAAATTTATTGAATTTGAAGATTTAAGAATAAGTTTTATAACGTGGTTTTGATTTAAGATGATTTAAAGGAATATTTCAAGTTTAAATAAATTGAAGGAATATTAAATGATTTGAAATTTGGATTGTATTTAAATGATATTGTATTTTACTAAGTGAACATTTCAAAGCTAAATAATATCTAAGTGAATTCGATATATATATGAGATTTTCAAATTTAGTTTTGAAATGTGAAATATTTAAAGTTTCAAAATATATTGGAAGTGAAATTGTTTATTTTGTGCTTCAAATCTGTATTTGAAAACGTTATAATCCGAAATGATTTATTAAGAAATTGAATTGAGTTGAAATTTATGAATTGAGATTGAATTAAGTTGAATTTGAAGTTGAGTTAATTTGAATCGATTTGTGAACTTGTGGAAGCTATTTTATTTTATAAAGTATCTTTAAACTATATCTACAACTATTTATTTTTTACTTTATAAATTATTTTATATAAATCATTTTCAATATATATTATTTTATTATAAACTATTTAACTTATAACTATTTTATATAAACTATTTTTATTTAATAAACTATTTTATTATATACACTAATTTTAATATCTAAACTGTTTAAGAGGAAAGTGTTATGGATTCCAAAATGTTATGATTTCAAGCTATGATTTCAAAGTGTTATGAATATCAAGGTTTTGATTTCCAAAGTATTTTTATTTTAAAGGACTTATGATTTCGAAAGCGATATAACTTTGGAAAGCGATTTGATTTTGGAAATGGATTTATTTGAAGTGAAAGTGATATCGTATTGATATGGTTTTGAAATGGCAATGATATGTCGGTTTTGAAATATAACTATTTTGAAAGTTTATTAAATGACCATCGGTGTAATAATACGTAGTTATTAAAGAGACCGAGATCGGATATGGAAATACTCTCTGTCGATACCGAAACCACTTTAATAACTAATATACGCGGAGTGTTGATCCAGAACGAAGTGGATGGTTTTGATGAACGCGTTGACTGAAGAAAGAGAACGATTTTGGATGACCCCTGACATGACTAAAACAGGAGCCGTGCCGGGCCATTGAGGTTCGCCACCTCTAGCGGACACACTTCTTCGATACTTTATCTATTACTTATGTGATTCGATTTGGGTGCACCCTTTGATTTGGGAGTGTTGTTTCGCGGTGTTGGGGTAGTAGCTGCTATGCCCAACATCAGTCCGGATCAGGCAACTACTAGTGTCCTAGTTGGTATCGCCTCATGTACCTTGTCATACTGATAATCCTATTCGCGACCACTACGATTTGTTTTGTGTTATACCTATGGGGTACCCTTTGATAACCACTAGTTTACGGTGGGGCTTACGGTGCTGTATAAACTTACGGTGCTGTATAGACTATGACATGGTAAAAATGTGTTAAGGGTGGAATGGGCCATGACTTAACACTATTTTGATATAGTACTTTACTGATTAGACATTATCTACTTAGCGTACACTACTACATAGTAGATAGTTTAACGGATCTTTAGAGGATGGTTATCCCAAACCTCCTTTGAGTTACTTGTATTTTAGTTGTTATTTCACTTGAGTTGGATTTATTGATATAAGAATGTTAATCCTGACTCGAGTGTTTTGTGTTTTCTTTATGCTCGGGTCAGACTGAGTGTACCAGTATTCGAGACTCACCTTTGGAGTTGGAGCTTCGCTTGGGGATCCAGCTATCTATCCAGCTTTCAGATATTCGGTTGATTCCAGTGATGTATTCTGATATTGTATTTGACTATTGTATTCGAGACTTCTGTTGTATCTTGTTTAACTCTGTTATATATATAGTAGCTTCATGAACTACTATTCTTTTGTTTCCGCTGCATTATTGTTATATTACTTTGTGTCTGTGATCTGTGATTATTTTATTTACTGTATATGCTGAGTTTTGCCAATTTAAATTAACAATCTATTGTTTTGAATTATTCAAGTCCGACATGTGTGGATTTATTGTCGATTTGAATGGTACAAAATAGTGGGTCGTTACAGTTGGTATCAGAGCTCTGGTTTAGGCAAAACTCAGCATATGTAGTAAATTTAATTACGAAATCACGTTCGTTCTAGCTCGAATCTCTTCTACTTTGACTCGGTTTCTTTGAATTTCGGAACGTTCACTTTGGTTCCAAAGTCTACTCTTGTCTCCCTTATTCGTGTATTTTGATTTTGGAGTATCCCATGACTCCACTTCAAATGATCTCTGTAATAAATCGGCGGTCTCGCCAATCTCTGAATGATTTGTAAAGGGGTGAAACTTCTTTACAATTGGTATTGATTCACCGGAGATTCATGTATCCTCAGTTTACAATGCCATTACCTTTTGATATACCCGAATTCTATCTTTGGCAATCAAATTTCGATTTGCCCCAGGATTCTACCTCGACCTTATTTTCGAAGTCACGGTTGACCCGGTTAAGGTCGCCCGCGATTAATATTGGTATATCCATCCTTCTCTTTTTTTACTTAGCCATCTTATCTTCGTTTCGAGCTTACCTTCCTATTTGAATTCTTTTGGTTAAGGGTTCCTCTAATCTGAATCTCTATCATTGTTCATAATCTATTTTGTGTAATCGAGTAAGGGAGTGTAATTATAATTAATATATAAATGTTTTATATATATTATGTTTATTGAGTTGTCGATGTTGATTTGGATTTTCGATCAATTCGTCTGATCAACGCTATCGATAGGATTTCCAAAACACTCGCACAGAGCAAACTGACAAAATATTATCTTTCAAATTTGGTAAATGAAATTGATTTGTATGATTATATTATATATATAAGTGGAAAATTTTCTAAAGTTAATAAGTTAATTAAATTGGTTGTTTGAAATGATAATATTTGATTATCATTTATTGTTCTAAATGAATTTATAAATATGGTTTATAAATTGATTTGGAATTTGAAATGAATTTAATTCAGAAATTTGAGAATTTAGTTTCCGGCAATTTCGAACTTTGGTTTAAAATTTTAAAGTATATATTATTGGAAGTATTTTCGAATAGAAATTGTTTCAAAGAATTTTAAATGTTGAAATCAGTGCTCTTCTCTTTGTCGTTGGAAAATAATTTTGGTGATGGCGGCCGCATCATCGACATTCATTTTTGAGTTTCGAAGTGGAGACACTATTCTGTAGCTTTGCTACGATTTTGTTTTGAAAAATATTTTGATTTGAATTTCTTCAGTATAATTTGATTTATATATATATAGGTATCTTATTTTAAAATTTAGTTTGATTTATAGAAATCTACTATATTTATCTCTAAATTCTTTGAAGTAAATCAGAGATTTAAATTCTTAAATTTTAGGTTAAAGATGATTTTAATTATAAACTGAAGTCAAAAAAAAAATTCTTGGATAAATATTTAACTGGGAATAACTGAATTGTAAAATCTTATTTGTATAATACCCAATTAAATCTCAACATAACTTACCTAAAATTTTTAGAAGTTACAAATGTAATTGGATAATATACAATATAAAATGACTTTATAAGGAAAGATTTGAGTGTTATAATAAATGTTATACATTTTATTATAAAGATGATAATAGAGATAAATAGAATAATAAGTTAATTGAATAATAGATGAGACAAATAAATTTGTTTTGAAGGAATTAATAAATTGAAATTAGATCAACTTATGGAAATACCTTGAGTTTAAATCAATTATTGAATATAAATTAATTTAAATTGAAATTTTTATGGTTTAAATTAATTTAGATGGTTTAAATAAATTAATATGGTTTAAATATATGTGATAAGATATATTAGGTGGAATAAACTTAATAATAATTTGGGACAAAAGAATTAAATTTTCTGAATAAAATATGAGTATAATAAATGATTATACAAATTGATGATTTAGAAATTGTTAATTGAGGATGACTAGATAATAGGATAATGAATTCAGAAATAGATAGATTGATTTAACTTAAGTGAAATCAAATAGACAAAATCAATTATTAAATACTAATTAATTTAAATTGAAATTTTTATGGTTTGAATTAGTTGTTTTATTTTGTTTTCAACCTCTTTTTTCCTGGTTGTTTCTATTCTCCTACCTCGTTCCTTTTCGGGGACGAAAAATTTTAAGTGGGGGAGAGTGTAACGACCCGTAAAATTTAGTGATTTTATTTATTTAATTAATTGAATTTTGGTGAAATTTTAAATGATAAAATTTTGAAATTTAAATTTGATATTTGAAATGCGTCTGTTTTAACATAGAAACTGGTAAATTTTCAACAGATAATTTGGAAGTTTATTTTCTAGTGTAATTTTATTCCAATTTATATCAGTTAAAATTGATGATAATAAAATGTTTTCCAAACCTGAATATTTTTACATAGAAAAATTCTAATTCATCTTTTGACTAAGACATCATGTTTCGTTTTTCCAAATTCGGAATTCTTTAGCTCCGTCGATCTTATTTTTCTACATTTTTGCTGCATTTTCCGCTAGTAGAAAATTCGAATTTTTATAATTCAATCATACCACTGATATTTGTATACCGTTTTGATCGTCTCGCCGTGCTGATCTCCGCAGTATGTTCAATTGTCAATTTCGGAATCCAATGTGCGGAGCAATCTGAGAAACGCCTAGCAGATCGGTTTCGTATTTTATGTCTCTTGAGTTTTATGACCTTTCAATTGTCTGCCGTTTGAGAGAACGAACAGCCACTAGTCTCTTACCATTCCCACTTCAATTTTATATCCTTCGGTTCGTTTCTTCATATCTGGTTCCAAAATTGAAATGAGAATAATAAATTAATATATATTAATAAGTTATATGAGATGTTCATCATCCTTTCATTTCTATAGCTATTCATCTTCTTGCTTCACTGTCACTTCCTTTTTATTTCTCTTCTCTTCCATTCGTTGGGCACGCTCGGCCAAAGGAAGGCAACCACCACTTCTTCCATTTCCCAATGTTCCACCGCCAACTGCTACCTCACCGTGTACCCCAACCGGTCTTGGCCTTGTCCAGGTCCACAGCCACCTCGGCAGCTCCACCCTCCGTCAACGCCTTCGAACCTCCTCCTCCTCCCCCTTCCACTCCACTTCGGCCTGACTTCATCTCGTCTCCAACATCTGCCGCACGCAACTGCCCTCCACTTCTCCCTCTCTTCTCCTTCCACATCACCGCTAAGCCTTGTCACGGCCTCCGCCTTCAACTAGCGGCCACCTCCGAGCCCTGACTGCCATGCTCCTCTTCGCTTCCCTAAGCTTATATATATATAGGTATAGTTTATATTATATTAGTATATATAGATTATAAAATTTCTTAGCTATATAGGTTGCTGTATATAGTGTTTACAATATGTTATACATAGATTTTTAAATTTTCAGTCACTGTGTAAGTTATATAATAGTTTACATGAATTGTTTCCTTTCATATACACTGTATATACTTTTGTAGTCTAATGTATATATATATTATATATACCTCTGTAGCAATTTGTAGGCAAATAAATATAATACGTTAGTATATCTTAGTTTATTTACTATCGGTCAGAGTTTATATTTGAGTTTATATTTATTTTATTATATAGTATGTATATATATCATATATTTTACAGTATTTATGAATATACTTTCAGATTAGATTTTGGCTAGTTTGGCTAGTCTGTTGTCAATATATATAGGTTTATATTCATTCAATAGTACTATGTTATAAGTGTTGTTATATAAAGTGAAGTTTATACAAGAATATATATATATATATATATATATGATATGGTTTTGAAGTTCATATCCTTGTATGCTGTGGTCTGTTGTAAAAAAAATGATGAAAAGTTTATACAGTGATGTTTTATAAAGTATATATTAGTTTTATGTAAGTTAACAGTGTATGTTAGTATAGAATAGATTATTTATATATTCAGAGCTGCAGACTTCTTATATACAGTTAGTTTTATATAGGCTGCTAGTATGTTGTTACAGTAATGTATGTTATAATAACAGTATGTTTATTTAAATTAATAATTTTGAAATACAAACACACGCACATATATATATATATAAATATATATATATATATTTAACATTTAATATGTGTTCGAATTTAGTATATGATTAATAGTTATATATAGTTGACTGTCAGTTTATATATGAGTGTTGTTTTAAATTATGTTTAAGTTATATATATACATGTAGTATGTTGTCTATCCTTATAGGTATATATTAATTTATTTCAAAATTTTACTATGTAAATATTTTTGTTTTATATGTGTTTTATTTAAAAAAAACAATGATTTTGAATTACATATATATTTAATATGTGTTTAAAATTAATATTTATTTGAAATTAATAAAATAATATAATGTACATTTCGTTTCTGTGATATCAAACTGATTTTGATTTGTTCTCATTGATTTCTGTTATCAGCTCTATTCGTCGATTCGTGCCCATCTCACTTTACTTTGGAATTCGTGTTTGGATTCGTAACTCAATTTCAGTGTCTATTCTCTCTAGCCTCGAAAGGTGAGCAATCACTCACGATTAATGTTCTTATATTTATTAAATTTGATTTCAATTGAAACGACCATTGAAATATGCTGCTGTTAGTTATTTATATTGATATATCTATGCCATCATCTGTATCTGTTCACCTAGGGCACCTGACACCATTATCTGTTATTTATATTGATATATATATATATGCCATCATCTGTATCTGTTCACCTGTGACACCTGACACCATTATCTGTTATTTATATTGATATATATATATGTCATCATCTGTATCTGTTCACCTGTGACATCTTACACCATTATCTGTTATTTATCACTGATGATATATGCCTGTTACTGTTGTTATATTTTTATCATATCTTTTATCACTCTACAAGTTTCCTGTTAATATAGAATACACTATGGGTTGAAATGATACATACCCGAACGGACTTTAGAATAGGAGAAGATCGTTATGGGTTGAAATGATAAACCCAAGCGATTTTCAATTTAATTGAATTTGGGATTACGGGTTGAAATGATATATATACCCGTATATATTTAAATTGCGGATTGAAATGATAAATATCCGTATCACTTAACCATAGGATAGAAAATTATATACAAACACCGTTGATCTAAATATAAAACAATTTGAAATGATTTCTATGGTTTTGGAAATATATATATATGGTTTTAATTGATATTGAAATTATTCTTATAAATAAGTTAAATTAAAGTGGATTTAAAATTTATTCAGAATTGACTAATTAAGTATTGTCTTTAAATATATCGATTTGAAATTTATTGAATTTGAAGATTTAAGAATAAGTTTTATAACGTGGTTTTGATTTAAGATGATTTAAAGGAATATTTCAAGTTTAAATAAATTGAAGGAATATTAAATGATTTGAAATTTGGATTGTATTTAAATGATATTGTATTTTATTAAATGAACATTTCAAAGCTAAATAATATCTAAGCGAATTCGATATATATATGAGATTTTCAAATTTAGTTTTGAAATGTGAAATATTTAAAGTTTCGAAATATATTGGAAGTGAAATTGTTTATTTTGTGCTTCAAATCTGTATTTGAAAACGTTATAATCCGAAATGATTTATTAAGAAATTGAATTGAGTTGAAATTTATGAATTGAGATTGAATTAAGTTGAATTTGAAGTTGAGTTAATTTGAATCGATTTGTGAACTTGTGGAAGCTATTTTATTTTATAAAGTATCTTTAAACTATATCTACAACTATTTATATTTTACTTTATAAATTATTTTATATAAATCATTTTCAATATATATTATTTTATTATAAACTATTTAACTTATAACTATTTTATATAAACTATTTTTATTTAATAAACTATTTTATTATATACACTAATTTTAATATCTAAACTGTTTAAGAGGAAAGTGTTATGGATTCCAAAATGTTATGATTTCAAGCTATGATTTCAAAGTGTTATGAATTTCAAGGTTTTGATTTCCAAAGTGTTTTGATTATAAAGGACTTATGATTTCGAAAGCGATATAACTTTGGAAAGCGATTTGATTTGGAAATGGATTTATTTGAAGTGAAAGTGATATCGTATTGATATGGTTTTGAAATGGCAATGATATGTCGGTTTTGAAATATAACTATTTTGAAAGTTTATTAAATGACCATCGGTGTAATAATATGTAGTTATTAAAGAGACCGGGATCGGATATGGACATACTCTCTATCGATACCGAAACCACTTTAATAACTAATATACGCGGAGTGTTGATCCAGAACGAAGTGGATTGTTTTGATGAACGCGTTGACGGAAGAAAGAGAACGATTTTGGATGACCCCTGTCATGACTAAAACAGGAGCTGCGCCGGGCCATTGAGGTTCGCCACCTCTAGCGGACACACTTCTTCGATACCTTATCTATTACTTATGTGATTTGATTTGGGTGCACCCTTTGATTTGGGAGTGTTGTTTCACGGTGTTGGGGTAGTAGCTGATATGCCCAACATCAGTCTGGATCAGGCAACTACTAGTGTCCTAGTTGGTATCGCCTCATGTACCTTGTCATACTGATTATCCTATTCGCGACCACTACGATTTGTTTTGTGTTATACCTATGGGGTACCCTCTGATAACCACTAGTTTACGGTGGGGCTTACGGTGCTGTATAGACTATGACATGGTAAAAATGTGTTAAGGGTGGAATGGGCCATGACTTAACGCTATTTTGATATCGTACTTTACTGATTAGACATTATCTACTTAGCGTACACTACTACATAGTAGATAGTTTAACGGATCCTTAGAGGATGGTTATCCCAAACCTCCTTTGAGTTACTTGTATTTCAGTCGTTATTTCACTTGAGTTGGATTTATTGATATAAGAATGTTAATCCTGACTCGAGTGTTTTGTGTTTTCTTTACGCTCGGGTCGGACTGAGTGTATCAGTATTTGAGACTCACCTTTAGAGTTGGAGCTTCGCTTGGGGATCCAGCTATCTATCCAGCTTTCAGATATTCGGTTGATTCCAGCGATGTATTCTGATATTGTATTTGACTATTGTATTCGAGACTTCTGTTGTATCTTGTTTAACTCTGTTATATATATAGTAGCTTCATGAACTACTATTCTTTTGTTTCCGCTGCATTATTGTTATATTACTCTGTGTCTGTGATCTGTGATTATTTTATTTACTATATATGCTGAGTTTTGCCAATTTAAATTAACAATCTATTGTTTTGAATTATTCAAGTCCGACATGTGTGGATTTATTGTCGATTTGAATGGTACAAAATAGTGGGTCGTTACAGTAATAGATATGGTATCGAGTAAGCATGCTCGATCGGAGGTGCGACCTCACTTGGCCCTGGTATAGCTCCTGTTTTAGCCACATCAAGCTGACTCGAGGGAGTCAGGGCTACGTTCACACCTCATACAGACGTTCGCCAAACCATCCTACTTCATTCTGGATTCTCCATCACGTGCACAATTGTTAAAGTGGTTTTCGGTATTGGCAAAGAGTATGACAATATCCAATCCTGGTCTCTTTAACAGCCAAACGCTTATTTCGCACCATGGTCATTTTTTCATTTCAAACAGTTCATACTTCATATCAAAATATCATATTCATTACAAAATCATATCACTTTCGAAATCATATCACTTTAAATCATAATCATTTTTGAAATTATGTCACTTTAAATCATAACAGTTCCAACTTAAACAGTTTGAAAGTAGTTTATATATTGGAAAAATTATACAATAAAAATAGTTTATATTTAAAAATAGGTTATAGGTTAAAATAGTTTATATATTAAAATAGTTGATATATTCAAAATAGTTTATAATTAAAAAGAGTTAATATCGAAAATAGTTTCAAATTAGAATTATTTCTTCCTGTTTCACAAATCAATTCAAATCAACTTTTGTTCCAAAAATTCAATTTAAATCAATCTCAGTTCAACAATTTCAATTAAAAAGATTAAAGGTTCAATTCAAATTCTCATTAAAACAAATTTTTAATTCATATCGATTTTCAAATCTAGGTTTGAACTACAAATTTAAACCGCTTCCAATTCAAAAGGTTTCAAAGTTTAAATATTCAAACAATTTAAAATAACTCAATTCGATAAATTTCATTTATATTTCAAAATTCAACTTAAATTTTATTTAAATTTGAAAATATTCACTTAATCATTTTTAATACCCATTTAAATAAAATCCCATATTACAAATTTAAATCAAAATTAAATATTCAATTTCAATTTTATTTAAATTTAAAAAAATATTCATTTAATCCTCTTAAAACGAAATCAAGTTATCAAGTTATAAAAACGTATCTTTAAAATCTCAAAACCAATAAGTTCCAAATCAATCTTTATTTAAATTCAATTATTAACCAATCTAAATTTGAAGTCAACTTTAATTTATCTTTCCAACCACTATTTATTTAAGTTGGTACAAAATCTATTTAAAATTATTTATATAAATTTAAATAAATATTTAAATAATTACATATATAAAAGCTATTACAAAAATCTATTTAAAAATATTAATATAAATTGTAAATAAAAATTTAAAACATATTATATATATTAGTTAAATTAAATTCTTATTAAATTTTATTATTAAATTATTATTAAATCTACTTTAAATCTTAATTTATATTTTTTTAAAAAAATGATAAAGTTATAAGTAAAATTTTGTAATTTACATTTTAAAACTTAACTTATAATTTTAAAATTTCCAAAACATATAATTTTAAAAATCTAAATTTCACACATATATTAAAATAAAAGTCTTTATATTATATTTTTAGAAATCAAAACCCATATATTTCCCTTATGAAATTTTGGAAATCATTTAAAAATAGACCAACGGTGTCCGTATATAGTTTTATAGCCTATGGTCAAGTGATATGGATTTTTATCATTTCAATCTACTATAATTTAATATTTTACGGGTATATATCATTTCAACCCGCAATGCCAAAATTTCAAAATCAATAAAATCGCTTGGGTTTATCATTTCAACCCATAACGATTTTCCTTTAATTTATAAAATCGTTCGGGTATGTATCATTTCAACCCATAGGGATTTCCTAAATTAATAAGAAACTTATAGTGTGAGAACAAAAAATAATAATATAAAATATCATAACATATCAATAGCAAGCATATATCATAATTAACAAATTTAAATATAATATATATACTAACAGGTTATTGGTGTCAATATTGTCAATTAACATAGATAAACAATTTTAAATATTAACATATCCTACGTAACAATTAACTTACTAATCAATTTACATTCAACAATACGTTTCAATCGTCATTTCATGTAAAATAAATTTACCAAACATAAGAATGCTAATCGTGAGTGATTGCTCACCTTTTGTGGCTATGAAAACAACGATGGCAAAGATGGAGACATAGACACGCATACGGATACGGACCCGACGATTTGGATGCGGATGCGGACAGCGGCAAAGCAAGGAAACAGCTGCTGAAATCTCCGGACAGCGGCGTACAAAGCAAAGCTAGACAAACTTGAATTTGAATCGATGAATCAAAATAATATATATGAATATATACTGAAGGGGTGTTGTATCCATCCGAATCACTTTCTGAGGAACTACCAGAATCAAAGTCATTTGAAGAGGAGCCAGACTCGCTATGCTCAATGGAGTGGAGGCGTGAATGCTTCAGGTATAAATATATATAAGCAAACCTTATATACTTTTGCCCATTTTATATATATATATATATATAAATGCACGCACAGAGATGAAAAGAAAGGAGGGGCTGTCAGGTGTGAAGATAGGCGGAACAGGAGGGAGGTGGGGTAGTGCAGCTGTTACTGCTTGGCTCGGCAGCAGGTTTCTGGTTTGGGTTTGCTTGGCGCCAGATGGTAGGAAGGGAAGCTAGGTGGCGAGGGCGGATGAGTCAGGTGGCGGGTTTTGGGTTTTGAGTGGATGCGGGTTATTGGAGAGGTGTGGTCGAGAAGGCGTGGAGTTCGGTAGGTTGATAGGCTGTAGAGTAAGGAGAGGTGGCTATATGTGTGATCTGGGCGGAGGAAGGGCGGACTTAGGTGTTGGAGGGTTGGATTTGTAAGGCGTGGGGTGGCTGTCGCTTCGGCGTTGATGGAGGGAGATGGCGGAGGACTGCACCTTAGCACTAGGATGTTTGAGAAGAGGTGATAGGTGGGAAGGCTACTCGGCACTAGGGTGTGAGGCAGTCATTGTTCGGAACAACAATGGGGTTTTGGCTTCGGGTTAGTCACAGTCGGTGGGTGGTTGAGTTGATGCGGCACAAGGAGGTGAAGGCCGAACGTGGGGACAAAGGTCGAAGGAGATGAGGTGGGCATATGCAGTTGATGGTTAGGTTCAAGCGGCTAATATGGAGTTAGAAGGTGGAGCACGTTTGACAGGTTGGTTTTGCAAAAATGAAGGATATGAGCGGTAGGTTCAAACATATATAAGCAAGCTTACATTATTTTCTTTTATTTTTTTCAAAAGAAGAAGACAGAACAGGGAAGAGAAAAAGGAGTATGAACCATCACATATTATATTGAAACCAATGGAATAGTGAAAGTCAGAGTATTGAATTCTAAAAAATATTAAAAGCTAATGGATGTTGGTTGTCAACCGGTGGACAATTGAATGGCCATAGGGAAACAAAAGGCTAAAGACGGGTACCGATACGGCTAACCGTTTTGCAGATTTCACCGCGTATCGGACGCCAAACTACACGAATGAATATACTACGAAGATCAGCACGACGAGACGAATAGAATGGTACGAAGATATGAGAGACATGACCATCCTATCAAAAGTTGATATTCTTTGTTGAAACTACTGCTAAACTGCCGAAAATAAAATAAACGGAGCTAGAGCAGTCCAAATTTGGCGAAACAAAATATGACGTCTCACTCGGAAAATGATTTGCATTTTTCTCATATAAAAATATTTAGGTTTCAAAAATATTTTATTTTCATCAAATTTTAACTGGTTTTAAATTTAAAAATTGAAATTTCACAACTGAACAAACTTCCATATTTTCCGATGAAAATCTGACACTTGCTACGTTTAAATAGACGTATTCCAAATATCAAATTTTCATAGCAAAATTTTATTATTTAAATTTCATGAAAAATTTAGTTAATTACATTATTTAAAATCGTTAAAATTTCCAGGTCGTTACACTCTTCCCAACTCAAAACTTTTCGTCCTCGAAAACGAACAAGATAGGAGAATAGAAGCAACAGAATGGAAAGATAGATTTGAAATACATAGTTCCAGATACAACAATTAATTCAAACCCATATAAATTTCATTTTTGGACGTCCTATTACTTACATTTATATTATATACTATTCAATTACATATTCTCATTATATTCAAACCTTTCCAGGTAAGTTTTATTAATGTTTCTGAATGTAATTGAGCACTATACAAATTTACCTTTTATTCACAACATTCCTATTAAGCAAAATTCTAGTTTGAACATTTTTATTACTTAAGTTTTCTCTTGTATAACCTTCAATTACATATTCACATTAACATTTTAACTTTTTGAATATTTCATGTAAGTTATATATGTTTTAGAATGCAATTGAGTATTATACAAATAAATTTTATCCTAGTTCAACTGTTTCAAGTTATTTCAATTTCATTTCTCATTTTAGACACTCCAATAATTCAAAATTTTTGCTTCATTTCAATAATTGAAAACCATCGCTTAACATAAGACTTAAGAGTTAAATTTTCGGTTTTTACTTCCAATCATTTTGAAATAAATACACACACACACATATATATTTTATATATCAAATCATACTCAAGAAAAATTCAAATCAGATCAGTTCTCCAAAACAAAAGTGTAGCAAAGGTACTAAGTGGTCTCCCCACTTTGAGACTCGAAAATGAATGTCGATGATGCTGCAGTCATCACCGAAATTATTTTCCAGCGACATCAGAGGGGAGTACTGACTTAAAGTCTTTGGAAACAATTTCCTTTCAAAAAAATTTCAATTAATATAGTTTTCAAACTTTGAAAACCAAATTTTGAAGAGCACTGAAAATTTAATTTTCAAATCCTTAATTTAAATTCATTTTATTGGAAAATCATATTTGTAAACCATGCTTATAAAATTTCCATCTCCTTATAATATACAACAATATTAATGGTTTAGAAATGTTGACAAAACAATACATAATAATCTACTACTATCATTCTTAACAACCAATTCATTTAACTATCTATTTTTAGAAAATTATACTTTTTAATATTAAATATAATCATACATAAAATTATTTCATTTACCAATTTTGAAAACTATATTGTGCCAGTTTGCTCTGTTCAAGCATTTTGGAATTCCTCTCGATAGCGTCGGCTAGACGAATCGATCGAAACCCAAAATTCAAACTAAACAACTCAAACAACATAATATAAAATATTTTTATATCAATTACAAATACGCTCCTTCATAAGATGATCCAAGAATGGATTATAGAACAAGGATAGAGATTCAAATTTAGAGGGACCCTAATTAAAGAGAATTCTAACTAAGAAGACAGGCTCGAAAGGAAGATAAGATAATTAAATTACAAAAGAGGAAAGATGGATAGACTTACATTAATCGTGTAACGACCCGTAAATTTTAATAGTTTTAATAATATGTTAATTGAAATTTTGTGAAACTTTAAACAATAAAATTTGAAAATAAAAATTTATTATTTGGAATACGTCTATTTTAATATAGCAACTGGTAAATTTTCATCTGATAATATTGAAGTTTATTTTTCTGTGAAATGTTATTTCAAATCAAACCGGTTAATAACAGTGAATTTAAAAGTTTTCCGAAACCAAAATATGTCAACAAGAGAAAATTTATTCAAATCATTCTGAATCAAACTGCGAAATTCGTTTTTCCAAATTTGGACTTCTACTGCTCCGTTTATCTTATTTCTGGTAAAGTAGCAGCATTTTTCGGTACCGATTATCGACTTTTGATCGAATGGTCGTACCACTGACATCTGTATACCGTTTTGATCGTCTCGTCGCGCTGATCATCACGGTATATTTATTTTTGTATTTTGAGGTCCGGTACACGACGGAAACAACCAAACTATATATTGTATCGGTACCGAATCCGTGACTTTTTATTTCTCTTTGCCCGTTCAAACTAAACCGTGCACTCCAAGCAACATTAAATGGCTTTAATTTTTCGGCTAAAACATAGCTCCTGACCGTTGGAATTTCTTTTATATTTTTATTGATATACGTTCTCCTCTCCTCTGTTCGTTTGCCAAGCAAAGAAGAAAAAAACTTTATATTCCTAAACTTGTTCATATTTGCCTGTTCCCTTTTTTCTTTTTTTCTTTTTTTTATGCCATTCCTTTTCTTCCCAGAACCTGTAGCCTCCTCCTTCAATACAACCCAACGCATCTGCCCATCGATCTCAAGCCTCACCAGATCCGTCCAAGCTTGCACTCCACCTCCTCACGCGAGCCACAAAACCAAACGTCAATGTTTCCACTCCACCAAGCACAGCGGTCCCAGGCCTCCAACCCGAGCAAGCACCCTCTGCCTCGACCCACTCGCCTCCAACCCGCTCCGCCAACCGAACCTGCTCCTTCCCATCCATCTCACCCTCTCTTCGGCCGATCAACTCACACCTCCAACCACCTCGTCACCATCATTACCCACCACCGCACCCAGATCCGACCATCTCCATCAACTCGCCAACCCAGCCCGACCAGCGTCGATCCCATCCATCACCCACTTCGGTTCCGTGCTCGACATCTCACTACTTGCCTCTAGTCGACCTCTGTGTTTATACTTTTAGGTATGTTATAAATAGCTAATTCATATATCTATACTAATTTGATTTTTGATAAATGAAGTTTACATATATTATATATAAATTTTATTACAAGCTTTCATTTACTATTGGATATATGGGTATAAATTTGCATATCTCATGATTTCTGAGTCGCATCCATGTTATAGCATGTATTATACATGAGTTGCATATACAATTAGTTGTAAAGGCATGTGTATAGGTTATAGGTTAACTATATAAAGTATAGGACTCTATGTACTTTAGTCTGTTCTATACAAAAAGGGTGTTCACATTTTTTCTTTCTTTCTCTTTTTCGTATAAGGTAATGTCTGTAAAATACATATATTTATATATATATTTGTCAGTTATATAAGGGTTAGTGTATAATGTATAACTTTTATATATATTAGTTTACAGATGTCAGTATATTTGTTGTTTTCGATAGGGCATATAGGTGGCAGTTGCAGATATAGGCTATATAGTATTAAATTTTTAGTGTATAAACTACAACCCAGTTCAATAGACCTGAAGCTTATGCAGTTGGTAGATTTAGAGTTATAAGTTTATATGTGTATTTATATATTAGTATATAGATAAGTATAGGTGGATTTGGTTATTTTAATTCTGAAAGGCATATAGATTTAAACCAAAGAGTTATATATATGGTTTGTATTCACTGCCTATTGTTTAACTGTTAGTTATAAAGTGAGCCGTATTATATTTAGTGCTACGGTGTAATATATAAGTCACGTATATTTATATGTATTTTCATATCTGCATATCGGTTTGTACGCATGTTATATATTTAAATTCATTAAACACAATTTTCAATAGTGCATATATGTAAAGTTTCAACGTATGTCTATATATACATATTTGTTTTGTTTGTGGTCTGCACGTAGGAAGTATATATATACTAACCTGCATTTTGTATATGGTTGATTTGATGTATATATTTAATGTAAAACAATGATTTTAAATTATATATATGTTGTTTTAATATATTTTTTTACTTAAATATCGATTTCTTGGAAATATATATAATTTCTGTTCTATCAAGATGATTTCGATTATCTTCATCAACCCATTTCTGATTGGATTTTTGTCTATTCTCTTATCAGCTTACCCGCCGAATTCGTGCTCATTTTGTTTTGCTTTGAAATTCGTGCTTGGACTCGTAACTCTTCTCATTCTCGTTCATCTCTAGCCTCGAAAGGTGAGCAATCACTCACGATTAACGTTTTTGTATTTATTAAATTTGATTTCAATTGAAACGACAATTGAAATATGATGCTGTAGTTATTTAAATTGTTATATATGCTATTATCTGTATATGTTCACCTGTGACATCTGACACCAGTATCTAGTATTTATATGCTTGTTATTACTATTATCTGTATATGTTCACCTGTGACATCTGACACCAGTATCTAGTATTTATATGCCTGTTATTACTATTATCTGTATATGTTCATCTATGACATCTGACACCAGTATCTGTTATTTATATTGATGATATATGCCTGTTGTTATATTTTATATTATCTGTTATCACTCTGCAAGTTCCCTGTTAGTATAGAATTCACTATGGGTTGAAATGATACATACCCGAACGGACTTTAGAATAAGAGAAAATCGTTATGGGTTGAAATGATAAACCCAAGCGATTTTCATTTGAATTGAAATTGGGATTACAGGTCGAAATGATATCTACCCGTATATATTTAAATTTCGGATTGAAATGATAAATATCCGTATCACTTAACCATATGATGAATATATATACAAACACCGTTGGTCCATATATATATAAATATTTTGAAAATGAATTCTATGGTTTTGGAAAGAAATATATGGTTTTAATAAATGTTGAGCCTTAAATTATTATATATAAATGAGAATGATTGATTTAAATACATATAATATGTTGAGTATTTAAATATATTTCAAAATAGATTTTGGTAATAATTTGAATAAGGTAAGGTTGGGAAGATAATTTGAATTTAGTTGAAATTGTATTCAATAAAGAATTTTATTTAATTAAACCGATTTGAAACTTATTGAAATTGAGATGTAAGATATGATTTATAACTTGAGTTGAATTATAAGTAATCTGATGAATATTTCTTGTTTAAACAAAGTTTAAGGAAATATTTAGAAAAATGTAATTTAAGGCTAGTTAAATGATATTGAATTTATTAAACGAATATTCCCTGATTAAATAAGAATGAAGTTAAATCAAGAGCTATATGAAACTGTTAAATCTATCTTTGAAAATGTTGAATATTAAAGCTTTGAAATATATTGAAAAATAAATGGTATATTTAGAACTGAATTAAATTGATGAATTGAGCTTTGAATAAAATTTGAATCTGGAATTTAAGGTTAATTTGAATCGATTTGCGAGACTTGAGGAAATTTTAAATACTTTACTTTTTAAATCATTTAATATATATACTATTTTGGAAAATAGATATATTTGAAATGAAATGATATGTGGGTTTTGAAGTATAAATTTAATTGAAATGACCACGGTGTTATAGTGTATATTTCTACCTTGTAGATAGTTCTACAGATCCTTAGAGGATGGTTATCCCAAACATCCTTTAAGTTAATTGTATTTCAGTTGATTATTTCACTTGAGTTGGATTTATTGATATAAGAATGTTAATCCTGACTCGAGTGTTTTGTGTTTTGCTTTACGCTCGGGTCAGACCGAGTGATACAGCATTTGAGATTCATCCTTGGAGTTTGGAGCTTCCTTTGGAGATCCAACTATCGCCTCAGCTTTCAGCTCTTCTAGTTGATTTGTCCAGAGAAGTCATCTGTTGTACTGGAGAATTCACTACATTTGAGATATTCTGTTGTATTTTATTTCTAACTCTGATGTTTATATAGTAGCTTCATGAACTACTATTTTATCTATTCCGCTGCGTATTATTGTATTACTCTGTGTCTGTGATTCTGTGATTGATTTATTTACTGCATATGCTGAGTTTTGCCAAATTTAAATTAACAACGCGGTATTTTGAGCAATTCAATTCCGGCATGAGTGTCTACCTATGCACTTATAATGGATGCGAATGGTCCAAAATATCGGGTCGTTACAAATCGCGATGACCTTAACCGGGTCAAACGAGACTCCATTTTAGAATCAATGTGCCCAAGAAATCGGACTTTATTCCTCCAGAAATAGCATTTAGAAAATTTGGCTTTCAACTGATGACTCCTAAGAGTTTCCAGCATATAGCCCAAATGAGATTCATGCTCCTTCTCTGACTTAGAAAAGACGAGAATATCATCAACAAAACCCAGGACAACTTGTTGAGAACATCGCGGAAAACTTGATTTATGAAATCAACGAAGAAGGTGGGAGCATTGGTTAATCCAAAGGCATGACTAACCATTCATAGAAACCATTCTCTAGGAGGAAGGACAAAAGGTCGAGGTTCAGGAATAAGATCGATGCGGAATTAAATTTCCCGCTTAGAAGGTAGATAAGCGACTTCACCAAAACATTAGGATAATCCCTGACAATCGGGGTGGAGTCAAGATCACTAGGTTAAGAATCAAGCGAAAAGATAAACCGCCTACATAATCCTAAGGCATTCGACATTCGATCATAAAAGAATTACCCGGGTCGTCTACTAGAGAAATGGTTCGGGCTTTGCAAGAAATAACAGCATCAAAATTGAGGACATAGAAATCTCCGGTGAATCGACGCCTATTGTAAAGGAGTTTCACCCCTTTACAAATCATACTAAGGTTGGCGGGACCGCCGATGGGATTAGTCACGCATAAGGATGAAGTTGCCAATTTAGGTTGCAAAATGTGCTCAAATTTATTACAGAGATCAACAGAAATAAAGCTATGGAATGCTCCAGTATCAAGAAGAACATGAACAGGAAAAGACAAGAATGGATTTAGAACAAAGGTAAAGATCCCAAAATTCAAAAGAAACCCAAATCAAAGAGGATCCTAACAAAGAATTTCAAGCTCGAGCGAAGATGATTCTATAATTAATTTTACTCATTCTAGGGTATTACTACCCTATCTCTAATGAGTTTTTACTCCATATGCTAAGTTTTGCCCAAACCTGGTCTAATACCAAATGTAACGACCCGCTATTTTGAACCATTCAAATCGACAATTATCCACACATGTCAGACTTGAATTGCTCAAAACAACATAGTGTTAATTTATAATTGGCAAAACTTAGCATATATAGTAAATAAATCAATCATAGAATCACAGACACAGAGTTTTACAACAACAAGCAGCGGAAAAGATAAATAGTAGTTCATGAAGTTACTACATAAACATCAGAGTTTTAAAACAAATAAGACAAAATTCCCAAATACAAGAAGCCTTAATACAAAAGCAAATGACAAGTCTGAACAAAACTACTGAAAATAACTGAAATAACTGAAATAACAATAAGGCCGAGTAGATAAAGGTAGATCTCCAAGCAAATATCCAAGCTCCAAAGGCGAGTCTCAAATGCTGCGACACTCAGTCTGACCCGAGTATAAAGCAAAACACAAAACACTCGAGTCAAGATTAACATTCTTATGCAAGTAAATCAACTCAAGTGAAATGCATTATAACTTAAAGGATGTTTGGGATTCCCATCCTTTAAGGGTCCGTGGAACTATCTACATACATAGTACAATATGCTACATAGATAATGTCTACAGTAAAGTGAGATATTAAAAATAACGTTAAGGCATTACCCATATCCTCCTTAACACATTTTATATAAATGCCGTAGTATATACAATACTTTAAACTCCACCAAACTAGTGGGCTATCAAGGAGCACTCCATATTGTATTACATCAAAGTAACACCCGGGTCAGACTAGAACCCAGCGTAAGTAAACCCATATAATATGAAATACCAAGCTATAAAACTTATGTGAATTACCAGGATAACTCGTACTTTTCTACGAGTTCTAATCTTATTTAAGTTGATCATTTATCTCAAAACAATATCCCAGAATTGTTATCCAGTTTAAACATCCATGATACTTAACTTATTTCATTCCAGCCTGTTTGCTTCTAAACTCAAATTTATAAAGAATCGAAGTGGTTTTGGGTATTTATTGATACCCGACCCCGGTCTCTTCGAATTCAATGTCATCTCGAATCCGAATTGTTAAGTTTTAATCAATAAAATTCATATTCAGGATATCATATCACATAACAATTCAACTCAGATAAGTAACTCAAAATATTACTATTTATCCTATTATCACAATACATCTAAATTGCCTATCAGAGACATCAACAAAACCAAGCAATCCAATATCATTCAATCATCCATAAGCAAGGTTTACTTCACAGTGTAGTTAATGCCCCGCTATTACCCCTTTATAACCCCGCTATATCTCATAGCGGATTTCTACCGCTACGATTTTTCCATATAGCCCCCAAATATAGCCTTTCCGCTTTAAGCCCCGCTATTTCCGCTATATCCCGTTATTCCCGCTATATTCCGCTATTTCCGCTATATCTTCTTTAATAAAATGAATTAAAAAATTGCATTTATACATTATAAAAATTATAGAACTAATTTATTTGATTTAATTTTTAATATATTTTCAGAAATGAAAATACTCTAATATTCTACTAAATTCAATTATGTTATATAACATTTTTATGTTTATTTAAAGTATATTCGCACATGTTTTTTGTTTAAAATTATTTATGTATTAATTATAATTCAATTGAATGATAATTTTTCATTTAATTACCATTTATATATTTGTAAAAACATTAAGTACGAGTTTTATATGCTATTTTAGAGCCATCCGCTATATCCCGCTATATCCTCGCTGTATCCCCGCTATGACTTTTTGCACCTCCACCGCTTTGAATCTGCCGAGCGCTTTAACTGCACAGCTTCACAATGGATCGTACGACTACGTAGCATCCGTTGATATGAACCGCCCACTTAATAACACCTTATTGTATGTGAAATTAAATAATTATTATAAATATAAGACCCCTTAAAAGTATAAACATTTTACTTTCCCTTAATTACCCTAAATATACCTCAATTTATTCAAATGAACCCAAGGATTAACAATAAATTATTTTCAAAAGCTTGGCTAATTTATAATAAAATAACTTATTTAAATTATCTAAATTAAATAGACTTAAAGTAAAAACAATTTTAAATATTTTAAAATTCCTTTGTCCATATAAAACTTTAAATAAACATTTACATTAAAGAAAATCGGTTTTAAAAGTTTTACTTTAAATCAACATGCTTGATTATATGCTTCAATTGGTTATGGATTTATTTTTCTCTTTAAAACAATTTTCTTTAAAAACAAATCAAATTCTGTTTAAATAAGCAAACCCAACATGCCAAATCCCAAAAGCCCATGACTAAAACAACCGAAACCAAAAATACAAAAAACAACCGTACATACTTAGTTGGACCGAAATCCAACACGAATGCACAGGGACAAACCCGAAAACCCAACAAATCGTTCTTCCCACATCACCTCCCTGCTTCCAGACAATCATCCCAAATCTTCTTAAATCTCAATGTCTCAAACCAGAAGAACGAACTCCGACCAACTCAAACATTCCATGCGAACATCGCTTGCTCACGCAACACGACACAGCTGAAATCGAACCCAATTCTCCTTGTTCGATTCGCCCAGCTGAAGAAGCTTCCACGTTCACACTATGCACGTGCACATCTCCACCTCCGACCAACTCATCGACACATCACCATAGCCAAGTCACACACCATCTCTTGATCCAAAAGTGCTACTTGCCAAAGTTTCGCAACCCTTAGATCGAAAAATCGATCAACTCTCTATCCTCCAAAACCCAGAAAACCCGACCTACCCACTCAAATCGACCCGCCTCAACGTCAATCGACCACTTCATCACACACCACCTACCTCAATAAAAAACCCACCTATACAACTATCACCGTGCCAAACCCTTCGACTTCCGGTTGCCCCATTATCACCCAGTTCCGTCGCGTTCATCCACCTCACAAAACTTTTCCAAAACCCTACAATCTACTCGCTCTCACAATCTAAGCCCAAAACCATGATTCTGCCATGATCGGAAGCTCCCCTAGGTTCACCAGCCCCTTCTAGTCCTGGCCTCACCGCCCCACGGCGACGAGATCGCCAGAAATTAATTTTTGAACGAAATTCGTTAATCCCTCAATTTCTCATGATCTAGAATACTAGAAATCCTAATTTTACTTCTAAAATTCATATTTCAACACAAAGAACCCGATTGCATGCTCGAATCCTCGAATTAAAAACATTTAATTTTCACTAAAATATGATTGTTCACTGTAAAACTAATCATTAACGAACTACACAGCAAAATTTTCACACAATCAATTTTTAACTAAAACTATACTAGGAAATAAACATTTTCTTAGTTCTCATCAACATGCAATATAAACTAGGTGTAGTGATTTAGATTTTTGAATACTGGGATGAACTAAATGTTTACAGTCAACAGAGAACAGAATATTTCATTTCTCAGGTTTTTAAAAAAAATCAAGGTTTCTCACATTTTCTCCTTGGGAGATCATAGTCTAATATTGATTTATTTGGGAAGATATGAATTTTCTTAGTGGATCAGAGATTGTAAAACAACAGAAATATATATATATATATATATATATATATCTACACAGACATGCATACATAAACATCAACATATACACACACACAAACACACACACACCTGGAATCATACTTAAACAATCATGCAAAGCATTTCACATCATTACATCTACAATTTCAGTGTAAAAACAGATTTAACTTTTATAAAAAAATAGTTTACACACAGATTAAAGAGCAGAGGTCTTTCCTGGAAGCAGTTTTGATTTTTGAAATGAATTTACTTACTAGATGATCCCGGCTTTGATTGGTTTTAACTGATGATCTGAAACTTGGTTGTTGCTTGATTAACTTGTTTGAACTTTGATTTGCTTCAGGTTTTCTTGCTTTTATTTTAATGGAAGAACTTTGCTTTATTATGTTCGAGTCCATGAAAGAATGAGGCAAGGCAGTGGCATTTGTAAGGAAAGGCAGACTGATATTTTTATTTGTACAACAATGGTCAGAGATTTTTCTTTTCATTAGGAGGCTGAAATGATTTTTCTAGCAAATTTGAAATGATAGCATTAAATGCCTTGGTTCCTTATCATGTTTACAAATACTATTTATTTTTATTTTGTAGGTACAATCTTGTATGTATTTTTGTCTTGTTTTGACTTATTTCTTTGCATATACATATTGCTATAGTATATATATATATATTACTTGCCTGATTTGCTTTCTATAAAGTTGTTATATTTTTAGAATTATCTTATGTGTTCATCTTATATTTTTACATAACCATAAATTTATTTGAGATATTTATTTCTATTTTTAAACTTAACTACCAAATATTCCCTTTACAATTAAATATGTATTTTATCGTGATTTAAATGTCGGAGTTTTATAATATACATATATAATTTAATTTTTCTGCTATACGGTTCATCATATCCAGCGATTTATAAGCCAAAGATTTATTATAGTTTTTAAGCCATTTATATATATCCAATATTTCAATTATCAGAAATTCATTTGCTCGACCCATCAAAAATTAATATTCTGATAATTTAAACCAGTTAATTATCCAATTAACAGACGTTAAAAATCCGAGTCGTCACATTCCTCCCCCCCTTTAGAACTTTTCGTCCTCGAAAAGGAACGAAGCCAGAATTATTAAAATGCTTAAAATCAGATAAATATTCTTTGATCATTTTTAAAATACTTTAAAAAAATTAATATAATATTATTAAAATAGTTTTTATAAAAAAATACTTTTATAACTCGATGTTTCAACAAGTCCATCCTTGTTCTCATAGAAATTCAGTCATACGTTGATCAGGCGTAGGACTAAAATTCTATAAATACTTGGTAAACCTGTTTTCAACACCCAGTGAAAATACTTGCAAAATACTTTTATTGAAAATATCGAAAACATTTTTGAAAATAGAGGAAATATCTTTGGTGAGAATGCTCTGGAAATCATCACCCTCATCCATGATCGCGGTTACATCCTGGGTTACGTTGCCATCGCAGCAAAAGTTCATGTAACTGTAGGCACTCCGCGCCCCTCGATTACGCTATGGAACCCACAACAGATCGCAGTTACATTCCAGGGTTACGTTGCCATCGCAGCAAAAGTCCATGTAACTGTAGGCATCAGCGCCCTCGATTTTCGCTGTCAAAAATGAAACTTCTCCACTCTCCATAGGTCACAGTCTACCGATGTAAAATCAAACGTAGACTGTTGGCTCTCAGCGGCACACACAACTTTCGCTATGTTACCATAGTGTCGCAGTCTACCGATATAAAATCAAACATAGACTGTTGGCTCTCAGCGGCACACACGACTTTCGCTATGGTCTACAGTAGATCGCAGTGACATCGAGTTACACTGTCGTCACAGCATAACTCAAATGCCTCTGTAGGCATCAGCGCCCTCGACTTTCGCTACCCAATAATCCTCAGGAACTAGCTTTGTCCGGATTCGTCACAGGATCAACTTTAGAACCTCCCCCTTAGAGGCTCAAGGCAGTACCACCCTGTGGTACTCCTGAGAAGTTCATTCAAGGGAGCGCCTTTTTCCCCAGAGCCACTTCAGAACACTTTATACTATACACATATAGTATTTTCCAAATCATACACCTAGTATGAATCACATATAAAGCTCCTTTCTCAAAATTGATTTCCCAAAATCGATAATTCTCAAATTAGGCTTTCCAAATTCCAATTTTTTTTCCCAAAAATCAAAAGCCTTTCCAATTCAAAGGTTCCCAAAAACCTTTTTCCAAAATCATTTTCACAAAATCCTTTATATATACGTATATATATATATATATATAATATCCTTGGGAAAATTTTGAATCACTTCATACTTGTATAAATTCACTTTTATACTTCAAATACTTTCAAAACCCTTTTCTTCTGGCAATAGATTCAACAAGGGGAGTTTACCATATATAACAAAGATATATAACTTTGTTTATTCAAAATCAAATATTCAAATTTGATTATTCTTTTATAAAGTTATTAACCACATTACTTTTCTTCATAAAGCGATTCTTTAATCATAGTAATTTCCAATTCCCATTTTACCTCATCATATATTCCACAAAATATACTCTTCATTTCAAAGACCATTTTACAATTCTCATCCATAAATTTTCAATTTCAATTTCATTTAGACCCGTATGATGTACACATATCATCCGTACGCTATATCAGTCTGATTGCTCACTCGATCACACAATTTCACTTCCGAACTAGTATTGTCCACCCGACTTCTTAGTGCAGACTCAGATTTGGTTTCTTGATCAGAAACCGTCATTCTCCTTGCATAGTCACAACTATGATAGAGAATATCCAGAACAAATAAAAAAATCCATATCCAGGTTCGCCGTCGAAAATCGAGCGAAAAATCCCAACTCGGATTGATAGTATTATCTCGAAATTCTGTGATCGAATCTGGATCAAATCACTATGCGAATAGAATAATATACGTACGTCCTACGTATTTATCTTCATTGATTATCAGTTAAATCAATTTCCTTTCAATTCATCCTCACTTTGATTTTATTCACTTATTCACATTTGCCTTAATCCCCATTTCGATTATCACTTCAATTCTTATCTCAATTGGGTATTTAATCATAAACAGTTTGTACTCTGACCAGCTTATATTTAGAAAACAGCTTGAAAATTTTAAAAATAGATAAATAGTTGAAAAATAATTATTAGTTTGTAAAATAGCTGTAAAATAGTTAAGTAATCGTAAAATAATTGAAAAATAGTAAAATAATTGCAAAATAGTTGTAAAATAGCAACTAGTTATAAAGTAGTTGGAAAAATAGTGATTAGTTTATAAAATAGTTGTAAAGTAGTTAAATAGTTCCAAAAGTAGTTGTTAAATTAATATAAGATAGTTTTGGAATTTTAAAAGAAAAGTTGTATAGCAAATAGTTTGGAAAAATAGATTTATATTTAAACAATTTATTTTGAAAATAGTACAGAGTCAAACTGTTTAATTCCCCATCAATTCAATTTAAATTCCCACTTCCATTTAAATTGACTCAATTCCAATTTGAATAACTTCAATTTCCCTTGAACTTGATTTATCCCCAATTCAAGTTGAATTAACCTCAATTTCTTTCCAAATTCAGATCAAATTCCATTTGATTTTAAACATATTCACTTTAATTACAATTTCAAATTATTCAAATTAATTTAAACTAATTTCAAATTGAATCCACTTCAATTTCAAACCATTTCAATTTCTATATGAATTAATCCCAATTCCCATTTGAATTTGAACTCATTCAATCTTCAATTTTATTTCAAATTGATCCAATTCAAATTTTCCATTTGAATTTTTTTACTTATCCATCTTCAATTCTAGTTAATTTAAACTAAATTCAATTTGAACTAATGAAATCTAAATCTCAACTTTAAACCATCTCGAATTACATAAATTCGAGTTAAATTTTCAAATGTTGATTTAACTCCTTAAATCAAAATAACCCTTATTTTTAAATCAACAATCCAAATCTTTAAAAAATTTAATTCTGAGTCCAATTCTCAAAATCCTATTTTAAATTATCTTTATTTAACATATTTCAAATCTCAAATAAGAGTTCAAAACAAATTTATCTTAAAAGTTAAATTTATTACCCAATTTTATCTTCCAGTTTTGAAACCAGTTCTTAAACAAATTCTAATTTACAAATTCAATTATTCAAATTTTCAGTTCAAAGTAATTCGATATCCTTAATTTCAAATTAAAGTTTAATTTCCCTTTTATCACAATGATGGATATATTACCACACTTCATTCCTCCTTCATTTAAACAAATCCAATTCACAATTTAAAGATTATTAATAACAATAGGATGACATCATCCAATTTATTTTAAAACATCCACCCATTTTCAATTTCCAGATCTCAAACCCATTTTGAGATCACACAAACTCCCAATTCAAATTAACCATTAAACTTCCTAAGTTAGATCTCAATTTCATCTTGAAATTTCCAATTCAGGTTGCTTGTTAACTTATTTAACTTTCCCAAAGTTAAATTCAATTTACTTAATCCAGCCAACCTTACCTAATTTGAATTCCCATTTCAAATTTTAAACTTCACATTAATAATCTTATAAGTTCAAAAACTTATCACCTTAGGTTTCACATCTCATTCCAAATTTAAAACTCAACATTTAGAGTTTATTTCAAACCATTTTTGATATCATGTATATTCCTTATACATATTATTTCCTTTACATACCAAGTTATCCTTAAATTTAGACCACCTTTGGTTTTTAATTCAAAACAAATTTCTTTAAATTTTCAAACAACTCTTGTTTGAAACAGGACACTTCATTCAAATAACATTATTTATTATTTCTTTATCACTTTGAAACAATTTTCAAATTTCTGGACCTAGATTTAAAACTTCACAATTCAGATCATCTTCAATTCCAATTTATAAGTCATACTTACCTAAATATTTTGCTTCCCTAAATCTTTTCATTTTGCTTACACATTAATACACATCTTATTATAAACACAACAATCATTTATGATAATAACCAAGATTATCATATCTGGAAACCAATTCATAATTATCTTATTCTGAAACTTTTCCCCAAATTCAAGATTTAATTTCAGTTTGAATCCATTTCAAACTTACCTTTATTTAATTTCAATTTGGTTGTATTTCTATTACCTCTTAATTTAATTCCAATAATTTAACAACCACTTACCTTAACATTTATTGGTTAAGGAATATTGCTTTTATATATATCAAAATATATTCTTATATAAAATCATTTAAAATCTTTATATATGAAAATAACAAGTACACTCTCATATATATATATATACACTCAACTCATCCCAGGGTACTATTGACCCTATCCTTATGAGTACACCCACCAGAACGACCCTATCCCTGGGATGAGTTGAGGAATGTAATGACCCGGGATTTTGATAATATTATTTTAATAAGCATCTAATCTAATTAAATAAAATACAAACTTATCATTTTGAAATGAAGAAGGCTTTTGGACATTTACCATTTATTTATGTATATATGTGTATTTTGGAAGGAAACTATGATTTAAAAATTGAAAATAAAGTCTTTCAACAATATTTAAAAGAAAATCTATCTTATTCACATTAAATTAAAGTAAAGCTCTACTTATTTACATTTGATCTAAATATATATTTATGATGTAATCTAGATAATAATGTTTAAATTAAAATAAATCTTATCGACATTTAACATAAATATAAAAAAAACAATTATAAATAAAGTGTTTGGTAGTTTAAGTTTAAAAATAAAAAGTGTAATAAAAATAAGTATTTTAGGAATAGAAATAAATACATAAGTAAAAATTTTAACAATAATTATCACAACTTTATAGTAAATACACAAGTATAAGGCAAAACCAGGCAAGAATGTGTGTTTGTGAATTTAGAAAACGTAAAGGATAAGTATGCTATCAAATCTAGCACAAATTAAGTCTTTTCGCAACCTTACAAAATCATTTCAGCCTCCATATGAAAAAAAAATCTCTGACCAAACAAAGATAATTTTTGTACCAGTAAATACCACCCTGTACATACCTTTTCTTTACATATATGTACATCTTTTAGTTCTAGTTCGTTTAAAAAAAATGGCATACCTGAAAACTAAACTCAGCAACTAAATAAATCTTACAATTGATACTTAAATAATATCTCAACTCAACAAGCAAAGAGATTAGCAAATCCAGGCAAATAACTTTTCAAAAACCAAAAGCTATGATACCAACTGTAACGACGCGGAAATTTCGATCGCGAAAATTCCAGATAGTTAGGAAAGAAGAAAGAGATAGAAGAAGAAGAACACAGAAACACAGCACTGATTCTCACAAAACGCAGCGGATCAAAATATAATATCAAATAATAACAGTTTATAAGGAATATCTGTATTTGTCAATTATATTTTTACATCAGAGTTACACTCATACACAATCACTGGACATATACAAATCGCATGTCTCAGATAAACAGAAATAATATCACAGGGGAAACACTTTATACGTTCCTGCCATCCAGCTCGTCTCCTGAGCTCCAGAACGTCTTTACCTGAAAATCTGTGATACTCGGTCTGACCCGGGTGTTACTTTGGGACGACCCGCCATTCATTACACAGAATGACGCATCATCAATAAGAAAGAAAGGGATAGAAAAGAGAAAATATAGAGAAGAAAGAACTAAACAACATCATAATATCACAGCGGAACGAATAAATTATAGTAATCACATAAGATATTACATAGTATACAACAACTATCACACCTACACAACTTATTCAAACACAAACTAGATAGTTATAAACACCTGTCTAGTTATTCCAATTTAATACAACACAGAGATACAGATAAACACTAATACAGCGGAACCAATATATATCTATACGCTGAAGCCTCCTGCTCCATTGCTCCTCCAGAATTTGTCAAAGCTAACCTGAATCCCTTGGCTACTCGTAAAAATTTGAGTACCCAAGAGTTTAAGAAAACAGAAATAAACTCCGGGTCAGACATGGGTCTGGTGTGAGTAAACGGTTAAAGTTGCTTAACTTTAAAAACCTTTTGAAAACAAAGGTATCACGTAAGACTCCCCACACATAAACATGGGTACGTTTTTACCTTACGCTAACCAAAACATTTGATAGGAAATCCAGTGATATTATAATAGGGTCTAGGGTTTTCAAGTAAAATACAGAAATAACTGGAATGCTTGCATCTCACATTCCAACATAGTTGGGCACAACTAAATCGTACGACGCTTATTGGAGTTTGGATTCCATACAATGACAGGGCTACTGGGGTACCGCCCATCACAGTACGGGACCTAGATCACCGTACCGAGGATTACTCCCAATCCCCTGCAACACAAAGCCGGAACCATCCCTTACTGGACAGTCCCGAATAAGATAACCCCGCAGTTGTAGCTAGCAACCGCCCACACAGCCGAATTAAAAGGGACTCTAGACAGGGGTTTATCTCATCCTACTTGGGTATGACCCACTTAGCCTTGCTGCACCTCCCCTGTTTTAGCCATTCCCAGTTGATGAGGCTTGAGGCTACGATTACCTTATCAGAACACATCACTTAGAATGCTCATCGTCCACCTGACGATGTGCTGAAAGCATTCAATCCATTCAAGTCTGTTCTGGGTTCGAACGAAACCGAAGGCATTTTCTCGTTACACTCATTTTGGAATCACCCTCAGAGTTAATGACAATAACCCTTGCACTTTGAATCTTCATCTTCACTTGAGATTCACGACCTATCGTTAATTTGGATCGATGTGGTTTTCGGATATCCAAATCTGGAAACCCGATCCCGGTCTCATCGAAATCCAAAACGCCATCTTTTAGGTCCAAGTTGTTTAAAGTTAAAACAATTCAATTCTATTATCTATATACACACAGATAGATAATTCATATCATCATCACAAACAGATAATTCACATTATCATCACATTTCAACCAAAGCATCCATATCACACAGCATCACTTATCTCATATTTGAGGTCTCAAACCATTGAAGGCAATCAATATCATTCAACATCCATAAGCAATGATTTATTAATCACCATCTGTAATTAATTTGAAGTGAATTAAATTAATTACTTCCATCTCTAATTAATTTAAATAAATTAAATTAATTACTTTCATCACATAAATCTTGCTTACTTAATCATTAATTAATTACAAATCAATTAATCGATCATCCTCTAATTATCCACCTTAATTAATCATCCTGATTAGTTACTCCTAATTACCTTAAGTAATTAGCCTTTAACTAATTACACAAATTAATTATCCTTAACCATTCACAGTAATTAACCATTAATTACTTCATTAATTACATTAATTAATGATCCTTAATTAATTACTTCCATTAATTAATTAACTATAATTAATTATATTAATCCTTAATTAATTACATTAATTAATTAAACTTCAATTAATCACTTCCATTAATCAACCTTAATCATAAACAGTAATTACCATCCTGTAATTACTTACCTTAATTAATTAACTTCTTAATTAATTATATAAATCCTTTGATTAATTACACTAAGTAATTAATCTTTAATTACTTCTTCCAAGTAATTACCCTTTAATTACTTCCCATTAAGTAGTTCCCTTTAATTAATTACATCCAGTAATTATACATTAATTACTTCACTAAGTAATTCCACTATTCAATCTCATTAAGTAATTTTACTTAATCAACCATCAAATGATTATCTTTAATTAATTAACAAATTAATTAACTAAAATTTATCACATTCACTTCCTTAATTACAATTGGTAATTCATCCCTTAATTACCTTTAAAACAAATTAATTAATCTTTAATTGTAGATTAATTATCCTTTAATTATTAATTAATAAATCTTAATTATCAATTAATAAAACTTAATAACAAATTAATTAATCCTTAATTAATTAATTAATCAATCCTTAATTTCAATTAATTAACCCTTAATAATAGTTAATTAATTCTTAATTAACTTTAATTATAGATTAATTATTTCTTAATTATTAATTAATAAAGCCTAATTATTAATTAATAAAACTAAATTACATATTTCTTAATTACCAATTAATCAACCTCTAATTACTTAATTAAGTAATTTCTAATTACAAATTAATTAATCTCTAATCATTAATTAATCAATCATAATCATTAGTTAATTAAATTAATTAATTATTCTTAATTAACTACTTAATTAATCCCTTATCCTTAATTAATTAAATTAATTAATTAATTATACTTAAATTTCTTAATTAACTTAATTAATCTCAATCATTAAAACCATAATTATCTTAAGATAAAACATTATTTTATTAATGTCTTAATTATCATTAAAACACTTTATTTTAAGAATTTACTCTACTTAATTAAATCATTAATTAAGTTTTGAAATAAAATAATCATTTAACTTTATAAATTAAAGTTAACAAAACATAACTTCCTTTAAATGTTTTAAACATTATCAAGTAATAGTTTAAAACTATTTCAATTTAGATTTAAAAGCTTGCTTTTATAAAATCTTAAAATTTCATTACTAACTCAAATTTTAAAATAACTTAAACTTTACTTAACAAAATTTAAATTAAACAAATTTTAAAACTTCTTTATTAAATGTTAAAGAAAACAATTATTATTTATAAAGTAATTTTATAAAAGAAAGTTGAAACTAAATTTACTTAAATTTCAAAAACCTTGTTTTTAAAACTTTTAAACCTTTAAAAACTATTTAAAAATTCTCTGCTTCGGGTCGAACCCGAAGATCACTCGGGTCAAACCCGAGTTTCCCCTCCTCTTCCCATTTTCAAAAACTTAAATTTATTTTTACATTTAAAAACCTGTAGGTCTAACACCCACAAAACACTCGAGTACAAACTCGAGTCACTACCCTCAAATGCTCGAGTTCCGCTTCGAGCAATCCCACAACCAAAACAACATACACCAATCCACCTTAGTGCACCTGCACAGTCGACTGCGACGATGGTGACCATCGCCGATACCTTCGACACACCCACCATCACCGAAACCTTCGATCCTGATCACCAATTCACTATCACAAGCCACAGATCAAAATCGAGACGCACAGATGAAACAGGCAACCAACCCATCACCATAAACTGCCTCGAACCCAACGTCTCCGACCACCAGAGGTTGAGCAACTTCGTCCCAAGCTTCGCCAGTCTTCCACGTCACCCATGTCCAAGGTCCGATGCACCCCGATCAACCCAAGACCCCGCGATGACCAAAGTTCCTACCTCTAACTAAACTAAGGTTAAAAACTATTCCAGTCTACCGCCAACACCACGACAAACAGGCGTCACCTCCACCATTTTTCCCAACATCCCTGATCACCAACTTTGCTTCAGACAAAACCCCGAGGCCTCACCACTCTCCAATCACCAGAAAAACCCAAAAACCCAATTTCCGGTCATATCCAAATTGTACACTCGATACCATGTTAAAAATTGTGATTTTTGTTTTAAAAACCCTAACTTTCAAAGTAGATTCAAGTTATAATCTTGAAACAACAAATTAAAATGATCGATTTTAACATGTTTACAAGAATTTCTACTGTCTTTCCATTTTCCAGATAAACTTCTAAATATTTTTCATAAATTCATTTTTAAGATTAAATCTATGACTAAACAAACATTTATTGTTTGAAAACTAAATCTTATTAGAAATCAGAGGAAGAGAGATGGATTTTGATCTATATTTAAACTCTGAAATATGAAAACAGAGAAGAGCATGAATACAACCAGACATGCACACATGAACACATTCATATATACAGATTTTATACTTATATATACACATGCAGGGCATCATCATCACGGAAACTTCACAAGCAACATTCATCTACTTACTTAAACTTTTTAAATTATATGTTTACTCACCTTTTAAAAAGACAGAGACCCTGAAAACTGGATGGAACTTTGAAACTTGAATATCACTGTTGTTTTGACTTTTGAAACTTTGTCTTGCTTGAAACTTAAAAACTGAAAAGCTTCGATACTTGATTGTTTAACTGGAACATGATGATGATGACTCAAGACTTTGATAATCTGTTTGGTTCCAGGTTGCAGTCTTGAAAAATGCTACAGGCCTTTAGAAAATACTTACAGGGTTTGATATAAAATGGTTACAGATTTTGATTTCAGTTTCTTCTTGAGGAAAAGGTTACAGGTTTGAAAATGTTTTGAGGAGATGTTTTCAGGTTTAATGATTTTTTGGTTTGCATTTGTTTATGAACGTAAAGAAAAAGAAGATTGGTATATAAGAAACAAGTATGCAGGGCTTTGTATTTTGCTGGTACAAGATTTTTATTAGTTTGGTCAGAGATTTTTTTCATAAGGAGGCTGAAATGAGAGCATTTAATGCTTGTCTGGTTATATTTATCCACTGATTTTGATTTGTATGTACATATATGATTTTTCTTTCTTGCCTTGCATATCTACATGTATTTTCCAAAATTATCCTAAGTGTTCATTTTAAAGTTGTCATAGTTATTGTTATTATGTTAACTTGTGTGTTTATTTCTATTTTTAACATAACTACTAAATATTCCCTTTACAATTAATTAATTATTTTATTTTATTTTATAACATTATTACCAAGATTACATCAAATATATATATATATATATATGTATATGTGTATATATATATATATATATGTATATAGATCAAAAGTGAATAAGGTAAAGCTTACTTTAATTTAAGATAGATTTTATTGTAATTATATTGGAACACTTTTATTTTAAATTCTCAAATCATAATTTTCTTCCAAAATACACATGTATATATTCGTTTTTAAATAATACTTATTAAATTTGAAATAATAGGTCTATTTAAAATCTATTTATAAAATAACACAAATTAAATTTGTAACTAATTATTCCATTTAAAAATCTATTTATAACTATATTTTAAAACAACTCATTATTAAATTGTTTGAAAATAATAAACTTACCAATTTTAATTAATTAATTAAGGAGATTATCACATTTTAAATTCCTTGAAATTCCGGGATATCACATTCCTCGTTACTTAAAAGAATTTCGTCCTCGAAATTTAAAACAAAAGATAATCCAAAGTTTTATTTTATTTAACCCAATTCAGGCTTACATACTAGCCATACACAACCAAACAAACAATTTCAAACAAACAATTCAATCAAACAAACAACACTAGCTATTCGGACACAGATCCGGATAAGCTTACTAAAAATTTCCCGAGTTTCCCAGGTACAGATACTGGAATACTCGCTCTATTGAATCCAAACTAGCTACACTACTAAGCTACTGAGCTCCTACTCATCTAGATCTATAATCTACACAAGAGATCTGACCACACTCAAGACCTGATCAACAACCAAACCCTTCTGAACTACTGGTTCCAAAACCAGTGATGGATCATACACGTATTCCCTCAGAGATACGTGAAACACATTGAATCCCAGTCTTCCAAATTGGCAATTCACTCCTGTAATCCAAAACACTTACCCTTATAAGAATAAAGAAAGATCCAATATACTTCGGAGCTAACCTCACAGTCTTACCCAATCTTATTGCTCCCTTTATCGGAGAAAATCTCAACAACAACGAAGTCTCTAACTTCGAATTCCAAATTCCTCCATTTCTTATCCACAAAACTCCTTTGACGATCCTGGACTGCCTACATCCTTTCCTGATCAGCTCAATCTTCGCTGATGCTTCAATAAACAAACTGGATCAAAATAATTAAACAAAAAGATCCTCTCCAGATTTACCCAAAATCCAGAATACAACTCTACTCCACCATCATCAGTAGATTACAACTTACTTCTCCTATCTGGAAAAGAAAAAACAAAAACACTTGCCAATCTGGCCTCAAATCCAAAAAAAATTTCCTATAGAAATTCTCTAATCCCAAAACACTGCAACTTCCGGTTGCTTTCACTCTAGAACAGCTGCCACCTTGCTTCCGCTGCACAACTCTGATCTGGAGTAGATGAGCATGTCGATGAATTCGAACAAAATCTTAACCAACACCTCATGGACACACAGTTCATCAGATCCACCACAATCGGAAACATTGGTTATCTCAAAGACATAACCAACTGCTCAAAGAAACAGATGAGTCCTCAGTCAAGGGTACTGTCTTCAGCTACGCTTAGCTGGAAGAAACTCAAAACTAGATACAGAAGAGAAAACACAAATGCTCCACCAAATCTTCTTTAGAAACCATCCATCTCCTTAGCTGAACCACCGGTATCTCTTCCAGACCCAGGTCAATGGAAATTAAACATCCTAATGTGGACAAACTGCTGGCTTCCTTGAAAACTTCTGGACAAATCTTTGACAACTCTATAACTCATACATCCTCTAGGGATGCCACAAATCCATGCAAAAGATTATCCAAGAGAATCACTCAAACTATCGCAAGTCGCTTTTGCGATCCCATCCAGACCAATATCCACAGATACTATTCTCTCTTCACAAATCAGAATAGCTTGTCCTTGACTAACCAATCCACCGAAGAAATGGATCCACTCTGCTGCTTCTGAATTCCACCACTAGGGTACTATTAAGCCAAAAGATCTTCCTACTGGCACAAAACATCTCCCAGCTACACTGCTGCCATGGATGCCAAAAACTTCCTAATCCAAAGCCCCTTTGAGAAACTCGGACCTCAAACCAAACACAACATCCAGCTGAAACTCGGTCTCATCATCGATGCAGACACACTCCCTCAAACTTGTTCCAAAGAAAACATCTTCGGAAACATCCATAGTCACTGCATCTCACCACGCAACTACTACTTCCTGAGGTTGCCAACATACCATCACTTGTTTCTGCCTAATCGACAGATCCAAACTCTCAATAATCCGCTCACAAGAGCGTGATCAAACTTGCACTTTAATGATGAACTCTGAACCTTAACAGGTTTCCTTCAGAGATCAATGGAATTATTACACCAAGCAAAGCTCACTCGAGACGATATTGGGTCTATAGTCTCGACAGATACTCTTCCAACCATAATACTCAGACTTCTTCCATTGGTAGTCGTGTTACACACACCACTACCCTATCTACCTTTATAACTTATATTGGAAAACCCGAATAGGTAACCCAACAGATAGGTAGAAATATATATATATATATATAAATTACAAGTACGCTCTCTTAAGATAGACACCACTCCAGAGCCTAGGTATTATCTCAACCTATGCTCTAATACCAACTGTGACTACCTGCCATTCATTAAACAGAATGACACATCATCAATAAGAAAGAAAGGGATAGAAAAGAGAAAAGATAGAGAAGAAAGAACTAAACAACATCAGAATCTCACAGCGAAACGAATAAATTATATTAATCACATAAGATATTACATAGTATACAACAACTATCACAGCTACGCAACTTATTCAAACACAAACTAGACAGTTATAAACACCTGTCTAGCTATTCCAATTTAATACAACACAGAGATATAGATAAACACTAACACAGCGGAACCAATATATATATATATATATATATATATATATATATACGCTGAAGCCTCCTGCTCCATTGCTCCTCCAGAATTCGACATAGCTAACCTGAATCCCTTGGCTACTCGTAAAAATTTGAGTACCCAAGAGTTTAAGAAAAACAGAAATAAACTCCGGGTCAGACATAGGTCTGTGTGAGTAAATGGTTAAAGTTGCTTAACTTTAAAAACCTTTTGAAAACAAAGGTATCACGTAAGACTCCCTACACATAAACATGGGTACGTTTTTACCTTACGCTAACCAAAACATTTGATAGGAAATCCAGTGATATTATAATAGGGTCTAGGATTTTCAAGTAAAATACAGAAATAGTTGGAATGCTTGCATCTCACATTCCAACATAGTTGGGCACAACTAAATCGTACGACGCTTATTGGAGTTTGGATTCCATACAATGGCAGGGCTACTGGGGTACCGCCCATCACAGTACGGGGCCTAGATCACCATACCGAGGATTACTCCTAATCCCCTGCAACACAAAGCCGGAACCATCCCTTACTGGACAGTCTCGAATAAGATAACCCCGCAATTGTAGCTAGCAACCGCCCACACAGCCGAATAAAAAGGGACTCTAGACAGGGGTTTATCTCATCCTACTTAGGTATGACCCACTTAGCCTTGCTGCACCTCCCATGTTCTAGCCATTCCCGGTTGATAAGGCTTGAGGCTACGATTACCTTATCAAAACACATCACTTAGAATGCTCATCGTCCACCTGACGATGTGCTGAAAGCATTCAATCCATTCAAGTCCGTTCCGAGTTCGAATGAAACCGAAGGCATTATCTCGTTACACTCATTTTGGAATCACCCTCAGAGTTAACGACAATAACCCTTGCACTCTGAATCTTCATTTCACTTGAGATTCACGACCTATCGTTAATTTGGATCGATGTGGTTTTCGGATATCCAAATCTGGAAACCCGATCCCGGTCTCATCGAAATCCAAAACGCCATCTTTTAGGTCCAAGTTGTTTAAAGTTAAAACAATTCAATTCTATTATCTATATACGCACAGATAGATAATTCATATCATCATCACAAACAGATAATTCACATTATCATCACATTTCAACCAAAGCATCCATATCACACAGCATCACTTATCTCATATCTGAGATCTCAACCCATTCAAGGCAATCAATATCATTCAACATTCATAAGCAATGATTTATTAATCACCATCTGTAATTAATTTAAAGTGAATTAAATTAATTATTTCCATCTCTAATTAATTTAAATAAATTAAATTAATTACTTTCATCACATAAATCTTGCTTACTTAATCATTAATTAATTACAAATCAATTAATTGATCATCCTCTAATTATCCATCTTAATTAATCATCCTGATTAGTTACCCTTAATTACCTTAAGTAATTAGCCTTTAATTAATTACACAAATTAATTATCCTTAACCATTCACAGTAATTAACCATTAATTACTTCATTAATTACATTAATTAATGATCCTTAATTAATTACTTCCATTAATTAATTAACAATAATTAATTACATTAATCCTTAATTAATTACATTAATTAATTAAACTTCAATTAATCACTTCCATTAATCAACCTTAATCATAAACAGTAATTACCATCCTGTAATTACTTACCTTAATTAATTAACTTCTTAATTAATTATATAAATCCTTTGATTAATTACACTAAGTAATTAATCTTTAATTACTTCTCCCAAGTAATTACCCTTTAATTACTTCCCATTAAGTAGTTCCCTTTAATTAATTACATCTAGTTATTATACATTAATTACTTTACTAAGTAATTCCACTATTCAATCTCATTAAGTAATTTTACTTAATCAACCATCAAATGATTATCTTTAATTAATTAACAAATTAATTAACTAAAATTTATCACATTCACTTCCTTAATTACAATTGGTAATTCATCCTTTAATTACCTTTAAAACAAATTAATTAATCTTTAATTGTAGATTAATTATCCTTTAATTATTAATTAATAAATCTTAATTATCAATTAATAAAACTTAATAACAAATTAATTAATCCTTAATTAATCAGTTAATCAATCCTTAATTTTAATTAATTAACCCTTAAAAATAGTTAATTAATTCTTAATTAACTTTAATTATAGATTAATTATTTCTTAATTATTAATTAATAAAGCCTAATTATTGATTAATAAAACTAAATTACATATTTCTTAATTATGAATTAATCAACCTCTAATTACTTAATTAAGTAATTTCTAATTACAAATAAATTAATCTCTAATCATTAATTAATCAATCATAATCATTAGTTAATTAAATTAATTATTCTTAATTAATTACTTAATTAATCCTTTATTCTTAATTAATTAATTAAATTAATTATACTTAAATTTCTTAATTAACTTAATTAATCTCAATCATTAAAACCATAATTATCTTAAGATAAAACATTATCTTATTAATGTCTTAATTATCATTAAAACACTTTATTTTAAGAATTTACCCTACTTAATTAAATCATTAATTAAGTTTTGAAATAAAATAATCATTTAACTTTATAAATTAAAGTTAACAAAACATAACTTCCTTTAAATGTTTTAAACATTATCAAGTAATAGTTTAAAACTATTTCAATTTAGATTTAAAAGCTTGCTTTTATAAAATCTTAAAATTTCATTACTAACTCAAATTTTAAAATAACTTAAACTTTACTTAACAAAATTTAAATTAAACAAATTTTAAAACTTCTTTATTAAATGTTAAAGAAAAAAATTATTATTTATAAAGTAATTTTATAAAAGAAAGTTTAAACTAAATTTACTTAAATTCAAAAACCTTGTTTTTAAAACTTTTAAACCTTTAAAAACTGTTTAAAAATTCTCTGCTTCGGGTCGAACCCGAAGATCACTCGGGTCAAACCCGAGTTTCCCCTCCTCTTCCCATTTTCAAAAACTTAAATTTATTTTTACATTTAAAAACCTGTAGGTCTAACACCCACAAAACACTCGAGTACAAACTCGAGTCACTACCCTCAAATGCTCGAGTTCCCCTTCGAGCAATCCCACAACCAAAACAACATACACCAATCCACCTTGGTGCACCTGCACAGTCGACTGCGACGACGGTGACCATCGCCGATACCTTCGACACACCCACCATCACCGAAACCTTCGATCCTGATCACCAATTCACTATCACAAGCCACAGATCAAAATCGAGACGCACAGATGAAACAGGCAACCAACCCATCACCATAAACTGCCTCGAACCCAACATCTCCGACCACCAGAGGTTGAGCAACTTCGTCCCAAGCTTCGCCAGTCTTCCACGTCACCCATGTCCAAGGTCCGATGCACCCCGATCAACCCAAGACCCCGCGATGACCAAAGTTCCTACCTCTAACTAAACTAAGGTTAAAAACTATTCCAGTCTACCGCCGACACCACGACAAACAGGCGTCACCTCCACCATTTTTCCCAACATCCCTGATCACCAACTTTGCTTCAGACAAAACCCCGAGGCCTCACCACTCTCCAATCACCAGAAAAACCCAAAAACCCAATTTCCGGTCATATCCAAATTGTACACTCGATACCATGTTAAAAATTGTGATTTTTGTTTTAAAAAACCTAACTTTCAAAGTAGATTCAAGTTATAATCTTGAAACAACAAATTAAAATGATCGATTTTAACATGTTTACAAGAATTTCTACTGTCTTTCCATTTTCCAGATAAACTTCTAAATATTTTTCATAAATTCATTTTTAAGATTAAATCTATGACTAAACAAACATTTATTGTTTGAAAACTAAATCTTATTAGAAATCAGAGGAAGAGAGAATGGATTTTGATCTATATTTAAACTCTGAAATATGAAAACAGAGAAGAGCATGAATACAACCAGACATGCACACATGAACACATTCATATATACAGATTTTATACTTATATATACACATGCAGGGCATCATCATCATGGAAACTTCACAAGCAACATTCATCTACTTACTTAAACTTTTTAAATTATATGTTTACTCACCTTTTAAAAAGACAGAGACCCTGAAAACTGGATGGAACTTTGAAACTTGAATATCACTGTTGTTTTGATTTTTGAAACTTTGTCTTGCTTGAAACTTAAAAACTGAAAAGCTTCGATACTTGATTGTTTAACTGGAACATGATGATGATGACTCAAGACTTTGATAATCTGTTTGGTTCCAGGTTGCAGTCTTGAAAAATGCTACAGGCCTTTAGAAAATACTTAGAGGGTTTGATATAAAATGGTTACAGATTTTGATTTCAGTTTCTTCTTGAGGAAAAGGTTACAGGTTTGAAAATGTTTTGAGGAGATGTTTTCAGGTTTAATGATTTTCTGGTTTGCATTTGTTTATGAACGTAAAGAAAAAGAAGATTGGTATATAAGAAACAAGTATGCAGGGCTTTGTATTTTGCTGGTACAAGATTTTTATTAGTTTGGTCAGAGATTTTTTTCATAAGGAGGCTGAAATGAGAGCATTTAATGCTTGTCTGGTTATATTTATCCACTGATTTTGATTTGTATGTACATATATGATTTTTCTTTCTTGCCTTGCATATCTACATGTATTTTCCAAAATTATCCTAAGTGTTCATTTTAAAGTTGTCATAGTTATTGTTATTATGTTAACTTGTGTGTTTATTTCTATTTTTAACATAACTACTAAATATTCCCTTTACAATTAATTAATTATTTTATTTTATAACATTATTACCAAGATTACATCAAATATATATATATGTATATGTATATATATATATATGTATATAGATCAAAAGTGAATAAGGTAAAGCTTACTTTAATTTAAGATAGATTTTATTGTAATTATATTGGAACACTTTTATTTTAAATTCTCAAATCATAATTTTCTTCCAAAATACACATGTATATATTTGTTTTTAAATAATACTTATTAAATTTGAAATAATAGGTCTATTTAAAATCTATTTATAAAATAACACAAATTAAAATTGTAACTAATTATTCCATTTAAAAAACTATTTATAACTATATTTTAAAACAACTCATTATTAAATTGTTTGAAAATAATAAACTTACCAATTTTAATTAATTAATTAAGGAGATTATCACATTTTAAATTCCTTGAAATTCTGGGATATCACACCATCACTACACCATAGGTTGGATTTTGGCGCTGCCGTAGGCGGCGCATTTGATACGGCTACAAGCCGTATCAAATAGGAATACGGCTTATAGCCGTATCTAAATTGTTTAATATGGCTTTAAGCCGTATTAATATTTGATACGGCTTGTAGCCGTATTAAATTCCGTGCCTCTTTTCGTGGGAAAATTTTCCCCAAAACGCACACTCTCCCTCCCTTTTTTTTATTTCCACCTCTTTTGTTTTCACCGTTCCTTTTCGTGAATTTTGGGCTTTGTCTGCGTTGGTTCGTCTGCGGTTGGTTCGTCCTTTTCGAGACCACCATTTCACTGCAATCCTCGCTTCTTCCAATTTTAGCCCCTCCGAACATTTTAAGGGCTTCCTCGATAATTTTTGCAGACGCCGCCTTCTTCTCCTTTGAGCTTGAACTTTTGTAGCTCAAAATATCTCTAAAAGGTTTGTTCTTTAAACTCATTCTTTATTCTCTTGGATTCTTTACTCAACTTATATGTTTACATGTGTATGTTGGGTTTTCAATGTCGGGTTGTTTATTATAAATTTGTTATCAAATGTTCTAATATGTTCTCTCTAATTATATGGATATTTAGTTGGAGATAATTGAAGCATTTACTGTAATATTATTGAGTAATTGAGCTTTATTCATATAGCTATTTGATTTAAGTTTTAGGATTTATTTGATGTGGTTTAATGCATTTTGTGTCATAGTGGAAGAATTAGAAAGGAGGATTCTTGAATTGCAGTAGGTATATATTTTCTAAAGCACTTTCGGATAAACAATGATGCAACAACTTAATGTAGTAGCATGTGTTTTACTTTATTACTTAATATAGTTGTTAGATTTTGAATTTGATATAACTGCAATTAATTGATTATGTGATGGAATTAATATAGTGGTTTGAGTTGCTAATTTGTCTTTACTTTGAATTTAATTTTAAATTGTTCTTTCAACTTCTGCCTTTATAATCTTATCAAGTCCGGCCCAAGCGAAATTGTTGCTAGATCCAGCCGAGTTTGAAAAAAATACCCATAAAAAGGTATTAATGTCATAGGAATTTAACTCTAGCCATTTATTATACTAGGCAATGAACAAACCAGTTAAGATATAAATAATTACCGTTTAAGTTATGCTTTAAAATTATATAATTTTAATCATTTTAGATAATCAACATTGCTGCCATCTTCATTGGTGCCCCCTCCACGTCTATTTGGCCTAGGTGGCTGCCTTGGCAACCTACCCTTAGGACCGGGCCTAGTCTTACCTTATGTAGAATCTTCAAACTCTTCGAGTAGAAAGAGTGGGTGCTATAATGAAGGTACATGAATATGTATAGGGTACATGTTTTACTTCAAATCTTAAGCTACATTGAAGCGTCGTTTCATTTGAATTCTTCCTTTCAGTTGCATGTCATTGTATTATTACCTCAAGTGCATGCTATTATGTACTTAATATCTACTGCTTGATTTTAAACACAATAGCACTTAAATTATTTCACTATGTAACTACGTTCCTTATATGGTTGTCTAGGATCAGTGTTTTATGCATTTTTTTTCATCTTCTTACTGTTAGACAGTGAAACTTAAATCAATTTAGATTTGGGTGGGTTCGCGTGTATTCATTATAACAAAACCAAGTGGCTTCTTCAATAAAGTCGTAGATTAACCATGTAACTTGGTAGAGGTTCAATATGATTGGATTTTTTTATCCTTGCATGATTTACAGCTTGGTGCTAATATTGTATATAGTTCTGACATTGCATATGGTTTTGATATGGTTGTATAAGTGGATAAAATTATTGTTAATGGCGTAAGCCAAGTATCAGGAGAGGGGTAATGCATAGACATTACTCCGGTGCTACAAAATAGCGCCGTTGTAATGGCAAATTTTTTGGAAACAGTTTGGTGTTTGCTATTGTGATGGAATCGAAATGTCAAAATCTAAAGCAACATATATTCTATTGCTAATTCCGTGATTTCCCATTGTATATCTTGCTGTAATTAGATCGAAATCAGTAATAAAAGATGAAGTGGAATTAGGCCAATTAAGATAAAACCGCTATAATAAGTTCTGATGTGTCTGGTGTTCTTTTGCTAGTGTTTTTCTTTGTTTTATTTGATTTTTTGTTTGAAACAGTTCAAACTGAGTTAAACTATTAAATTGCATCTTTTAATATTGAACGATTAAAGATAAATCCACCTGCAAATGTATTAGAATCACAACATATTGCATAGATAATTAACCAAGAATACTTCATTGGATCCAAAACCAGATTCAATTTCCAGCCCTTCAAGTCCCTAACAAGCCTACTACTTGGATGCTTTTTATTTCCAGATAAGGCCAAAAGCTGTTCATAATCATTGAAGCAACATACATCAGTCTCGCAATAGAAATGGATTAGATCATTGCACCATACACATAGATAAGACTTACTGTTGTTAGGGTTGCTCTGGTGAAATATCATAGATACTCTTATCTGTACAAATCATCGCATTTGGTACTTGAAATATGCTTATTCTTCTAACATGTACAAAATTTGGTGGTCTACATAGGTAAGAGTACCCCTATGCACTATTTATAGGTATCTTAGTGCAGACGAATTACCGTTTGAAAATAACTATTTGCCTGCATCTAATATAGATTTAATTGATTATTATTAGTAGTAACTTTACGATTTTATTATTTATAAGTATGTTGAGGAAGTTTGTTCTCTCTATTTTGACGAGTATGAAGATGATTTATAATTCATCCCATTATGAGATTTAACAAAGTGGAGATTTGGCTATTCAAAATGAATATATACAGATCCAAAAAAAAGAAAAATTAGCATATTTGAATCTTAGTATATAAGGGGTAGATCATCTCACAACATTGTTCACACAATCTAAGTTAGAGCGATATCATAAAGAGCATTTTCTTTAGAAACATAGTTCTTTAATATTTTGAGTCGGTGGGAAAAAAGCTAAACTTCCCACACTAGTAGCATGTGGATATTGGCATTTATGGCAATTTCAGTAGAAGCAACAATTAACATTTAAGGAAGAATAACCGATGAGTCTTATGTATCTTTTTTTCTAAAATGGTGGAATCTTGGTTGTTAAAACAATGCATTTTTCACGATTACAGTAATGTCAGAGGCATCATTTAACATCGAAGTATGAATAATTAACGACTCACGTGCACCCTTGCATTTGAAAATGGTAGAAGCTTAGGTTACTATAATTTTTTTGCTTCCCTTTCAAAACAAATTCGTTTTTTATATAATATAGCACCATGGAAATTAAAATGAACAAAAATAAGAAAATCGAAAAATGATTCAAGTAAATAAAGGAGACGCTCCCATAAAATTAACTTATAAATTCATAATATAACTTGGTAAAGAAAATAATCAAAAATTAAGGCCAATGGACACAGATAAATGCACTTAAAAATTAAGGCCAATGAAATCAAACTTGGGACTTTTGGAGTACGTCCTATATATACACTCATATATATATATATATTATATTTACATCTAATGTTCTAATATATATGATATAGGAGGGCAATATGTCTTTCAGTATAGACAAAAAGTGGATAAATGAATCTGATCAAAGATCTACATACTATGTAGACGGGGTGAAGAAGTTTATTAGTTTTGTTGGTGAAAATGGTGGTAAGAAAGGAGTGTATTTATGCCCTTGCACTCGGTGCAAAAATATGAAGACGATCAAATTAGATGACATTCATTTTCATTTGCTTAGATGGGGTTTTATCCAATCATATACCGTATGGTATTTTCATGGGGAAAAAAGGGTAGAGAAGGAAAAACAACAACCAGTTAGTCATGCTACAAGTTCCGACGAGTCTGAACCTATTATGATGGAATATCTAGTCAATGATGCAGATAGATTTCATCATTTTCAACCTGAAAATCCGTTGTCTGATCATGCTAATGTTGGAGAGCCGTCTACGGTTGATGGCAGTTGGCAGGCCAATGAAAGTAAGACGTATAAATCACTTTTTGGTAGCGCAAAAGAGCCACTGTATCCTTCATGTTCGAAAGGGTTGACGAAGCTGTATGCCATTGTGAAACTGAATAGCTTGAAGACCCAATACGGCTTTTCAAATAATGGTGTGACTGCACTCCTCGAACTAATAAAGGAGTTACTCCCCGAAGGTAACACGCTGCCAACAAAGTACTCCGACGTGAAGAAGTTAATTAAGCAAGTTAGGATGAATTACAAAACTTATGATGCATGCATCAATGATTGCATATTATACTGGAAAGATGATGCGAATAGAGTTTCGTGTACAAATTGCAACGAACCAAGATATATGACATCATTCAACAAAGAAAGAAAAGGCATCAAAGTACCTCGAAAGACATTAAGACATTTTCCTTTAATTTCTAGATTGAAGAGATTGTATAGTGTACCATGGATAGCAGATGCGATGACCTGGCATGGTCGTGCCAAGTCTGATCCAACCGTAATGCGTCATCCATGTGACACTTCTCAATGGAAAGCCGCGGATTATTTTGACCAAACGTTTGCTGTCGAGCCACGAAATGTCACACTTGGAATAACAACAGATGGTTTCTATCCACATGCTTCTCTATCTAACCCTTACACTTGTTGGCCTGTAATTGTAGTACCATATAATCTTCCACCGTCTATGTGCATGAAACGAGAGTTTTTAATGTTAACACTGTTGATTTCTGGGCCAAAACAACCAGGGAAGGATATTGATGTTTATTTACAGCCGTTGATAGACGAGTTAAAGCAGTTATGGGAAGGAGTCATTACATATGAGTCATTAAATAAATCCGAATTCACAATGAGAGCTAGGGTGTTGTGGGCAATCCATGATCACCCTGCTCTTGGGACTTTATCGGGATGTACAACTCACGGTTATTTTGCATGTCCGGTTTGTGGGGAAAACACTTGTTCTTATCATCTTCCTGAAAGTAAGAAGGTGTGTTACATGGGACATCGAATGTTTCTTCCTAAAGAACACAAGTTTCGATACGACAAGACAAATTTCAACAACGAACAAGAATTTCAACGTCCTAAACGGACATTGACTAGTTTTGAAGTTGAAAAGAAAGTAGCGAATATCAAAATGAAAGTTGGTAAACACAAAGAAGAAATTAGTCGAAAACGAAAAAAGTCAATTTATGAAGAAGTTGACAATGTTTCTGCATGGTACAGGAGGTCTATCTTTTTTGATTTACCATATTGGAAAGCAAATATGATTCGCCATAATATTGATGTTATGCATACGGAGAAAAATGTCACAGAGCATCTCATCAGCACCATTATGGACCATAAAGATAAGTCAAAAGATGGCATCAATGCACGCAAGGATTTGAAAATCATGGGTATAAAACAAAAGTTGTGGGTGATGGAAGATCCTGAAACAAATAAAATAATCATACCAAAGGCAACTTTCACTTTGAGCAAAGAAGAAAAGATACGGTTTTGCACCGTTTTGAAAAACCTGAAAGTGCCCAACAAATTCTCTTCAAACTTCCACAACAATGTGAGCATCAATCCTCCCGAACTAAGAAATATGAAGTCACATGATTACCACGTCATAATGCAACATTTGCTTCCGGTATCGCTTCAACATTCTTATCCACAACATAAGGATCTGCGAAATGCTATTCATCGTATTAGTCTATTCTTTAACATTTTGTGCTCAAAGGTGATCAATAGGGAACGCCTTATAAAAGCAAAGGCTAGTTTGGTAGAAGCAATGTGTGTTTTTGAAAAACATTTTCCACCTGCATTTTTTGATATCAGTATCCATCTTATGGTTCATTTAGCCGATGAAGCATTAATTTGTGGTCCTGTCAGATATAGATGGATGTATCCCTTTGAACGGTAAATAACTAATTTCAGTTATGTACATTATTATTCGATAGAAATAGCTATTATGTACAATATATAATTGATCACATTCACAGGTTGATGAAAACATATAAAGGATATGTGCGCAACAAAAGATACATTGAAGGTTGTATTGCAGAAGGATATATCGTACAAGAAGCTAGCCTTTACTGCATGGAATATATGCCAAACGGAGGTGATGGCAATCATAAACATACCTGCAAAGCGTTTTTAGACGAGGACGATGAGTTTGCTGGTGAGATACCTTTAGATAATGGTAAAGATATAACGTTAACCCAAGTGCAGTTTGAACAAGTACGTAGATGGGTCCTTAATAAGTATGATGGATTGGATGAATGGAAGAAGTAAGTTCACACCTTTGTTTTGAATTTCCATTTTTTAATTCAATTTATGTATTCGGTTTGATATGTGTTTTCCGTAGGAGGTATAACTCCTATGCGAAAGTACTAGATTTCAATCACGAGGCAGAGGTACAATTGTCGAAGTCGTTCAAAGTTTTACTCTATGGTTACGCAACGAGGTATTACAGCATCTTAAGTAGTTCACGTGTTTATAAGTTGGCAATACACCTTCGTGACCATGTTTTGTTTTATTTATTGTATTTTATGTAGTTGTTGAAGTGCATCGATGTTGATCCAACTCTCTGGCGGCTAGTGCATGGGCCGAAGTTCACGGCGCTTAGTTATACTAAGTACCAAGTGAATGGTTTTTTATTTTCTACGAAAATGTACGAAAATCGTATGGTAACACAAGATAGCGGTGTATGCATGAAAGCAATTACAAAATTTAGAGCGAGTGGTAAAGATAAAAATTATAAGGAAGCAGAAACAACGTATTACGGAGTCATTCAGCAGATACTTGAGTTGGATTACACTGACTTCAAACAAACAGTTTTTTATTGTGATTGGGTAAAGGTCGAGGATAAGATCAATGGTTGAAAAATAGATCCTGTTTCAAACTTGATCATGGTTAATTTAGGGAAATTGAAGAGAAAAGATAGCGTGAATGATGAGCCATTTATTCTTGCATCAGAAGCGAGTCAAGTGTTCTACTCAACAGATTTAAAAAATAACGGTTGGTCTATGGTTTTGCATACACCAAAACGGTTGACTACAAATGTGGATGACATTGAGTTTCCTACCATCTATCAATCAGCTTTTGAAGATAATGAAAAATTAGAAGACCTTACCAAAACCATTTGTTAACTGATTAATTGTTAAATGCTTCATTTCTCGTTTGAATTCCTATTCCTTGGGTAGTAGGAGTGTGAGATATCATTGAACCAAAAAAAAATTCACATAAAGAGAAGGTTTCTTAAAATGTCTATATTGTTGTTGGTTTCTGTTATATTGAAAAGTTTCATGATAGTATGTTTTTTATAGACTTGTAGATAAAAGGGGATTTTACTGTTGTTGGTTTCTTAAAATGTCTATATTGTTGTTGGTTTCTTAAAATCGAAGTAGTTCTTCTGTTGTTATTGCTTTTTTACTTTTGTTATTTCCATGAATTGATGGTTGATGAGAACGCTTTTATTGGCTAAACAACAAATTTTACGGTGATGTTGATTTCATTTTTATTTCAGGACAGCTGAGTTGATCAAAACTTATTTGGTATTCAGAAAATCCAGCATTTTATAGTTATGTCACAAAATCCAGCATCATCACATTCATCATGTTCAGAAGAAAAAATAGTTGATCAAAACTTATTTGGTATTCCAGTCTCAGAAAACGCTGGAAAAATCGCCACTGTGCTGGGTAAACTAGTAAGAGCTCATGTGCCGATATCATACATAAGTTGGAACAAAGTACCCAGTACATATAAGGATGATGTTTGGAACCAATTGGTGGTAAGTTTTTACTTTGATTCATTTCTGACGATATTTAAAAAATATTTATGGTCAGTCACTCTATTTGCAATGTATATGCACTACCTGTTACAGTCGGTTTCTGAAACCCATTTTAAGTCTGATAGAATTGATTAACTTGTTTATGTATTTTACTTTTTGCAGAAAATGTATGCGCTCGACCCGCTTTCAAAGGAATTTTTTTTAAAAAGAATGTCCGAGGCTTTTAGGAGACAAAAAAAAAACTTGAGAGCAAGTTTTTATGACACTTTCGACAATGACGAAGAACGAATGAAAAATTGTCCACCTACAATTGCTCAAGAAGATTGGAACGAGTTCATAAAAAATGAAGCAACGCCTGAAGCGAGCGGAAGAAGGGAGTTAGCCAAAAAAAATAGATCATTGCTCAGTTATGCTCACCATGCAGGCCGTAAAAGTCACGCTAGAATAGAACACGAAATGGTAAGTTTTATTCATTTTTTTTCCAAAATGATAAAAATCACAACTAACATATTTTATATATTGTAGATCGTTGCAAATCCATCTGCAAATATCAACCGTCGTCATGTATGGGAGAAGACACACACGAAAAAAGATGGTAGCATATCAGATGTCAATTCTTCGTACTTCGTAAGTTATTTTTGCTCCTAAAGTTAAACATGAGCAATTTTCTTTCTTTTATGCACTATGTGTCCATATAAGTATTATGTAATCTCAGGATCAAATTGCGAAATTGAAGGAAAAGATCACCGATAGTGATGAAGAAAAATTGACAGTGGATGAAGATATCATATCACAAGTGATGGGAAAGGATACAAGGGGTAGGAGCCGCGGTGTTGGGACCGTCATACCAAAGACTAATATTAAGGCTTCTGCTATTGCACATAAACGATTGAAACATGTTTATAGAGACAATGCTGAGTTGAAAATGAGGATGGGAAGTTTGGAGGGTACGGTGGGAAATTTGGAGAGTACAGTAGGAAATTTGTCTGGGCAAATGGAGCTTCTGATCAACATGGTGGGAAACATAGAACAAGGAGAACGTAACACACAACCCAATGCTTCTAAATTCGTTGTTTCTCAATCCCAGGATACGACCAATGTGGTGAACAATCAAAAATGTGAAATCCTCAACTCTGATCTAGACATAATAGCAACAGGTATTTATTAGTTGCTTTTTATTCTTACTTGTTTTCGATGCAGTTATTTTGTTGGATAGATCTAGACAATAAATTTTATTGCAATAGGTACTGTATGTCGAGATTCTACATCGTCCAAAATCCATGGGAAATCTGTACCATCCACACATGAAAAATTGGTTTTGGACAATATACTGCTACCAGATGAGAGAACCAACAAAATAAATCATCAATTTGTAGAGACCTTTGTTGATGTTGGAGTGGGTGGGTATGTGTGCCATCCGAAGATTATGGTTCGATATCTTTAGCAAGTATGTGAGCTCATCCAAAAATTATTTATCTTTAACATGCCATTCCTTAGTAGCAAAGTGTATGTCCATATCCAATATATCTTTCTTAACCACCCGTTGCCACAATATATTAAACTTAACCACCCAGTATTCATTCTATTATTTACTCAAATTAGTTCATTATTTTTGCGAAACTGTTATGTGCCTATTTCAGTCCTTCTAGTTGCATAGGTATACAATCTCAAGTACGCTAAGCCCAACGCTCTGCGATAGATGGTACTGTTATTTAATTATAATGGTTACTTACAATACAAACTAGATGTAAACGCACGTATTACAGGGGTGAAAGTTGGATTATATAAGCATTCTCACATTCAACATGTTATCAAATCACACTCAAATTATAACTCAACTAAGTGCTACATAACATTATTTTGTAATTATCAAAGGTATAAGCATTACTCTCGAACGACAACATGAAATCTATGATTAATTACAAGTAAGATTAAAATAAAAACTAAATAATGGATGAATGTTCACATATTGCTAAGTTAACCATAAGATGTTTTTCTCAATTACAAATATGCAAAAAGCTCTTTTCAGTTTTCTTCAAATTTTTTAAATTCAACTCCTTATCTTTGATTAGTTATATCGATCGATAATTCAATTTATTTATTTAATGTTCATTAATTCATTTATAAATCCGTTGGAAAAAAGACATTCGATATATAAATACAATCATGTAACAAAAATAGTAATGTTATTTATTGGAAGATTAAGTTTTACTACGTTTGGTAGTCTGGTAGTCTGGTTTATGATTAAATATTTTGGTCGTAAGTGTTAATTTAAACATATACATAGCATCACCTAACTTCATTGCGGCCTTGTTTTCTTCAATGCATGTCTGATGAAATTAAGTCGGTAATGCTATGGCTATACTATCACCGCTTATTTTTTGGATATATGGCTACTTTTGCTCATACTCTCTAGGCGAGATAGCAAAATCAAGTTTTATTCTACACCATTTCCAAACGTAAGCAAAATAGTTACAGGAAAAATATAAATGCTGCACATTATCTTGATAATTTGGACATTGTACACATATTGGATCCACTTGCATATTTCTTTGTACTAAATCTGATTTTGGTTGGTAGATAGTTCAGGACTTTATACATGCATACTGTCATTTTATGACAAATAATCTAATCTCACAATGTAAATTGTCTAGCACGAGAACATATTAGTGATGAGGAGATATATAATGAATCCTTACTGTTGATTTAAATTGTTGTTGTTCTTGCCTGGCAAACTTAGTCACAAATTTATGCCTATTCTTAGATTAGCATGTCCTATCTTATCATGTTGCATAGCCTGTCTTCACTTTACTAGTTAATACATGTAGCCTTAGTTGTATTTCCAATTGTGCAATTGTACACATTTAGGTAGACTTAATTGCAAAACTTTTGTTTGAGAATAGTTGATATTTTTCTTTTTGTTGATTGTTTCATACGTCCCTGTTCTTTGAAGCAGTTCACAGCTTTGCCTTTTAGTTTTTTTTTCTTCTTTTCATGATAAGGGATACACGTCCCCACTGTTGATTATTGCACTGAGTTAATGGTTACGGCTGAATTTGATTTTTTTCTCTTTAGTTTGATATTTTGGATTGCAATGGAATTATACTTCATAGAAATCATTTCAATATCAGTTTTACTTGAAAAATATATAAACTGTTTTATAAAGAAATATTGAATTCAATTCATTTGCATAAATGTCTATTAGGTTATATTCATATATACGAATATGTGATATGTTTGCTTATGTATAACAATAACCTGACATCAAAACATATTACATTTTATTAAAACCGGAGTTCACCTTTGTTTAAAAAACACATATACTTATATTTATAAGTTTAGATTTAATATATATAATTTACAAACTATATTTATGTTCAACTAAACTAGTTAGTACAGCAGCACATCTATTTCATATTTTGTTTTAGAGCTTGACCTTAACTTAGTTTGATAAGTACGCTTACATTTTAGATGATCGGGTTTTCTAATAAAAAAAAGTATACATAAGTTTGGAAATTTTCATGCTCTAGTTTATAGCCTGACACTTAAAATCACATAATACTATAAGTGGTTATTATCTGATAGCCTGGCAGTGAATGCACTACATTTTATTATACTTGCAACTATCAAACTGTGAATATATATATATATATATATATATATATATATATATAATAATTAGAATAGAATATAGTTGTTTGTAGCTTTGCAATGGGATTTGTTTACTTTAGTTTTGTATAGCCAAATATTCTGGTTATATGGTTATATTCCATTATTTACATTAAGGAATGCACTTCAAATTAATATTGAAAAATGCAAAGCAATAAATAACATCATTTGATAAGAAGTATCTTAATTTCACTACCATTTTCAGATATGAAATGTTATGTCTGCATCTCTTATACATATATTTGTATTACTGTATGATAGCACCTATCATTATTGTATACCTGTTTTCTAATGAAACCATGAGCTTGCATCTCAATGTATGGTAGTTTTAATAGATGAATAAGTGATTCTATATGCAACTGCTTAAGCTTAGGTTTTGTTTATAATATTTCCAAGTGTATTATTTAATTATTTTCTTCTTTGACAGTGTCTCCTTTGCTACAACTTGCTTCATGCTTGCGAACATGCTGGTAACTACAACTTGCTCCTTTCTGTATTGTAATATTTTGTTGCCTGCCTTGCTGAAAGTTCTCGTTTGTACTCAATGTATATCTTCTAGTTTGTATTGTATGTAACTTTGCTGTATGTGTTGCTGTACATTTATTTACTGTGTTTGAGCTGTGATTGGTGATGACTTAACAATGAAGTTTAATGTATTAAACCATTATGTGTTGTAATGTATTGAAGTATTATACTTTGGCGGAGAATGAAATGTGATGGGTTGAGAATGAAGTATAATATTTATTTGCCGAGTTTGAACTATAATGGATTGAGAATGAAGTTAACATAATGCTTTGAGTTTTATTTTAAGTGTACAAATGGAATCAGTAATTTTGAAATGGAGTTTTTATTTTACCTGGAAAAATAAATACGGTCCACGGCCGTATCTACCTATCCAATTAGATACGGCCCGTGGCCGTATCTAATTGGTAAAATAGATACGGCCTTGAACCGTACCTATTTATCCAGTTAGATACGGCCATGGAACGTATCTAACTGGAGAAATAGATACGGTTCATGGCCGTATCTAAATCTCCAATTAGAGGCCCATGGCCGTATCTAATTCGACAATTAGATACGGCCCGTGGCCGTATCTAATTGGAGATTTAGATACGGTCTTGGGCCGTATCTAATAATTAAACACGCTTATTTTTGATACGGCTTATGGCTGTGCCTAATGGTTTTTGATACGGCCCTAAGCACTGCCTAATTAGCCTTTGTGGTGTAGTGCATGGTACGACACAAACAAAACTCGTAGTGGGCGCGATAAGGAAAGTGACAAGGCACGCGAGGCAATGCCTAAGGTAGGATACTACCGTTTTGCAGAACCGAGCTGGTGGTAACGCATAGCAGCTACTACTGCCCACCTCGAGACACACTCCCATAATCGAAGGTGCACCCAATCAAATCACAAAGCAATAGATATGGTGTCGAAGAAGCATGCTCGATCAAAGGTGTGACCTCACTTGGCCCAGGTATAGCTCCTGTTTTAGCCACATCAAGTTGAGACGAGGGAGTCAGCGCTGCATTCATACCTCATAAAGATGTTCGCCAAACCATCCTACTTCGTTCTGGATTCTCCACCACGTGCATAGTTGTTAAAGTGGTTTTCGGTATTAGTAGAGAGTATGACAATATCCGATCCCGGTCTCTTTAACAACCAAACGCTAATTTCACACTGTGGTCATTTTTCATTTCAAACAGTTCATACTTCATATCAAAATATCATATTCATTACAAAATCATATCACTTTCGAAATCATATTCACTTTCGAAATCGTATAACTTTAAATCATATTCATTTTCGAAATCATATCACTTTAAATCATAACAGTTCCAACTTAAACGGTTTGAAAGTAGTTTATATATTGGAAAAATTATACAATAAAAATAGTTTATATTTAAAAATAGGTATAGATTAAATAGTTTATATATTAAAATAGTTGATATATTAACAATAGTTTATAAATTTAAAAGAGTTAATATCGAAAATAGTTTCAAATTAGAATTATTTCTTCCAATTTCACAAATCAATTCAAATCAACTTTAGTTCCAAAAATTCAATTTAAATCAATCTCAGTTCAACAATTTCAATTAAAAAGGTTAAAGGTTTAATTCAAATTCTCATTAAAACCAATTTTTGATTCATATCGATTTTCAAATCCAGGTTTGAACTACAAATTTAAACCCCTTCAATTCAATAGGTTTCAAAGTTTAAATATTCAAACAATTTACAATAACTCAATTCGATATATTTCATTTATATTTCAAAATTCAACTTAAATTTTATTTAAATTTGAAAATATTCACTTAATCATTTTTAATAACCATTTAAATAAAATCCCAGATTACAAATTTAAATCAAAATTAAATATTCAAAATCAATTTTATTTCAATTTAAAAAAATATTCATTTAATCCTCTTAAATCGAAATCAAGTTATAAAAACATATCTTTAAAATCTCAAAACCAATAAGTTCCAAATCAATCTTTATTTAAATTCAATTTTTAACCAATTTAAATTACAAGTTAACTTTAGTTTATCTTTCCAACCTCTATTTATTTAAGTTAGTACAAAATATATTTAAATTTTTTTATATAAATTTAAATAAATGTTTAAACATATTATATATATAAAAGTTATTACAAAAATTTATTTAAAAATATTAATATAAATTGTAAATAAATATTTAAAACATATTATATATATTAGTTAAATTAAATTCTTATTAAATTTTATTTTATTAATTATTATTAAATTATTATTAAATCTACTTTAAATCTTAATTTATATATTTAAAAAAATGATAAAGTTATAAGTAAAATTTTATAATTTACATTTTAAAACTTAACTTATAATTTTAAAATTTCCAAAACTATAATTTTTAAAATCTAAATTTCACACGTATATTAAAATAAAAGTCTTTATATTATATTTTTAGAAATCAAAACCCATATATTTCCCTTTCAAAATTTTGGAAATCATTTAAAAGTATACCAACGATATCCATATATAATTTTCTAGCCTTAGGTCAAGTGATACAGATATTTATCATTTCAATCCGCTATAATTTAATATTTTACAGGTACATATCATTTCAACCCGCAATCCCAAAATTTCAAAATCAATAAAATCGTTTGGGTTTATCATTTCAACCCATAACGATTTTTCCTTAATCTATAAAATCGTTCGGGTATGTATCATTTCAACCCATAGGGATTTACATTTTTTTCATATAAAAATATTCAGGTTTCAAAAATATTTTATTTTCATCAAATTTTAATTGGTTTTAAATTTAAAAATTGAAATTTCACAACTGAACAAACTTTCATATTTTCCGATGAAAATATGACACTTGCTACGTTTAAATAGACGTATTCCAAATATCAAATTTTCATAGCAAAATTTTATTGTTTAAATTTCATGAAAAATTTAGTTAATTACGTTATTTAAAATCGTTAAAATTTCCAGGTCATTACAGCCTGCATGGCATTCAAGACACGAAAGCGTAAGTGTAAGGCATGTGTGGTAACTGAAACTGAAAGCATTGGTGTAAGGCCTTAAGAGGCAGCTATTCGGACTACAAAAGCAAAAGTGTATGGCTTGTGTCACAACTAAAATCAAAAGCAAAGTAGGTATAAGACATGTGTGGCAATCGAACTACAAAAGCAAAGTTGTAAGGCTTGTATGGCAACCAAAATCAAAAGCGAAGTGAGTATAAGTCTTATGTGACAACTGAAGTGCGAAAGCATTGGTGTAAGGCATGTATGGCAACTGAAATCGAAAGCGAAGTAGGTATAAGGCCCATGTGGCAATCGAAGTGCGAAAGGCATCTCTACAGGGATCTCTTCATGGCCCATCAATGACAGGTCGCTCTTCCATTGTTTTTTTTGGTTTGATGAATACACTCGATCTTATGTATCTACTTATTGTCTTTTTGCATCTGCTCGATAGTTCCATAGCCGGTTTTTTCGGACGTTTTCTAGGATCAGAAGGAACCGCTATAATGACCACCACGTGCGTTTCACTTTCTTCAATATTATCAATGATTGCTTTTTATGAAGCATTGGTGTGAGGCCTGAGTGGAAACCAAGAATGACGTGGCATAAGGCCTTGGTGACAGCCAAGAGTAACAGTGTAAATGTATATAGTACATTGGCATATGGCCTTAGTGGCAACCGAATGGTATAATTTAAATGATATATATACATATATATCTATGGAAAAAGTATGTAAAATCTTAGGAATTTTCGAGTGTAAGGTATTTTGGTTATATTCAAATGGCAGGATATTTGTGAGACAAAAAGGGAGATTGTTTTAGGTCGTGGAATCACTGTTTTGCTTTGAAATCAAATTAAATAAACTAATGACTTTGGTCCATCTATAAATTAATTTTTTTTATTGCTTTGGTATTGTAAGGGGGAAAACCCGTTCCGTATATTAGAAAAGTGGTCTCTTTATTGCTTATTTATGGTAATGTGTTACTCATACCAAACTTTATTTCTATTCAATGTTTTTATACTTATTTTCCCTATAAAATCATGGTACTCATTTGAGTATGATAAGTTTATGGGCTTAGACAAGTCACTTTTGGAATGGTCGAATAGTGCAAGCCAAAGACGAAGCAGAAGGCTTGGGTGTTATATTTATGTTCATTTTCGGTGTTTCCAGTGTTAGTGCCCACATCATCTTTTATGGGACACTAATAGCTATAATGTACTATATTTTTGACCCCACATGGGCTTAACTTTGGGATGTAAAAACAATTGTTAAAATATATCTGTAATAATGTGTTTCAGTTTGTATATCTGCTCTATTTACTTAAGACCGCGTATTATAACTGATATCATATCTGTCGTCGAAAGATAATTCCAAGGTGAGTGTAGCACATTAGAGTTCCTTCTTTGGGTTTTAGGATAAGGGATGTTATAGTTGGTACCTAAGCTTAGGTTAAGGAACACTCAAGTAGGATAGAGCTTTAAATAAATAAACAAACACATTGGGGAAAGCATGCACTAGTTTACGATGTACTTTTATTTTCTATATAGAGTATAAATGAGTTTAGTAGATGTTATCCAACATTTGAACCAAGTGACTTCTCGATGGATTTAGACTTCAAGATGAAAAAGGAATGGATTAAGAAGCTCATGAGATGTCAAAAATGATGAAAAGAAGAAGAACAAGAAGTTCGATGAAAATTTTCATAAGTCAAATCAGGTCGGCACCAAGTTGTTTTGTGAAGTAGAATTTACTTTGCATTATAGAAGAAGAAGGCGTGTACTTTTAAGAATAAAACAAAGACCCATATAGGATAAATCATGTCAGTATTGATATGATTTGTATGGGTAATTTTGTCAATGAAACTTGGGAACTTGAGGATTTGAAGGAATATAAGAAAAGGTCAAAAATATGAGATGCAAAATCATGATAGGTACCGACATGATCATGTCGATACCGACATGATTTGAGTTACGAGTTTTACTCGTTCTTTGTGGCTAAAGGAGTGGATCTGACTTTTTACCTAGTCTTCCATGAGCTAACGATTTTGATGGGTGAAATCTCCTATAAATATCCATCCTTTGGCAACGAAAAGTGATTTTAGAATTTTCATCTTTTTTTACAATAAAGTGCTGCTGAACTCGAATTTCAATTGGTTTCTAGATCTGAAAGCTTTTAAATCTGGCTATACTTGTGCAAAATCATTAAAATAAAATTAATAGTGCATGTAGGAAGTGAGCCGAACTACCTTAAAATCTCTTGTGTTCATACTTTCAGTTTCATTTATAGATCTATTCATCTCGTTTTTAGTCGATCTAGGTTGTTGTATCATTTTTTGGCGTAATATTTTTGCCGCTTTCACTAAGAACAAAGATTCTCAAGAGTAGATCTGGACTTTAACTTTGAATTTGAAGAGTTTAAAAGGTAGATATAGATCTGTTTTGTTGGAGGTTTGTGGTTATTTGGATTGAAGAAGAATCTACTAGCAGATTTGATAAGAGATGGCTCTAAGGCAAGGTGCTATGAAATCTAGGACCATTCTTGAAGGATATCATAAAGGATATCAGCATGTTGAAGGAGAGACTACTCAATCCATGCCAGATTTACTTGCATCATCATCTCAGCGGACCGAAGTCGTGACAAGGGCTTAAATGGAGAGGATGATGGTTGATATGAATAAAAGGATGATGGAGCAGCAAAGGAATCAAATGGATCCGATCAGAGCTTTGCAAGAGCAAATGACAACATTGGCTCAGCCCCGACAGAGGACTGAGTCTCGAAGGTGAAGGAAAAATAAAAGGAATCATCATCCTTTGATTTTAGCAAAAAAAGCTCGTATTTGACTAAACATGGCAGAAGGGATGGAAAAAAACTGATGCTGAGATGGGTTGGGGTAGCACAGAAGAGTACTACAAAAGATGGTGCAACTTAAGTGAAGTCAGAACTTATTGGTACCCACAAGTCCAATCAAATCCATACCGATATGATTATTGAGGTAGTGAATATGTCTGGTAGCAAACTAGAGTTACTAGATGTTGGCGCTGATGATGGACAAGCTACTGGTATTCAGATCGGTGGTGTTTAGATGAATGCTACAAAACCACCAAGACATCGACAAAGAGGTTCAGGATGAATGGTTTCCTAAGAGATAGGGAAACCTAGACATCATGTAATGAACCGAGAGCATTTGCAGAATCAAACGCTTAGGGCTAATCCCGATGGTCGTCGTCTAGTTGTCCAAAGCAATTAAGAGTATATTGTCAATATGGTTAAGAGATATTGAACAAAAATCAACACATAAATGATGATGAGTAGGGTTCATCATCGAGTCAGACCCCGTTCATCGAAAACATCTTGGAAGCTAAATATCCAAAGAAGTTTGTGATGCCGACTATGTCATTTTATGATGGAACGACTAACTTGAGACAATATTTATTGAAATATGGGTGGAAAATGGACAATGCTCGTGCAACGAACGTTGTTAGATGAAGATGTTTTTCGATATTCCTAGATGGAGTGGGGACGATGTGGTTCACTCGGCTTGCGATAAGGTCCATATCATCATTTGATCAACCGACTAAGAAATTTATGGAACAATTCCTGATCCACACTGTGCGGTCAAAGGATGTTATGTCATTATCGAACGTTCATCAGAGTTCTAGAGAGACTCTGAAGAACTTTTTAAAGAAGTTTAATGCCGCAGTCACTGAAGTGAGCAACCCCAAAGAGGAGATCGTATTGATGGCGTTAACCAATGAGTGTTCTCCTGAGGATGGATTTTGGTAGGTCGCTTAAGAGAAAGAAACCATCTACCATAGAAGATTTTTATCAAAAGGCATCCCAATTTCTACACTTGAAAGAGGTAGATTTGGCCACCGGTTTCGCTGTTGATGATCAAGAGGGGTCTGGTAACGCAATACAGAGCAAAGTTGCTATAAAATAGAGTGGTAATAGAGTTGGAAACGTTGCAGTAAATGTTGGGAATAACAATAATACTAAGAGAAAAAACCAAGGCACTGGACGTAAGAAGCAAGACACCAAGAAGTGCAAGGTGTACTAGATTTGGAGATTATACCCCACTGAATGATTCTGTTGAAAACATCCATCTTACAATGCAAAATACTGAACACTACAAGAAACCACCTCCGAGGGAGGTGATTGAGGAAGAAAGGCATTCAAAGAAGTATTGTCGTTACCATGAAAACCATGGGAGTAATACCACTGAATGTAGACATTCGAGAGATGTCATTGAAAATTCAATTTGTAAGAAGAAACTACAGTAGTATATCAGGAACCCATAGGCTGGTAGGCAGACGAATAATAGACCCCAAGGGAAGCCTACCCAAGGGAATCAAGTTGGGTCTAGTAGAGAGGGACCAAGACAACAAATGAGGGGAATTGTGATTAATACTATATTCGGGGGCCCGAGTCAAGCAGGGACGAGCTGGATCGAAATGGAGCGCTACGACAGCTCATCGAGGCATGTGCCTCAAGTCATGTGCTTCGGTATAGATGGGACTTGTAACGACCCGGGGTTTTGACACTTGTTATTTGTATAATTTACTGATTTTAATTATTGATAATATAAATTTTCATCAGCAAAATAATAATAAATTCTGGTCTTTATATATATATATATATATTTTGGAAGCTATGATTTAAAAATCTAAAATTTTAATCTCTCAAGAATATTAAAATAAAAACTCCACTTTTCTATTACGGGATATAATTATATATATAGATATATATGTGTGTGTATATGCATAACTTGATATAAAATTTAAGATTATATATATATATGTGTGTGTGTGTGTGTGTGTGTGTGTGTAAGGATAAATTCATGTAAGTGACAATTTTATTTGTAGATTAATATAGGGTATATGTACAAAATTTATAAAGGTAAAATAAAACAAAACTATGTTCACATATTTATGTAGTATATATGTATATTCAGGGATGTATATGCACATGTAAACACATAAGGGAACATGGCAATTAATGCACATAATCTCAAGCATAAAATAAATCAAATCCCTCTTTCAATCATCAAATCAACTATGAAATCTAATCACTTATTTTCAAATCAGGTCTTGGTTAAAAATCAAAGTAAATAAAAGAAAATAAAAGATGAGAACTTACTGTACATGGAAAGCTACAGCCATATTCTCTGTTTATAAATACCACTGCCTGTTTCATATTCTTGCATTCGAACAAGATAATAAATATAACACAAGCTACCATTAAAGCTTAAAGAAAATAAAAAAACATTCAAGTACAGAAAGGATCAAACCAAAACAGAGAAGAAAACCTTTATTTGCTCAAAAGAAAAAAAACAGTGAGTAGAACTTAACTCCTGATATACTGTAATTTGTGTTACATGCTTGGATATGGGAATAGTAGTGTTGTTGATAAGTATGTTTTGCACAGGAATGTATATATATACACACTTATATATGAATGTATGTTGAGTGTTAAAACCAGAGAACCCAGGCATGTACATCCTTTCCATTTTACCTCCGCTCTGTATATTTTAAAAAATATCATGCTTAGCTTCAAAAATCTCTATCTCTCAACCTAATTAGTTTTAGGTTACAGTTTAAAAGGAAATATTGTTTGTTTTTATTGTACTTTGTTTTAAAATTGGTTTTGTTGAATATTATTGAGCATAGAGGTTGAAAAGTGCATTTTACAGTAAGTTAATCCAAAATGGGAAAATTTTGAATATCATGTTTTACTCTTTTGCTTGTATAAACGTGATCGCCGTACGAAATGATGATTTTTGAAGGTGGTTTCAGAATTTTTAGTGAGGTTTCGATTGGGGAAAGTGGAGTTGAACATAATTTGGTCTTTTGCCAAATTACAACGAACCAGTCGATGGTGGTGGTCGAGCTTTGGTCGGGAGGAGGTTGGAAGGCCGAGGAGCATGGGAAAAATGGTGGGAAAGTTTTTTGATCGACGAGGTGGTTGGTCGAAGGGAAAGTAGGGTTAGGAGTTGGAGCTGGGTCGTGGTCAGTTTTGAGTCAATGGTGGCGTCGTGGAGGAGTTCTAGGGCTGCGGAATGGGGGGAAAAGGGAGAGGAGGTCACGGCGGTCCTGTTGGTGAAGTTTGGTGGATGCCGGTGGTCGGAGATGGCTGGACGAGGTGGAGAAAGGGGGACAGGTTCGTTTCCTGGTTTGGGTTTGAGTTTGATTTTTCGAACTAGGGGATGTCGTGGTGAACTGGGGTGGCCGGTGGGTTTCGGAGGTCGAAGATGACGTGGGAAGGTGGCCAAAGGTGGATGGCGAGGGGTCACCGGCATGTGCACGTGCACGACGAGGTTGCGTGCAGGTCAAAAAGAAAAGGGGGAAGATGAAGAAGGAAGAGCAGTGAAATAAAAGAAGAGAAGAAAGGGCGGGGTTGTCTTATTTTTGTGTTGAGCCGATGGGCCGGGTCTTGTTTTAAAAAAAAATATAAAATGTTATCAATGTTTTCACTTAAAAACCTATTAACTTTTAAACACTTATTTTCTTTAATTTAAAAACAATATAGGAACTTGTAATTATCCCATCACCTAAACCTTTTTACCTAATCCACTTGGTTAAGTTATTAATATGGAATTAAATTAATTTTTAATAATTAAATAAATAAACAATTTAAACTTTAAATTGATTAAATCCTATGTTAATTTATATAAAATAATTATTAATGAATTTCCAAATTTAATTAAATTAATAATAAATAGTTTTGTAATTAATTTTATTTATAAGTAAGCAGGGTTAGAGATAATATTTAATTTTGTTTATAAATTAAATAGATGATGGTTTGTGATTGGTTAATATAGACCATAAATCGTTTAAATAGTTCAGGATATGTGGTTTGACTTGATTTATCTTGTGTTGTTCTATGATATAAAGTACCCCGTAAATTGACCAATTAAAAATTGAAACGTTGAGACGTTTTATTGGAAATAGATATCTGTAGTGAAATTTCCATATGAATGTTGACACCCTGAAATTGAATTATTTGTTAAAACAACTTGGACTTTAAAAATCTGTCGTTTAGATTCGATGAGACCGGGATCAGATATCAGTATTATCCGAAAACCATATCGATCCAAAATAAACGATTAGGTCGGGAAGATTCCAAGGGAAGATCCGGAATGAAGATTCAGAATGCAAGGGTTATTTGTCACTAACTCTGAGGGTGATTCCAATATGGGTGTAGTGGAGATAGTGCCTTCGGTTCAGTTCGGACCCGGGACAGACTTGTATGGACGAATGTTATCAGAACATCATCATTGGAGGACGATGAGCATTCCAAGTGAATATGTTTTTAAAAGGTAATCATAGCCTCAAGCCTCATTAACCGGGAATGACTAAAATAGGGAAGATGCAGCAAGACTAAGTGGGTCGCACCTAAGTAGGGTAAGGTTACCCCTATCTAGAGTCCCTTTTATTTCGGTCTGTGTGGTGCGGTTGCTGATCCCAACCGCGGGGTAATCTTATTTGGACTATCCAGGTTAGGGGTAGTCCAGTCTTTTGTAGCAGGGGATCCCGGCGTGGTCCTCGGTGTTATTTTTCTAGAGATGCAACGTGACGGGCGGTACCCCAGTAGCCCAGTCATTGTATGGAACCCAATCTCCAATAAGTGCCGTACGTTTTGATTGTGCCCAAATATGTTGGAACGTGAGATGCAAGCATTCCAACTATCTTCTATTTATTTGAAAACCCTAGACATTATTATAATATCACTGGATTTCCTATGAAAGTGTTTTGGTTATCGTAAGGGAAAAACCCATTCGTGTTTATGTGCGGCGAG